>JASAUF010000234.1:680000-1880000 GCA_030180095.1 Magnolia changhungtana | reverse complement strand
TGGGACACACCATAAGAAGCACGTCCCCAATTTTTTAAATGACACGTGGAGCCTCTGATCATTAATATGAGCCGTTTATTCAATCGTATAATTGGAAATGAACCATGGTGACCCATTTGATGATTTCAAACATACTATTAATAGATTAATAGCATAGAAAATGGACAACCAAGATTTAGTAGAGAAACTAGGTCCGAAAATCATCTTAAAACATCCATTCGGTGGATCCAATATCCTATATTGTTTCCTTTGGTGTGGCCCACTTGAGTTATGGATCAGGATGGATTTTGGAATATATATGTCATCATTTCCTTAATTAAAAACCATACCAGTTCACCCACTCCCAGTCATCAATATAATAATATTGGGGTATGTACAACAAATCTTCATTTTCTTCAACTCCAAAATCTCCAAGATATGGGTGTTGGGCATCCATGGAGAAAGGAGAGGTTAGACTACAGCTGCTTTCTCCTTCCGAAACTCTGTCGAAGCGCTCTGAGAGCTTTTTTATCTCTTTCTCAGCTTCTGAAATCTTCTCCTTGAGTTTCAAGACCTACAACCAAGTAATCTTCCCTTTATATATAAGAAAAAGAAGAAGAATATGTCTCGACTCGTTTGGGTTTGAGTGGAGTCCTGACTCACCCAGAGTCGAGGGTAAATCGGACTAACTTGCCGGAGTCAGCGGTAAATCGGGTATCACATGTACTGTTCCTGACCGAGTCCGAGTCCAATCAGATGAACCGGGCTCAACCCAATTTACCCAGGCATGGGCTGGAATATTAGGTCTGAAATTTTAGCCATTTATCAATTGGGTCGGGTTCATGATGTGCCTAAAAGGCCATCTACCCAGCCCCGAGCCCGTCCATTCAAGGCTTCAAGGTATTTTTGCCACATATCATGATGATTAGTAGAGCTGGGCATTGAGTCGAGTCGGACTGAGTTAGGGCTGACCTAGCTCGACACAGTTTTGAAATATACCTAACCCGAACACGACCAGACTCGGTACCAAGTTTGGCTTGGACTAACTTAGACCAAGTCCGACCTGGTCACAGGTACCGAGTTGGGTCAGGTGAGGCGGGTATCCTTGGGCTGAAATCACGACTCAAAACCTAGGTGCACTTGCTGGAATTGTAGTCTCTCCATTAGCTACATGTCATCTTAAATCTAAACTGTCAAATTTGGGTGTTTTTTTATTTTTTTAATATGATAATGTACAAGTTGGGTTTTAGATCGAGCCAAGTCAGTACCAAGTCGGATTTCGGGTCGAGTCGAGTTACTGGGTGAGCCGAACTCAACTAGGTTTGAGTTCGGATTGGACGAAGTCTACTTAGTTCGGATCAACTCACCCACTCCATTCTGGTTAAGTCGAGTCGTCTGTGCCCAGCTCTAATGATCGGACCTATTTATTTTGCCCATCACAGGCCTAGGTGGGCTAGGTCTATGTTTTACTTTACGATCCGACTTGAACCGACCTTAGCCCAGTTTGAGCCCAGGCCATGTATAATCATCCCTCACCAGGCTCGGACCTACATTTTACTTAACGGTCTGGGCTTTGACAGACTTTGGTCCAGCCCAAACCTGTCGACAGCCCAACTCAAAAAATCAAGTAAAAACCCTGATTTTCTGATCAGGAGGGATTTTCCATAAATGAAACTAAAAAACTTAAAAAGAGTTCCGAGTCTAGCCCGAGTTTTGCAACATTGGAACTACTTTAGAAACATGTGGGCGATGATGAAGCGAAATCAAAGCAGCAACCCAAGAGAAACTACCTCAGCTTCAAGCCAGCACTTGTCAATGAGGACAGTCTGGTGTATCATCTTCAACCTTTCATATTCTTCTTCCACTTGCTTACTCCTCCAACGGGCTCGCCGGTTTTGGAACCAAATGGTCACAACACGCGGGTCCAACCCCAGCTCCAAGGCTAATTGATCTCTCCTTGTCGACTCGAGCTTTTGCTCCCTCCGGAAATTCAATTCCAACAACTTCACCTGCTCGCCGCTCAGCCTCCTCTTCTTACTTCCCACTTCTCCTTTCTCTTTCTTCCTCCGTCCCCGCCGCTTCACTTCAACTACATTTGTTAACAGATAGTGAGTATCTACAAGACAAATGTGTCTAAAAAGTATTCCAAAATGGCCATTATGTAACGGTAACGGTGGTAACCATAACAACCATTACTAAATAGAAAGACCTATAACAGCCCCACAACCTTTAGTTATGGGGCTGAAATAGGGTTTTTTTTTTTTTTTTTTTAAGAAAAATTAAATTAAAAAGCCCATATCGTAATGATAATGGTTACGGCCACTATTACTGTTATGGAATACCTTGTTCTAGAAAAGCATAAATACAATTTTGATGCACGGCCGGGCCTAGGGAAATGAAAATTTCAAATGGGCCCAGCTGAATAGTTTGAACATTAAGCCCAAATCAAATCTTGGCCGACCAATTGCCACCCTTAGGATCGTCTATGATGCATCAAGATCCTCTGCCACTCATGTATAGCAAAGCTTAAAAGTCGAAAACCGCTCTGGCGTGACTCACCTGGTTCGACTCAATTCAACCAGATTTCACTAAGAAAAACACAACCTAGTCACGACTCAGTTAAAACTCGACTTAACTCAAACATGGTGAAACACAGAAAAGATATTGAGAGACCTTGACTTAGCACAGATGGCTAGTTATATATTATTTCTACTTAATAAATATCAAGTAATACTAGAAAACATAGAAAAACTCGTAGAGTGATCTAGACGGTCATCTGGATGGTCCATAGCACAGCAAGAAAGGTGGATAGGCAATCTTGGCCGTCTGATCAATGGACGTTCCAGTCAAATCTGACTGAAGAATTACCGACGGCCCACATTCAGTGGGAAAACTAGCAAAGGATTGGATGATCAGAACTACCAATTTTGATATACAGCCCATCCACATGGTGGACCATGTGATCAATGGTCCTGATCATCACACTCGTTTGCAACGTGAACGGTGGGGATCACACTTTACAGAACTCACCTTGTGGGATTTGGGTATACATGGCGGAGTTAGAGAAGACCAGCATCTCGTTTTCTACTTGAGCCATCTTATTCGTAATTATCGAGTCTTTTCAGGGCTTTCTGCAACTTGGACATTCATAGGACTTCCTTCTCGTGGGGATTCAACAGAAGGCACTATTTATATGGGTTCACTTATAAAATTGCCCTCTCCCTATATATTAATTTCAGATGTGCCACTCTTCAGTCGAGTGGTTGGCAATCAATGGTCCATGTTGAAAGTACAATAATACTGAATGGGTGTTTAGTGTTGAGAAGGAGGTGGGCTTTTTAATGGGCCAGGCCCGGGTTTATAAATGGGCCAGCTCTGGACCTTTATTTTCCAAGCCCAGAAGAACAAGAGTGTGCAGTTTGCAAGATGTGGAGAGAGAAAAAGAGTGAGGTTCTATAGCAAAGAAGAAATTATATAGCAAGAACAAAACACACACCGATTTACGTGCTTCGGCCGCCAGTGTAGCGATCCTACGTGCACGGGAGAAGAGGATGGGAGATATTCTTATTCATGGTGACAATGGAGATTACAGCCATAATTTATAATGACAATGGAGCAACCTTTTTTAGTAAAACTATAATCTTTTCAATCCATAGATAGAAAAAATCCACCGGAAATCTTTCTTCTCCACCAACACTCCCCCTCAAGTTGGTGCGAAAATATTGATAGAGCCCAACTTGGACAATATCTCTTGAAACTTGGCAGCAGGTAGTCCCTTAGTGAAAATATCCGCTAACTGTTGGTCACCACGAACAAAAAAAAGACGAATAACATTGGCTTGTACATTTTCTCGAACAAAGTGACAATCCACCTCAATATGTTTAGTCCGCTCATGAAAAACTGGATTTGAAGCAATGTGCATTGCAGCCTGATTGTCACAGAATATTTCTATTGGTTGGGATGAACCAAAACCCAAATCCTGCAATAAGGCCCGGAGCCAAATAACTTCACTAGTGGTTGAAGCCATTGCTCGATATTTTGCTTCTGCACTTGATCGCGCAACAACATTCTGGTTCTTACTCTTCCATGTTACCAGGTTACCTCCAACAAATGTACAATACCCTGTTGTAAATCTTCGATCAACTGGACACCCATTTAATCAAGATCAAGATATAGCGATAATGGAACGTGTCTATTTTTACGCATCCATATACCTCTTCCTGGAGAACTCTCCAAATACTGCAAGATTCTGTTAACAGCGTTCATATGATTAACTCTTAGTGCATGCATAAATCTACTGATCAAACTAACTGCATATGAGATATCTGGCCGAGTAATAGTTAAATAAATTAGTCTTCCAACTAATCTTTGAAATTGACCAATATCAGAAAATAATTCACCATCATCACCAAGCTTACCGCCACTGTCAGTAGGAGTGTCTGACGGTCTTACTCCCAATTTTCCGCTTGTAACAGGTCCAACGCATATTTTCGTTGATTAAGAAATATGCCCTTTTTTGAGTAGGCAATTTCTAATCCAAGAAAATACTTTAAAACTCCCAAGTCTTTGATAGCAAATTGCTTGTGTAAGAGAGTCTTGAGCTTTGATATTTCATCTTGATTATCACCGTAATCACTATATCATCAACATACACCGAACAATAATGGTACCAAATACCTTTTTTAACAAATAGAGAAGGATCTGCAGCACTCCTTTGTAGGCCATTAATCATGAGGACAGAACTGAGCTTAGCATACCAAGCTCGTGGTGACTGTTTAAGCCCATATATAGCCTTTTTTAGTTTGCACACTAAACCAAGTTTAGATTCTTGTGGATGACCAGTGTATGCGCTCATATAAATTTCTTCTTCTATGTCACCATGCAGAACGCATTTTTACATCCATTTGAAATAATTTCCAATCTTGATTAACTGCCAAGGATATAAGAACTTGAAATGTGTTCATCTTCGCAACGGTGCAAATGTCTCTTTATAATCTTCTCCATAAGTTTGAGTAAATCCTTTAGCAACCAGTCTTGCCTTATGTCGTTCCACGGTTCCATCGCTCTTATATTTTATTTTATATATCCAACGACACCCAACTGTTTTCTTTCCTGGAGGCAATTTAATAATGTCCCATGTTTTATTCTCATCAAGTACATGCAATTCTTCTTTCATAGCATTTTTCCAAACTGGATTGGAATTAGCTTCTCGAAAAGTCTTTGGTTCTTGATCACTAGATCTTTTCAAGAAAGCAGAATGAGACTGAGTAACATTATCATATGTCAAATAAGCCTGCATAGGATAAGAAACAACATGGTAAGTAAAAAAATCTTTCATTCTTTCTGGAGGATGAGTCTCTCTACTTGATCTCCGTTGAGTTGGAAGTGCTGCTATTTGAGATACCGTTGTTTCAACTGTAGGAGTTGCTTCATTTTCTGGACGTATAGCTCGGGCAATGACATCATCAGTTACTGTTGGAAGTGGTACCAAATCATACAAGTACTCCCCCTGGGACCGATTCCTGTAATCACTTTGTGCTTGGAAATAAGATTTAGATTCAACAAAGCGTACATCACGAGAAATAAAAATCTTTATAGATGCCAAGTCGTAGCATATGTACCCTTTCTTTGTGGAAGAATACCCAAAAAATGCACACCGATTTGATCGAGCATCCAACTTATCACGATGGATAGCTTGTTGGTGCACATAACAGATACAACCAAATACCCGCAAATGGGATATGTCAGGCTTGATTCTTCAAGACTTCCAATGGTGACTGAAAATTGATTACACGACTAGGAAGTCGATTAATCAAATATGTTGCAGTCAAAACTCCATGGGACCAATATCTTTTTGGAACATTCATTTGAAACATGAGAGCTCTTGCGGTCTCTAAAATGTGCCGGTTTTTTCTCTCTACCACCCCATTTTGTTGTAGTGTTCCCACACAACTAGTTTGGTGAATAATACCTTGGCTGTGAATATATTCAGAGAAAGGTCCTCTGGTATATTCTGTACCATTGTCAGACCTAAAAATCTTAACTTTGGCATTGAATTGAGTAATCACCATATTATGAAAATCTTTGAAAACAGACAACACTTTAGTCTTTGATTTTAGCAAGTATAACCATGTAGCACGAGATCGATCATCAATAAATAACACAAAATATTTATATCCATCATATGAATCAATTGGAGCAGGACCCCATAAATCAGAATGAATCAGTTCAAAAGACTCAACAGACGTAGACAAAGAACTAATGAATGGTAAACGAGTTTGTTTAGAAAATTGACAGACATCACATACACTAGATTTAATTGAAATAGACGGAAAAAGTTTCGTCAAGACATGATTGGAAGGATGTCCAAGTCGTTTATGTAAGATGTGATTTTCCACCAAGCCGCTGGTATAACATGCCTTATCAGCGAGATTTAGCAAGTAAAATCCATGTGAATAAGTTCCTTCACCAATCGTCCTCTTCGACACTCGATCCTGAAAGATGACAGAAGTAGGAGAGAAAATAGCATCACAGTTCAAAAAATTAGTAATTTTCCCAACGAAAGGAGTTGGACTGAAAAGACTAACAACAAGGGCATCGAAAGGGACTGCTTTTGAAAAAAGTTAATTTTTCCACTCCCTAATATTGAGAACTTGTAATCCCATTAGCAACGGAAACATCATTCTTATCAGACTTAGGAATAAAATTATGCACAGATGAAGGACTATTGGCCATATGATCAGTGGCTCCAGAATCAATAATCCAAGAATTAATTTTGGAAGATGAAGTGAGGTAAGCTTGCAAATTACCTGAAGCATGAGTAGAGGCGAATGACCTTGTTCGAGAAGACATGACTTACCGATTTGTTGAAGAAGATGACTTAACTGATTCATTGAGATCGATGTATCGGCTTTTGCAACATAATCCTTCTTATTCTTATCAATGTTCAATTTGAGGTGAGGATATAATTCCCAACATCGATCCTTGGTGTGCCCATTTTTACCACAATGATCACAATGGTAATGCTCTTTTCTGCCCTTATTTCGATAAGTATTTTTTTCTTTTTCACTACCAGAAGGTTTTCTTCTATCTTCTTTCTCAGCCAAAAGAGCATTCGATTCAACATTCTCAGATGAAGGTTTTTGCTCAGAATTCATAGTCTTCTTCTGAGTTTCTTCACGTTGAATAATAGCACAAACACTGGAAAAAGAAGGAAGCGTAGCATCCATAAGAATATTACTCATGATATTTTCATATTCAGGCTTCAGGCTACTAAGCAATGAGAAAATTTTATCTTCTTCATCTCTTTTCAGAAGATTTTTCACATCGAGTATGTGGGCGTACATGTTCAATTCGTCCCACATTCTTTTCAGATTCCCAAGATGTTCGCTGAACATTTTTTCGCCTTGTTGTGCTCTAGCAATCTCAAGTTTAAGTTCAAAAATGCGAGCGGCATTATTTTGACTGCTATATAAATCTGCTATTGAATCCCACAACTCTTTTGCGGATTCAGAGAATGTAAAAATTCCAGCAATATGGGGTTCCATCGAATTAAGAATCCAAGATCTGACAAGTTGATCAGTGGAGATCCAATCTTCATATCCTGTATCAGTAGATGCAGGACAAACTTTCGTTCCATTGATGAAACCCAACTTTTTCTTGCCACCAATGGATAAGGTTACAGCCCTTGACCAAGGTACATAGTTAATACCATTCAAGAGGACTGATGAAAGCTTCCAACCAGGATTTGCATCCGATTCACCCATTGATAAAGGAGAAAGGATCAGAACAAAAAACAGAGAGATAAAGTATGCAAAAAAAAATTCTGCAGAAAATGAAAAAAAGGAGACAGCACGTTTCCTTCTTCCTTAATGATGAATTAGATCACAACTGCATAAGATCTTCCGCTCTGATACCATATAGCAAAGAAGAAATTATATAGCAAGAACAAAACACACACAGATTTACGTGCTTCGGCCGCCAGTGTAGCGATCCTACGTGCACGGGAGAAGAGGATGGGAGATATTCTTATTCATGGTGACAATGGAGATTACAGCCATAATTTATAATGACAATGGAGCAACTTTTTTTAGCAAAACTATAACTGCAGAATCAAATCAATCCATAGATAGAAAAAATCCATCGGAAATCTTTCTTCTCCACCAACAGGTTCATACGCACCATTCTCATAAAAAATTTAAAATGATAGTTCACTTTCAATTAAAATGTTCATTTTAGGCATTAGCTTGTTTTGGTGTTCTCGATTGGCGACACCTTTCTTCTCAATTAATAAGCCTATATTGTCAAGCGGTGAAGCTTGTGTTCTCAATGACCCTTACTCAATTACTTGTTACAAAATGCATATATGAACCATCCAATTTGTGGACCACTTTATATGGAACTTGTTGTGAGGAAACTGAACTTTTCCCTCACATGGGAAGAGCAACATATATCAACAAGTTGAGGAGGACCTTCGAAGATGGGGTGACTAAGGTCCGAGCAGAAGGGCTATCAGCATAGGACGAGTAATTCCTCTAGCTCGAAAACAGACCGTCGAGCTGAGCCGTCAGAGGACGAGATTCAGTAGGATAGGACTCACCCCATTGGGAATGTTTACAACACGGATAACGAAAAATTTGGGGCAAATCTCGTCTCGAATCTCGGAAAGATAAGGATCCAATTTGATCTCGGCTGAAGATCACTCCGACATATTTGAGATAAAAATTCTACTAGATTAGGGGTCCTCCAGCATAGCACAGTGAGATTTGGAAGTCCGGAACATTATCCCACGCCTTATATATACGATCACGGACTCTAAACCAAGGGGGAAAAAAAGGTGACGCATCTAAGTCCTAATATACCTCTTTGCGATCATCTTCTACAAGCCCGAATTAGCCATCGGAGTGTCCGCGGTTAGCCATCGACACCCCTCACTACCCATATTTTCTCTAGTTTTTGCAGATTTATCGAAGGGTGATGACAAGGCTATAAGCCATTTCAACTTTACATCAACAGATTTAGGCAACAACAGAACCTAAAAATCTAAAATCACATTGACTAAGAGTGTTGTAACCCAACTCATGTGTGGGGCAAGTTAGGATTGGAAAATCCAACCCCAAGTTGATCAAATTTGGGTCAAGTTAAGTTGAACTATGAATAACTGTTTGCATTTGAGTTGGGTTTGATAGGTGAGGAATTCAGGGGAATCCAGGTTAGGCACCTCGGGTTGGAATGGGATGGGGTTTGGTTGTGTGTTGGGTCCTTAACCCAACCCAACTCTCACATCTATTGACCAATCCTGGCCGTCCAGTTCGAAGCTATCAAATGCAGAGTAAAAAATGTAAAATA
This sequence comes from Magnolia changhungtana, assembly GCA_030180095.1. Taxonomy (NCBI): domain Eukaryota; kingdom Viridiplantae; phylum Streptophyta; class Magnoliopsida; order Magnoliales; family Magnoliaceae; genus Magnolia; species Magnolia changhungtana. The sequence goes on along the minus strand of JASAUF010000234.1, from coordinate 1,870,673 downwards.
GTGGGTGGTCCAATTTAACTGGTGAAATCAGATGACAAGTATTAGCTACTGGGTGTGATTTTCAGGTTATTCTCCAACCACGATGAACTCAGGGATTTGGATGGTCTGGATTGCGGTACAATCATGCCATGTGTACGGTGGATGAGTTACAACCAATTTTAAAATGGTGGTGAACTTAGGAGTCTACCACAACAACCATAGGCCTTGATAGCCGTAGTAGAATAAAATAAAGCGCATTACTCTCTTTCTTTCACCTCGTTGTTATCCACGTCTAAAGCAAAACAAAACAAAAAACCCTCACTGTGATACTATTTACATTTCAGACCATGCTTGAACGCATTGTCATATATCGGTGCCATTACATCGTATGTAGCCCGCATCTTTTCATGGTTTGGATTCTGATAAATGGGGCGATGATCCATCATCCGGACCGTTTGTCTTCTGTGTCCCACCATGGATAGAGAATGACCGGCGAACAATAATGCTACCCTTTTCAGTCAAATGTGGATGATTGTTGTATTTCTCTTTCTGACCGTCTATCCGTAGGAAACAAATGAGAAGGTTAAGATCATCTTGTAGAGGAGTTTTTTTTATGTGGGGTCCATTTATGATAGGACACACGACAGACCAATGGTTTGGATTATCAAAACATTGGACCACTTGTTAGAATTGGAAATCAATAACAAAGATGCCGGCAACAAGTAATTCGACTTTTTTTCTTCAATTTGCTGACACAACTGAGCTGCGCACTAGATAGGCTCGGTTTTTCATAAACCAAGCTCATAGGGTCCGGTGATGTGGGCTAGGTAGGTGTACCTTTTAATAGGCCATGTTGGACTTATGGTTATGAGTTACTTGTAGTGTTTTGCTACCTTGAGGGCCCTTTTGAGCTCGTGACCTATGACTTCAATGTGGTAGGTATCTGCCCCAAAAGCTGGGGTAAGGGGCCTGAATCATGTAGTCGAATTCGGTAGTCACGCTATAGTACTGGTCTGTATTGGCAATGCTTTGTGGGTCCTATCATGATGTCTGTGTTTCATCCATGCTCTTCATCCATTTTTCCACATAATTTTAGGGCACGATTCTAAAAATGAGGCAGATCCAAAGCTCAAGTGAACCACACCATAGGAAGCAGTGGACATTGAATGCCTTCCGTGGAAAACCCCTCAAGGGCTAGAGAAGTTTTGGATCAAGCTCATATTTGTGTTTTCCTTTATTCATATTTATTTGACTTTATGATCAAGTTGAATGGCGAATAAACATGACGGTGGGCCTGAGGAATGTTTTAACGGTGAGCTGAAAAAATGGATGAACGGCCTGGATAAAACACATACATCATGGTGGGCCACAAAGCATTTCCAGTACCGATCAGTACCAAGCTCAGTACTGGAGCGGTCGCTACCGAATCCGGTACCTGAATCATGTTATATGACCCTTTTATCTACAGGGAGTTATTTAATACTCTGGTTGTGTATGATGCTTGATATGCAGTCATTTAGAATAATCCATCTTCCTATTCGCTGCCATTTGTTCATTGAAATAGTCTCATTTTAACTGTCCAATTATTGTCCACTAATCAAATAGTCGTATGATCAAATAGGCATGAATTTTTAAGAAACAATGCATCAACTAAAAATTATATCCATAATTTGGACTGTTTAATTTGAATTACTTGTATTCCTGAGTATGCAATTTCTTAGTCCCGGCATATCATCAATCTCCACCAGAGTATCAAAGCTTCTCTTTTTCCAACTAGGGATGCTCCACCTAAGCCTTTTCTTGGTGTATGGCTGTTTTCTTATACCATAGATGGGGTCCATGCTTTAGTAATCCAAACCTTTATCATGTTCCACTCTCATTGTGGATAGACCATGTTCTAAAAAAAAATCTCCAAGATTGAAAGATCCCGGCCATTAATTTTTAGAATCTTGAAAGTAGGTGATTCTCAAAGGTTGTGATTTTCTCATTGTAGGGTATTTCAATGTATGGAAGAGAAGGAGACGCTGATATGAGAAGGGATGATGCTCTGGTTGGTAGTCCAGGGAAATGTGGAAAGTATCTACGCTAGAACTTCTGTCCAATCATCCAAAGCCCTCTTAGCAGAATAGGCCAGAGCCTCTGGTCTAGAAATGCTTGTTTCCTGGGTCTCTTACATGCAATTGGGAAACCCAAAAAGTCATACCTGACCTTATTGTTAGATGTCTTTATTATGCATAGGAACAGAGGAGTTTGATCGGCCTTCGTTGATTGATCGAAAAAGTTCATTTTCGTACGGTTTGCTCTCTAGATGATGTAGGCCATGTTTTATTGGGAGTTTGATTAATCGATTGATCGACGATGCTTAAATCGATGGTGTGCGTAATTTTGTGTAATTGTACGGATTTTGTTTCCTATTCTAAGTGTAACATTATATATATGGGTGTAATGCTGAATTAAAGTATTCTAATCGGAGCTAAGTCATTTCTAAGGCTTGGAGAAAAGAAAATGATGATTTTTGATATTGTAAGTGTATCCTCACCCTGTACTTTTTTACTTTTATAGTGATTGCTCGTTGCTTTATGTCATGGTTTTTTTTTCAAGGAATTCTCTACATAAAATTCGTGTGTACTTGTGCATATTTTGTTTGTGTTTGTTTATTGTTATGTGATATGAATTTAGGGTCTACTTTTGTAGTTCCCTAACAAACTCAACTCAAAAGCTTAGTCTTATATTTTCATTAACCGACTTGGTATTTAATAATTAAATTAATTTACTTAGAAGAGTAATTAATATTAATTTATAAGATAATATATAAAGGAGCATTTTTTTTACCTGTAAAATTCTTAATGAAAATGGTTTGGACTAATTTAAAGCTCATAATATTTTTCAACATGCATTGCCTGTAACAAGGGAGTTACGGAGAAATCCTCCTTAATCATGATCCGTGCATATCAGATATGGATGCCCATGATTAAAAAAACAAAGATTACTTGATGTAAAATGTCATTTAAAAAAAAAAATAAAAAATTTTTACTACAGGCTCCACCTTTGGCACATGCATAATGCTTTTCATTCGGTCATGTCAAGGTTAGGTCATGACATCCGGTCTTTAATAGTGGAGATGAGCATTGTGGAGTACACATTGTTCGTATATAACATCCATCCAAGCCAATAGGTGCATCCCACCACAATTATTAGACGTCCAAAAATCATGCAATCGTCAGGTGGCTCACACCATGAAAACAATGCGCACCACCCAAATGCCTGCATGTTCATTTGTGATTCACTTGATGATTAGATGAGACCCTTTATTTTTATTTTTAAATTTATTTATTTATCATGATGGTGGAGTGGACCTATTGGATGAGTTGGATGTCATATACACACTTTGTAAGCCCCACAATCTATAATCTCCTATCTACAAACATTCCATGAAGCACATTCTTCTTATCAAATTCAAATTTGCATAGGAATAGTGTACTTGACTATGATTCACACTCACGTAGGCGTGGTGCACTTGGACTATGATTTATACACAGGGTTCTAATGAACTTCAAATCTAGAGCTATTGAGAATGAGTTGCTGTGATGGTCGTAATGAACCCTGCTCTCTTGCAACCAAATACATCATAAATCAAAACATAAGGGGGAGTTTGGCACAAGGTATTAGATAGAAATAGGTGGGATAGAATTGCATTTGTTCCTGTACAATTCTATGCAGCATTTGGAGAGGATGGAAAAGGTTGAGATTAGGTGGGATAGAATTGCATTTAGTCTATTGAATTACATTTGGTCGCATGCAGGATTTCCTTGGATTTTAAAATCTACTACACATGTGGGCCTCACATTAATACATGCGTTTATTCATGCTGTCCATCCATAAAAACCGTTTACATGTGACATTTTGGTTATATATGTGTACAGGTGAACAACATCTATGGTGAATTTGGTCCGTTGATAACAATTCCATAGTCATCAAACATGATTTTACTTAATCCAATGTTTTTCCGTAGTAAAATTTTTATCTCAAACATGAGATTAGATGGCTACAATACCATGGTATTTTCAGACATACAATCATTCTACAATAATGATGTTAATCCCATCTAATATAATTTAATATCATTCAATTCCACGGACCAAACCCCCCCCCTCCCCCCCCCCCCCAATGCATTCATTCAAAGTCATTTTGACTACACAGATGACATCCACATGTGAGGAAGTTTTTATAGGCATAAGTTATGTGGGGCAGCAAGATGTCTATGTGACATCTACTCTGTCCATCTCTTTGACCAAATTAGTCAGGTTGAGGGTTAGCCCAGGCTCGACCCAACTTCAAAGGAACCCCGTCCGCAACCCAACCCAACCCAACCCAACCCAGCCCAACCCGAATTCCAAACTCAAACCAGACCCAAAATTCTTAAATTTCAACCTAACCTGACCCACATAACCCGGCCCAAATACACGTGGTTATCCCCAATCCGACCTAACCGGACCCAATTTACTTACCCGAATTCAAATCGGTTGGCTATTTCCAACCCGATTCCGTAGCCCGGACAACCTGACACAACCCAACCCACGTCCTGTCAATGGGACAACTCGTAAATGACGAAAATACCCCTATTAAACCTACGTCCCGACCCAGGATCACAGAACACGGGAGAATATGCGAATCGCCTCAATCCTCGAAAGCTACATCTCATGTGCACAGTAATTTTGTACACCGTCACCCCCCGCCGCCCGGGGGGACACAAAATATATTCTGCCACGTGTCAGAAGGTCATAGATCCTAAATTTGTCAGAACTGGATTCCAATCACACACGAGGTCCATTAATCGAGGCGGCTTCGATGGATCACTGATCGTGGGGCCCACCCTGACTCATATGCCTCTCATCCACGCCGTCCATACGTTTTTGACAGCTCATTTTAGGGCACGGTCTAAAAAGTGAAGCAGATCCAAATCTCAGGTGGACCACACCAAAGGAAACAGTGGTGATTGAATACCCACCATCGAAAACTTCCTGTGGGCCACCGGAATGTTTATTTTCTATCTAACCTGTTGATAAGGTCAAAAAGACCTGGATGAAGGGACGAGATAAATATCAAATTAATCAAAAGCTTTTGTACGGTCCATAAGAAGTTTTCAACGGTCAATCACCACTGTTTCTGTGGTGTGATCCACCTTCGATTTGAATCTGCTTCACTTTTTGGGATCAAGACCTAAAATGAGCCATAGAAACGTATGGACGGCGTGGATGTAAGGAACATGCATCAGATTCGGCCCCAGAGTCGGGGATCCACCGAACCCGTGTCCCCATTACACGCTAAAAAAAAAAATATAGCCGCCCGTCCATCTCGAGGTAATTTTGTCAAAAGTGGGCTGGCATCTGCCTAACAAGTAACAATACAACATAATACTCTGGCGGAGTACGAGGCTTGTACTCATGCAGACGTCTGATATGAATGCCCTCAATCCAGACCGTCTAATACTGATCAGGCAATCTGAACTTTATGATTGATGGTTGTCATATGAATGTTTAAGGGAAAATCAACAACAGCCTAAGTTCATGGCCAAATTCAGATAGTCTGTGCAAGCAGGGACAACTGCACAGTGATCCAGACCGTTGATATGATGGGCCACACCCCTGGAAGCGATATGCACCAAAAATCCCCCTATTCGAACAACGTGAATGGCTTATAATTTTCTCATCTTAGAGATTTTTGGTGTGATGGGCCATCCGCACCGGGTTCCATCTTATAGTTGATTTGGATCACTGAACCATGGCCCCCCATTTAAAGCCTGACATGTGTCTCCTTTCGTACGGCCATGAGTCGTTGCCATTCACATCATCCAATCCACTCTTCATAAGCTGCCTAAAGAAAACCATACTTTGGACGTTTAGGACCGTTAGATTGCTGTGATCTTTACACAGTAGTGGATGAAGAAGGGGCTGAACCTAATGGACGGCCGAGATAGGCTATGAAGATGCCAATCAGTCCTAATGCAACTAGGTGCATGGAAAGGTTTTCATACATTTATTAATGGTTTTGATTAGTAGTTGGGTTTAAAATGATTAAAATGCATTGGAAGGTGGTATGGAATGGATAAGGATTAAATGGATGCTAGTCTTCCACCGTTTAAATGCTGGCCCAACTGAGAGTATAATATTAACAATCTGTTTTTTAATATATATTTTTACCTATTAATCATCTGATTACACTTATACCCATAAATATTATAATACTTTGAGGTATACCTTGGTCAAAAGTCAATAATGTAAATTCATGTAAATGACTGTGATGCCATTTTTTTAATAATAAAATTTTCTTAACCTTACTCTATTGCCCTTCACTTCATACTCTAAGGGCATGTTTTAAATGCTGTCATTTTAATAAGTATTTGATAGGAATGAGGAGTTGAAACTAATTTCGATCCCATTTGAAGCCAAAATTTCATAGGTTTTACCATGATGATTTATGTGTCATATTCATGCATTTCATTCATTAGTTTAAATCATTTTAGAGCATGGACTACAAAAGAGCTCAAGTGGGCCACCTTGGTTTAGTTTAGCTTAGCTAGAGTCCAAGTCTCCTGAGACTTTTTTTTTTTTTTTTTTGACACACGCACACATGCTCACGCTGTAGTGGGATTTCACCACCTATGGATACTCGAACCCTTGACCAGGGACTGAAACTCCCGAGAGTCTACCACCCGAGCAAGAGTAAGGATCATATCCTGAGTCATTTAAGTCTAATACGAGTCATTTGATCTAACCTTTGCGATACTACTGTACATCCAACCACTCAATCTTCAATCAATTTCATTAAATCTAACCATTGACATTGTGCAACACTCACTCCCTTATTAACCCCTTGCTCATCAAACGCATCATCATTGCATTTACATTTTATCATTTTCTGGCATATAATTGGCGGGCGTATGCTTTGTGCCTTATCGATGTAATCAAAGCCTGCTCATCAGAAATCCAGTAAGTCAGCCATCATTTTGTCATAAGCATCAACATAGCATCGAGCATCCTACACAACACATTTATACATATTTTCCACCATGCATTCAGTTAGTTCGAACATATGCTTTGTAATCAGATTTTGTCCATCAGTAATTCAATTTGATTAGCCATCATCATTATTGCATTACATTATATTTTTGTGTGTGAGAAATAATATTATTTCTCAAAAATTGGTGAGATCTTATAAAGTAGAGACCGTACATCTATACATGTAGAGTGGGTGGCTAATACATTCCCTCTTTGTGACCGTAATCCCTTACTTAAAATCTCTGAAACACAAACTTAAGAGTTATCTTTGGGTTTAAAGATCTTCAAACTCTCAATCTCAAGTGTTTCTAAAGGGTCTAATCAACTATAAATTTGAAGTAATTAGTTAGTGTCCATTCTTGTTAAACATAACACCATCTTACCCTCATAAAGCCCTCGAGAGAGGCAACTCATGGAAAACGAGTTGATTCCCCCACTCGGATCTAGCGTCCACACCTACACACTAGCACTTATGTCACGAGCCATTTGACACCTCGAGTGCGCCACATGTCTTTATGAAGTACTGCCCTAGACTAGCTATGTGAAGTCCTGCCCTGGATGGGCTATGCATAGCCATATATGAGAGGCGTGACTTGTGTTCAACGAGCACTAAGTGGGAGGAACATGCATCAGATCCACCCTATCCATCAAATGTGCTACTGCATTTTCATCATGGATCCTGAAAAACAGTGGATCTAGGACATGGTGTAACACACGAGTATTAGAATGTTCTGATTTTCAAAGCATATTCCTTCATCCTTGTGGGCCTTGACATAAAAATAAAATGGATAGCATATATACACCACAGTAGACCCCACACAACTTGGATGATGTAAAGGGTGGGCATCCTGTCTCAACTGTTTGTTATAAAGTGGCCCACCTGATTTTGAATCACCCTAATCTTTGGGCTCCATTAAAACATGGTGGCGCACCTGATGGACGGTGTGGATCTTTGAAATGAAGTGGTTGTAAACTTGAAGTCCAGCAAATGATTTCAAACCCTACATGGAATGTGGCCCAGTAAATGCATAGGAATCATGTAAAAATTTTAACCTGTGCTCTTTGGGGCCACCCTGTTGCATATGTGAGATCCACACCGTCCATAAAACGTGCTCCTCAATGCTTAGGGGGTGTTTGGCACATGGTATTAGATGGGAATAAGTGGGATGGAATTGCATTTGGTCCATGCCAATTCCATTCAATGTGTGGGAAGAATGGAAAAGCTTGGAATTAGATTAGATGGAATTGCATTTGGTCTAGTGCTAATTCCACTCAATGTTAGTAAGTTGTATAGGTCCCACCATGATGTGGTCTATATCCACATCGTCCACCCATTTTTCGAGATCATTTTAGAGCATGGGCCAAGAAATCAAGTAGATCTAAAGCTCAAGTGGACCCCACCGCAGAAAGTAACGGGGATTGAACACGTACCGTTGAAAACTTCTTTGGGGCCACATAAGTTTTGGATCTGCCTCATTTTTAGGCCCATGCCATAGAATGAGGTTACAAAACAGAAGAATGGTTTGGATATAACACATGTGTTATTCTCAATAGTTTCAAATGATGGTGGGTATATCTATTCAATGTTCAATAAACCAGATAATGAATCCCACCATATTATAAACACAGCATGAAATTAGGCTTATCCCATAGTAACAGGGGACAATCCATGTCATATGTAATAATTATATTTTTTGAATCCCATCCCACCTAATCCTTCCTAATACCATGCGCCAAACACCCCCTTAGGTCTTGGAATCAAAAAATAAAAATAAAATCAGATCGACGGCTCAGGTGGACCATACCACAAGGAGCAAGGCTAGGGGATGCCAACCATAGGTTTGTGTAGGGCGCATGGTGTCTATATGTCATCAAACCCATTCATCGGGTGTGACTCGCAAAGATTAATGGAATTCATAAAAATCATCCTATCAAAAACTTTGGTGGACCATAACTTGTTAACTTGTAAGCTAGATTTCATTGGAAATGGCATTTTTGTTATTTTAATGATTTTTATTGTTGATTCTTTTCAACCTATGTAAAAGAAAGTATTATAAATTTTTTAGGATATAACTATAATTTAATAATTAATAGGTGGATAACTATAATTACACCATAGATATAAGGTCCGTATCCTAGTCCGTACCGTTCCTTAGCCTCCCGCAATCCTTTCTATCGAATTCTGGTAATCCACGACCTGTAATTGATGTTTACGCACAACCCTAAGTCGCATCCTATAAATCTAAGTCGACTCAACCCAAGACTTTTATCATTGCGACCGCACCGTCACCGAGATTCGAACGCTGTGACCTGCACACGGATGCGATACCCAGGCTAGGAGTTATGGGCCCACATATATGTCGAGGAAACGTCGCGCTTTACGAATTCCGAGAGATTCAAAGAATCTTTACCCACCTTTCACATCAATCAATCAAGTACTAGTCAAGTACATAAGACATCCCTCTCTTACACAAGCCATCCCCAAAGTCAACCCTTATGTCACTCACACCCATCACTCACTCATCCATTTTCTCATATCATATTCTCTCTCTCCTTCTCATTCTCTCTACCATTTTCCAAGCAACTTAAGGAGTTGACGTCCAAGCTTCCCAAGAGAGCCAAGTGTGTGGCCCACTTCCTACCCCCTCATCTCTCATCTTAACCCTTCAATCTTCATCATCTTTCATCAAAGTTGAAGCCAATGAGCTTAACATTCTAAGGAGCCTAGAAGAAGTGGAATCGATGAGTGTTTTGTAGGATTAGATTGTGTTTTTTATGATGGGCCAAGTGGGGCCTACCGATTAATGGTATGGATCTCACTTTGGACCCTAGGTATGGCCGATGACCCATCATGATTCATATGTTCATCCCATGATGGGGCCATTCTCCATGGATCCCATCATGATGTTTATTTTTCTCATCGAGGAGAGGTTATCTAGACCTTGCATTTTTGGTGGAAAAGGGATCTCCACCGTTGATTTTGATTGGTGGGCCCACATGTATTGAAACCCACTTGATGTATGTTTTGTAATGTATGGAAGGGAGGGCTCAGAGTGGCGGAGCCCCCCCCCCCCCCCCCCCATTGCATGCTCTCTCTCTCTCTCTCTCTCCCCTCTCTCTCTCTCTCTTTATGATGGCGTGTGGCCCACCTGACCCAGATCGTCTGATCATGAGGCCCACCTTGTTACTGCCCATTTTTGGGCAGACCTTGGATGAAGGAAAACATAAATATCAATTTGAGGGCCATACCTATGTGGACCCCACCCAGATGTATATATTTATATCCACACCGTCCAGACCTGGACGGTGGGACCCAATGTGATGTATGTGATTCATCCACACTGTCCAGCGTTCTGGATGGTGGAGCCCACCAGCATGTGAAATCCACACCGTCCAATCCCTGGACGGTGGGAAGCAGATTGGCTGGAGTACCTCACACCAGCCATGTAGCTGTTGTATTGACGTCAGCAAGTTTTGTGGGTCTGACCATGATGTATATGTGTACATCCACACCGTCCAGATGATTGGACGGTGGAAACCCACCGTGAAGTATGTGTTGTATACACGCCATCCACCTGTATGGACCCCACCTGATGGACATGCTTCATCCAGATCGTCCAGATGGTGGGGCCTAGACGAGGAAAACATGAATATCTGCTTGATCCTAAACTTTGGTGGGCCACACCACGTGGCTCCACCTGATGTATATGTTTTATCCTCATAGTCCAGATCCTAAACTCTGGTGGGCCACACCATGTGGCTCCACCTGATGTATATGTTTTATCCTCACAGTCTAAATCCTGGACGGTGGGGCCCCACGTGATATATGCGTTTTATCCCTACCATCCAGATAGGCTGGACGGTGGGGCCCGCTGTGATGTATGTGTGGCACCCACCTGCAATGTGTGGGGCCAGCATGATATATGTTTTATCCACACCCTCCATTGTCTGAACAGTGGAGACCACCTTGATGTATATGTTCTGTCCACACCGTCCAGACCCTGGACGTGGGACCTACCACAATGCACGTGTTTCATCCACGCCGTTCGTCCGTTTGATGGACCCCAAAGTCCACCTGCTATACATGCAGGGCCCACCTACTGTACACGCAGGGCCCACCTGCTATACGTGTAGGACCCACCGTGATGTTTATTATATCCAGACCGTCCATCGGTTGGACTCCCGGTTGGTCGAAGCGATGTGGCCCATTATGATGTATAGCAGGCCCAAGTGATAAGGCCTATTGTGATGTATTTGAGACCCAGGTATGAGGCCCATTGTGATATATTTGAGGCCCATGTGGTGAGGCCCAATGTGATGTATATGTGACCTTCTGTGAGGCCCAATACGATGTATATGTGGCCTTGTGTGAGGCCCAATGTGGTGTATATGAGGCCCATGTGGTGAGGCCTAATGTGATGTATATGTGGCCTTGTGTGAGGCCCAATGTGATGTAAATGAGGCCCTTGTGTGAGGCCCAATGTGATGTATATGAGGCCCATGTGGTGAGGCCCAATGTGATGTATATGTGGCCTTTGTGTGAGGCCCAATATGATGTACATGAGGCCCTTGTGTGAGGCCCATTGTAATGTGTATAAGGCCCTTGTGATGAGGCTCATGGTGGTGCATATGAGGCCTATGTGATGAGGCCCAATTGTGATGTGTGATCCCATCATAGTGTATGTTTCCTTTGGCCATGATATTTGTGGGCCATGGGCTACCTGTATATATAGCCCATCTTGATGTATGTGGGCCATGGGCCGTTTCTTGAGGCCCACTATGATGTATGAAATGTTAAGTGTGATGCCCATTCTTATTCCTAAGTAGTATTTAGGTCATGGGCTCCATTATATATTAGATTTCTTAATGGGCCGCTCTCTAGGGAGTAACGGTTGGTAAATGTCCACATTGTAAGCCTCCCTAGAGCCCTTTGTTAGGCCCATTCTTATCTATTGGGCCCCCATTGTGTTACCTATTTTGCCTTAGTGGGCTACCTCAAAACATTGGGCCCCCATTAGCGATACCCGTCCTTCCTTATTGGGCTTATCCTAAATCATTGGGCCCCCATCGATGATAGTAATTTCTCATCTTTCCTTAGTGGGCTAACCCAAATTGTTGGGCCCCCATTGATGTTGTTGCTTTTTACCTCACCCCGTAGGACTACCCAGACCTTGGAGCCCATCTTGTATTCATACCGGGCCTCCCATTGAAAATGTGGCCCACCTAGGTAAATGTGTTTGCCAAAGTTTAGAGACCAAACCTGAGGCCCACTTAGATGTTGAATGGGCTACCCAGATCATTTGGAAGGACATATAGTTCTAGATGTATGGACTCCACCAAAGCCCACCTTATATTCATATCGGGCCCCCATAAGGAAGCCTAGTTATTACATGATAAAGAGGGTGAGGAAACTCACCTTGTTGTACACCCGCTTGACTCGCCTCGTGAGATATGTTCTACCCTCATAACCAATGGCTAGGACTTCAATATTAAATATGTATCATCAACACCGTCCAGTTACCCCTTTTGGGACGAGTGTGATGCTCATCCTTAACGTTAATATGTCATCTAAGCCATCCACTGTTTGTAGGATGAGTACATCATCATCCCTTGTCGTAGATAGAAGGATATGTGGTATCATGTTTGGTATATTCACTACATAGAGCCTATTTCGATGTATGGGCAAGATCTGCCATTCTTCCAGTAGACCCCGTCTTGGAATATATGATATATCAGTACCTTGTAAGGCTAATGTTAGTATAACGTGGGACATGCCGTATAGACTCCTATAGTTGTAAAAGGAACATGTTGTTTAATTTATACTCTTGGTATGCAACATGCCGGTGAAAGTCGATTGTGGATTATTGTTGTCTGCCTTGTCAGATAATCATGCCTATGTACTTTATTACATCATGATACATACACATACGCATCATATATATGCTTATTATGAGGAGTGACTGATCATAGCATGTGTCGTTGGGCTGGTTTATTATGGGACTCCTTGTAAGATGGAGTGGCCCTACATGAGCGCGCGGTACGCGCAGGTTTGATGCATAACTGGATATTATGATTTATTCATCTCGCATTTGTGTGATATGATCACTGTACACCCTAGCGATATCAGGGCCATGACCTCCACAGGTATATCATGGATGGCCAGTTGGGACACCGAAAATGTTTGGTTCTAGCATATGGGCATCTAATATATCCGTGGGTGAAAGTCACTAAACCCCTTTGTACTAGGGATGCTCCAATGTTTAGACCGAGTGGATACATGAGCGCAGGGTGCTGAATACCAGTAGATCACGTATCCCACTATGTCGTGGTCGGTTGGAAGGGGGGGTGACTTTATTCGCCCGAGTGAGCGGGCTTTAAGCTAGGCTGAGTTCGACCAGCCCATAAATAGGTCCGCTATCGACATGCCAGGTAGGTATTAGCAGACTACTGGTCAGGCGGGTAGTGAGGTCTTTTTCACTCTCTGAGCTGTGCAGTCAGGGAGGCGGTAGCTAGTTTGGAGTGTACTAGGCCCCGGTGATGATCCTAGAGACGTACCATACTGAGATGTGGAGTTGCGTATTCATCATTTGACACATTTATTCACGCATGCACTATCCACTTGAGCTAGTGGTGCGCAACTAAATCATTATGTATACCTTCGCAATGACCAAGATTTCAGTTGGGCGCGCGACTAACCTGAGATCAGGAGTTTACCACATTGAGTCTAACTATCCAAATTTATGTATGAGACTGGTTTGGATAGAAGTCATTTGTGATGGACCTCACAACTTTTGATACTACGTACTATCATCGCGACTTCACACTCCAGCTTAGTCATTTCTTTCACACCGCGTATTGCATTGCATCCTCCGCACATAACATTTGGTTTACTATGTTTCTGTATTGCATAGCCTGAATAAGGCTGATGGTATTCGTGGCTCGTCAGGAATTGCATATTGCATTACATCCTCGACATATGATATTTGGCTCACTATGACTCCACATTGTATAGCCGATCTGCATTGCATACTCTGATATTGTATGACTTATAGACTTGCCAGTATTCCGCTTATGCTGATATTATATGCTTAGCACGTACTTTGTGCATACACGTACACCACCCTCTAAGCTTCTTTGTAAGCTTATGCACAACCATTGCGTGCAGGTTACGTTAGGTTGCTACAGCATTAAGGTAGGAGCGTGCATCGAGCTTGTGGAGATTTTGTTATTCATGTATTTTCCTTTTCAGCACTGTAATCAAATGTTCATATTAGTAGATATGTGATGATTACTTTGCCTTTGTGATTTGGGTACACTTGTGGTTACGTTCCTTTACAAAAAAAATTCATACTGAAAATCCTCCTTCTAGGTTCCCAGGATGGGAATCTGGCATATTGACGCTGGAAGCCGAGAATGGGGTACTACGGAGGCTGTTGGCTCCATATTCGGTGATCGGGAATTCTGTAAGCTCGGTTTCTGAGTTTGGGGCGTGACAATAGATATAGATGATTTTGCTGTAAAATTTCTTCTTTTTTCTTTCCACTTTGGACCACTTGCTATTTTACTATTAATCAGTTATCTTATAGCTATTAAATGGATGGTTGGATTTGCTTGACCACTATGTTTGGAGGAATATGCTCCATCTACACCAAGACTCAAAATATTTGAACGGTTTGGATGGGCATGCATTAGTGCCACATGTTAGGAGGATGAGGCACCACCATTTTTAAACGGTGCAAGACTTGCTCTTTTGATCAGATTCTTTCACTGGCCTAATCCAATACTCTTATTGACTATACATGTTTGGCCCACCTGAAAAAGGACCGGCCTGGTTCTGGGGCATACACGTGATGGGGTCGATTGATGAACGGCCTGGATCCTGCACCACATTGGCACGTGTGGAAAGAGTTTAAAAGGCTCGAGAAAAGATGTTTTCTTTATTCCAACACCCTTTCTCATTGTTTCACATTTTCCAAACTTCATCATGGCATGCTATTTCTAAATAACTCTAATCTAGAGGAAAATTTCTAGCCATTCATTTGTATTGAATGCGGCGGCTCACCTGTCGAGCTCAATGGCCTGAATTTTAGCTAAAAGATTAAACAATGTGGCCCACCTGATGGATAGCTCGTATCCAGCACAAGTGTTCCACAATCAAACTTCCTCTCATTTAAGTGTACTTACTTTATGCTGTTGGATTCATTACATGTAAGAATTCTATAAGGTGGGCCTTATTGATCAACTGTCTGAATTGCTCTAAAGGTTAGTTAGTATGATAAGGAGTACCAGTGGACCCCACTAAGTTGTGATGCATTTAAGATCGTGTAAGGAGTGATGCGCTACACCTGTTTCACACACAGTGTGCAAGTTGAACTGGGAATTCTTACACTACAAAGCTTTATAGGTTAAGCTTGACCTACAATCCTATAGGTGGGGCCCACCATATGCATGACAACAACATCCAACACATCCATCATGTGGGGGCTTTCATTTCTCCTTGGCACCCAAAACTAAAGCTAATCTAAAACTTAAGTGGACCACGCCCATCATAAAAATGTGAATTGATCTCTAAAACATACTATGATATGTAATTATCACTAACATTAACTCATTATGTATTAGATACCAATGTCTCTGATACATAATTGGGATTTCTACCACAAAATTCCTTGGGAATGGGCAATTTGCTGGACAATGGCCGGGTGATAAAAAATTCATAGAGATGCTTTTCAAGAGAAGAAATTACAAAAATGCTCTAGCATAAATTTTCTTTTAAGTAGTGAAATTTAAAAATTGTAAGCTCCCGTGATACTTGTATAATATCTAATCTGTCTAACATAAGCACCCCACCATGGTGATCATATGAATAAAAAAAAAGTATGGATGATTGAATCATCAGATAGACTTCACTTGAATTTGGATGTCTTTGAGTTGTGTATACTCTATTTTATGGTTTGGCCCACATTTTAATTAGACTTTCCATATTTTTGTCTTCTAATAATCATGGTGGGGTGCATTGTTGGATGGGTTGGATGTCAAATACATTTCACATGGGCCCCATAATTCTCAATTCTCCACTTGTTTTAAAAAATAATGGGAGCAAATTAGGAGCTGCTTGGCCTCACCCAAGATGGTGCAGCCGGTGCAGCCTTTACTGTGGAGCCTACCTTGATGTATGTATTTTATATCCACATTGTCCATCTTTTTTGGCCGATCATAGGGCATGATTCGAAAATTGAAAAATATACAATCTTAGGTGAACAATAAGAAAACAGTGATGATTGAATGCTCTACTATTAAAAACTTCATAAGGCCCACTGTACGGTTCCATAGTGATTATTTGCTAAACCTGGATGAAGGGATATAACAAATATTGGCTTAGGGCTGAAAGGCGGGTAGGTTGGGTTGGGTTGGGCTGGGCTGGGCTGGGCTGGGCTGGGTTGGGTTGGTGCTCAACCCTAGCCCAACCCAAGGTTCCTACACCTCATCCCAACCCAACCTTACCTTAGGCTGGGAATTCTCAACCCAAGCCCAACCCAAGCAGGTTTGGTCGGGTGGATACATTCTAATATTTTTGTTATTACATCAGTTTATTATATTTTAATACACGTCTTATTTTTTATACCTATAAATTTATTAATTATATATGTAATTACTTATAGTAAAGAACTTAATTTTTTTCTAAATAAATAAGCTAAAATATAGGACAACTACTCTTTTAAAAGTCGTGTTGTGTAGCACACAATCTCCTTGGGAGAGAGAAATCCGGCGTATTTTATTAGCTCGAGTCATCAGAAATAATGTGAACTAATGAGACCCAACGGCATTGGAATTTCCCGTGCCTTCAATAAAGATGATCCGCACTCAATTATAACTTAAAAGTAACTTATATATCGATTGGGTTTGGGTTGGGTTGAGCAACCCAAGACCTCAACCTGAACTCGACCCAAGTTTTATCAAGTTCGTGTTTGTATAGCCCAAGCCCGAGATCGAACCTGATACATCCTATCTGAGCCCAACCCAATGTCGGGTTGGTCACGGGTCGGTCGGGTTGAACCTGTGGCCTTATATAGGATTGATCTAAAGCTTTTATACCCCATTAATGGTCAATCACATTGTTTCCCATTGTATGGTCCACCTAAGAATTGAATCCACTTCATTTTTTGGTCTCATGCCCTAAAATGATATGGAAAAACAAATGGATGGTATGGATATAGAATATATACATCAAAGTTGGCCCTAAAGTAAGGACCACACCATCTTCCTAGATGCCTGGCTGGGCCGGGCTGGGCCACCTAATCCACTACAAAAAACAATGAATGGCAGTTAAGTAATTTCTCTTCTTAAAAAGCATAGTCCAAGAATTTTGGTTCATCGAGGCACTATTTTGTAAAATTCTGAATTCTCAAGGAATTTTGTGGTAAAAATCCCTATATAATTACCCTTAACTAAGATAAAATACACATATTTTTATTTGTATACCAAACAACCTTAGACTTTAGTAGGAAGATGACGCGTGCAAACCTCGAGATCCTTTAAACAATGATTCCTAACCATTTTTTACTCAATGGATCCTTTGTGATTAGCATCTCTTCCTTTGTTTGTTTGTAAATTGGAAAATTGCATTTCTTGGGAAGCACACGCATCTGGATTCCCACGCGCAGGGTCCCCACTGCATTAGTCAATCTTGCCTACTTGCCACAAGTCGCAGTGCAAGGGCGCAGCTTCCTTCCATGCTTCCCTCTTTCTATACTTCATTCGTTCTTGAAATGTGCAGAGCTTGTTTCTTAAACCATTGCGTGCTAGCTCTTGCAGTGGTCCCTATTGTAGTTAGGACAATACTATTCTAAATTTTAAAGAATTTTTAAGTTTGGAGACCGTTTAAGATTTTTTTAAACCTCTTTCTAGATGTTTTGGGCATTAATTTCCAAGTTATCAAGTACTCAATTTTGGTAATGATGGCAAATATGCATTATATCTATATTATTCATTTGTTGGGTCTTATTGTCTACTAGTCATACCCAGAATAAATAAATAAATAAAATTCCATGTTATAAGGAGCTATGTAGCCGAGCTTTTCGGGGCAGCAACATTTGTGTGACATTCACTCTATTCAATGATATTGTCAGCTTGTATTAGGATGTGAATCCAAAAAATAATTAGATTCAAAACTCAAGTGGGCCACACCATAAGAAATAATTGAGATTAAAATGCTTAACGTTGAAATCTACTTTGGGCCTACCATGAAGCTTATATGCCATCCCAACACCTTTATAAATTCGTACCTACTAGAATGAAGGGAAAACACAAATATCTACTTGAACTAAAACTTCTTGGAGCCCTCAAATTGTTTTAATGGTGGGCATCTCAATACCTATTTTTTCCTGTGATGTAGCTCACTTGAGTTTCATATTCGACTCAAACCTATCACGAGGATATGATAAATGGAATGAATATCACACAACGTCATAGTATTACTTACAAAGTTTCATGCAAAGCCTTTTATTACAAAGTCATCGTAGAAGATTCATACGTTCAGGTAACTTAAAAAATAAAATAAAATTGATGGCTATGATATTGGGAGAATATAATGGTTTGATAGGGTAGCGTAGCAGGATTTATGTAGACCATCCCCAATTAATAGGCTTACGTGATGATAATGACGGAAAATTAAAATAGATTCAAGGTGGATGGGATCTTTGGAAGGGAAAAGGGTAGTGATCTCACCACCACAGAGCAAGGTAGTGTTGGGCACAGTGGGGCTGAATCTGATGCATGTGTTTTATATCCACGCCGTCATCCGTTTTGTCAGCTCATTATAAACATGAGCCCAAAAATTAAGCAGATTCAAAGTTTAGGTGGTCCACATAATGGGAAATGGTGCGGAGAATGACACCCACCATCAAAACCTTCCTAGGACCCACCATAATGTTTATTTTCCATCCAACCTGTTGATTAGATCACACAAACCTAGATGAAGGGAAAACACAAATTTCAGATTGATCTAAAACTTTTGAGGCCTCAAAAAGTTTTTAATGGTAGGCATTCAATCACCACTGTCTCCTGTGGTGTGTTTCACTTGAGATCTGATTCATTTTCGAGCTCATTCCTTAAAATGGGTTGGCAAAACAGATAAATCAGGGTCGGCCCCATAGTACACCAGGTCACGACCCATCCACGTGAACAGCGATTGCTGGATAGGATCATTTCTCATTAAAGAAATAGGTGCTGGCGTGGAAGTTTGGATTCTATTAAAAGATTGCATTAGGTGTGATTAGCTTTTTCTCATGCCTCATTGGAAGGGAAATCTTGGAATTGGGAAAATCAATTACTAAATCTGCGCATTGGAAGATGTGTATTGTTTCCGTTAGTTATAGGATTAAAAACTTAAAAGAGACGCCAATGGATTGACAAACCCTTCTTATCTTTATCCACAACAATATCTCCTCTATTTTAAGATTACGGAGAAGGTATGGCCAAAAATATAGATTTTTACTGCAAAATGCAACCCTGCTTTGTATCTTTTTTCTTTTTTGGGTTAGCTTGTTAGTACACACCCATGTCAGTACACACACTTCATGTTAGCCACCCCCACTAGGGATCGATACCAAGTCCTGCTTTGTATCTTACCAGATAGTGCCTACACTGCAAAATGCAGCCATGATTTCTATCCTATCAGATAGTACCTCCACAAACCCTTAGTACTTTTTCAAGGGGTTACTGCTCTCTTTTCTTTCTTTCTTTTTACAAAGTGGAGAATTAGAAATTGTTGTGCCCAAATGATGTGTTTAAAATCCAACCCATATAACAGGTGCACACCAACATGATTAGTAGGTGAGCCAAGAATAATAGGAATCCAACCATAAGATCTCCCAATCCGTGAAAAAATAATATACACCACTCAAAACACCATAAGATGATCGGCCTGGTGAGGTGCATATATTGGATGGCTTGGATGTCATACGCATACCACACGGGCCCCACAAGTTTTGACTTTAATTACTTTTCAGAGAAAAACTTGGATGGTGTCATTTTTATAATTTCCTTCCTATTAAAGCACCTCCCTTAATTTCTGCAAATTGTCAAATGTTTTTTTAGAAAATTATTTCACGTAATAAATATCAAGAAAATATTGTGATAAAAACCCAACATTATAAAACATGCAAATATTTTGAAAATCTCACAATAATATTTATTTGTCTCGCCAATGTATCCCACTGCAGTGTATGGCATGGAACCCATCCAAAGGAGTCGGCCAGCCATGAAAGTGAAAGGAAGAGACCCCGAATCGTACAAGTCCAACCACCATGCGTTTGTTCAGAGATCCGAACCACTGATAGGCCTCCACCATGGATTGTGGGTGGCTTGGAAGGTTTAGTCCACCACCAAACGGTTGGGATCTTTCCACCTGGGCAATTTTCAGGGAATTCCATGTTACGATGGGGCCCATCAATCCAATCACAGAACCATGGTCCCACCCACATCATCCGAATCATGGGCCTTAACTACCACATCCACCGTTTTATAGGACATCGGTACCACAAATACAATGCGCCCCACCACGAACAACATTATTCTCTAAAAGCAGACTCACTCACTAGGTAGGACAAAACTGTAGTTTGAACTTGATGAACAAAATGGCCTGATTTGTACTGCGGTGATCTTCATGGCGAGGCCTACCCTTTTCAAGGTATTGTTGTAAACCAATGGCATTCCAACGGAAATGATAGTACGGTACCACAAGTTACGGTTCCCTTGCCTTTTAGGTGGTCAGTTCTCAAAATAAGAACCCATGAACATCAAAGGGACTGTTTGGGTGCCATTAAAAATGGGCTCGTCTCATTTAGTTAATCGTAATTTTGTATTAGAGGTAATGATTGTTGGTTATCAAGATTATTTTTAGGGCCCACTACGGTGGTCATTGTATCACTATAAGCTACAGAACCATTGTATCACTATAAGCTACAGAACCACCGTACAGAAATGGGGCCCGCACGATGTATTCATGACATCCAACCTGTCCATCAGATACGTGACCTCGTGTTACCCCCTGTACACCAAAAACAGCCCGAACATGCGTGCGTGGACATGACCTCATGTTACTCCCTGTACACAAAAATCAGCTGGATTGTGTGTGGATGACCTCATGTTACCCCTTGATGTTACCCCCTGTACACAAAAATTGGCCGGATCATGTGCGCGCGCATGTGACCTCATTATACCCCCTGATGTTACCACCTGTACACAAAAATCAGCCAGGTCGTGTGTGTGTGTGTGTGTAGACAGGTTTAATGTCCTGCATACATCATGTCAGCCTCACATCTGGCCCACACCACTGGAGCCCATCTCTTATAATCCTTAACAAAAATAAATATGATCTCTAATGCATAAATGTGACCAAATAAAATGAGATGAACTCATATTCAAGTGGCACCCAAACAGGCCCTAAATGAGGGAGCCAAATATGTGTTATTTATCAGAATTCAACATTCAGAAAGAGACCATCATAAATAAAATAAAATAAAACCACAGTTCGATCTTCTGCACACTCACTGGCACGGCGCATACAAGTACTACAAAAAAGAATTGTAAAAGTTGTATTGACTACAAAAAATTAACGCATCCATTTTACAAAAGCCGAAAATGCAGAAATGAGGTGTAAAAGTAGAACAGAGGACAAATGCCCAAAGCTAGGACATAGACAACTAAAATGAAAATGATCAAAATCCGCAGGCTTCAACAGAAGCTCCTGGGAATTCCACATCATAGCATCGGTTTATTGTCTACAGGTCCTATATTTTTCATGGGTTAGAAAGATACAGATTTTGTCGGGCCTGATTTTCTTTTTCCTTTTTTCTTTTTTCTTTTTAAAGACCGTAGAATCTGACTTAGAAGAGAATTTACAGAATGCGAATCCAAATTAGCTGTGGCAAAACAAACCTGCAGGACACCAAAGAAATGCTTCAGTTTTACAGATGTACATATACGCCATGAAAATCTTCCGCTTAGCTTCTACAAGGTTGTACCCATTTAACTATTCTACAATCAAGAACAAGGTCAATTAGCAAGAACTTTTTTTTTTTGCTATTTGTCTCAGCAAACAAAATGTCCAAGCACAGGAAAATGGACGATGGATACATGAAAATGCATGGACCTAATGTTCTTCTTTTTAATAGATAGAAAAGAATATAGCCAATGTTTTTACACTGTTGGTTCTAAGGAAGAAAATTACAGCATAACAGAGCTACTTTGACTGCACTCAAAAGTATAAAAGAAGCCAAGCAACCCAAATGGACTTAGAAACGGTTTGGGAGTGAGGGTCGATGAATTTTCAATCGTCTTTCTGATGTAAAACACTAGGTAGGCTATTACCGTTCAGCGCAGCATGGTAGATTCGCTTCTCAGGCAGCCCAATATCTGACAGTGTTAAATTTCCCTGCAGGCCAACAATAAATAAATTGATTGCGAGGAAAAAAAGAAAAAAAGAAGGAAAAAAAAAAAACTATCAGGAAATGGTATTTTGTGCAACAACAGATTTTATTCACAAGCATTGTTAGGAGTTTGGATTGTGGAAAAAGCAAAAGAAAAGAAAATGGACGACTTTTTTCCATGGTGGGACATTTCACTATGTTTGCGAAGGAAATATTGGATTTCATAAGGCAATAATTACCCAAACAGCATAGTCAAATCCTAGTCAAATCTCCACACATATGAGGTGAACATTGTGGGAACTTTATGAGATTTCAATTGCTATCCAAACAAGACACCCCAAAAATGGAATCCATGTTTCAATAGTGCTTATGGAAATCTTGGGAAATCATCATTGGATAAAGCATTACAATTTCCTTCTCTTCTTTTACCTATCCAAACAGGCACTTAATTTCAAAAAATCAGATTCAAGAGCATTTTTTACTTGGAATGCCCAAAGGAACTTCTATCAGGCACTGTCTATGTTTTGAGTAATTTAGAAGTAGTGATATATGGTCTGGTACCAAGAAGGAACAGCTGAGGAATTTGGAAACCTATTTACCACAGATTCTTGCATTTCAAAAAGCTACATTCATCATACACATCCAATGTGAGTGTAGAATGCATGGAAACGAGGCTATTCAGACGAAACCAAACACATCTTTTTCTTGTTTAATGGTAGCACTACCAAAGATGCCATATATAGTTTCAAGCAGATGGTATATACTATATATGATGCTTACTAGTATAACATCACCTCAATGCTTAGCAGTATAACATCACCTCAATGCCCCTCTTATCTAGTTTTTCACATTCTCTTTCAAGTGAAGTTTCTCTAGTTATGGATTAAAAAAAATAATATATATATATATATCATCATCATCTAACTCTTATCCAAATTAATTGGGGTCGACTACATGAATCCCATTCCGCCATTCCACTCTATCAAGGGCCATAACTTCAGTTAAACCATAGGTCATCAAGTCTTTTCCTACTACCTCCATCCACGTCATTTTGGACCTTCCTAACTGGCACAGTTCTTGGTCTCCGTTGCACATGAAGTTATGTACAAGAAATATTCATGTAGAAGTACATCTGCCACTAGTATCGCATAAAAATATTCATGTAAAAGTAATTTATGAAACCTTAACATGATTAAGAGAGAACTCATTCGTTGCTCTATTGAAAGCAGATGGTGAGAGCAGCAACTTAACCAGTTTCCATTTGGGACAATCGTCTTTGCAAGGTGAAATTGTAGCAGGACCATTAGGGTTACCTATGCAATTTTAGTTATTAGTATACTTCAAGACTCAGGATTGCTATTTTGTGAGGTGGAGAAGAAAAAGATTGCCACTTATGGCAACACTAATGACTTTTGACAATTTAGGGTTTCTTTATGGTGTCCCACTCTCTCTCAACTAAAGATCAAGATTTGCAATTTTTGAGACGACATTCATCACATGTGGTCTCCTCAAGAACTTCACAAAACTATGAAGGAGATAGACAAGATGCATACCTCACTAGCCATTAGCTTCCGCACATTATTAGCATAAAGTTTAGGATCCTCCTTTTCTTGCTCTGAAGGGACGTAGATAGGCAAGCGAGTCACCTCAATACGATTCACGAATTGACAAAGAAGCAAAATTACATGGCGAACCTGCAAATAAACATAGTAAGTTGAACCCTATAGTTGATAGTCGAACAAAGATGAAATAACAACGCATTCATGCTCGCAAATTTCACCTTTTAATTGTCAGGAATTTAGCTAAATATACTTACAAAATGCTTCATTTCTTTTTCTTTATTCTTTTTGGTGAGAAGTTATGAGATTTTAATAAAAAAGGAGGATGACAAAAATCCTCGTGAAACAAGCACAAACAAGACCAACAAACATAGAAAAAGAAACAGGATGAGAGAAAAAAGAGCTTCAAGCTCAAGGACCATTAATGAATCCAATTATAGTTGCATGAAGCATGAAGCGAAGTGGCAAAAAATCCAGGTGCGGGAGGGAGGAAGCGTTTGTTTCAAAATGTAAAAAGTAGAAATAAGCAGGAGTGGGAGTCGGAAGTGCAATTCGATGCAGGTGCGGTGCCTAGTTAGAAGAATCCTGCAACCAAGCATCCAGTCTCACCCTCCTAAACACTTCATCAGGAGTACTATGCCAATTTGTGAAACATATCCCTTTCTGCTCAAGCCTAAATTGACATTAATCCAGAGAGGAATGAAAGTTTCCACATGATTTTCTCTTTCTGACCAAGACTGACACCATGTCATGCTAGGAAAAATCTGCAATCAACCTCAGGATTACCCAGTCACACTGGAAAAGACCCAAGAACTGGCCCCAAACCACTTGCATGCGCAAATGGTCCACTGATTCTACCACATTTGAGACACATTATGCATATGTTGGATGATCAGATGCATTTTCTGCATCTTATCCACAGTCAGCACCTTACCTTACCAACCAGACTTGCAAAGGCAAACCCCGGGAGGATCTCTGCACGACCAAATTTATTTTTTCGGTAGCATTGCATCAGATTGACCAGGAGATAAAGATAACCGCATAAAAGGATCGAACCAACAAACAACCTAACTTATCCATCTCAACACCCAAGATTCCAGGGTGATGCTTCATTTCTTTAAAAGAGAATCCCATAAATCATCTTATGTCAACTACAACCTAAAGAATCCTGTAAATCAGATGACTCAAAACAGACCCATCAACAAATAATATAGTTTCATATGAAGATGGAACTTGGCACATGATAACAGAAAACAAAGTGATGCATCATAAAGAGAATCTGAATTTGTACCTCCCTGGCATCTCTTAGACTTAAAAAAGGTTAGCTAGGTTCTCATAGGTATCATAATAATAGATAAAATGAAATGATCATGCATTCCAGGGAGTAATGCAGCCAGTTGGACTGAATGCTAAATGAGAATAACTGGTTTAAAACAAATTTCTTCAAACACATGCGTGATTTAGGAGCACAAGCCTTTTTTTCCAATGGCAATGATAATTTTATTTGAAAAACGTGAAAAGAAAAAAGGGCCCCCACAGCCAAACAAAAAGGCTGAGGTGGTGAGGAATCACCCAGCTAGAGATGGGCCTAATCCAGCCCCCGAGATACATCAAAAGACCTCCCTATTGCATTTAAGAAAGAAAAACAAACTTGGGACTCTTAAGCCCAAGAAATTTCTCTATTCTTAACTCTTGAGAAGACCTGCTGAAACGATTAAGCTTTGTTTCATTGATTTCAGGCTGACCACAGGCCCGCCTAAGATGCAGAGGCTCCAGGCCAGCCTGAAAAGGCACACAATCTCTAGACTTAGAGAGTTTTTTAGCTCTTGTGATATCCCTGCCATGCTTGGAAGAAAGTATTAATGCAACCAGGCATTATCCAATCAATCTCAAAAGGACTGAAAATTCTACGCCAAATATCAGTAAGTGGAACCATGATGGATGAAGAGGTGATAAACTCTCCTCTTACCAAGAAGCCATAGGATGCAAGTGCTGAGATTTCTACTCAACTGATTGATTGTGAGAACTTTATCCCCTACCCACCAACCAGATGAATGGAACCACCCTTGGCAGATCAAAGATAATCCAAATGAATGCCATAGTCCCCACTTGGCAGAAAGCCCCATTTATTCCTAAGGTCAAGATTCATAAGTCCCTTTCCTGTTCTCTGCGATAGTAACAGCTAAGATGAACAAAGTCCTAGATTTCCTCATCTAGAGAAGTGCTTCTGAAACATTCACAGATTGGATGTTGCCCCTGCCTGTACCGACATCGGTACAGGCATGACGTGGTGGGATATGATTGGATGGCAGGCCGCTGTCAGAGATGGGGCCTAGTCTAGAATGTACTCGTCTGAACAGCTTTCAAATATGCTTTACGTGGGCCCCATCTCTGACAGCGGCCTGCCTTCCAATCAAATCCCACCACGTCGTGCCTGTACCAACTTCGGTACAGGCAGGGGCAGTACCCAAATCGCGTCCTTCTAAAATAGGGAGACCACAATTTTGCTTCCAGCCCCCACTCTAAAGCTGGGAAATCATAACGCCTTTGTCTACTCCCAACCAAAAAAAAACAAGGGAAAGCATGACAACTAAAAGTCCACCTAAAAGTTAGTATGCAATCTTTTTTCTTTTTGAAAGGTTAAAAAAACTAGCATGCGATCCATCTCCAATAATTCCAACAACCGTCCTTGACAAACTCAATTTTAATTCCAGATAACTCTTTCAAAACCAGGAAGCCCTACAAAGAGAAGATTCCCTCATAAAACCATTCACCTTCATAAAAACCATACTTGGATAAAATTAACTGCTTCCATAAGGAGTCATCTCTGACCTAAACTGCCAAAGCCACTTCCAAGCGGCACAAGGCTCATCAATTTCAACAACCTAATCCCACACCTCCAAGTCATTTTGGGTTGCAAACTTTTGCCCATTCCAAAAGATGATACTCTTATCACCCGTACTCTTCCATGGAAAGTCCCTTTGAATCCTTTCTAACCTTCTAATCACACCACATGGACTTTTTCAAATAAGGACAAGAAATAGATAGGCATATTCAAAGGGGCCAGGCTAACAAGAGCGATACAACCTCCAAGACAAAGATATTTTCTTTCCATCCAACAGTTTCCCTTCTATCCTCTCCACCAACGCACCCAATAAATGCACGGTGGGGCTTACCACAGACACCCCGCCTAAGCACAGGAAGTCCATGTCATCTAATCCAATCAGACCAAGCAGGACTTGAAACTCCCACCTTACAAACGATTAGTTTCAAATCAAGCCCCTTTGTTTTACATTGAATTCATAGTCTAAACCACTCACCCAACACCACATTTCAAACACAAAAGAAAACTCTCCTAGGATCTTCAGAAGCCTACCCAATTAAAACTAGAAAAGTAACTATTTCAGTTGGGGTGGTTCTCGTGCTGTCTCTTTATATAGTCCTTTGCCTTTTGGCAAGCGTTTATAATATACTTTTGTTACCTTTCAAAATAAAAAATAAAACAAGAAAGGTGTGAGACCCAGCCTACCTAATATTGGGCCCACGGACATTTCTATTTTTGAAAACTTCTAGCACATGGAAATTCAATTTCCACACCACATAGTGGTCTTGTGGGTGTCCCGTGACAAGCCAAACTGTGATTTTTGTATATTGGAGCCACAGAAATTCAATTTCCAGCTCTTCCAAAATAATAATAATAAATCAATTTCCACAACTCCAATACCCCTGTTCCATGTGTCCCTTAGCCCAATAGCACCAAAATTTACTAATATTTTCCAAAAAACCACCAAAAGTCTATAATGAAACCTTTGGGCCATTAGTTCTTCTCTACAATATCCTCTCTCCTCCTTCCCTACCCTTCTTAAAACTTAGAACCCATTTCCTCTTAGGGCTCATTTAGATTGGTGGAATCCACGAAGTAACTGTGGAAAAGAAGCCATTTTCAACAAATGTGATGTTTCCTGCCGATTGCAACAATTAACCTATGGAAAACTGTTTCCATTCCACGATTTTTCCTCAAGAAAGGGTGTTTTCCTTTTCCTCCAAAAACTTGATGATCCTCATTCCCACACTTTTTGAGAGACAAATTTTACTTTTTGACCATTGACCATTCCCCATGTCTCTGGAAATAATGGAAACTAAAACAAACAACCTTTTTAGGATTCTTTTCCATGGATTTCCTCATCCACGGTTTCCTCAAACCTGACATTTTCCTTTCCAATTTTACTATCTGGATTCCAACAATCCAAACAAGCCACAAAAGTAATCCCTACAGAATCAGAGTGAAAATAAAGGTGAGAGAGAGAGAGAGAGGGATTCAAGTACTCTTGAATCTTCCCTAAGCAATATCAGCTAACGAGAATGCCTCAACCCATCTAGGTTTCAAGAAACAGCTCCATTAACTGCTGCAAGGGGAGTATTCCAGTATCCTTCCTTTCCAAGGCTCCAATGCTCACCTTCATTTGGAGAACATCGCAAGTCAAAGACCTCTATCGAATCAAGCAAAAACCAAGGAATGCCAGTAACGGTAACGGTGACGGCCGATACGCGATTCGGGGTCGTATCGGCCGTTACTGTTTTTTGTACCCGTATCGGCCGATACGGACCCGTTACGGGGCGTAACGGCCGTTACACGGGCCCGTATCAGCCGAATAATGGTAACTTTTTTTTAATGGTTGTTTTGCTGTATTAATCATGCCATATGATGTGTTAATCATAGTAGAACATGTTAATGTGCATTTTACAGATTTGGGGTGCCATTTTATATTTTTTTAATATTTTTTTCTATTTACGCATTTATTTTTGCCCTTTTTTTGAAAATTTGAAAAATCAATTTTTAATGATTCTTTCCCTGTTTTAATCATGCCATATGATGTGTTAATCATAGTAGAACATGTTAATGTGCATTTTACAGATTTGGGGTGCCATTTTATATATTTTTTATTTTTTTCTATTTACGCATTTATTTTTGCCCTTTTTTTGAAAATTTGAAAAATCAATTTTTAATGATTCTTTCGCTGTTTTAATCATGCCATATGATGTGTTAATCATAGTAGAACATGTTAATGTGCATTTTACATATTTGGAGTGCCATTTTATATATTTTTTATATTTTTTTCTATTTACGCATTTATTTTGGCCCTTTTTTGGAAATTCGAAAAATCATTTTTTAATGATTCTTTTGCTGTTTTAATGATGTCATATGATGTGTTAATCATAGTAGAACATGTTAATGTGCATTTTACATATTTGGGGTGCCATTTTATATTTTTTAAATATTTTTTTCTATTTACGCATGAATTTTGGCCTCTTTTTTTAAAATTCGAAAAATCAATTTTTAATAGTTGTTTTGCTGTTTTAATGATGCCATATGATGTGTTAATCATAGTAGAACATATTAATGTGCATTTTACAGATTTTGGGTGCTATTTTATATATTTTTTTTCTATTTACGCATTTATTTTGGCCCTTTTTTTGAAAATTCGAAAAATCAACTTTTGAATGATTCTTTTGTTGTTTTAATGATGTCATATGATGTGTTAATCATAGTAGAACATGTTAATGTGCATTTTACTTATTTGGGGTGCCATTTTATTTATTTTTTTATATTTTTTCTATTTACGCATTTATTTTGGCCTTTTTTTTGAAAATTCGAAAAATCATTTTTTATGATTCTTTTGCTGTTTTAATAATGTCATATGATGTGTTAATCATAGTAGAACATGTTAATGTGTATTTTACATATTTGGGGTGTCATTTTATATTTTTTTAAATATTTTTTTTTCTATTTACACATGAATTTTGGCCCTCAAAAATAATTGCAAACACCTAAATGTAAGATATTTTCATATTACATTCATTCTAATATATCTATCATTGATAGTAGATAGTTAGAAAACGAAATATATGAATTTTGTAGTCAAATTCAGGTTATCTGGTTCATAAATTCATCAGACAGTCCGATACAACTTCTCACCAAAGAGTGGACCGTTACACCACCATAAACATGTTCTAATTTATAAATGAATGCATATTTGGAATGCTTAGAATATTCCGGATTTAATCCATATTTTTTTGGCAAAAAAAAATTTTGCGCCGTTACAGTCCGTTACGCCCCCGTATCGTCGTTACGCCCCCGTATCCGTATCGGTTTTGGAGGGCACCGTTACGCCAACCGATACCGATACGGGACACCTTGGCAAGAACCATATTGAAGATGGAGAGACCTTGTGTGCATAGTGGAGAAGGTGTGCCATCCCTTCTACATTACCAAGATCTTGTCCAACTTTTGGGAAATAGACCATTTTGGAGAGTATATTTTATTCAACTGTTTCCACTTGAAAATTGACTTAATGGTTCTCTAGCCATCATGGGATTTTTAAATCTCAAAATTAAGCTGGTGAAAACTCCCTTTTCTTTTCTTTTCTTTTCTTTCCTTTCCTTTTTTTCTTACACATTATAATTTTCCAGTCATTGGCTGGTTTGTTTTACACTTATCTATACACAAAGGAAGCTGGGAGACCTAGATCAATTGATGGGGTCTTAACCACTCTAGCAACCAAATCTCCCTACCATCCCAATAACATTCTCATCTTCCCAACATTTCGTTTTCAAAACAACCGACCGAAAATAGGTCAACCACCTACTACCTAACTGCATTGTAAAATAAAATCGTGTCATCAACAATTGAAGATGGGAGATGAGAAAGTTGGGGACAAGAACTATAAAAGCACCCATATCTTAAGAGAGTTTCTCCCTCCTATAGTTGCACAAAGCATGAAGTGAATCGGCGACAGATTCGGGTGCGGGAGTGAGGAAACGTTTGTTTCGTAATTTACACAACTAAAAATCGGTGGGAAAGCGGGAGCGGGAGTGAGATTCAGAAGTGCAATTCGAAGCGGGAGAACGTGTGCAGCCAATTAGAAGGACCCTAAGATTCTTCCACAAAGGAATGTAAGCCATCTTTGACCCCTTCCTAGAATACATGGCCAAAAAGAAGAAGAAGAAGAAGAAGAAGAAGAGCTAAAGGCAAGCCATCAGAACTTCAAGCCTTGTCACAAACTAAATAAGACAATGCCAATTTGAACTCTTCCTCCATGATAGGTCATTCAAACCAAGAAGCCTACCCAGAGATTTGATGGAAGGAAAGATTGTTGAGCCTTGGTCTCACCCAACTTCCACTGATAATAGCTCTAAGTAAAATTTAACGACTTCCTGAAATGCTGCTTGCTCCATTGCTTCAGCTCTGCTTTTCAATATTCTCGGCTTATATGTCAGACAATTACCAACCCAACTTTTGGCTTGATCAAGATCTGGATTAGATCATTTTTCTGAAAGATATCTACATTAGATCAATGGTTGACCCAAATCAACGGTCCAATTGGATTGTATAGTGTCCATAGATTCTTGTTGTTTAATTGGTTGTTAGAGTTAGGGATTGTTTGGATGCCTATAAGTTCTGTAAGTTGTCACTTATAGGGGGGGGGAGGAGGAGATTCACTTCCAAGTGACTTGGAGACAGAACTCATAGGAACATACATGGGGGAAGGTTGGGATATCACTTCCCTATAAGTGACTTACAAGTGAATGTTTGAAAATTTCAAATTTCTCCATGGAGGGGGAAATGCACTTCATTTACAGCACCTGCAGCAGAGAGGGCAGCGAGCAGCCATTACAGCAGCTACAGCAGAGAGTCTCTCTCAGGTATGTATCTTCTCCCAGAGACAGTCGTGATGCTTCCTCTTCTCCCCTTCTTTTTCTGCCAAGAGAAATGGGGGATTGGGGCTGCCAACGAGCCGGGCCTGGGGCTGGATTTTGAACTATTCAGGTTGGGCCTGATGGGCCAGGCCTGTTCAAAACTTTTATTTGCATGGCCTGAGCCCAGCCCATTGGCAGCCCTAGGGACGCTACTGATCCATACATGTGGCCCTCCTTTGTTTGTGTAGTTTGTCTCAACAGGCCAAGCCCTTTTGTTGTGCCCAATAGAAAACGTGGGCCCAAATGTCCAGCCAATTCCATGAGTTGTCCACCTGATGTGTTCAAACATCCAAGGCATCCAAACCAATGCATCAAATGTGCTAAAAACAATGCCCCAAAAATTCAGCCAGATTCAAAACTCAGTTGGGCCACACCATCAGGATCAATCTAAAATCACGAATATAAGTAAACCTTTATGTCACGTGGCGCAGCATGCATGAGTTTTGAAATGGCCCAATTTTTTGTTTATCCCTTCGTCCACATGAAGTGCACATAATGAACAGCTTAGATGGCATGTGAACAACATGGTGGGCCCACACACAAACATCCCTAGAATCAGTTTGGATCGAGCTCTTGATCCTACAATCAGATTATTTTGAACAATAATAATCTTTGATGTGTGGATGCTTGCTTTTTCAATTATGATCTATGGTATTTTCCATTTTAGTTGTCCATCAAACATCCAGTAACAGTCAGGTATCAGATCAGTGTAATTTCTGATTTTTCAACAATCTTGAGTTGTTTCTCGCAATTTCTATTGTTTGATAAGAGTTACTTCTATGATACGTGGAGAATTTCTTTGCGCGTGCATATCACTCATAAGCTTTGCCAAAAGAAACAAGAAAAAAAAAATCAAATCCTCCACCTCATCAGTAGAGTTGGTAGAGGTAGTGCAGTGTCAGGGAGATTTCAATCCCTGACTAAACTTTACTAATAAAAAAGAAAAACAAGAAAATGAGAAATATACATTCCTTTATAATATGCATAATGTAGTTCTGACCAGGCAGATGTTTTCTCCCGAAAAACAAATTTGGTCCATTAAGCCGATGGGCCATAATGTCCAAAATAGCTCAAAGGTTTAGAAAACCTCAGCCACATATTTATTTTGTGAGCAGGGCTTACCTGAAAATTTAACCAACCCAATTCTTAATGGGAGAGCATCTAATAGTGGTACTTTTCCGATGAATGGATCATATCTAGTACCGATGTGCCAGGCTGGTATACACTCCTTAAACTCACTGTGACGTTACCATAAGAAAAAGGTACCCATTTGATAAATATCCAACAATGTTGGCTCACTACAAACCATTTCACTCGTGCAATTTATATTATACGGGAAGCAATTCGTGTAACTAACTCTCCTTAAACTCACCCCAAGTATATGCTTCAACAGGAATCACACAAGGGAAAACCATATGCTAAACGAACCACATTGGCACCGACGAAATTGGTCCGGCACTTGGGCTATAGATGTGATTATTAATATACCAGGACCAACATATTACAATTACATTTGTATGCGTAAAGAGGTTTTCAATGATACAAGAAAAGAATAACCTACGAGGCACATTCAGCATATCTTTACAAGAAGAATTAGTGATTTTCCTTCATAGAATTGCACATCATGTCAAGAACCATGTTATACAGCACTATTTCAACTATTTTGGGAAACAATTAGTCGCACTATTTCATGAACTTATCGTTGCTTGACATATGAATGCATTATTACCTTATTTCTATGTATCTTATGTAGCTTCTAAATGTGTAATTTTGTAAGGCATGTCACAACATTTTTAGTAATGCACTTTATTTGACATATGAATGCATTATTACCTTATTTCTATATATCTTATGTAGCTTCTAAATGTGTAATTTCGTAAGGCATGTCACAACATTTTTAGTAATGCGCTTTATTTGACATATGAATGCATTATTACCTTATTTCTATATATCTTATGTAGCTTCTAAACGTGTAATTTTTTAAGGCATGTCACAACATTTTTAGTAATGCACTTTATTTGTTGGTAGTGGATTGTGGTAATGAAGACCTATGTCTGGATTTGTTATTAATATTTTTAATTTCCATGTTCCTTATATTAAGTTACTTCTCCACATTACAAGCATCTCAAATATGTAGGCCCACTTTTATAACCCACTTAATGATTGGTTTAGCCTAAGAATTAGCTCAAAGATTCACCTAGATGGGCTCAACCCAATGGCATTTTTTGTCCCAAGGTTTCTTCTGTGATTATAAGATTTTGGAATAGTTCCATACTCCAAGCTCTTTCCCCAAACCTCAACATTAAAACATACAATTGTGACTTACAGGTTTCCAAAAAGAAAAACTACCTTACTATAATTTACAGTTTACATCCAAACAAGTAGCATGTAAGTGGTTTTCACCAGAAAGTTACAACTTAAAAACTTATAGGCATCCAAACAACCCCTTGGAGTTAGCAATGACTAGCAGAACAAGTTTCCTTTAGTATTTTCATTACTTATTGTGCCAATTTTCAATTATCAAACATGCCCAAATGACATGAAATTTGATGCAGGACAATCAACTACTTCTCTAAAAGCTCGAACTGTTAGAGTATGGCGAATTAATCCATTTATCTCATAGCCCAGGCCCCACATCTCATGGGTTAGGACCTCGGCCGAACCCCCTTCGCGGGCCACAAATCACATGGGTCGCCCACCCCGAGTGTGTCCCCGCATCCCACGAGCTACCCCACTTGAGCCCGGTGTGAAATGCGCATTAATCACCCCTGATAAGGAGTCTCGAACACGAGACCTCCCCCATGGGCCCCAAATCGCATGAGTCACCTACCCCGAGTGTGCCCCTGCATCCAACAGGCGACCCCACTCGAGCCCAGTGTGGAAATGCCCCTGCATTAATCACTCCCGGTGAGGAGTCTCGAACACGAGACCTCCCGCTCTGATACTAATTTGATGCAGGACAATCAACCACTTGCTCTAAAAGCTCGAACTGTTAGAGTATGGCGAATTAATCCATTTATCTCATAGTCCAGGCCCCACATCTCATGGGTTAAGACCTCGGCCGAACCCCCTTCGCGGGCCCCAAAATACATCGGCCGCCCACCCCGAGTGTGCCCCTGCATCCAAAAGGCGACCCCACTCGAGCCCAGTGTGAAAATGCCCCTGCGTTAAAATTGGTCCCAATTGGAAGCCGAATGAGTTAACTTTCGAACTAGCCCAAGATCATTCTATTCCAATGTCATTGAGCAAATTGCAACCAATTCATATAAAGCTTAATTGTGAGAAGACTCAAAGGTATCCTGGTTATTTCCAATATCTTAGTGAAGTAGATGGTTAGGATTACATCAGTGTTTATCTTTCTATAACAAAGAGTATATACACATGTAAAGAATATTTTCTAACTATGATGATTATTTGAATAAAAGAAATATTTTCCTTGGGTTTCAGGCATGTGTTGTTCCCTTTCAGCATGTCTTGCGAACAGTGGAAGAAGAGAAGGGGGATTATTTGTGATTGCTAGCATAATGACTAGTCGACTATTGGTTTTCAACCATGGTCCATTTTTGTCTCTATTTCATATATAAAGAAATTTTGTGATGTATCCAAATCAAAATCCCCCCTTAGCGATTTGGTTGCGTCATCCACTCTCATGAGACATCGACATTTGGTAAATATAAAATTAATAGCAAAATTATCCTAAGGTTCTTGCTTGATTGAGGTTTCATGATAGGGACATCAGAGGACCTACTTGGTTGTACAGGAAAAAGAGGCGACTACCTACAACAACACAGCTCTCTTTGTGGATGGGAGACGAGTTCCAGATGGGACTTGCCGAGCCATTTTAAAGACCCCACATGCATTGGACGTGCATCAAGAAGACCTCACTTTAGGATGATGTATGTGGGCTGCTTAGGAGACTGTTTTAGTCGTAGGTTTTTTATTTCGTGTCGATCCGGCCGTTGGATCTGGTTGATCAGGCCACCAGATCTTTTAGATATGGACCCCTTGGACTTTGATCTTATTTCCTTTATGTTTTTTTTTTTTTTTTGCTATTTTTGGGATTTATTTGACGGTTAAAATTGATAATAAGTGATTTAATTTCCTTATTTTGGATGATGAGCCATTTCACTTAAGTGACTGGCATAGTTGTAATTATTTTCAAATTTCATTATAAAAAACATGGGGGGATCCTAGTGAATATTTGAGAAGAAGAAAAAAAAAAAAGAGGTTGGGCTCTCTTGTATGAAAGAATTTTCCTCCTTGTGTTTTAAAGTTTGTGAGAAACCCTCCCTTCCAATTGAATTGAGGAAAGGTAGAGGCCTGTTTAGTGATGGATTCCCCAATGTGCATTCTTTCTCTTTCTATTCTCCAACAAGGTATTCTTCTCCCTCTCTTGTCTTCCTCCTTCCGCTCCCCTTATAACATTCTCAACCCATCAAAACCCTACCCAATCCACTCTCTCTTTCCCCCTTCCTATCCAAGTGTGGACCCACATGTGCACACGTACGAACGTGCATCCATATGGGCAGCCATGTGTGGGCCTCCATTTGGTGTTTTCCCTCTTTGATTTCTCTCCAAACCTCCCTAATCCATTGATCCTTTGAATCCCTATAAACCCCATTCCTAAAATCTCCATCCACAAATCCAAAACCTTAATGAAAATCTGATTATTTTTTTTTGTAAAACTTTCCCCAAATCAAAATTTTGATTGCAAGTGGGTCACTCTTGAATTATTTTATATTTTCATGCACCGCGTATGTGATAACCTAGGACTTTCGTGTTATAAATCTGAATTTCCAAATCTATTATGTGGATATGTTTGGTTTTACATGTTGATTGCTGAAATTAATGTATAAATTGATCTCTCATCTTGCATCCTAGGATAGTTCCATCATCCTACATCATTTCGGTGAGTGTGACAGGCCAATAGCTTCAAAACCTGCCTCCTATGTATGCCACTAGTTCTAATAAAGGACCTTATATAAGCATGATCTGAATCTAAGTGTAGTAGCATGCAGAAAGCTCATTCATAAAGGCTTTGAATCAATAGAAGATAGCACTCCTCAAGGTCTTCTTGTATTACTGGATGCAGACACATACAAGAACCAGGCAATGCCCAGATCTGTGAACAGTAGATAATTTTGATGCATGATACTACAAATTTTCTTGCAAGAGAGATGGCTTATCATGCAGTTACAGAACATAACTGCCAAAAAAAATGCTTCACAAATAATTAGATTGAAAAAGAAGACATTTTTCAATCAATTTAGCCTTGAAAACTAAAGGCAGAATATTATCAAAGCTATGAAAAATCGAAGGGTCTCACCCCAGATATAGAGTCCCATGCCGGACTAAATCTCTTGTAAGGATATCTTAGAATCACTGGAAGCACTGGTGCTTTGGATAGAAAAGCACCTGTCTTAAATGGAAGAAGGTAATCTCCATTTGTGGTTGTACCCTCTGCAATTCGAGAAGAGTAATCAAAACAGAGCAGCATATATTAAATAGTTGGAAAACCTGTATTGACCAGTGGATCACATGGATACTCGAACAAAAAAAGATCATTCAATTCATGTACCAAGAGAATTTCATCCTATTTGCTAATTCCATATCCAATTACATAAATATATATACAAATATGGGCATGCATGCATACATACAGGCATCAATCATACTAAATTGAAATGCAGGGTATCTATGCATTCAGGAAATGTCTAGAATATGCACCCTATTCACAAGATCATACAAGAAACTGAGATATCTTACAAATCATCCTCCTAGATTAGAGGGAATAACTGGTAAATACACCAGACTCCAGCTTTTGCTGACCCCAGGTAATTGGGACAAAGCTATGATGATGAATTGATGAAATGATGACGACACCACATTTCAACTTTTAGTTGAAATAAATCATGACATTGACGCATAATGCACCAAAGTCCAAGCATAGGAATTAGAATGACAGGGCTGTGCATTGTTAAAATTAAAATTTTAAATTTTTTTTTTAAAAAAAAAACCCACAATAACCTGGAAAAAGCATCATCAATGGAGCAAGCTTATTTTGATGGGCTGTTCGAACTCTTTCCGTTACAACACCTGCACATAAAGATGTATTTAAAATCTGAAAAAAGAAAAAGAAAAAAGAAATACCACCTCATTAATAGAAGAAAGAAAAGATGCGGTGCATTAACAGTTGTGACTCCTAAGTACTAATAATTTGGATAACATATGAAATATTTGGAGGAGATGA
This sequence comes from Magnolia changhungtana, assembly GCA_030180095.1. Classification (NCBI taxonomy): domain Eukaryota; kingdom Viridiplantae; phylum Streptophyta; class Magnoliopsida; order Magnoliales; family Magnoliaceae; genus Magnolia; species Magnolia changhungtana. The sequence continues at coordinate 1,832,638 of JASAUF010000234.1, read as the reverse complement.
GAGGTGGAAATAATGCATTTTAGTGTGTATTTGTCTTGTTATGTGTTTACCATTTACCACTCACAATTCCCTTCTTCTGATATTCTTGTGCATATATACGACGGTTTTATGAATACTGTTATCAATTCTTTTCATATATATATATATATATATATATATATATATATATATATATATATATATATATATATATATATATATATATATATATATATCTCCATGCAGTGAGGCCTAGTGGTTTTGCATGTATGTTGGAAATAACATGCATGCACACAGTCAGTCCCCTGTAAGCTAGGTTACCGGGGACTCATGTGCAAGCAAAACAGGGTGTGCCTTGGCGGGCTCCACCGTGATGTGTATGTAACATCAACATCAACCATCGGATGCATCGCCCAATGTCAGGCCTAGGTTCCAAAAATCAGGCCCATCCATCATTCATGTGGGCCACACGATCGAGAACAGTTTACACAGGGGGGTTGCACACCCTCCCAACTTGTTTCGTTGGTGTGGCTCACCTGACTCACAAACCAGCCTGATTTTTTTTTCTTTCAGCCCAATGCCTAACATGTGATGATGCATTTTATGGTTCGAGTGGATTTATGTACACATCACCATGGGCCCCATAAAAAATCAAGGGTGGGCATCCCTCCACCAACTATTTCCCACCTATCTAACTATATATAACTTCTTGCATATATGTCAGTCAGGGTGCACCCGCATGCATACCCGCACACATGCACGTAAACACAAGATTCCATAGTGTGTATCATGAAGTCCAATGGAACACCTTCAAGACAACTTTAGTCACAACTCACAACTCACAACTCACAACTATAATTTCTCTAGAACTCAACCTTCACTCCCTCAATGGTTTCTTGAAGGATAAATGAAATATATGATATGAAAAGTCGGACAAAAATGTCAAATAATGACAAACAAAATAAATAATGATCTCGAAGCATGCTTAGTGTCTCATAAGTACTTTATTTATTTTAGGCATTGTTCTGAATATTGGCAATATTATAAATAATATCGCCAATATTATTGGTATCGCCAGCTAACACAGGTAGAATTAGAAATTAGGACAATATATCAATGACATATCGTTAAGTATCGCCAATGTTTTTGACTATGTGAATTTCAGGAATCACTCATGTATCGGCGATATTTCAATAATATTGTCAAAAAAATATTTATTAAAAAAATTCCATTTCAGTATTTTTTTTTTTTAGGGGTGCATGGTCATATGATGAAATGCACGTTAGTACATATGTATATGGATGGATGGATGGATCATTAACGCATGTATGTCTGTATGTATGCAAGGATCAATATATGGTTAGATAGTTGGATGGATCATGGATGCATGTGTGTGCACATGCATGCATAAATGTATGGATGGATGGATCATGTGTGTGTGTGTGTCATTGCCTGTGTGTATGCATGCTTTTTTTAAGGATATATCATTGGATGGTTGGATAAATGGACGGACGGACGGATGGATGGATGGATGTGTGCATGCAGGGATGGTTAGTGGATGGATGGTTGGACAGATGGATCCACAATTTTGCCCAATGTTTCCCCGAGTCAACAGTTCATGCCTTTAAGCCTCCATTAAAGGAAAACTTATTATTTGATTCCTAAATATGCAAATATGCATCTTTTTGCTATTATTTGATTCTTAAATATGCAAATGTGTGCATTTTAGCATCTCCTGAAGTATCATTGAAAAATTCCACCATTTTCCCCATGTTTCCCTGAGTCAACGTTAAATGCTTTTAGGCCCCCATTAAAGGGAAACTAATTATGTGTGTTTGTTTGTTTGTTTGTTTTTTTTGGAAAGTATATTCGTCTCTTTTGAAATTGTTCGATTCTAAAATATGCACATATATGTTTTTAGTGTCTTCTAAAGTTTCATTGAGAAATTTCACCATTTTCCCCATGTTTAGGGCTGTAAATGGGTCAGCGGACCCGATGGGGTACCCGGACCCGACCCATTAAGACCCGACCCAAACCCGACCCGTTTGCTAAATGGTACGGGTCCGGGTCCAAGGATAGACCCATTTGTCAAGCGGGGCAGGGTCAGGTTCCTTTCATTTAGACCCGACCCGACCCGACCCGAACCCTCAAGTAGTAAATGGGCGGGTCTCGGTCTACCTACATGAGACCCGCCTGCACCTTACTCGCCTGCACCCATATCCTTCCCACTTCCTTATATATTCTACTGGCGTTCCCACTTCCCTATATATTAAGCAACTAATGACGTTCCCACTTCAAAATAAAATACAAACTAGTTTGAAAATAAGATACACCTCCTTAATTTTTTATCTGGCCCGCCATGTTGTTTATTTGAGATCCACTCCATCCAATAGATGTATAATCATTAGTTAATATGGAAAAGTCTTTCCTAAATCTCTATTAACTAGGTTGTATGCCATGTGTAAAATTTATAGATTTGAAGGAGGAGTTGCATGTAGTAGAAGTGAATGACGATTCTAATGAGTTGGAGGATTGGTCTAGAATTGAATCCTAAGGTATATCTTATTTAATTTCTCAAATTTTTAATTTTGTTTCTATAACTTTAACATTTACAAACATTCCATTTGAATGATATTTAAAATAATTTTAGGTTTTTGGAAAAAGTTTATTTATTTAAGGCTAAAAACAGAATTACACTTCTCATGCATCAACAACCTGTTGGACCCGTTAGACCCGTTGGACCCGTTTCTAAACGAGTTTGGTTCGAGGGTCTGGATCTCCCTAACCAAACCCGTTAGACCCGACCCATTTATAAATGGGTCCGGTGATCTCCCTCTACCTGGACTGACCCATTTATAAATGGGTCTAATGGGTTGACTCGGACCAACCGGACCCGCCCATTTAGTAAAAGGCAGTCTAAAAAATTTGGACCCGCACTCCCGATTAGTAAATGGGCGGGTCTGGTTTTGACTAAACCCGCCCCGAACCCGACCATTTACAGCCCTACCCATGTTTCCCCAATGTCTCCCTCAGTCGGTGATATATTTCTAAGTATCGATGATACCAATACATGTTTCTGAATCCCCAACCAGTGATACATGTAACGACACCGATACAATGAACGCTCATTTCGGGCCACAAGAAACCCATCAAAATTTTGATTATTGCCATGGGGACTAAAGACATTTGTTGTAAGAAACGTAACCACAGAATGATGTACCTGAAACACCCTTAAAGTCTGATGATTTTGACTCTCGCTGCACATAGACACAACCGAGACACTTACTGCATACAAAAACAATAATCAATTATTCTTCTAATAGGATGTTGCTCAATGTAATTTGCTACAGTTTGATGAAGAATTGCCCCAATTCTAATTCCATAAATTAGTTTTACGTGCAAAAAGAAAATCTGGAAAAAAAAAAAAAAAAGTGCCACAGATTATATAGGAATAGGAAAGACATGCATCATGCAATTCAAATCAGAGTAAATGGTGCAACAAATCTTAAATGATTTATGGACCTAGTGTAAGTTGCCACTATTGAGCCCTCCCAAGAAAATCCAACCACGCATCATACACCAATATACATCTATCCTCTGAATCTCATACATGCATGACTAAAAATTAAAATGGACGGTGGGGATGCCATTCCCACCATGATCCTAAGGTCTAGATGACCTCATCATGCAAGGAAATCCAAGGATCCACCATGATGGGGTCCATAAAGGAAAGCCCCATGCATGGGACATGCATGCATGAGGTGGGCCGTTTGGCCACACCTATGGGGACTTATGGGATCTCCACCATTGATTGGTAGGTCCTACACTCCCCTCATGAATTTTAAAAAAAAGAGAGAGAGAGAGAGAGAGAGAGAGATCTCCACTATAGAAATCAGATTTACCACATAAGGAAGCATCCACCTAAGGATCTTCACCAAACTTGGATCGCCAAGCTCCAAATGCTCCAAGGAACCAAGATAGATGGATGAGATGGGTTTTCAATGGGGTGATTGAGAGGAAAAATGAGGAGAAGGGGTTAGAATGGAGGGAAGATGGGCTGGAGAAATGGAGGGAAGTTGCTAGGGAAGAAGAGTAGAGAGAAAGAAATGAGAGGGAAAGAGAGAGAGAGAGAGAGAGAGAGAGAGAGAGAGAGAGAGAGAGAGACTTTTAAGACTTGTAATGATGAGCTCTCTCTCTCTCCTAGGCAATGATGGTGGCCTACGATAATATTAACAAGGCTTAGGGTAATAGCCTTTCTAGAAATCTCAGCCTAGGGTGAAATGATGGCATGGGAAAACGTGCAACCCATGGTGGGGTCCACCAATCATGCAATCAATGGCCCATATCGATCAATGCTCATAACTTAAGGTATGACAGGAGTTGGTTTAAAAGCATTGGACAAAATTTCTTTGTTGGTGGGGAGGATTATGAGACCCGACCCTAGTTTACATATGTGCATGCGTGTGTGTGAGTATGCATTCCGTTCATTTTGGTCCCACGGTCCTACCGGTCAAATTCCGGCGACCCGCGACCCTCGGGCAATATTTGCGGTCATCCTTAAGTTTGGTCACGTAGACTCAACTCGGATTGACCCGAGACCTATGTCATTACATCTGCCTCGTCGCCGCGATTCCAATGCCGCGTCCCGTGCATTAATCCGATATATACATCTCAAGTTATGAGCATTGATCGATATGGGCCATTGATTGCATGATTGGTGGACCCCACCATGGGTTGCATGATTGGTGGACCCCACCATGGATTGCATGATATGGGTCATGCCATCATTTTACCCTAGGCTGAGATTTCTAGAAAGGCTATTACCCTAAGCCTTGTTAATATCACCATAGGCCACCATCATTGCCTAGAAGAGAGAGAGAGAGAGAGAGAGAGAGAGCTCATCATTACAAGTCTTAAAAGTCTCTCTCTCTCTCATTTCTCTCTCTTCTCTTCTTCCCTAGCAATTTCCCTCAATTTCTCCAAATTTCATCTTCCTCCATTCCAAATTTCCTTCTTCCTCATTTTTCCTCTCAATCACCCCATTGAAAACCCATCTCATCCATCTATTTTGGTTCCTTGGAACATTTGGAGCTTGGTGATCCAAGTTTGGTGAAGATCCTTAAGTGGGTGCTTACTTATGTGATAAATCTGAACGTGTGTTTTAACTTATAACCACAAGCACATCCATGCTTCTCATCAAGGAAGCAGAATGCTGGGCACAAGAAACTCAATTCCAAACCACCCATTATTGTAGAGGATTTGTAATTAATAAATGGTTTATTTACTTATTTACTTATTTTGAAAAGCAATGAAACATTTATTAAAAGAGCATCAACATGGTACAAAGAGCTACAGCCCGATCAAAGAAAAAAATTACAATCCTTTAAAGCATCTATACAAGAGGCCCATTATCCTAAACAATCCTTCACGATACTAAAGACCTCAATCGTTGAATCACTCATATTTTTTAAACACCTTCCATTCCTTTTACCTGAAAGGATCCAAAGGCCGGCCAACAATGTCAATCTCCACAGACCCTTTCTTGTTTTCCAAGACTCACCTCATGCCACAAGATAAGCAAATCCACCGTTGAAGCCGACAGCACCCACGACATGCTGAAAATACTAAGATGGCTAGACCAGACCATGCGAGCAAATGGGTAATGAATAAATTGGTGATCTACCGATTCGGCACTTCCCATGCACATAACGCAAACATTAGGGATTACCATTGATCTTTAATGGAGGTTGTCAATGGTCAATACCCTCTTCCTCCCAACTAGCCACACAAAAGCCGCCACTTACGGAGGAGCACCATAGTACCCAATAAAAGATATGTGCACATGACTACCTTTAATGTGGGGGCATTTTCACACAGGACTTGAGTGGGGTGGCCTATGGGATGCAAGGGCACACTCAAGGTGGGCGGCCCGTGGAACCCATGGATTTGGAGCCCACGAGGAGGGTTCGGTCGAGGACCTAACCCATGGATTTGGGGCCTGGGCTATGAGATGAAGGGATTAATTTGCCATGTTCTATCAATTCAAGCTTTTAGAGCAAGTGGTTAGGTGTCCTACATCAACCTTCCTCCAACGGAGAGGGAAACAACTTATGGAATGAATCGTCCAAGAATCTGCCTGAGCTATCCTTTAGCCACACCATCATGTCCCTCTCCCCCAATGATGAAGTACATAGGTGGACTTTAGCTAGGAGCATTACAAGGTTTTCTATTTCCACATCAAATTGGTCGCTTCGGCAAAGAGGCGACACACAATCGGAGGAGCAACAAATGAATATAATTCATGCAAGTTCATAAATGGAGTAGCTAACTAATGAAATGAAATCCATATCTGCAAGGCAGACAGGAAAATCAAAGAAGCACAGCATAAAATTGAGGTATATTCATCCAATTATTAGAATCTGCATTTTGTAGCAGCCTTATCTAAGGAAAAGCAGAGTTTTCCATTCAACTTGTATTGGACTGTTGATGGATAGACAACATTGGAACCCACTTAATCCAATTTGAGGTGATAACAAGAACAGATGCCCACAACACAGTTGTCAGTTGGAAGAAATTTTATTCAAAAGCAATGAGAAAACGGGATTAGGGTTAGAAGGGGATGGATTCCCCATATAAAGAAAAGATATGAAGATACCAAATTTTGCTTAGACATGACCAAGTCATTCACCTCAGCCAACATGGGTGGATGAAATGTGTAGTTCCTTAGGCAAAGGAAGCATTTCATTGAATATGAAGGGAGTTTTCAAGGCTCAGAGTGGCCTAGATAATCATGTTCCGGTAATCCCCTTACACTAAAAGCAGACCAGCAAAGTTGTTGGAAAATATTGGCAACCCTCCATGAAAAGCTAAAGCCTCCGCTCAAGTTGCATCCCTTTTCCAACAAGACTAGAGAATGAAAAGACACCCTCAACGAGCCACTGATACCCATGCCATCCCCAATAACCACATAAAATCAGCATATTACAGTTCATAGATTTCATTCTAAGCCTCCACTCAGTTGCATCCCTTTACCAACAAGACTAGAGAAGGAAAAGACACCATTTTCATTTCTCAACGAGCCACTGATACCCATGCAATCCCCAATAACTACCTACAATCAGCTTATTACAGTTCATGGATTTCATTCTAAACTAGTTTATCTAATGAATGTGGTTCTGGGAGGTGCATGTGGCTTGAATAGCAGCATTATGTAGAACTGTCACATATGTTATTGACGAAACAGGATGGATCCTTAAAATCTCGGGTTCTGGATTTCAAGAGAAAACAACAGAATATATAAATGCCCATCTGAAAAGAATAAAATTATGAAGTTCATGATACCATAAGCATCCACAAAACAAACATCTAATGCAGCCAATAAAAGATAAGAACTAACCTGATAAGGCCAACTAGGGGAAGTTTACCCACTGATCTCTTCGACAATGAAACCCAGGATCAAATGTGACAAAAACAGTAGGGAAAAATGTCAGAGCTAATGACATGTCGAAGATTCCAACTCAATTCAACTAAAAATGCAATTAAACCCAAGATCTACCTTTGCAACAAAGCTGGTAAAGGAAGAAGACATGTGATAAAGAATATCCAAATATGATACATGGTTGGATATGATTGCCCCAGGCCTTTCAGATTCTTCAGACAGCCCTTTACACTCATTCTGACAGAGTGGGAAAAAAAAAAAAAAAAAAAACAATAATCAGTACAAAATGTGTTTGGTGCTCTGAGTGCATGTTCATCGTAACATAAATTACTATGCACATTATTCACCAGACAGGAAAAAGGAACATTATCATTTGGGCATACAAAAAAGGATTGTGCCGAATCCTCTAAATGAAGGTTTAAATGGGGAAAGGTCAATGGTCCAAATTAGACAGAAAAATGTCATTGATCAAATGGTCTGGATGCTCCAATCAATGAGATTTTTGGAATACATGCGGTCCAATGTGGCCCACTATTCAGACAGTGTGGATGGAGTACAAACCTGCCAGGCATATGGTGGATGCATACACGAGTGAAATTCACCATATTCCAAGAGAATAATACAATCTATGCATGCATTAGGCCATACGGCATTGGTAATTTACATTCAACATAATTGAATTTCGCAATTCAATTCAATTAAACAGCCAAACACAGCCTTAAACATCACCCAGACAGTCATATCAAAATTCAATCCTCAATCACCTTACTCCAACAGAGTATAATATAATCTTCAACATGTATTTGGATACTCAGTTTCAGTAAAATGCAATTGACTCAACTGATTACCATTTACAGAGGATAGAAAGAAAATGGGAGTGGAAGCGGTACCATTTAATTCATAATGGCAACCAAACCCGAATTGCAATTCTATGCATGTATGAGGCCAATCGACATTGGCAATTTAATCTCAACATAACTGAATTATCGCAATTCAATTCAATTGGTCATGCACACATAGCCTTATACATCATCCAGAACACAATCCCACCAAAAGTCAATCTTCAGTCACCACACTCCAGCAGAGTATAATACAATCTTCAGCGTGTATTTGGATGCTCAGTTTCAGTAAAATGAAATTCCCTCAAATGATTACAATTTACAGTGGAGAGAAATTACGTGGGAGTGGAACTGGTGCCGTTTAAATACATAATGGCAACCATACCCCCAATTGCAATTCAATGCATGTACAAGGCGAGGCCAATCAACATTGGCAAGTTACTCTCAACATAATCAAATTATTGCAATTCAATTCAATTGAGCATCCAAACTACAGCCTTCAACATCACCTAGAACACTGTCCTACCAAAATTCAATCGTCAATCACCATGCTCCAGCGGAGTATAATACAACCTTCAACATGCATTTGGATGCTCAATTTCAGTAAAATTCAATTCACTCAACTGATTACAATCTACAGAGGGTAGAAACAATGTGTGGTTGGAACTGGTACCATTTAAATTCAGAATAGCAACCAAAACCGTAACTGCAATTCTATTAATGTACGAGGCCAACTGAAATTGATAATTTACTCTCAACGCAATCAAATTATCACATTTCAATTCAATTGAACATCCAAACGCAGCCATAAACAGCATGCAAAACACAATGCTACCAAAATTTTGACCCTCAGTCAAATCATCACCACAGCAGAAACAACGAAAATCCAAAACGTGTGCTCGAGATTTCACCTCATCAGCATCCTTATCGTGGGAACGTGGGATCCGATATGTCTCATCAATCCAATAAAACCCCATCACAAAGAGCATTGCCCTGGAGAGGAACCTCCCCGACCGCACGATAGTGGCCCGGCGCCACCCCACCATGTGCGCGTAGTCCTCCTGATCGTCCTCCTCCCTGTTCGGAGCGGAGAAGAGGGTGCAAAAGCGGCATATCAGATAATACAAGACCAGAATCAGAAAACCGGCTACGAACCGGATCGGGACGAGCGTTACGAGGGCGAGGGCGAGGAGGAGCTTCTCGGACAACGGGAGCTCGCCCCTCCCCATCGTACCATATCGGTCGCGGCGGACGTAGGCGGCGAATTTCTTCTCGAGGTCTTGTAGCGTTTCGGACGATACGGTGACGGAGGTGGCCGATACGGACGAGTCGGATTTGAGGAGGGGGCGTTGGTCCTTGTTCGATCCATCGCGGCCGACGGAGTCAAGTTGTAGGGTGGAATTGGAGGTGAGGCTTTTGAGCTCGGACTCCATCTCGGAAGAGAGACGATTCTCGAACCCTAACCCTAAGATTCTACGGAGGAAGGGCCATGATCGTTGGAGAGAGACAGACAGAGAGAGATCTGCGATGGAGAGAGTGTCGTCTCGTGAAGGGATGCGGATTATAGGGCGCGTGAGTGCTGAAGTACGCAAGCCAACATAAACCAGTGGGATTTTTTGGGATGCGCGTCGGGAGCATTTTGAAATCGTGCTCCGTAGGGTCTGAGAGGGATGGTTTGTCCCCAGGGCACATGGATATAGCTGTGTGGGGCCCAAAGAAATGTCCGTGAAAAATCCACTCCGTTAATCTGTTTTTAAATATCATAATAGGATATCATTATAAAAATCAGTTAGACCCAAAACTCATGTGGGCCATACCACATGAAACAATGGGTATTGAACTCCTTGGGTGACAGAAGTTTTGTATCAGGATTATAATTGTTCCTAAAGTTTATCTGAGTGGTAATAACCATATTAACGGTTTGGATGGTATATGAACATTATGGTCAGCTCTGGTAAGGTTTCAACGGTGGACGTTTCCGTTCCCACTGTTTATTTGTAGTGGTCCACCTGCGTTTTGAATATATCTGATTTCTATAATTATATCTATTATTATCTTTTGAAAACAGATGGACCGAGTGGATTTATAAAGAACATCTCTGTGGGCCCTACACATTCTCGGCCACAGGGATATCTCTGTGCCTGGGGGAACATGCAATCCGCTCTTGAAGGATCTTCGGAGCTGAGACAGGTGGGACCAGAATCCTCTGCAACACTCTGTTTTACGCGCCAACATCTATATTTTTGAAATCCACTCCGTCCATAAGATGAGTTCCTAGATTCTGTGCCATGGGACCGAAAATCAGAAAGAATACATCTCAGGTTAGCCACACCACAGGGAACAATGGGGATGTGACGTCCACCATATGTTTGTTTGTGAGGACAACATGGTGTGTCTGTTTCATCAAACCCATTCATCGGGTCTGAATCACCAGGATGAAGGGATGCTCGTCTGTCTCACAAAGGGTTTACACCTGATGAACGGAGTCGATTTGACATACATGGTGGCGCCGAGCGCTTGGGTGTTTTATATACGTACAGGAGTCACAGGAGTCATATGGATGACTGGAATTTGTTAGGAGATGGACCCGTGATTGGGATGTGGGGGAGAACTAACCATCGTGGTCATCCAACCTTTTGAGTAAAAAAAACGGATATTTCGAAACAAATGCAACGGTTCAAGTTTACCTGACTGTGTGGTTCTGATCAAACCTGTGGTGGATCCATGGTGCACCAAGATTTTGAACGGTTCTGATTAAATAAATTGTGGGTGACGAAACTTACGGAGCACTAATTCTCGTCATCCCGATATGTACGTACCTTTTTGTATTTAAAAAAGTTCGCGAGCAGTTGTGTGAGAGAGACCGAAATCGCATCACGGTTCAAGCATCCAAACACTTTCCGACCCACCGTGTTTTCTGCGTGAAATCCACTCCGTTCATCAAGCGGCAATCCTATTTCACCGTACATATAAAAGATCATCTTCAATAAAAAATGCCTGCTCATGTTAGCCCGAAGAATGGAAACAATGTAAAATTGCGCCTAATAATCTATCAGTTTGCATTGTGGCTCGCGTTGTTTGGACGCTGATATGGTGGTGAAACGCACACTTCCTTAACACGAATGATGCGGCGAGATTTGATTGGCCTACGGTACGTGGACGCGGATTGCGTACTACCCCCGCCCGTCCGTAGCTCCGAACGGGCAGTTCTGTGGGCGGGCCCACCGTGATGTATATGTACATCCAAACCGTCAGTCCCTTTTCACATATTATTTTAAGGCATTAACACAAAAATGAAGTATATCCAAAGCTCAAGTGGACCACACCAAATAATACGCTTGGTTGCATTAAAATTAGTTATATTAAATGCAAGAGTCATATGTGGTGTGGTCTGCTTGATCGTTGGATCTACCTCATTTTTGTTTTTGTGCTTAAAATAATCTGAGAAAAGGGACTGACGGTTTGGATGTACAGATACATTACAGTGGGCCCGCCACAGAACTGCCGGTTCGGAGCTACGGACGGGCGGGGGTAGTACGCAATCCGCGTCCACAGTACGTATGCCATGTGAGGTGAGTACGTACAGCTAAAAAGCTTTTAAAAAGGCCATGGGCTCAGATACATCAAGCCAACCAAATCTCACAACCGGTAGAGGTGGCGTGGGCTCTCACCCAACCCACGTTGGGTTGAGAGCGGATTAGGTGAGACCCGCGATCCACCAAAGTGGGTGGGACCCATGACTATGACTATAGGGCTCACAGTGATAAATGTGGCTTAAATACACACCGTCTAAGTCCTTTTAAAGCTCATTTTAGGGCATGATCCCATATCTAAATCTTACGTGGACTATATCGTAACAAACAGTAGTGATTTAATCCCCACCATTAAAAACATCTTGGAGGCCATCAAAATGTTTATTTGTCATCCAACCTGTTGATAAAGTCACAGATATTTGGATAAAGAGACCACACAAATATAAGCTTTATCCAAAACTTTTGTGGCCCATGAGAAGTTTTTGACAGTGGATTGTAATTGTTTCATGTATGATCGTTCACCTGAGATTTGGATCTACTTTATTTTTTGGATGACGCCTTAAAATGATATTTCAATACAAATGAACTGCATGGGTGTAGTCACATACATCACAATGGGCCTCACATTTAGGGATCCTACCCATCTCGGTAGATCTGGGGTCTCACCTAATCCGCTCCCGATGTTAATTGCATATTCCCTTCATCCAGCTAACGTGGCCATCCCATATGAAACCATCGAGATGGAAGGTCCACCATTAGTTTTATGTGAGGCCTACTGTGTTTACTATGACGTTTAATTCACTCATATAAGGAACCTTACTAGTAGAAATAGTTAGCCAATAATCAGAGCATTTCAAAAACTCGGTCAACCATATCATATAAATTTAGATGTTTTTGGTGTGATCTTTTTAGGGTGGACCACCCAAGTGTTGAATCATCCTTATTTTTTAGATGAGGCCCAGAAAAGGGTGGTGTAGTTGATGAGGCAACCTAAGTATTGTATTAGGATGATATATGTGCCCACAGTTTATGTGAGTGGTAATAACCCTATGAACTGTTTGGATGGTATATAAATATTATGATCAACTCTAAGAAGGTTTTAACCATGGGCGTTTTCTTTTCCCATTGCTTTGTTTGTGTGGCCCGCTTGATTTTTGGGCCGGCCTGGTTTTTAGACCTATTCTATTGTGATCTTTCAAAATAGATGGACGGACATTTGTGGGCCCCGCACAACCCCAGGCATAAGAATATTTTGTGCTCAAGGTCACACGCAATTAATCTACTTCCTTGAAAATGGACAATAGCACATGGGGCACAATAACAAATTGTAATTCAATAATGTATATTATTGGAGTTTGGCTTAATAGAAATGTTCCTAGTGCAGAGATTTCAGTCCCAACAAGGAGTGTACTTCATGAATAACAGTATGTTTTATGTCTTTCTATTGTATCAGGAGAAAATTTCAACGACAACCAAACAAGATGTGAGTCTAATTAAAATATTATTATTGATATTATGGATATGAGTAGAGATTCTCAGAAAGCTATACCGTACAGCAGTGCCGTGTGAGGAAGCTAAAATGGACCCCACCGTGATGTGTTGATGACATCTGCTTTGGACAATGGATGGAAAGACCCAGGGCAAAAAAATCTATGCCTTTAATGAATAGGTTGGATACCATGGATACATTCTTTCATAATGACTTTTGGACCCATGCATAGTTGCATGATGGTTTTGGCCACTGGCCATTATGACCCGTTGAAACCTTAGTTCGAAGTATGTTTCTCTGAAATGTGGGCAGTTCTCAGGTGGGGCCCACTCAGAATCTTTCATGGTGAGAGAGACTAACGCTAGTTGTGATATAAAGCTGGCTTGATTTTAAGATGATGGAACGTACAAGGTGGGCCATCATGTCTAACCTACATCTGCGAGGCACTTGCCACTTCAGAGCGTGGGGACAGTAAGATATATAGAGACATGCTTCTTGCGGCTAACCATTTAAAAAGAGAAGCAGGCATGGGTTTGGAGAGGTCTGTCAACTGGTCGGATTTTATAGTAGCCATATAAGGGCTAGCTGGGTTTGAGTCTTGTCGAGTGGAGGTCTAGTTCTCGGAGGGCCAGATGTGCATCCGGTCGTGATCAGGTACACATTGGTACTTGACAGGTTTGGGTTTGGGACAAATACAAGCATTTATATATGTGGTTGGACCCACTCAATGGATGGATTAGATCACAGGCAAATGTGTCACTTAGACACATGCATGGTGTGTCACCTCATTTTGCTGCAAGAATTACTAATGTATCCTAAATGCATTTTGATATTGGACAACTAGCCACTTGCTATAAAAGCTTGAATTCACATATCATTACAAATTAATCTCTTAATCTCATACCTTAGGCCCCACATCGCATGGGTTAGGACCCCAGCCAAAGCCTCCTCGTGGGCCCCACATCATATAGATACAAATTAATCTCTTAATCTCATACCTTAGGCCCCACATCGCATGGGTTAGGACCCCAGCCAAAGCCTCCTCGTGAGCCCCACATCATATAGATACCATCTCACATGAGCCACCCGCCTCATACAGGCCGTCCATAGGTTACTCCACTTAGCCCAGTGTGAAAATGTCCAAACAATACTTTACCTATCTAGACCCAACCTGAGACGACTTGAACCTGGTCCATCCCATGAAAGAGCCCAAACCTGACTAGATCTGATTTTTAATGGGTCCAAAAAGCTGAGACCCATATATGACCCATTTTCCTAACGGATCCAAATGGTAGGATCTGGATCCTTTATCAGGTCGAGTTCGAGTGTAACCATTAATAGCCCTATTTGGAGATGGACGGACTTAATAATATATATATAAAGAACATGGTGGACCCCATATGCAATTTGGACGATCTTAATGGTGGGACTTCCTATCTCGAATGTTTCCCATCGTGTAGCCCACTACAATATTGAACCAGCCTGCTTTGTGGGCCCTGGTCCAATCACAGGGTGGCTGTGGCTCACCTGATGGACGCATGCAGTGGATCTCACCGACGCATATTCATTTCATTTGGATCAGAACCAAATTGAGACATGAGAGGCTGAGGATGCGTCCAAACAGGCTTTAAACCGGATTTGGGATTCCTGGTCTTGGGGGCCAATGTATTCTGACTGATGGGTCTGACCTCAAACTAAGCCTGGCCAAACCCAGCCACACTCTAAATGAGTCTAGACAACTAAATCCGAGTCCGATCTATTTAAAAAACAAGCTCAAGTTTTAAGCCTGAACCTGACCCTCGTGCCTACTACTCTCGCCCAACTCTAACCTAAGGCGGGCCAATCCAACACCCATCAGGCCGGCCTAGCCCATCAACGGCCCTACTCTAGAAGGTTGGAGCTGGTCCATTAGATCATATGAATAGAGGAATTATATGACCTGTGGCCACATCTTCAGTGTACAGATATTTTAAATTGTGACACATGGAGCATGGTTGAATAATCCAAACCATCAGTTTCACTTTCATCCTTCATATTGAGCAGCTGCCCAAAACCTTTCGTGTTAAAAGAATTAATCTTGAGACTTCTTTCACTGGATCCTGGAAAGTTGATACATTTTTCAACCATTCATCTGTAAGCCGGAAATTGAAAGGTTCAGATTTTTCCATCAAGGAGATTATTGTGTCATGATCCATCCATGGTGGCACACAAGAAGCCAATGGTATGGATTACCGAACCATGGCCGCATTTGTCAGAATTAAAAAAGGTATATGCCAGGCAAGGATCCAAGCCAGGTCACATCTCTAAATTTAGAGATGGGGACATCCACTTTTGTTATTTTGCAGAAGCATGAAGTTTGCCTGTTTAGAGAATACCTAATTACACGTGTAACTGGCCATGGTCTTAATTTTTAATTCCAACTGGTGGGCCATGCTTCGATAATTTAATAGCCCCGGTCTATTGTGTCCCCTCTAAGATGGACCACAACACTTCTGTTGCAATTCAATCAAATAAGAGACTAGATGTGATTATGCATCCTTACTATATTTGAATTTGATGGAACGCTTGGGATTTTAGGCACTAAATAAATTGAAGGATTAAACCAATGAAAATTGACTTAACTATCTAGCCTCCAATATGTAGCAATCAAGTAATTTGGAAGGAGAGAGTTATTTCTTTTTTATGACGGTGGTTATTAGGTTTCTTAATGATATAATAATAAATTAAAATAATTAAAAATAAAATATTAATAGTTAATTTTATTAATTTATAGTAAAGATTGGTACAATCAACAAAAATATAAAATAAGCATATAAAAATAAAAGATAAATACCTACTATCGTCTGTGTAAACAAACTATCGAGGTGGACGGTCAACAAAATGTGACTAGTATAATCTTCTAAATATGAATTGGTTAATCAAGATCAATGATGATAAGTCATGGATATTTAGACTATTCTTAAGTATAATGCAACGATGGCACTAGATAACAACAATGTAAGTTACACTAAACTTGAGACTTTCTGAAATAGAACTGGACAGAAGTGGAGGAATTAAATCTAAAACTAAGATAAGATAGAGTGTGTTTGAGGAGTGAGTATTGTTTTTACAAGCTAATAAGAGGTGGTGGCTGCGTAAGATTCTGCATCCTAAGAGATTTGAATGACTGGCTGTAGCATACTCAATTGTATCATGTTATGTGTACATGAGAGATTATGTTATTTCAACAAAACAATATTAGTAGGAAGCTTTCTTAGAGTCTTGACATGACTGAACTCTTTCCTTTCGCATAGTTGCTTTTTAATAAGGCTTTAGCATTTAATGACTATGGAAAGACTTGATTTGATGAAACTCTTTGCAGGTAGATACTTTTGATAGAATTTTAACATGTAACGATCCTTACACATATTTAATTCCTCTCGAAGTTCATCTACATCTCATGAGACATGACTACTACGTTACACCTTTGAACCGTTTGATTTAGCTGTAATCAATCACGCGTAAACAACTTTCAAAATCTCACAAATAAAGACAATCCTAACCTTTCAATTTCTAGCCTATAGGTAGATGGTTAAGATGAAAAATACAACAATGCTCCCCATTCAAAGGAAAAAGATATCAACATTTGATAGTTGGGATATTCGAATGTGAGTGATTTTTGGATCATGCTCCATCCATGTTACGAGTCAACAAGCATGGATTGGGTTTCAGTGAGTCCGAGTCTGTTGCGACACGAACGGGTCTTAAAACTAGGTGGCGAGGTGATATCTTATAAAATGCCAACGGTCCTAAAATCTTAAATTTTTAGATAGTTGAAATTTGAAATTTAGGATTTATAAAAGTGGGGTCATTTGAAACCCTTAAAATAATTCTATAATTCAATTCTACAATGCTTCAATTTTAGGATTTTCATTCTCTTTCAATTTCCAGAGAGACCTCTACCTTGAAAATACTAGGATTTTGAGGTATCTCCAACTGTTATAACTATCATCTCTACCTTTGTTTAAGTATTTAGATTTATCTATACCGTTGAATGATTTTATTTGCATTCACACTATAATAATAGGATGCTACAAAAATCGAAGCCCATGAGACCATTATGTGACCCACATCATAGAAAAGTACTTGACAATCACCCAAAAAACTATAATTTAGTTTCAAATATTAATTAGTGGAAGGTCACTAAATGCTTGGAATTATTTTCATGTTTTAGCTAAAGTTTTATTATAAATGGCCTAGTGTAATTGATCATCTTATGTATGTCATTTTAGAATATTCGAGAGCTTTGTTTTCTTTTCTTTTTTAAGAATATTCGAGAGCATTTAATTATTCACACTCATTATCCCATAAATATATCACTTCAGGAATCCAAGAGTCAAAATCCAGGCTCCCAAATACAATTTCTCAAATCCAAGATCTTGAAAATCCACGCAGCCAAATATAAATGAAAGTTCAAGATTTCAAATTCAGGATTACAATTCCATGCTCCCAAACGAGCTCTAATGGGAGTTATGGGAAGAGGGTCAATACCAACATTCAACATGAAACTTGTGGCCCATGAGATAAAGAGACTTGCTTAATTAAAGGCAAGTATATACTGTTACCCACCTAATGAGAAAAACAGCGTCTCTCCAACACAAAGTAATCATGTTTGAGAAGGTGAATAGCAGTAGTTTCTGAAGTGGAAGTGTCGAACTAACGCTGGCAATAAGCTCAATTAGTGTATGTCCGTGACACTATCTGCTTATGAGAAGCTAATAAATAATATTTAAATATTAGATTTAGTGGTGGACCTAAAAATGATCTCATAGGTATTTGAATTCAACCTTGTATTGAAAGGGGTTTGAAATCACAGTTCTTGCTTTGCAGAGGGGTGGCAATGGGACAGGTTTGAGCTGGCTGGTCTGGCGTTGGTTTGGTCAACACGGTAAGGGCGCCCAAGGCTCAAACCTCACATGGCCTGGCATAGTAGGCCCATGGCCGACATTGGTTGGGGCCATGCCTGAATTGCCGCCGAACCCAAAAATTAATCAAATAAGTATTTCCCACATGGATGTTCCTAATCCATCCGTTGATTAAATGGGCCACATATTAAAAAAATAGATACTTTTGTAAGACATTGGTATATATTAAAGGCCTGTGTTGTCCATCCGTTGGTCAATGGTCTATGTGCAAGATGCATGTGTTGCCTAACTAAGGATTGGAAATATATATTTGTAGGACACGAACATATGAGACTGGTCGATTGGGCTGAGTCTGGTTTGGTCTGGCTAAAATGACTTGAGCCCAAGGCTCACTTAGAAATTGATTGGGCCATACATGCCAAGCCCAACCCTAGCAGAAAGCTGGGTTGGACCGTTGACACCCCTCTTATGATACCTGTTTGGTGGAGTTTCAAAGATAGGATTAGGAAGCATCTCCACTATGCGTGCAAACACGTGTGTAGTGAACTGGACCATTGATTGGATAGTCCATTTCGTTGATGGTTCGTTGCAAGATATTTAAAACGAACAGACCATGGTAGCCACCCTAACAATGATCTAGAGATGGACGGGTGATTTGAAATTCATCTACTATTTCATTATTGGACCCGCAGAATCAATAGTCAGGAATCCGTGAACTCATTCATGCATGTCATGTGTACAATAAATAATGTGGAGGCACCGCACGTCTTCACTCGGCTTGAAACTCTGTTCGAACCAAGTGGAGCCATTTTTTGGGAGCTTAGAACATTTTGAGTCGAGTCCAAGCTAGATCTAACTTGACTCGGCTCGACTCGACTTGGACTCGACTCGGATTGAGTTTTAAGTGAATATATAAGGGTTTTTTTTTTTAATAATAATAAAAAAAAACCCTCTTTCACCCGACCCTACCTATTTCGCCCAACCTATTAACCCTATTCCATTTCTCCCTCCCTTTTGCCCAAATCACCCAAATCACCCGACCCTAACCTATTTCTCCCTCCCTTTCGCTCAAATCAGCCGTTCATTTACACAATACTCGCATCGTTCTCCATCACCCGACGAAATTCCTTCTTCTAGTGTTTGTTTAGACGATCTTCTCTCCCAAATTAAGTGAGTCTTCTCCTCCACTCTCTCCATTTTTTTCGGCGAGTAGTGTCCGTCTAAGTAGTGGAAGATATTTGACCAACGATCACTGGCCGAACGAACATATCTAACCAGCAACCACCAGCTTAAAGACTCAAACTTGAACTCGACTCGAGAACTCAGCTCGAACTCGACTCGAACTTGGCTCGAACTCAACCGAGCTACTCACCGAGCCGAGCACGAGTTGTTGTTCCAAGCTCGAAGACCAAGCCGAGCCGAGCCGAGCACGTGCTGATACTCAAGCTGTCCGACTCGAGCACGAGCTGGGCAAAGCTCGGCTGGGCTCAACTCATGTACACCTACTTCTGGATCAGCTACAACAAAAGACTGGAAAGTTTGCAAACTCCACACGCGGGGTCCAACCCATCCAATGCAGCCACACGTGCCACATGGAACGCCAGATCCAAGCTTTCCGTCAGGTAGTCTATACTGTTTAGATCGTCTGGCATAAACATCCGGCCATTTCATACCTAAGGTGGGCCACAATGAACTTTTTTTTCTAGCCGTCCATTTGTCATGTATGTTATGGTCACTTCGGGAGTGCGACGGTTTTTTTTTTTTTTTTTATTTAATTGGGGGGGATCTAAGCTCCAACCAGATGGACCGCTCTGATGTTCCATGTTACGACATAAGACTTAGTGTGGATGGAGAGGGCTACACGCGCGTGTGGAATTAGCAATCCTCCTCAATTAGAGAAAGAAGTTGAGGGGCAGGAGATGGGCCACGCTTCTCCACCGTTGCTCTTCCATGTCTTGCACGTATGATCATATAATAAAAATAATAATATAAAGCATAGGCTTGTTAATCCACAGGCGTGTAGGCCGTACACATCCACACAGTCACACTTGCCAACATGAAATGAGTGTACAAGATCTGAGCTTTTTAGGAGGTTGGAATATAATGCATAGATCTTCTTCCTACAAATTCAGAGAATTTCACCTTTCAGGTGAGCCACAACATTCAAAGTAAATTGATAGTCAAAGATTTTTTTTCTAGCCATTCATTTCTTTTGATATGTTGTGGCCCGCTTAAGTTGTGAAATAACTTGATTTTCATGCCAAAAGATTTAAACAGTGTAGATCACCTGATGGAAAGCTCAATCTCACACATGTGGCATTATGACACATATGCCTGCCTATGAATGTCTACGGCTCCCACAGGCATGTGGAATTAACAAACCCCACAAAAAGCATTCTTAAAAGAATGTTTTCTTAATCCCCTTAAAAATCAGCTTAGCTGTTAGAGATCTCCTTCCGAAGTATCTAATGTATTTCTTATCTTCTTGTGAGCTAGCTTTTGTATATTGCAATTCAAGGGCTTCTCTACCAATAGAAAAATATCAAGCTCTATTTAATAAATATTTTCAAATGGATTTTCTTGGATTAGGCCAAACTTCATTGATGATCTTAAAAATTAAAAGATGTGTCAATGTGCCACCCCACTTTAACCGCCCCTCAAGTCACAACTCAATATCAGCAGCACTTGTACCTAACTCTCTTAGTTCATTTCCACAAATCAAAACATGATTCCATGAGCCCAAGACCCCATTTTGATTTTTTGGTTAATTAATTTCCAAGTTATCATTAATGACATGTTTGGATGTCTTTCTTTTTGTGAATGTAAGTGATATTATTGTTGAAAGGAAATTACACGACCAAAAGTAGTATGCTTGATTCTCATAATGATAATAATAAAGTGACAATAATTATTAGCGCCGCACTTGGCTACCTAGCGTTTACAGTGGGCATGATAACTAGAACACCAAAAATATATCAAATTTTTTTACGAAATAGCTAGCTGATCAGTTAATTCAATAAAAAATGAGTGCCGAAGTGAAAGAATACAGAAAGAAAAACAAAACAAAACGCATTAAGGCTAAAAAGAAGAGACTAATTACAAATAAGAGTAACTAACAGGAAGCTAAGCTAACACTATAATTCAATATTATACTAATTTCTTTATAAAATGTTTGGCATGATTACAAACCACCTCAAGATCTCTTTTGATTTTTGAAACAGCGGTAATTTCTTTCTGACTATAGGATCAAATCTCAGCTAGCAAACATGGATGCTATATCTTTATTTGGGTCTTCCTACTATCCCTAACTACACAATACATTTGATACCAAGCCAAAATTGCAAATTTACAACGGATCAGATCTGTCGCAAAACTAAATTAGTGATGAATTTGGTCCGTCACATGGTCCGTCACTGTTTACCACATCACAAAAATAAACTAAATGTGAAAGGATCTACGACAGATTTAGTCCATTGCAAATTGGTGACGGATCCTATTCGTCACAAATTTTTTTTAAAAAAAATAAAATAAAATAAAATAAATCCACCACTGAACCATTGAAAAACCCACTAATTGCCATTTAAAATTTTTGCGACGGATACGGTCCGTCGCCGATCTTAGGACAATGGACCTCGAATCCAATGATTTTCGATGTTCAGAAATTTGCGACGGAATTGGCACATCGCTAATATTTCTGCAAATAAAAAAACCAACATCAGATTTATTTTATTTTTTTGGAATCTGTTACACCTGATAATCATCCAAAAATAAGAATCCCATTCACAAAATTTAAAAGATCGGGCTGATTTTCTTTCACAAATAAATATCATTATCTTTTTAAAATCTCTTCTTCTTTTTTTTCAAAATATCCATTTTTGTAATCTTACTTTTTTTCAAAACTTTTAACAAAATCTCATTTTTGTTATCAAACTTTTCGATTTTTTTTTTAAATATAAATTTTGAATTTTTATTTCAAAATCTCTATGTTTTTCGATAATCTTTTTTTTTTTCTTAACTTAATAATTTATTCAAACCTCTAAAAAATTTCAAGATGCCAATTTTATTTTATTTTTTCAAAAGCACCATTTTATTTTCAACTTCTCAATTTTCTTTTACAAAATGATAATTTTTTATCAAAATCTCAGTGGTTTTTTAAATCACCTTTTTTTTTTTTCAATATGCCAATTTTTCTCAAACATTTAAAATTTTTTTGAACTTCTCAATTTTTCTTTTCAAAATGTTAGTTTTTTTTTGTTAAAATGTCGATTTTTTTAATCTCATTTTTTATCTTCAAACTTTTAATTATTTCGAGCTTCTTCATTTTCTCTTAATTTTTTTTTTCCAAATTTCTCAATTTTTTTTCAAAACACAATCTCAATTTCTTTTTCAAAATATTTTCTTTTTTCAAAGTTGTCAAATTTTTCACAATTTTTTGAATCCTTTCAATTTTATTTTCCAAAATATCATCTTTTGATATATATATTTTTCAAAACTACCAAATTTACTTAATTTTCTTAATTCTTTTCTCAAAATCTTGATTTTTATTAAATCACAGTTTTTTTGTTTTTCAAAATCTCAATTTTTTTTCTCAAACATTTTTTATTTCTCAATGATTTTTTTCCAAAATCATATATTTTTTTAAACCTCTCAATTTTCTTTTTCAAAATGTCAATTATATATCAAAATATCAATTCTTTTTAATCAATTTTTTTTTTCCAAACTTCATTTCCTAAAATAGGAAGGATGTATAGTGAGATTTTTTGTGTGATATCCCAAAGCATTTAAATATTAACTTTAAAGAATAATAATAATAATAATAATAGTTTCCCCTCGATAGAAAATCAAACAAAAAAAAAATCGTTGCATCCAATCAATTGATACAAAAATAATTTTAAATACAATTAAAACACTGAAATTCTATTAAAAAACACTTCTTAGACTACAATAAAACAATTTACCACCTCTATATATATGAAAAAAATAGTTGCAAAAGTCAATTTATGACGGACTATGATCCATCGCAAAAGCAAATAAAATACGTCAATAGGGGCAGTACTTTGCGACGGATTGTAGTCCGTCGCAAAAACAAATGCAAGGCAAAAGTTAATTTACGATGGACTATAATCCATCGCAATAGCAAAAAGTACGTTGCTAGGGGCGGAACTTTGCAATGGACCAAAATCCGTCGGAAAAACAAATGCAAGGCAAAAGTTAATTTACGATGGACTATAATCCATCGCAATAGCAAAAAGTACGTCACTAGGGGCGGAACTTTGCAACGGACCAAAATCCGTCGCAAAATCTTAATTTTGCAAAGGACGAAATCCGTCACAAATTTCATTTTAGTGATGGAAATTGGTCCGTCGCTAGATCCCGCCACTTATAACCACAACAATTTCCGGAAAAAAAGTGTGGGGACGTTTTCCGTTAGAGACAAGTCCGTCATTAAACCAAGCCTTATTTTGTGTGAATGTATCTTCAGGTTGGACCAGTCCATTTGTATTTTCCTATAGAGGAAATGACCAAAGGATGGTGCAGCACCCCATGTAATTTCAAGCTCAACTTGACACCATTGATGTTGAGATTTGTCAACCAGTCCCTCGTTATAAAGTTGGATCATTTAATCTAATATTAATTTAAATTATCACAATCCAATTCGATTCAACATCCAAACACATTCATGACCACCTTGTGCTTATGTTTACCAATGAAATTGGTTTTCTCCATACAATGTAGCTTAATTAATTATTAAACCTTGATTAACCAGAATGACCCAATTGGGGGATTAGATTTTGTACATAAACATGGGTTAAGGGTATTAATATTGGATTGGTTTAGCATAGCATGGATAAGTTGGGAAATGGGAAACAAGGAACAAGGATTAAAGATGTCGGGATAAAGATAAGCACATTAGTTTAAGCTTTTAAAGCTTTGTTCTTATTTTCAAAGAAGTGTGATTAGGTGTGGAAAGAAGACACAGGCATGTGAAGGAATCCAAACCAAAGTGCATGCGCATCTCCTTCCAATCTTCTTTCCACCTTATCTTTCATTTTCTCCATTAAACAAGTACAAGGCACAGTACATAATCTTCATTAAACAAGTACATAATCATCTCTCTCTCTCTCTCTCTCTCTCTCTCTCTCTCTCTCTCTCTCTCTCTCTCTCTCTCTCTCTCTCTCTCTCTCTCTGTGTGTGTGTCTCTGTATTTATCCTCAGCACTCAATCACCTTCCTATCTGATGCAATCCCTGCTCAAAAGGGCATGTGATCACATGCACCCATAGTATGCTGAGCTCACCATGTTTTGATTTCTCTCCAGCAATGTCTCACGTGTAGGGCATCCAAGCCGTCAGAAAGGTGGCCCCTGTCATAAGCATCACCTGGTGCAGAAACCAAAATTACAAATATTGTTAGTATATACACACACACACACACACACACCCAGTAGTGGGATTTCACCACCTATGGGTCTTGAACCCAAGAACTCGTGTTGAAACTCCTCAGAGTCTACCATTGAGGTATGGACACCAACCCTTAGGAACCTTTTTAGTTGGGAAACAGAAAAATGATGCAAAATACCTGAATTGTTGGTCCTACTATAGATGGGTCATAATCCAAAAATTCACATATCTGAGACCGTCCAAGTTCTAAGCTGATTATGGATGGGTGATATGATGAGATTCATCTGATTTCTCTAAAAGGCAATCCCTTGTAAAGTGACACATCCACACATCTTTAAAATATAATAAAATAAAATAAAACCATCCTTTTCTTTTTACATGCATTGACCCCCTAATATATATTTGGGCTAAGGAACTTCCATTGGAGGGACCACCTATGAGTGGCCTTGATCTCACACATATGCGCAACATGGGCATGTGGGTGCGTTGGTGCTTGAAATTGGAGTGTCTGGTAGTACGGAATTGAGCCCAAATTCTCAATTTGTGATTAATTGGAAACTTCACCATGGACAGCGTTGGACCATGCTCTTCCTTTTCAATATTAATCCAAATTCTTTCCCTATTTCTCCTTTCCGTATGGCCCGCCAACCTCATTAGTCTTAAATTAGATCACTTTTTAGGTTTATGTTGTTCAAGAAGCTAGGTATTTACTTGAGGTGTGGGCACATTTCCTCTTCAATAGAAAAATGGTACTACATGAGGGAGTAGATTCAGTAATGCCACCTAGGGCCTTACATGACAAGATTTGATTGTACCATGCCTCTCTCATGTCTAAAGTAACCACCCGACTTACTTTAAAACATATTTTGGGTGGCACTTCTCTGACAACAGCACGTGATACAGCGCATATCAGTGGTACTCCCATTAAGACCTAGCTAGAGATGGACGGTCCTACGAAGGGGCCGGTAATGCCTACTGTAATAGATGTATTTTATCCAACCCATCCATCCACTATGAAAGGTCATTTTAAAGCACGAACCTAAAAAGTAAGCAAATCAAAGGGTAGAGTAGACCACACTATGGGAAGTAGTGGTGACAATGACCCCACCATTGAAACATTCCTAAGGTCCACCGTGATGTTTATTTGCCATCTAACCTGTCTATCACGTCACATAGACCTGAATTAAAGGAAACCATAAATATAAGCTTGATCCAAAACTTCTGCAGCTGAGAGGTTTTCAGCAATAGACATTCAATCCTCACCCTCTTCCATGGTGTGGTTCACTTGAGCCTTCGATCTACAGAAACGGAATGGCTACTCCCCCGCCACTAGCCAATGGCCGGTGGTCGGTGCTATGTGGGCTCCACCGCGATGTATGTGTTTCATCCATGTTGTCATCTATTTTTATTTTTTGATCATTTTAGTAATGAAACAAAAAACGATGTATATTCCAATCTCAAGTGACCACATTACAGGAATCAGTGTTGAATGAGTGTCTGACCATTAAAAACTTTTTAAGGCCCATAAAAGTTTTGGATCAATAGGATCTTTGTTTTTTTTCACTTCATCTAGGTCTGTATGAGCTAATCAACAGATTGGATGTCAAATAAACAGTACAGTGGGCCTTAGGAGGATTTTAGTGGTGAATATCCGATCACTACTTTTCCCTGTGATGTGTTCTACCTGAGATTTATATCCCTCTCATTTTTTTGAATAAGCCCTAAAATGATCTGTAAAAATGGATGAACCGCATGGATGAAACACATACATCATTGTGGGGCCCATAGAGCACCGACCATCAGCCACCCAGCTAGTGGCAGGGGGAGTAGCCAATCCGTTTCCTGGATCTACCTGTAGAACCTGATAGGACCGTCCATCTCTAGCTAGGTCATGGTGGAAATAGTAGCCAATCCCCACCCCACAGCACATGCCTTACCATGTTTGTGAGCAATCCACTCCCATCTATCCGTCTTGGGAGCTCACTTTTGGGTATAATACCAGGAGATGAGGTGGATCGAAAACTACAGTGGGCTACAAGAGAGGAAACAGTGGTGATTCAGTGAGCACCGTTGCAACATTCTTATAGTCATAAAAGTTTTGTATAAGGCTATATTTTTAGTTTTCTCACTTCATCCCATTGCGAGTGGCCTTATAAACGGTTTGGATGGCATATACACATTAATGTGGAGCCTAGGAAGGTTTCAACAGTAGGAATTTCTTTTCCCAATTTTCTCTCTTGTGTGACCCACTTGAGTTTTGGATTCATCTGATTTTTGGTCTCACCCCTTAAAATGATCTCAAAAAACGGATGGACGGGGTAGATTTCCCATAAATATGACGGTGGGACCCACCAAGCATCCTTGCGCAGGAACTACCAGCAAAAGGCTTTGGCAGGATATCTATGAGCTGCTTTTTGGACCCTTACTTGATTGGAGGATAAGTATAGGGATCTAAATCTATCAGGGAATGACACGTGGCAGAATTGAGCTTTGTGGTCCCTTCGGGCCGTGGGGTGCGTACGCGTGTAAAGGTACGGTGCGCAGCCCACGTGCCTTTGCAGCGTCGTGGAAGCTGTCCTTTTCACCCGACCAAGATGCATATGTCCGTGACTCGGCTCCAACTCGGCCACTGGCTCACGGACGCGGATTGCGTACCCCCGCCCGTCCCTTGCTCTAAACGGACAGTTCTGTGGGCGGGCCCACCGTGACGTATCTGTACATCCAAACCGTCAGTCCCTTTTCTCAGATTATTTTAAGGCATGGAAACAAAAATGAGTTAGATCCAATGATCAAATGGACCACATCATAAATGACTCTTGCATTTAATGCAACTGATAATGCTACGTGCATTTCAATGCAACCAAGCTTATTATTTGGTGTGGTCCAATTGAACGTTGGATATGGCTTATTTTTGTGTTCATGCCTTAAAATAATCTGTCAAAAGAGACTAATGGTTTGGATGTATAGATACATGACGGTGGGCGCGCCCACGGAACTGCCCGTTCGGAGCTAGGGACGGATGGGGGTGGTACGCAGTCCGCGTCCCTGGCCGCGTGCTTGTTTCGCTTGGCTGGATGCGAGGGAAACGAGGGCCGCGAATTTCGGATTCGTGCAAAAAGCTCTGTGGGATCCACCGTGATGTGTGTGCATGTGACATCCACTCCGTAAATTATATGAGACAAAGCATCTTAAGATATTATCCCAAAAATCAAGTCGATTCAAAGCTCAAGTGGACCACACCACAATGGAGATGGGATGCCAACGATTGAAACTTACCTGGGCTCCACCTTGATGTCCATCTAACCAGTTCATGAGGTGATTCGCACCAGGATGAACAAATAAAATCAGATATGGACCGGGTAGCCTGGTCAACCTGGATTTGGGCTGCTTTTGGACCTATTAGCTTAGCCAGTGGGCAGGCTTGGCCTTGTATGCATGAACATATCAATTTTCAGTTCATGCCAGGACTCAAGGTCATCTTAGCCTGACCTCACCCGACATTACAAGTACTTGTATTACATCTTCTGCATATGCTGTTGATGTAGATTTTTGTGAACGTCCATGTACCTGTATAAGAGGCAGATAAAGGAGACCTTGGCTAGTGCAGGATCCTCTTATGCCTAAGTCAAGTAAGGAATATGGGTCTGGCCGAGTAGAGAGTTTTGGGCTAGAGATTATGTATACATTTCACTATCAGATATGCTTCATTTATAGTTGAGGAAAGACGGTGACGTAGATGAGATCTCCCTATTTAGTAGGGACATACTGTAAAGGGATTTGAATCCTAAATATTTCGTAGGGCGATGCTTAATCTACTTTAGACTCCCCGACTTATCCTTGATAGTGGTCATGGAGCTGAGTTCGAGCTGGTTCCTTGGTCGAAAGTGGTCTTAAACCGAGTCAGATACTTGATTAGACTTGCTTAGCCAATTGGACCTAATCTTTTATTGGCAAACCCATCTTTTCCATATCATATGCCATTCCAACCTTTTTTTCTACACAACCAATAGATATTGAATGTTGATGGATGGTTTCCTTCTTCTGGCTTGTTTGGAACATGGAATTTGGTGATATTAATTTACATTTGGTCCAATACAAATTTCATTTTACATTAAATTGAGAATCTTATAATCTAGTTTCATCAAGAGATATGGTGGGATTTTGGATGGATCAAATAACATTATATCTATGCACCCCATTTTGATGCATTTGTTTTATCCACAGCCCATCCAAATGTACAATCGAGTTACATATATACATAGGTGGCTAGCATCATTTGTACAATTTAGCGGTTGATTATAATTCTTTGGTCCACCCAATGCAAGTTTCACTTAAAATAGTTTTTTTTTTTCCAAAGGAAGAATTTAATCCCAAATGTAATATTACATGATATTTCTATACATATAATTATTGTGCAATAATATTGTTAATTTCACCTAATACAATTTCATACTATATAATACCCCATTCCGAATAGGGTCGGTCTAGACCACTTGAGCTATAGATCTAGGTGTAGCTTTTTGTTTTACTTGAACGGCCTCTCTGTCTTTTTTTTTTTTTTTTCCTTTTGGGTTAGAGTGTTAGTACACACCCAACTGTTGAAACGAGGTATCTCCACTCAGTCTGCCAGCTTAGCTGTGGATCTAGGTGTTGCACGGCCTCCCTACAACACTACAAACAAGGGTAACGTGGCATAGAGGCTGCACCCTAGGCTTGTCATGGCTAACCATCATCTCGAGCCATGCACTAGCATCCTGGCTAAGGTACATGGTACAGGGCTCGGTTCAACTCGGCTCAGCTTGGCGCGAAAATAAAAAACCTACCACCCCATTCGGCAACAATGAATATTTCAGGTGGGTGATGGCGGACGCAGATCGGGTACTATTACCCAGCCAGTCCTGGGAAGAACAGGGCCTCTGAGGGGCCATCGTGATGTATGGGTTTTATCCACACCATCCATCTATTTTTTCGTATCATTTTAGATGATAATATCAAAAATGAAGCAGTTCCAGTGCTCAAGTGGACCACACAGAAGATATTAAAGACATACGATTAAAAACTTTTTGTGGGCCATAGAAGTTTTGGATCAAGCTGATATTTGTAATTTCCCTTCATCCAGGTCTATGTGACCTTATGAACAGGTTGGATGGCCATTAACCATCACGATGGGTTTCATTATCACTGAGGTGGTCCACTTGATCCTTGGATTGCCTCATTTTTGGGCCTATGTATTAAAATGATATAACAAAATAGATGTACGGTATGGATAAAACCCATTAGTAGTACCCAATACGGGTTCGGTAATGGCCCACCATCGTGTAAGGTGAGGGACGTTGGGATCAGAGCCAGATACATCATCAAAAAATATGGTTTTTGCCCACTTCGAGGACCCTTTATTAGAGTATGTGTGTGGATGACAACGAATATGGTTAAAAAGGATTAAAGAGATGTATTTTTCTCTTTATTTTATTCATTAGCATGCCTTAATCAAGTTTTGATTTTTCATTACAGTCCGACTATTATGTGTTTTCCACTCTTTCTTAAATGGTGGTGAGGTGAGTATATACACATGCACGTAGCATGTGCCAAAATCGATGGTTATCGGATCGGATCAATGGTTAAGATGTAATGGCCACCATCAAATGGGTAAGGTTGTTTGATCAGTATGATTTACAGTGTTTGCTTCATCGACAAAGGAGGCCATGGTTTGGATGGTCTGGATTGACTCATGTGCGTGTAATATTTATGTCAGGTGGGGGATTACCATTTAAAAGAGGTAGGAAACGCACATTATAGCCTTGGGTTTTAAATAGTTGTAGGTGTATGGAACATACACCTATGATGCTACTACCCAAAATTTTCGAATGCCTAAACTATCCCTACTACTCTTAGATGGCCAACTGCCCCTGTGAAAATTACTTGACGAAAAAATACTACAAAATGACATTTTTACCCTCACTTCTACACCAGATAATGCACTTTGCCTAGGCCATTTGGTAATATGGAACGTTTCTCAAATGAGCAAAGCTTGATACTCTGCAAAAGTGGGATCGATGATACACACGCACTTAAAAATTGCATACGTGGCATGCAACTAATTCAAATTGAACTGTCCGAATTATAGGTCCCAGTTAAGATGCATCGTAAGCTAAAATTACGCTCCATCATCTGACCATTGGATTTGGTAGATTTACTGGACGGTTAAAATTGAAAAAATAAATAAAAATCAATGGTCACATTTCCACAAACAAGTGTCCACAATTCTTCAACTAATTTAATTTTAGGATTGTGATTTAGCTGTGGGTTTCACAATTTAGTTCATTTAATTTGTATTAGTATATGCCACGTGTACAATTTCTGAGTGTCTGAGTATCAAGAATCATGCTCTGCCAGAGTAGCAAATAACAGCCTCCAATCAGACCAATACAAGTATACAACCCCTCAAAAATCCAATGCAAGGAAGACCCAATGAGAATGCATGTTTTTGGAAATTCACGAGGCTGTCCTTGTCAAAATGATTGCAAGAGTCAAGGGAATATAACAAGGGCAAGGTGTTTCCCTGACCCTGGGTCCACCTCGATGTAAGTGTTGCATATCCACGCCGTCCATCAGTTTTTACAGCTCATATTAGGGTATGGTCCCAAAAAATGAAGTACACTTAAATCTCAAATGACCACAAAGTAGGGATTGAACGGCCACCATTAAAACTTCTTGCGGGCTACGAAAATTTTAGATCAAGCTGATATTCGTGTTCTCCCTTCATCCAAATCCGTGTGATCTTATCAACAGGTTTGTATGGCAAATAAGCATTACAGTGGGCCCTATGAAGTTTTTAATGGTGGCCATTCAATGACCATTGTTTCCTCTGGTGTGGTCATCTCGAGTTTTGGATCTGCTCCATTTTTGGAACCATCTTCTAAAATGAGCTAAAAAAACCGATAGACAGCATGGATATACAACATGTACATCAAGGTGGGCCCCACAATCACGTAAACAACTACCGGGTAACACCTAACCCGCTCCCGACCGACTTTCCACCTTTCACCATATCAAGGTACCACAAACAGCCATCCACCCAAAATCCCAGAGTGGCATTTTCTGCATTTACCCACATCAATCAAGGGCAATTTCAAGCTAAACGAATATAAATATCTCCACAACGACTCTTGCATCCAAAAGACAGAGCACACTTCCATGAGAGCTTAGTAAGGAAGAGAAAGCTAAGAAAGTGAAGAGAAATGACAAACACCATGAATCAAGTAGAAGAGCAAATGATGCTATTTTCTGAATTATATTCAGACATATACGCACATACACCAGAAGATGGTATATAGACTTTGATTTTCTAAGTATAAGATTTTATTTATAGAGTGGTCCACACCATTTTATGTCCACATGATGTTTTTTTCGTGTATAGGTGAAGCGAGGCCACGGCGAAGGAGGAAGAAGGGGAAAGGAGAATCAGCGGCAGTGGCGGTTCTGAAGAAGAAGCGGAAGCTCAGTACCGAGCAAGTGAGTTTCTTGGAAATGAACTTTGGGAGCGAGCGTAAGCTGGAGTCGGCGAGGAAGGTTCGCCTGGCTAGTGAGCTGGGGCTGGACCCTGACCAAGTGGCAGTGTGGTTCCAGAACCGGAGGGCGCGGTGGAAGAGTAAGCAGCTTGAGGAAGAGTACACGAGGCTAAAGACGGCGCATGAGACGGTCATCGTCGAGAAGTGCCGGCTCGAAGCTGAGGTTTGTATTTCCAACATGCATGCATACGTGGGTGCATGTGCAGACATGCATGTGTGTGTGTGTGTTGGGCACAAAACACCCTTTTGAGATTAGGACTATTAAGGGACTGTTTGGATGTACTTGAAGTTGTTCTAAACTGTCCAACTCATAAATGAAATGACTTTAGTTTCTTACTTAGAAATCATTCCATTTTGGCCAAAAATACAAGTGGAACTGTCCATCGGGCACATCCAAACAGCCCCCAACTCTTATCTCCGCTTGTATAGAGAGAATTACTTGGGTTTCAGGTATTCAAGCTTAGGGAGGAGCTCTCAGAAGCTGAGAAGGAGGTAAGAAAGCTTTCTGATCGTAAGGCGCCCGTGGACAGAGTTTCAGAAGGCGAAAGTCCTCGTCCAACCTCTTCTCTCTCCGTCAATGCGCCTTTTCTCGGAGAATTTGTGGAGAATTTCTTATACGCGCCTGAAAGTAGCATGAATGGCATGGAATGGGCCAACTTGTATGAAATATAATCATGTGATTTATGATGTAAGTATCGTTTTCATGTAAATAGCCAGATGCTTTCTTGACTAAAACACCCATCCTAAGTCTCAACTAAATTCTACATTGATCATGTTTGGAGTTCTCTTTCATAGGACTTTCTTTTCATTCGAGGGGTTCTCAATTTCATCATCGCCGCACCAACCTTGAATCCGGACGGTCCGTTCGATGGTCCCCAAGGTGGGCCAGTTGGGTTGTCTTGGTTGTCCATTGATGAGAGTTCTTCCTTTTGAATGTGGATTTCCTTCACAACTTTTACTGTGGTTTCAAAGGCCAAATGTCCAGCCTGTATGATGCCTACTGTGGGCATTCCATGGTGGGGCCCACTAGTTGGTTGATTCAGATCTGTTTCCACGTGCAAAGCAGTGAGTCTCGACAGACCAACACAAGTTCGCCACCCTGTTGGAACTCTGGATAATTAAAATAACGATGTATTTTTGTGAAATCAATGGAAGCACAGGAAAAATTCGGTGAGTGAAGCTTTTCGAAAAACGATGTTGCACTTTCATAGGTTCTCAAAATTCAAAAAGACTACGACCTTGAAATTTTTAAGAAATGACAACATACCCCTATCCAATAAATACCATGGTTTAAACTCAAATAATAATAATAAGTCTGAATAAAATAGACTTGATTAGATTGCAACAAGATATGGTTTAAAAAATTAGAGGTTTTGTGACACATAGCACCCTCTCATTTGATTCAAATACAAATAACACCCTCATGTGTTATCCCAAATAGCACCTTCTGTCTTTGGACAAAAACCACCGTGTGGTTAATATCCATCAACAATATGTAACTATGTCAGAGCCGTTATAGTTGACCATAGGCCATGAAAGATCCTTTTAGGTTAATCATAGGACAAAAACTACAATGTGGTTAATATCCATCAACAATATGTCACAATGGCAGAGCCATTATAGTTGACCATAGACCATGAAAGATCTTTTCAGGTGAGGTTTTGGGTTTGGGAGAAAGAGAGGAGATGTAAGGGTTAGGTTAAGGGTTTTGAGGATTTAAGAGGGGCAAAAAATAAATATTTTGCTAACCTAATGATAGTTTTTCGTCAAAAAAAAAAAAATGTGAGCAAGGTGGCTTTTTACCATATTTGAAAATATAAGGTGTTATTGGGAAAATGCATGTGGGTGTTAGTTGTCCTTGGGCCCAGAGGGAGGGTGCTATAAGTCAAAAGCTCAAATAAAATGAAATAAAACTGGTTATGACCCGGTCGAGACTCGTTCAGGTCTCAGTCAACTCGGTCGAGTTGAATCGACAAAAGCCTCTAAAATATTTATATATTTTAAATATTAAATATTACTGACTAATGGTGTTCAAGACCTGGAAAAGCTCAAATAAGTGACAGTTCAGTCGAGTTTTCGAGTTTTCAGACTGATAAATAAACCCATCGTTTTGGCTTTCAGCTCTAGAATAGTACAAAGCTAACCTGCTGCCTATCTGGTGGAGGAAATAGTGGGTTCCCGTCAGCGCCCCTATCCCCCAACAACTTTCCATTCAACTGCTGCTGCAGATTCTCCACCATGGCACAAAGTTATTACCACTTCCGTCTTATCATCCTCGTTGCCACTCGTGTATTGGCGAATCACTCCCACTTGATTTCCACTACCAGTCCACGACAGTGGTAGAGACAGGAAGAAACTTCAACTGATCATAGTTGAAAACCAGTGGCTCATGCCCCGTCTCATTATTTCGTAGGTGGTATACCCTTCCATTGCTGGACTTGGTACTTGTTTCCTTTTTTCAATCCTTCTAGACATGCTTTACCGTCAGAAATCAAGCATCACGAGAGGACTTACACCACACATGCCTCTGCAGGCCCATGAACATGCATGCATGCATTACCCACCACACATGCACTCTACCAAGCTCATATGAAACAATGTTGTTATAGTCCCCTGTTGACAACTAGCAAGCGTGGCCTACCTGTAATATCGCCTAATAGCTGATATTCAACGTGGTATGGTCATAAACAAGAAAGCAAGAAGGTTGTTCACTTGAATTGAATGGTAGTGAAGTTAGCAGAAGGGTTTAGGTATGATTGCGAGAAATGAAAGCTTCAATTAATATCAGTGAGAGCTCAAACACAACTGCAACCTATCATGGTTCTTCTGCTGCTAACATAATAGTATATTAGAAATCTAACAGAAGAATACATTTAGAAATCTAACAGAAGAATACACTTAGAAATCTAACAGAAGAATACAGCATCACAAAGGAAAAATGAGAATCACCCACAAAGCTCAAAATGGAAGAAAAGCTGCTTCTACATCCTACAGAGAGCTTAAAACATATAGCTTTTGGTTACCAAATAACGTTGAAGCTAACAAATCCCCCACCAGCTTTTGGTTGAGAAAGATGGTCGAAACCATATGCCATTTCCAGCCATGTAACGTGTTGAATGAGAGGGAGAACGCTTATCTTTCCTTCATTGAGCTGTTGGTGGACCTTCTCAATTCCCATGGGGTCAGGCACCCTTTCAACGGCGAGTGTAGGAAGAGAGACGATGTTGACAGATGCCTCTGCCGCATCGAGATTGAAGACAAGCAGCTGAATGCAGTCCTCAGCCTCCTCCTCTCACTGTCATAGGGCGGGTAGTCAGGTTCATGCCGCACTGCAGAAACCTGAAGTGCCTCGGGGAGTAGGCAGTTGCAGACTGACCCTACAGAAAATACGGTTGGATGACTAAATTTGATATCTTGGCATTTGAAGGGCAATAAAGCATTCATCAGAAATGGGTATTTTGGACATGAACACAAATTGGTATTGTCAAAAGAAAAAAAAAAAAAAAAGGAACGATAAACTCATCCAATGGTATTGTGATCAGTGTTTTAAATAGTGAATAGCATGTAGCATAGCGTTCACCTCTTTAAAGTGTGAGGCTTAAGCTACATAGATTACTTCTAGATTTTTAATTAAGATTGTACTTGGTAGCATCAAATATCATGAAATTTTATGATATTTAGCACCAAATTAGTTTGAATAATACTGAAATTTGATGACATTTGGGGCAACCAAACACAACCTACAATAATAGGGAAAAAATTAACTATGGCCTATGATCATGTTGAGTGTGAGTTCTTGGATTATATGCTGGGTCGGCTTGGGTTTGGGATGAATGGAGAAAATGGATATCCTGGTGTGTTAGCTCTGCCAAGTTCTTGATCCTAGATAATGGATCGCCAAAGAGTTTTCTTTAAGTCCTTGAGAGGCATAAGACAGGGTGGTCTGCTCTCGCAGCTTCTTTTAGTTATGGTGGCGGAAGCCCTTAGTAGAATGTTGCATAAAGGTGTCTCTTTGGGCTTCATTAGTGGTTTTAGGGTGGATAGGGGTCATCTTCAAGCGTCTCATCTTCAGTTTCCAGATGATATCTTGGTGTTTTATGATGCAATGCGGCTCACGTCAATAACTTGACGAAGACCATTTGTTGTTTTAAAGCGGTTTTGGGGTTAAAGGTAAACTCCCTAAAATGTGAGATGTGGGCATTGGTATTTCTAAGGTGGTGTTGGAGAAGTTGTTAACAGTGTTTGGTTGTAGGGTAGGCTCATTCTCCTCCACTTATCTGGGTCTTCTGCTATGTACTGGGAAGCCCGCTCAGCACTTATGAGATCGGGTGATCAAGAGGTTTGAGAAGAAATTGTCATCTTAGAAGCAGCATCAAATTTATCTTTGGGCGGTAGACTCGTCTTAATCAATGCCACCCTCTCGAATCTCTTGCTATATTTTTCTCTTTGTTCAAGTTTCCCATGAGGGCTATTAAAAAGTTGTAAAAGCTTAGGAGGGATTTTTCTAAGGAATGGTATAGAGGAAAAGAGGAAACTTTATTTGATGAAATGGAATGACGTATGCAAACCAAAGCCAAGTGGAGGGGCCGGAATTACAAAGTTGGCAACTATTAAGGTGTTATTAGGAAGGTGGTTTTGGAGATTTGGAAGAAAAATGGATAATCTTTGGAAAGAGATCATAATGAGAAAATATGGGGCTGAGGATTCAAGATGGTGGCTGAAAAAAAAATCGTTGATGAGACGTGGAGGTCAAATTGTGGAATTGGAGGGAAGGATTAAGGGGTGTGTTTTTCAGTTGGTGAGGGGCATCTTGTGAAGTTTTGGGATGATATCTGGTTGGGGATCTACTCTTTGAAGGAGTATCCAAGTTTAGCTTCGGTTTCTATCGTTGTTTGGAATATCGTGGGTGATGCCAAAGTCAATCCCCGATCTTTTGTGGGCTTAGCATGGTGGAGGGGTTGGAAAGTTTTGGAGGCTATGCAGCATGCAGCGTGTGCAAAATTAACATGTAGAGTACACATTACTTAAGCTATTTTCATGAGCTATATGGCATTAAGGTTAAGCTATGCTATGCAGCGTTAGCTACACACTACATAGCAAAACTATTTAAAACACTGATAACGATATATACATAGTACGGAATAGGGTATACATGCAACGCACACGTACAGAGTACATACAAGTGCGTATACATGAGGGAAATAAAGAGAAGGGATCAATGGTGAACAACCCATCCCAACTTTTCTGAATTTGTGGCCCATTCAAGCCTTAGATCTCCATCGTTTTTGGGCTGACATGCTAAAATGAGCTGGTGCAATAAATGTACAGAGTGGATTGCACACAGCTGTCATGTTGGGCCCCATAGAACCTTTGTGGCATGGGCTCCTCAATGCTTTTGTCTTCCGTGCATGCTACATGAAAGAGGAGAAGAGGTGTGGGATGTTCCTAGGAAGGAGTTGAAAAGACAAAAATGTCCTTGGGGTGAAGGGCTACATGACTGAAAAAAGCAAAGGCTCTGTCGCTCCTAATGACTAATTAGAGGGATAAAATTGGCCAAATGCTGCAAGCACGCGCGCGCGCGTGCACACACACACACACACAACACACATATATATAGTATAGATCAGTGTTTTAAATAGCAGTAGCGTGATGCATAGCGCTCAACCCTCTATAGCGCGTAGCATAAATACGTAGCGTGTAGCGTAAGCTACACGATACTTCTATTTTTAAATTTAAAAATATGACAAATATAATAAATAGTGAAAAAAAAAAAAAGGAAAAAAATATAAAAATGCCTAAAAGATGATTCATTTTATCAATTATAAGCATGTTAAAAAAAGTTATTAGTTATCATTTATCAAAAGCCAATCCACATATATAAGCCAAATCAAATAATTATCACATCAACAACTTTCTAAGAAAACCACTTTAATTAATAATGTTTAATTGAAACCATAAGTCACAATTATGAAAAGAAATAAAAATCACATAGGTTAAAGGTATCAAGTACAATACAACTGTCACATTCCTCAACATTAGAAACAAAGAAAATGTGAAAAAAAAATTTTAAAAAAAACTAAAATAGTAAAAAAATACATTGTAGCTTACGCTACGGACGCTACGCGCTACGTAGCTGTAGCGTACGCTACGTAGCTGTAGCGTACGCTACGACCCCTGTAGCGTGCGCTACAGGGGATTTACGCTATTTGGGACGCTACGTAGCGCTACGGCCACGCTACGCTACGTAGTGTACGCTACCACTACGCTACGGGCGCTATTTGAAACACTAGTATAGATACATATAGGCATAGATATATTAAGAAAATGGAAATAGAAAGTAATGCATACAAAGAAACAAGGAAAATGTATATAAATAGGAGGAATTTCTTAGTGCTGCTCATCAGCTAACATATAGCATGCCAATGAGCAGGTTTCAGTACATTTGGGACCACAATTTGGTGATCAAAACTATTGATCTAATGGGTCTTACCATAGATCGGTGATGCTTTGAAAACCTTCCATATTGGTAGATTCATACTCTTGGACCAATGGTCTACAGATAGATGGTTGAGGAGAGAAGGACCAAATTTAATGTGAATAGTCCAACAATCGAATAGTTAGGATCTTCCAATATGGGAGATTTTCAGGTCACCTACCACAGCTGGAGTGGGACCCACCAAACAACGATCTGGATCCACAGATCGTGGTCCCTAATGTGCAGAATTCTGCACATCAGCACATTTGCTGATAAGCCCTATTCCCTCCATTCACAATGAGTAATGAGCAAAATCACTTGGGAGGGAAGGATTTTGAACCCCACTTTCAGCGCACTTTCCGAAGTGTCAGACAAGGTATAGCATCCATAGCGGAACATGGTTTTGAACATCGGTAGTGGGCCTCACATCAGCCCCCAAATTAGCAATATGATATGGGCCGATCCAGCCCCATAACAGCCCACCTGTATCGGCCGATATGGGCCCATATCTACATTTAGAACCACAAGCATATATGTATCTTTCAATCAGTGTGCAACTTTATTTACATACCTATTCTGGCCAGTCGATTAACCCATTTCGGGATTGAGTTCCCGGTCAGCTTGTAACAGATATCCTTGCAGAAATGGTTGCAGTTCTTCGCAATCAAGTGATAGGTATCGCCGTT
This sequence comes from Magnolia changhungtana, assembly GCA_030180095.1. Classification (NCBI taxonomy): domain Eukaryota; kingdom Viridiplantae; phylum Streptophyta; class Magnoliopsida; order Magnoliales; family Magnoliaceae; genus Magnolia; species Magnolia changhungtana. The sequence continues at coordinate 1,793,327 of JASAUF010000234.1, read as the reverse complement.
GTAGTTTACAGAGTGGCGCTCCATGAACTCTCTCACCTGGATCGGGTCCAAGCATGTTGTGCCCATGAATATTGACTTCCTAAACTTGAAGCCAGGACATTGCCGAGGCTCTACCTCAAAAACACCACTCGTCGGAAAATCATGTGCCCCAAATGCATATTCCACGCCATGAACTGCATACATGTATGTGAGCTGTCAAAACAACTTCCATCATAGCAAAAATACCGAAGATCTTTCACAAAATCAATGGAATAACATAAACATTTGCCCCTAAATTTCCTGAAATTACCAAATAGCAACATACTGCTGCTCTAACCACCATGATAGGAACCCACAGTAGTTAAACATGTTCTATAAATGCATGAATCAATCATTACGCAAAGAATATTCACTTGTAATTCCGAGTGAGTAGCATTGATAATTGATGCTACTGGCGACAATTTGTTTAGGAAAACTTAGGGATGCTTTGCTTTTGAGAAGCTGATTGAGGGGGTTGCTTTCAGAAGTTCTCCCATTTCTTTCCTTCCATGCATTCCACATAATAGCAAAAGGAAGCATTTTCCAGAAGATGATCCCCTTATGAGATTCCCCACCCCCCCCCCCCCCCCCCCATTAAGGCCAGTTACCAACCCTTGCAAAACCCAAGCCACTCCAAATAAATTGAGCAAGTGGGCCCAGAAAAGTGATAGTTAGCCCCTCATTCTAATTTTTACCAAAATGGTTCCTTCGGCTTCTATTCATCAAATATTACTCAGATCTTGTGTTTTTATCCCTAAAATAGGCCTAGATCTAGTATAAAATCAGTTTTTTTTTTTTTTTTTTTTAAAGAATTATATAAAATGAGTTTCCAAGCTTCCTTTATGCTCAAAATGAAGAAACAAGTGAAAGAAAAACTAGAGAAAATTTGGATTTTTTTTAAAATGCGGGCCATTATGGTCGTATCAGCTTGTATCAATCCTACCAGCACTGATATGGCCTGTATCACTTAATATGGGCTGTTATGGCCCTTTTTTTCTTAAACAGACCGATCCACCCCCATATCACACATTAGGGTGGGCCGAGACAACAGCATCATAGCGGATATTTAAAACCATGCTTTGTATTATTCCTCTTATGCACTTCTAACAAAATTTCATTGTTGCCCAAAAGAAAACGTGATTTTTAGGCACTACACTTTGATGAGCTCAAATAGTGTTGATGCGGGACAATTAACCACATGCTCTAAAAGCTCAAACTATTAGAGTATGGCAAATTAATCCCTTTATCTCATAGCCCAGGCCCCACGTCTCATGGGTTAGGACCTCGGCTGAACTTCCATCGTGGGCCCCAAATCACATGGGTACCGCCTCACATGGGCCGCCCACCCCAAGTGTGTCCCCGCATCCCACAGGCTACCCCACTTGAACCCGGTGTGAAATGCTCATTAATCACCCCCGGTGAGGAGTCTCGAACACGAGACCTCCCCCATGGGCCCCGCCCACCTCGAGTGCGCCCCTGCATCCCACAGGCGACCCCACTCAAGCCCGGTGTGAAAATGCCCCTGCATTAATTGTCAAATCCAGGAATACGAGGAAGTGGATGTCTGTGACTTATGCCACAAGAGAAGCCTGCTTGAACCTGCCACTTAACATAGATTTCAATGTAAAAATATCACAATACCTAACTTCTCTATTTAAATCCGAAATTCCAATATTCTTTTATTGAGGTTGTAGATCAAGGTTCAAAATATAGGTCTCGGTGATAGTCGTGTTGGTCCTTAACTGCCCAACATTTTGTCCCAATTATCCTATAAAACTTCCCCTTCAGTTTTGATCGATATGCGGTGATCGGCTGATTGCATAGAACTCCAGGTGAGTAGAGATATGCCTTTGGAGCTATTTGGAGTTTTATGTGATTGCCGCATACCAATCAAACTGAAGGGTAAATTTCAAAGGATGCTATAAGACTAGTGATGCTTTATGCCACACTTTAAGACCGCAAATATGTCTCGTGCGGACTGGTGCATAGGAGACCACGATACACACACACAGAGTCACATATGCGATTGTGCGATCACATATGTGGTCACATGCAATCACATATGCAATTTGACAACATTGCTGGTCACTCCATAGGTTGGCTAGGAGAGCCTGAGTCTACTCTAACCTGACCCACCTTATACTAGAAAGGCCAAAGACCTAACCCCTAATGGGGGACTTTAATTTAGGGAAAACATCACTATCACTCCGCAATTAATTCAAATATTTATTTTAGTCACGTGACTTCCTTAATTCTCGTCTTCACCACCTAAAGTAGCTTTCAAAAGTTGCCACCCAATCTAATGTCTCTTTCTTTTTATATTCCAAGGAAAAAAAAAAAAAATCCTTTTTAACAAAATTTTATTAGAAAGCCCACAGGAAAAAAACTACAAAGATCCATTAAGGTAATGGATAAGAACCCCTGGTACAAAAAGAAAAAGAAAGGACACCTTCCCTAGCTAAGGTATCAGCAATATTAGCAATAAGTGATCTCCATATTACGAGAACGCATCTTAAGACATTATAAATAAAAGCAAGATCCTCCCAGAGACATATTGTATTGCAAGAATTGTTTCCACCATTAATGATCTGCTACCTGATTGGTAAAGACTTCCACCACCATTTTGATTGCTAAAAACTCGGTTTTATTCAAGGAACCATTGACCATTGGCCTTGAGAAAGAAAATTTATGAAACCATGCTTGTCCCTTAGCAAACCTCCAATCACTAAGGGTAGGTGATGGCGGATGAAGGGACCTGCCTCCTAAGACCAAACATCAATAACTAAGCATATATCCTCTGTTTACTTCAATTAAGACATCTACACATCTCGGATTGAAATCAATATTTATGTCCTAAAGTACTGTTGAGGGTCAAATATTGCATATTAGACCCCATGTATTACCTGGATTTACGGGCATAATAACTGTTTAACGGTTGTTTTAATCACATTTGTAATTCAGGGTGTAATTACAAGCAGGGACTGAATAATGGTACTGAAAGCATGAATTTAACGCTCTGATGACACCAAAGGCAAGGGACGGACCCCAATGAACCAAGATCAACGCCCGAGATCCAAGGAAATCATGAAACTGAAGCTCAAGTGGCCCGAAGGACGTCCAGAATGCAAGAACACAGGGTTCCCGCCATCCGATTGACACGAGACTTCATACGTGGCCTGAACGCCCTATATTAACCGTACACGTCAAATTTCATTAAAGGATCCCCCTAAAGTGGCCTAACGGACAGATCAGCCCTCAGAATCATGATTCTGGGCCCACCTAATCTCTGGATATGCTTCAATTTTGGTCTCAACTGTTTAAATGAGGTGAGAAAGAAGATGGATGGATTGGATCTTGCAAATACATCAAAATGGGACCCACCTTGCATGTGCGTGTGTACAGCCCACACGCAGGCACCGCCCACCAAACCAACCAAGTCGGGTCAGCAGGCGCTGACCCGACTTCCTTCTTAAAACAGGAAAACCCGTTTTCTTCACCGCAACAGGGAGTTGCGGTCCCCTCCTCTGGGCCACCATCTCGAAATTTTAAGTCGATCTGAACCGTCCAGTGGTCTCTAATAGGCCACATGATCCAAGCCTAGGAGAGGAATTTAAGAAAGATGATGAAGATTGGTTTTTTAACCATTCGGACACAAGATGAACGGCGAGCAAAACAATTGGGAATTACCGCACCAAAACTCGACAAAAACTAGTATATTCCGACCGAAATTTCTAAGGAATCGATGAACGGGTGGATTTTATCAAAAACATCAAGGTGGGGCCCACCGAACTCGTCGACGGAGGTGAATAACCTTTAAAATTCGCGTCAAACGCCGATTCATGTTGTGGGCCACCATGATAGTCCGTATGACTAACTGGACCGTTCATCGAGAATCCTAAGGTCCCTATTGCCAAAGCCTAGGTGACAAAGTAAGATGCAACAACAAGGATAGATTCTTTTCTATCCAAGCAAAGGACAGACGGTACCACAACAGATCTCATCGGCCACACTCAAACCGAAGAAAAACGGTCATTTCCGACCGGTTTCTCGAATTGAAGCTGGTGAAAGGAGTGGATCTTCCGTCGAACTCAAGAATGTGTCCTAGAGAGCACCAAAAAGTAAGTCCATTTGTCTCCCACTATAACAGGAGTGCGTAACCTGCTACGCACTCGTTGGGTTCTATATAAGAGAGAGGAGCAAGAAGGCGGGAGGGGATCTTAGGAGCCTTGTGGAGGCTAGGGCCGCAGCGGTCCTCAACAAGTTTTTCTCCTCCCTTGTTTTTCTTTTCTTTTTCCTATTTTACGAGATTTTAGCCACTCATGTATATGATCGGCTAAACCTCTTAGCTAGGGCTAAGAGGTGAAGCTTGTAGCGTGATGGGAGACCTTTAGCTTCTGTCTTTTATTTAGACTGAACCTATGTTTATTTTAGTTTGATTAACAGGAATACCTCCAGTTTTTAATGGTGTGTTGTGACTGAAATTACAATAGATCTGCAATAGCTTTGAGTATTTCCTTTGCTTTTTATGTGTCTGACGTCAGGAAGCCCTGTTGTTCACCATTGTCTCCTGAGCATGGTCGGATGACGGTACCCTTCCTAACCTTCATGGCATGTTGATTGATTGGTAATTAGTTTAATTCTATTGTTTGCTTTGTCTCCTGGGCATGGTTTGGTGATGGAATCCATTCTAATTCATACACCTTTCATCTCTTGAAAACTATATCAATGGCAGTTCAGTAAATTTCCATAATTCGTGAGACTGGCATAAGATCTCCCTGATCTCTACAAGTCGATCCTCTGAATCCCTAGTTTTTCTTCCTTTGAATTTATTAAATTTTAGATTATTAATTCACTATTATTCTTTAAAATTGATTTGATTTGTTTTTCATCTTAGTCTAGTTCTAGTTCTACTTAGTTTCAAAATTCGTACAGGTTTCAGTCCCTGTGGATTCGACCTCGGTCTTACCGAGTTTATTACTACATCACAACCCTATACTTGGGGTGTGAACAAGTTTTTGGCGCCGTTGCCGGGGACTGACGGCTACGATTCTCTGAAATTAATTGGTTTTAGAATTAGATTAAGATTAGGATTGTACTAACTTTAATTTTAGATTTTTCTTTCTTAGAACTAACTTTCCTATTTTGTAGGGTCTTTGATAGATTGTCTAAATTGGTAACTTCGTCCTAATTTCTCTACTTTTTCTATTTTTTTAGATTTGGTCTTATCTCTTAGATACTGACTTGGGTTGTTTTGTTTTGCAGGATCTTAACATAGGAACTTCTTATTTGGTAACACCTTTTTAACTTCTCCTCTTACTTTCCATATTGTTGTAGGATTTTTTTCTTTTATCTTTCTAGGATTAGACTAAGAGTTAGGGTTCTACCATGGAAGCGTGGGTACGTGCATACGCTGAGATGGATAGGAGATATTGGGGAATGCCTGAAGATTGTGGAATTCAACGAATACCTCAAGATTTCTCTCCATCAAGAACAGACATTGAGAACCGACTAGAACGTTATGTTCCATCGGTTAATAGGGCCGTATACGATCGTAATTATGGGAATGATGATTATTATCAAACATCATATTCTCCCATGTACGATCAGTATGACTATAACCAGTGGAACCATCAGAACGGGGAAGATGAACCAACAACATGTTGTAATAATTATTCTCTTGGATACCATACCTTTGAGAACCAACCACAAACGATCCAAGAGAACTCATCACAGCATATCATGGAGTGTCTTGTGGAAATTAGAAAAGCAATGGAAGCACTCAATTCTCGCCTCGAGAGGATAGAGGAAGCTCGCTCATCCCAACTACAATCCAATCCAGAAATACAATGCGAGGAAAGTGATCCTCACTCGCTTTTGACGAAATCTGGAATTTGAAATGAGGAGTTGGATTCCATTAATAAGCATACGGTTCAATTCCCCGATGAGTCGATCTCAATGACTGTTCAAAAGAATGATGGAGATACATGGGTGTCTTTCAAATACAGTGATGATGACACACTTTCCTTACATGATACACAGGATCTCAATGATGAGGTAGAGGTTAGTTTATTCGAACCTCAACCAAATTTAGAATGTGAGGAAAGCGATCCCATCCCAAGTGTGCACTGCACGAAGTGGAGACGATGATGCGTATTGGGATGATGATCATGAATGTTCAAATTCAGCTTCCTCCATGGAATTAATCTCAAGTTTGGTTCAGACAATGATCAAGAAGTGCACGAAAAAAAGAGCGGTCATAATGAGCTACTCCACTCACCCGACATCTCGATTTAAAAGTGGATGAGCTCCTTACAACCAACCCTTCTATCTCTTGTAAGACATGTTTGGACCACTCTGAATTACATGATGATATGATTCGAGATGGACAAGCTACTTGATATGACTCGAATTTGAAACCACCCAAAGAGGCCACCATCCGAATGTTGAATTTTGATGAGTCCAGGCCTCTTCCGAGTGTATCAATGAACGTAGAATCCGCACATCAATACTTCGCTCTCTTGACCCTCTATCGATCAACCATCTGCAGAAGCAAGAGAGCGTACCTACGGTTACTTTTAAAGACAATGGATTCCTTGAAGCGTATCATCACACACTTCAATGTGGAAAATGAGTCACTCTCACCAATGTCCCAACTCTTTGGATGATTGCTTGGCACACTTTGCATTCAAATGATCCCATGATAAGAGACATAGTGAATGCCTTGCAAAACAATATCTCATAGTCATTATTGACCGAGAGAACCCTTACTCTGAAGCCCCTCCTTCCACAGATCCTGAATGTTTACCATTAGGGGAGGAGGAGCTGAAAATTGAACCGAAGTCTGCTACTTCGGAATTTGTTGAGACTACACCATTTCCTGAAAATTTTTCTAAATTTGCTCTACCTGTAGTCTCTGATTCACCATTGGATACTAACTTCGAGACTTTTTCTGACACAGGTGAATTATATATACTTTGGGTACCTCAAACGAATCAACGTCAAATTTTTAATGAGGTACATAAATTTCTCTGGAATGTCATGCTCCAGGGCATTCAAGCCTATTGTAAAAAGGGCTTTTGGATGATCCTGTTGAGGAACTTACTGAGAAACTTATCAAGATATTAGCCGGAAGAGGAACCTTGCGGCATGATCGAGTAGTTTTTCCCTGCTTTCATAGGACTAGGGTAGTTTCCTTTATGTTGTTTTAGGATAGACGGTAAACTTAGCGCTCCTGGGAGGAAACCCAGCTTTTTAATTTATTTCATTTTCCTAGTTAGTTCAATGTTTGTGGGTAACGTTACTGCAAACCCTCACGAGACTACAACTCGTCCACTAGGGGCAACCTAGGGGTTTAAAGGCTTGTTACATGCGCTAAATGCAATCGAGAGCACCTGCGAAAGTGGTATAGATAAGATTTTATTTTATTTTATTTTATTTTGTATTGCTCTCTCTCTCGTGCTGATTGGATTTCATGCTGCCTGCACTTGGAATGTCTCTCACGATTCATCATCCAGGTACTATCTTCCCATCACTCCACATTTACTTTTGTTGTCCCATGTGCATTCCATACTCATATCTTTTACATTGAGGACAATGTAACTTTTAGGTTGGGGGTGGGAGATTAGGTTACCTAATCAGTGTTTTCTTCGTCTTGAGCAAAAATTGTGAAAATTTTTAAATTTTTCTGACTTTACGGTGAATTCAAGTGATTTGACGACCATCTTTTATTTAGAATTACATGATATGGAATGTTGGTGATTTACTACTCTTGGATTCAGTTGCTCGTTAGATTTCACAGTTAAGTTTGAATTATTAATCCATGATTAGAAGTTGTAAACATTGATTGAGTCATGATTTCACATGTCACATCTCGCTTACACATTGAGGTTTCAGCTCGATATTGAAAAATTAACTTGGTGATCACTAAGCTTGAAGGAACCAACCCGAGAAATTGAAAGGATTGGGCGAATGGTCTTCACCATAGGTTTGCTCCCTATAGGTGTGGATTCGATTCTCCATGATTAACAGTTGGAAAGAGTTGGGCAACTAGTTTCACCATAGGTTTGCTCCCTATAAGTGAAAATTTGATTCCCATCTTGACATGAAAAAAAAAAACTAGAAAATGAAAGAATGATCTGTGAGGCAAAGTTCTTGTTTAGGTGATGGTAGTTATGAATTTTCTGATTGATTACCAATGATATCATGAAATCGACAATTTGATCTCTTAATGATGATAGGCCGAGAAGATTTCACTATACACCCATGGAACTCAATGTTTAAAATTATTCTAGTTTATGGATTAATATTTGAACTTAATTATGAAATTCACCGTGCATGAGAGGCCAAGAGAAATTGATAATCAACATTCATGAATTTTAAGATTTCTCATATCTAGATTGTTTTCCAAAATCACTCGAGTTCATAGAAATTCTCCTGTAATTGTCAACTTATTTTTCGCATACTTTGCTCGGGACTAGCAAAATGCTGGTTGGGGGTTGTGTTGAGGGTCAAATATTGCATATTAGACCCCATGTATTACCTGGATTTACGAGCATAATAACTGTTTAACGGTTGTTTTAATCACATTTGTAATACAGGGTGTAATTACAAGCAGGGACTGAATAATGGTGCTGAAAGCATAGATTTAACGCTCTGATGACACCAAAGGCAAGGGACGGACCCCAGTGAACCAAGATCAACGCCCGAGATCCAAGGAAATCATGAAACTGAAGCTCAAGTGGCCCGAAGGACGTCCAGAATGCAAGAACACAGGGTTCCCGCCATCCGATTGACACGAGACTTCATACGTGGCCTGAACGCCCTATATTAACCGTACACGTCAAATTTCAGCCGTCGAATCCCCCTAGAAGTGGCCTAACGGACAGATCAGCCCTCAGAATCATGATTCTGGGCCCACCTAATCTCTGGATATGCTTCAATTTTGGTCTCAACTGTTTAAATGAGGTGAGAAAGAAGATGGATGGATTAGATCTTGCAAATACATCAAAATGGGACCCACCTTGCATGTGCGTGTGTACAGCCCACACGCAGGCACCGCCCACCGAACCAACCAAGTCGGGTCAGCGCCTGCTGACCCGACTTCCTTCTTAAAACAGGAAAACCCGTTTTCTTCACCGCAACAGGGAGTTGCGGTCCCCTCCTCTGGGCCACCATCTCGAAATTTTAAGTCGATCTGAACCGTCCAGTGGTCTCTAATAGGCCACATGATCCAAGCCTAGGAGAGGAATTTAAGAAAGATGATGAAGATTGGTTTTTTAACCATTCGGACACAAGATGAACGGCAGAAGCAAAACAGCAGGTACCGCACCAAAACTCGACAAAAACTAGTATATTCCGACCGAAATTTCGGAAGGAATCTGATGAACGGGGTGGATTTTATCAAAAACATCAAGGTGGGGCCCACCGAACTCGTCAGCGCAAGTGAATAACCTCTGCTTCGCAGCGTCCGCGAAAACCGGACGTTGATTCATGTTGTGGGCCACCATGATAGTCCAGATGATTAATCTGGACCGTTCATCAGAATCCTAAGGTCCCTATTGCCAAAGCCTAGGTGACAAAGTAAGATGCAACAACAAGGATAGATTCTTTTCTATCCAAACAAAGGACAGACGGTACCACAACAGATCTCAGCGGGCCACACTCAAACCGAAGAAAAACGGTCATTTCCAACCGGTTTCTCGAATTGAAGCTGGTGAAAGGAGTGGATCTTCCGTCGGAACTCAAGAATGGGTCCTAGAGAGCACCAGCGTAAGTCCATTTGTCTCCCACTATAACAGGGAGTGCGTAACCTGCTACGCACTCGCTGGGTTCTATATAAGAGAGAGGAGCAAGAAGCTGGGGAGGGGGATCTTAGGAGCAGCCGTGGAGGCTAGGACGCGGAGCGGGTCGGCAACGAGTTTTTCTCCTCCCTTGTTTTTCTTTTCTTTTTCCTATTTTACGAGATTTTAGCCACTCAAGTATATGATCGGCTAAACCTCTTAGCTAGGGCTAAGAGGTGAAGCTTGTAGCGTGATGGGAGACCTTTAGCTTATGTCTTTTATTTAGACTGAACCTATGTTTATTTTAGTTTGATTAACAGGAATACCTCTAGTTTTTAATGGTGTGTTGTGACTGAAATTACAATAGATCTGCAATGGCTTTGAGTATTTCCTTTCCTTTTTATGTGTCTGACGTCAGGAAGCCCTGTTGTTCACCATTGTCTCCTGAGCATGGTCGGATGACGGTACCCTTCCTAACCTTCATGGCATGTTGATTGATTGGTAATTAGTTTAATTCTATTGTTTGCTTTGTCTCCTAGGCATGGTTTGGTGATGGAATCCATTCTAATTCATACACCTTTCATCTCTTGAAAACTATATCAATGGCAGTTCAGTTAATTTCCATAATTCGTGAGACTGGCATAAGATCTCCCTGATCTCTACAAGTGGATCCTCTGAATCCCTAGTTTTTCTTCCTCTGAATTTATTAAATTTTAGATTATTAATTCACCATTATTCTTTAAAATTGATTTGATTTGTTTTTCATCTTAGTCTAGTTCTAGTTCTACCTAGTTTCAAAATTCGTACAGGTTTCAGTCCCTGTGGATTCGACCTCGGTCTTACCGAGTTTATTACTACATCACAACCCTATACTTGGGGTGTGAACAAGTACCCATGGTCTTAATGTTATTCTTTTTTCTTTTTTTGAAAAGGAGAGAGGCAAAGGGAAAGGTGGAGCCACACTTAGGTGTGTTACATAGAGAGAGTAGGTAACAGTGGGTGACCATCCTCACTGTTCCCCTTGCTTCTTTTTTTCTTTTTTCTTTTTTTGAAAAGGTAACAACAATTTTATTAAAGAGAGCACCAAAGGAAAGGTGAAATACAATAATTAAAGCTCTGACAATAAGGACCAATCACTATTTCCCTTGTTGTAGTCCATTAAGTCCCCGATCCACCTTTTTTTTGGGGGGGCTGACATCCAAGAATGAGCCAACGCAACAAATGTACACAGTGGATGCCATGTTGTCATCAGGGTGGGCCCCACAGAGCCTGTCTCATAGTTTTCCTAATTGGGAAAGAGGACATGCCAGTGCAGGCCAGATGCATTAATGTTGTGAAGACTAATTCCAAGGGCACAAATATCCAAAGATATTGATTACATGTTTATACCACATATACAGAAAATGAGACACCAAATTTTTATTTTTATTTTTTAAATGGTAGTGACATATCACTAGTCCTGTCCAATTGGGAATTATTGTGTCCCAATGCATCAGGACATGAATAGCAAAATGATGAACCCGCTTGTTCAAGAGAGCACATGATTCAGTCCAAAAAGTTGATTTCATGGAACCAAAAGTGGCTATGGATTTATAATAATTTTTTAAAAAAAAATTGGATCAAAAGATCCTAACCCTCTGAACAACAGACAAGAAATAGAGGGTTTAAATAGCCTCAAAAACAGTTTAGAAATCAGAAGAAAGGGATTCTGTATGGATAATCAGAAATATTATTAGAAAGAAAAACAAAATACAAAAACAAAAGGCAACAATGATGCAATCATACAAAGAAAACACTAGACAAGCAGTAAATGCTACAACACCCACATCATATATTATCAACAATGAAAAGATTGGTCCTACTAACACCATCTTTAGCAGGATCGTCGACTTCGAAATTAGCCCCTCAAGGAACACCAAAAAAAAGAGACCACACGACCATCACACACATCCCACACTTCCTCAATCAAGTTTGCCACTCTCCAAGGGCAGGAAAGGCCATTGCTGCAGGAGATGGCGTTATTAGAATTGCCTTCAAAGATAATCCGTCCTTCTACCACAAACTCCATAGCAAGCTCGCAGGCTTCAAGCAAGAGTCACTGCTTCAATGTAGTTAGAATCTTCGATGCCAATCGGTCCCTAAAAGGACCCAGGGGAGAGGTTTCCAAGAAACAATGCTCTTGGGGCTATGCCAGTGGCTGAGAAGGAGATCATACCATCTAGCAAGAATCATCAACGCAGACAACCCCTTGAATATATAGTCACCCTAGCTTAGATATGATGAAGCTAAAGATCTTTGGCAGACTGTGAACGGATAAAGCCTTACCATTGAAGATTCTATTACTGCTCTCAAGCCAAATAGCCCAAAAAGCGGCAGAAACCACTAAATTCTAGAGAAGCCTGCCGATAGGACCCCACACTACCACTAACCAACTTTTGATCAACTCCCAAAGGAGTAGGATGTATAACATAATTTCAAACTTGGAAAAAGATTGAAGCCTAAACCTCCTTTGTGAAGCAACGATGCAGGAGGAGCTGATTGATTGTTTCTTCATTCTCGCTGCATAGACACCTATTTGCCAAAACCATCCCTCGATTCTTGAGATGATCTAAAGGACTTGAGGATATTATTGAGGAAGGCCATCCAGACAAAAGTCCACACCTTCAATGGGACCGTGGCTGTCCAAATCTTGGATAAAGATGCTATCCTAACAGGACAACCCACCAGCGATCATGCTAAAGATCTAACAGATAAAACATCATTTGATTCCAGCACCCATATTCTTTTGTTGTACCTGGCCCCAGGGCAATACACCTATAACATATCAAGCAGCTATGCCAAGCTAGTTATCTCTTCATCCTTCAGATTTCACTGAAAGGGAACCAAATGATCTTGCCCCCGATTGATGGAAAAAAGTATTCAACGGAGCATATCTCTAATTTGCAATGGAGCTCCAGTCCACCAAGGTGACCTCCGAGCAACAGATACCTAGCCAGAATCTCACTCTATCCCCATTGCCAATTTTGATCGAGTATGACTGGAGCAGAAGATCTGAGCCCATGAAACTGCACTCCAGATAGGTGAACCACTCCTGCCGGACAGATCACTAATATCACAGCCATTATCAGCCTCCCATATCTGGACGCATGTAAGAGGGACCCTGTCATTTCCAATTGCCATGCTGCAAATAAGACCAACAGACACCACCTTCTTAACAAGCCTTGACAAAGACTTAACCACAATGGAAAAGGGTGGAGAGAGACGTCGCCTTGCTGAATACCACGCTTAACCTTGAAGAAACCTTAGGGAGTTCCATTGAAGAGAACAGAAAACCAGTGGAAAGATATGTACACACCAATCCAGCACGTCCAACTCTCACTAGAGCCCATCTAATCCAAAAGGTACAGATGAAACTTCCAAGTCATGCAAGCATGGGCTCTCTCCATATCCACCTTGAAAAGGAAGCCTTTAATCCCCTTATTTGTGAAGTGGTCAACAAGCTCATTCACAATTAAAGGTCCCAAAACTAATCAACCATGGATACTGCGCTCAGTATTTTTAAAAAATAATCTCAAATATAAGCTTTAAAAAAAAGAGAGAAATAACACTGCTAATAACCTTTTTTCAGTCGTGAAGCGAGTACTTTAGTGGTAAGCTTGAATATGCTACTGATAAGGCTGATGAGTCTGAGGTTGGCAACAATCTCAACACCAACTTTCTTTGTGCAACAAAGGAAGCTAATGAAGCTATCATAGATTTACTCCTTTCCTTTGAAAATTGCTCCTCATTTCTAATAATAGAAATCCGGTTTGCTCTCCTCCTAGCACTAACCATCTTGCAGAAATAGGTGGCATTGCTGTCATCATGGTTTGAAAAACAGCTACATTACGGAAATATCAGCCATTGCAGTTATGTTACTGCCATATAGACCATTATGTAACCATACTGGTAAACCCCATTACACAATACATACCAGGGATTGAATCCTGGATCGCTCATACACACCACGGTCTCTACCAGCTCATCTAATAAGCTGGAGACCTCAATATAGGAGTGAAGCGGTCCGTCATGAAAAAGGGGGCATAGTGGCCCATATCAGCCAATACGCCCCATATTGGTATGGTTGTTACAGCCCAATATGGCCATTGGCCATCACACCCCATTTTGAATTCTTTTATTTTCAAATTTCTCTCATTTTTCTACTTCTTCTTTCAACCATGAAAGAAGCTTCGAAACTAATATAAAACTAGATCTAGGCCTATTTTGAGGACCAAAATCAAATAATTGAGAGGGATTCGAGAAACATCGAAGCGGTGTGGACCATTTTTGGGAAATTATTATAAGGGGTAAACCATCACCTTTTTCATTTGTCATTCTTCTTTTTGTTGCATTTATATGTAATGAGCCTTAATCCACTAAATCATGCTTGATTTGTGTTTGATTAAGGCCTCTTTGGTAGGTCAAGCTGACAAATATGCCACAAAAAAACATTCTTAACAAATAATGGCCCATTCTTAACAAATAATCATAGATTTATATATATATATATATATATATATATATATATATATATATATATATATATATATATATATATATATTACCAGGCAGTATCGACATAAAGGCCCTCATACCGACCAATGCAGCTCATATCGTATCTGTCAGCAGGCTAGCCAATATGAGGGCTGATACCAGTGTTTTAATTAGAGAATAGCATGTAGCGCAGAGCTGACCCCTTTGAAGCATGAGGCGTAAGCAATATAGCATGTAGCTTAAGCTACACACTACTTTTAGATCTTTAATTAAGGTTGCGCATTGTTACACCCAATATCATGAAATTTCATGATATTTTGCACCAAATATCATGAAAGATTGACTATTTTTTACTAAAAATATAAAAATGTCAGAAATCATTGAAAACATTAATTCATTTTAATATTTTATTGAAAAATAACTTTTAGTGTAAGCTAAGTAGCATGTAGAGTAGGTTATGCAGCATATAACATACGCAAATTAGCATGTAGCATATGCTACACGCGACTTAAGCTATTTTCATGAGCTACAGAAAATCAAGGCTAAGCTATGTCATATACCTATAACTACACGCTAAATAACGTATGCTATTTAAAACACCAGCTGATACCAATACTCAAAACTTTGGCTATCACCCTCCTTGAGCCATTTGTCCCTAGATTGTCTTCAAAAGGCCTCCTCTCTCCTAGAACATCTCCAAAGATTTTGCACTTCAAATTTCCCAGAGGCAAAGTCCGTCAACAGAGAACCTGACTTCAATTCTTTCCAAATCATCTAGCTCTTCTTGGAGTTTGCCCTTAGCACTTAGCAACCTTAAGATCACCAAACACTTCTTCATTCCATACTTTTGGCTTCTCCTTAAGATAGACAATGAGCTGCAGTTCCTGAGGAATCAAACGAAGCCCACCACCTCCAAAGAACCGAGGCAAATCCAGGATGCTCCAACCAGATGCATTCAAAACCAAACATTCTAGGTCCCCAACACTCCATCTTAAAAGGGAGACAAAGGGGTTTATGATCTGACACTATTTGTAAGCACTTTCTGATTATCGAGAAAGCTCTTCCAACCAGGTAAAGACCAGGAACCTATCTAATCAGCACAGCACAAGCAGCTCTTGCTTATTCAACCAAGTGTATTTCATGCCTTGAAGAGTAGGGTCAATAAGATTAATTTTTATGAAGGCGTTGAAATGTTTCACGCTCGTTGTGATCCTCGATCCACCCAACTTGTGACCAAATTTGATAACACCACGGGAAATTATTAAAGACCAACCAAGTTCATCCTAGAACTCATGTCTCAAAGCAGGGTTGTTTGGACTATAGACCAAAGGTAGAAGGCAGGAGTTTCCATTGCCATCGATTTAAATAAGATAGGTAAGGAACATCTACCCACCACATATGCAAATCCATGTCATCCATCCGTTTCAACAGCTCATTTTAGGGCATGGGCCCAAAAGTGCAGCAGATAAAAATCTCAGTTGGACCACACCACAGGAAACAATTGTGGTTGAACTCCTACCATTGCAAATATCTTAGGGGCCACCGAAATGTTTATTTGCCATCCAACCTATTGATAAGATCACAAAGACCTGGATGAAGGGACCACACAAATTTTAACTTGATCTAAAGCATCCATGGCCCATAAAAAGTTTTTAATGGTTAATCACCAATATTTCCTGTAGTGTGCTCCACCTGAGATTTATATCTACTTAATTTTTGAGATAATGTCCTAAAATGAGCTGGATAAACCTATGGACGGAATGGATATAAGATACACACATGAAGGTGGGCTCCGCAGTTAAGGATCCACCCACCTTAGTGGATCCAGGGATCCACTGAAGCCGCATCCGAAAAGAACTCCTCGGGATGGGAGCGGATTAGGTTCAGCCCGGCCTCACCCAAAATGGTGCAGCCATTACCATGGGCCCACCTTGATGTATGTATTCTATATACATGCCGTCCATCCGTTTAGGACACGAGCCCAAAAATGAAGCAGATCCAATTGTCAGGTGAACCAGGCCATAGGAAACAATAGTGATTGAACATTAATGGGCCACAAAAGTTTTGTATCAAGTTGATATTTGCTTTCTCCCGTCATCCAGGTTTATTTGAGCTTATTAGCTGGTTGGATGGTAAATAAACATTACGAAAACTTTAGGGTAGGCCCTAGGAAGTTTCTAACAATAAGGTGTTCAATCACCACTGTTTCCTATGGTTCGATCCACCTGAGAATAGGATCTACTTAATATTTTGGATTGGGCATTAAAATGATCTGGAAAAACGGATGGATGACGTGGATATAGCCTACATGCATCAAGATGGGCCCTATGGTAAGGGCCAAGCCCAAAAGCCCGACAGGCTAACCCGGCCCATTGACACCCCTAACTGCATCCCTTCACCAAGCTACCCTTCCAGCAAATGGTTTCCAAAAGGGTAGATATTAACTGGAAATTTTGATAAATTAAAGTTGTGGCAAAAAAATATTTTACAAGAAATAGGTGGCGCTATGGCAGAGATGATGCATTCCCTTCAATCTATAAGCTCAAGCCTAAGCCAATGAGATCTACCACAATCTGGCTCTAGCCTCACGCACCCTCTGGGTTTTACAACCTTAATTACTAGAAACAAGAATGCTTTCCCTATGGAATGGAAATTAGAATTTTCCTTTTCTCTAATTATCAAAACACTAAAAAGTTTTCTTTCTTTCTTTTTCTTTTTTGATCGATATACTGACCATTAAAAATAATTTTAAAAAAACACCATTTCCAAAACTCTACATAAAAGTAAAAACCCATCAATTATGGGAAAGTGACAATTGAATGGAACTAACCAAGAATACGAAGGAACCACAATTGTTGCTTAAGGAGCTTTTAACAGAATGCATTACCCTCTTACTATCTAATTGTTATTTTAGTGTCACCAGATAATCTGTTATTTCAGTGTCACCAGATAATATCAATCTTTCAACAAGCATATTGTGTGCGGCTACTGTCATAGAGTCCAAGCTAATAACATCAGATTGAGCCACACCAATAAATATGGGCATGGCCCACAACTTTGGCAAGCTTCTAAATACAACCCAAGCATGGGCCCAACATGAGCTGGGACTTTGAAGCTCATCAATCCACCTAGCGCTGTAATAGATCTAGTAGCCTTCGGCTACCAAGAATTCGTGTTCCTTAACAAGTACCCTATTATCAAGTTTTGCAGAAAATCCCCTCACCTCCTTGATTTGAAGGGCTAACACCTTTGCCAAGATTTTGTATACTACAGTACTACCATAAGGCTTGTGGGAATTCAACCCTTCAAGTAAGAAGAATCTTTTTTTTTTCTTCTTTTAGAGTAAAGAGTATTAGAAATGGACGAAAAGCATCCGCTGTTTTGAGGTAGTAACAACAATCCTAAAAGACTTATGCTAGATCACACTCTAGATATGGAAAAAAGTCTTTCAAGTCACCATAAGGAGCAAATGCTTTGTCATAATGTAGACACTACGTCACACTCACTCCTCCATGCCTTCCTTACCTTTAATACTAATCACCTGCTCCCATGAGCCATAGCTCATCATCATCATTTAAGCCTTATCCCCAACTCCTGAGCCATAGCTAAGTGATGGGAATATGTTCAAGCTCTATCTCCCTCAACCTGCAGTGTAGCTTGGGAGCTTCAGTGTCAGAAGGATTACACACATCGGAGCACACTCAAAAGACTAGTGTTCTAAAAAAAAATCATCGCAATTGTCCATCAGAGATGGAGGCTACTTCTTCCTAGGCATCCGGATTGGAAAGTTCATCTAGCATCCAAATTCTCAAATTATAATTGCCAAATGTCTCCATTTTCCACCTCCTCAATTCTTTCCTCAAAGCTTTTGATTTGCAAGGTGGCGAACACCCAAACGACCCTCATAAAAATCATTCCTCTACCAACTAGCAAAATTCTTTGGAGGATGAGACAACCACATCAATTCAAAGTGGAAATTTTTCCTCAAATCACCTTCAAAGATGCACATTGCTTTTGCAAGGTCAGTGTTTGCTCAAGATAGTAATTTTTGCAGTAATATGAATTGCAACTAAATGAAGACCGAGAACACAACGACTTTGGCCGTTTGTCCTGGTAAACTTTCTGCCTTATAAGAGAAGGACAACTAATTCCATTTCCCAAATAAATTCAAAAATCTTACCACGATCACCATAAGCCTCCTCCCATATCATATTTTGTTCCTTGTAAGGGTTCGAAATCCTACCCCTGTGAGCCACAATTGCATTGCCATATTCATATAAAGGATGCGGCAACGATTGGTGTGATTCCTCACGTACAAAAGCTCCATTTTATCCAACACCGTGCAACCATTGTCCTTGTTTTCTCTAGGTTCGTTTTATAGATGATAAGCTACCATAACTACTTGAATAAAGCATAAGCACCGTATGACAAGAGAAACAACCCAAAAGCTTATGATTCTTAAATAAGCAAGAGCAACCAAAATCCATCCATGACAAGAGCAAAATATCTACAGAAGTTGGCTTTTTATGAACTACAGCAT
This sequence comes from Magnolia changhungtana, assembly GCA_030180095.1. Lineage (NCBI taxonomy): Eukaryota > Viridiplantae > Streptophyta > Magnoliopsida > Magnoliales > Magnoliaceae > Magnolia > Magnolia changhungtana. The sequence goes on along the minus strand of JASAUF010000234.1, from coordinate 1,774,457 downwards.
TCAGTCAAGAAAAGCAGGATTTAGTCAAGAAGGCAGAGCAGCAATACCTTCAACACCGGAGTGAAATATCCCAAGGCCTGCCCAATAGACATACCCATTCATGGGCGTCAAGTCATACACATTAAGATAAACAGGTGTGTTCCCAGGGGTGAGGCCTGCTGAGCGGACTTTGGAGAACATGCAAAAACGGGTGGCTGATTTTCCCCTCAGGTGGAGAGGCATGATAGAGTGCCAACCCTTCTCTGTTCCTGATTTCATGTTTCGTATTCTTCGCTGGAGAGATAGGAAAGGATCAATGCCCAATTCCAGCTTGTATGCATAGTGAAACAACAGAAGCATCGAGCACCCTCTCCATCAATAAAATCATACCAACAAGCTGCAAAACATATAAGAGAGGAAAAAAAAAAAAAAACGGATATAAATCAGCAGGCTCTAAGAGCTTATTTACTTTTTTTTTATGAACCAAAAAAAAAAAAAGAATTGTTTAGGCTGCATTTGGCTCATGGTCACTTCAGGAGCATTGAAAAACAATTTCTGATTCTAGAATTTTTCCAAAGAGAAATGCCACATACATAATAAAAACACCCTTTACTTTCTCCACTAATGTGTCACTTCTGTGGAGCATCCAAGCCATTCAAAAAGTGTGCCATATCATCAAGATCACCTGGGTGGAAAATTGGATCAACCCATACATTCAGTGGGCCACACCACACATTGAGTTAGACCACTAACTTAATTTCGTCAGTGTTGCACCCCTGATGAAAGAACCATCCCGGTTTTCGCCCCAGGCAATCTTTACACTGAGACCCACCTTCTACTCAACTTGGATATTATAAAAAGGCGACACGTTTGCAGGAAAGAAAGTGATGCATGTAAAAAAAAAAAAAAAGTGATGCATGTGAAAGTTCTCATTACCAGAAATTGTCAAATGGGACTCGTTTGGGTTGTATTGGAAAGAAAGTGATGCTACTCATCCACACGAGCATCCTTTCATGATTTATTTTTTTGAAATTCCACTAAGAGTAGAAATCCAAAAACTGCGAATTATTTTACTTGTGGCCCCTAAGCTAAAGGCCACCTATCTATCTATCCATCTATATCTATCTATCTATCATTTATCTATCTATATATAGAGAGAAGATTTTTCTTTTAAAATTTTAAGTTTCCTATGATTTACAAAGCAAGTTCGGAAGAATAGTCCATGGTTTTCCTAAGATAATCACCAGATATGCATTGCAAAATAACTACAAGTTTATCTTCTCTAACTGTAACATACTATAAAAAAGTATTCCTAATTACCAAAAACAGACCATGCTTTGAAGATTATTATACTGACACTCTCTCATACCAACAAAAAATATATCTATATCCCAAATTACCCAAAAGAGCATATTGAAATTACAGTGTTGCCCACAGCATTTTCCAAGAAAAATAAAATAAAATGAGGGAAGAACATCAAAGCAGAGAAACCCATTATTCATGGAAATTTTCCAAACATAAAACAAGTTCCAAAAGGGGGAAAACACACTAAAAATCACAATAATACCCCTTGCATTTTCCAAGAAAAAAAAAAAAAATCAAACATAAAAAAAACACACAAAAAAAAAAAATGTATAAATTAAAAAATTCTATGAAATACCCAAAACCCAGAAAAGAAAAATGTATACCATGCAAAAAAAAAGGAGGAACAGAAGGACGAAAACCCACCAAACTTCTGAGCAGAAAAACCACCTGAGAAAGAACAGCTACAATGACAGAAGTTCAGTCATTCTGAGCAAAACCAGAAACCAGAAACTAGAAACCAGAAACCAGAAACCGGGAAATACTTTGAAGAAATAAAAAATCTCCGGAAAATTAGGAGAAGAAAGGGAGGGGAAGAAGCTCACTCTGTCTTTCTCTCGCTAATGGCTGACAAATTGTATGGTACTCGGCCCGCGTCTTTCCACAGCGTACGCGGGTTTGCCATTCTGATGAGTGGGTACATGGTTCGGTAATCTGGACCGCTGATCTGTTGTGTCTCACCTTGGATGGATTATTTTCCAGATATCTCATCGATAGGCTATCTGAACCTTCAGATTAGTAACCTGGAGATAGACGGTTGATAAAAGAAATACAGTGAAAGATTCCAGCAATTGATCTCTGGGATCTTCCAATTTCGGATATTTCTGGGTTATAGGCTACAGGAATCATCAGATGACGGTCAGGATTACGGAATCACGGGACCATTGTCAGGGTTGAAAACCCGCGTATATTGTAAAAATCCTCGATCGTGTATACTCCAATGCCTTATTATCGCTTTATCTTTCTCTCTCCTTTGGTTACAGACAAACGTCCGCTCCTTTTCAGAGCGCTTTTTGTTCCCGCCCCAAATAGTAGCCCGCGGGACCTTTAATCTTTATGAGCCGATGTCGATGGTGATCACAGATTTCAGGTGACCATCGGGCAGGTCTTTCAACCGAGTACGTACTCGGCCCATATCTGATGACGTACGGTCCACCAATCAAATCTTTCTAGCGGTAAACCTGGTGAAATTTGATTGGTGGTGTACGGAGAGACACGGACTACACAGTGAAGCCTTCACTGCCCTCAACGGTGGTGTGCCAGATGTGCGCGGAGGGCTGTGTGCTGTCCCAAATGCCCGGAGACCTTACTAAGATAGACAAAGCGAGCTTTGGCCATAAGGCCCACCTCAATGCATGCATTGTATATCTATACCGTTCATTTGTTTTGCCTCCTTATTTTAGGAGATGGTGCAAAAAAGTGAAGCAGATTCAAATTTAAGATAGACTACACGGTAGAAAACAAGGGATAGTTTGGCGCAATATTAGATGTAGGGGTGCACATTGAACCGGTAGAACCATGGAACTGGACCGGAACCGACCAAACGGTCCGGTTTGGTCCGGTTCTAGAGTGCACCGGTTTCAGTTCCGGTTCCAAAAATTAAAGAACCGTTTGGTTTGGTTCGGTTCGGTTCCCATTTGGGGGTATGTAGAACTGAACCAGACCGTGGATCCAATCCGTGGAACCGAAATTGGAACTGAACCGTGGAACCAAACTATGGAACCGAACCTAGAACCATGAGTTTACAGTATACTTTAGTTATATATTTGACTCATGATTTATGGTTTACAATGTACTATTTGCTTGTTTTCATAAATGTATTTTTTTCACACAATATACAATATCTAAACCATTCATCAAGTGGATAACAACACGAATGGACATGGGCTAAATTATAAAATAGAACATGTAATTGGGTTGGATTATAAAAAGCCCAGAACCGTGGAACCGATCCGGAACCAAACCCATTTTCACAATCCGGTTCCGGTTCCGGTTCGGTTCTAGGGTGCTAACGGTCCGGTTCTAGTTCTAGTTCCGAAAATCCTGGAACCATAAGGAATGGTTCGGTTCCAGTTTCACCCTAGAATCGAATCAAACCGCGTGCACCCCTAGTTAGATGGGATAGAATTGCATTTGGTCTTTTGCAATTCCATCCAGCCTTCGGAGATGATGGAAAAGGTTGGGATTAAGTGGGATGAAATTTCATGTAGTTCCATGGAATTGCATGTGGTCCCATGTAGGATTTTCGTAGATTTTGAAATCCACTACACATGTGGGCTTCACATTGATTCTTGTGTTTATCCATGCTGTTCATTTATATACACGTTTACACGTGACATTATGGTTATATATGTATACAAGTAAACGACATCCGTTTTGAATTTGGTCCGTTAATTAGAATTCCATGGTTCACCAAACATGATTTTGCTTAATCCAGTGGTTCCCCGTGGCAAAAATTGTATTCCAAACATTGGATTGGATGGCTACAATATCATGGAATTTTCATACATGCAATCATTGTACAATAATGATGTTAATCACATCAATACAATTCAATACCATTCAATTCCGCAGACCAAACACACCCAGTGGTCATTAAGAGCCTAGGATTAAAAACTTCCTTGAGTGCACAATAAGTTTTGACCAGTCCAAAGACAGGATAGATGAAAAGAAAAAACTAACATGGGCATTATCCCAAATTTGGTTTTAACTATCAATAACTATTGCTTCTTGCAGTGTGGTCCACCTTAAATTTATACGGGCTTATTTTGAGACTATGGTCTAAAATAAACTAACAAAGTAAATGGACTATATAGATATACAATGCATAAATCAAGGAAGGCCTTATGGTCAGGTGACACAACAAGCAATAATTGTGGCACCCTAACCATGGGCCCACCTCCATGTACGTGTTGCATATCTATATCATTAAGCTATTTTGCCAACTCATGCATGTGCCTAAAAATGTAGCGGATACAAATCCCAAATAGACCAAACCATAGGAAATAATAGGTAATGAATGCTCACAATTAAAACTTTTTAAAGCTCATTGTAATATGCATTTATCATCCATCCGGTTAATAGGTCATACATAGGGGTGTACACCGAGTTGAACCCTCAGCCCGACTCGGCTCGGCCACTAGCTGACCTAGCTCGAACTCGGCTCGACTTGGTCCTCGAGCCTGACTGGCCAGCTCTCCTCGATTAGGTCAGTAACTCAGGCCAGCTCGAGCTGAATTTGAGCCAAAATCAAGCCTCTACGGCATTTTCACGAACACACGCAATGCACTTTTTATTTCTTACTGTATGTAAAACGGCGGTAGCCATTTACAAGTATTTCATCAAACATCTTATGGGACAACATTAAAATCAAAGAAAAATGGTATTCATTTCATATGCATACCTTCTTTGCCACTAGCCAACACTTCGTTGAGTCATTTCATCAAACACTTGGTGAGTAAAATCAATGTCAGAGTAATCGAGTCACCGAACCAGTTCGATTCGAGTTGGGGTTCGGTTCAAGTCAAGTCGAGCTCCGTTAAGCTCGAACTCAATTTGAAATTTTTTCAAGCTTAATAAATCAGCTCAACTCGGCTCGAACTCAACTTCAAACCGAGTCAAATCAAGCTTTTTTTAGTTGAGTCGAGTGAGCTAACTGCGCTAACTCGGTTCATGTACACCCTAGTCATACACACCTGGATGGGCCAAACATTGCTTCAATGCTACTATAAAAATGAGTTGACAAAATAGATGAATGGCTCTATACATACAAGGCATACATCCAAGTAGGCCCCACATTCACGGTACCACCCACATTGCTGTTGCTGGTTCTGGGTCCAAGTTCCCACCACAATTGAGTGTGGTGATGTCCTCACTTCCCAGTCGCGTTCCTACCAAACATAGGCCCAGGCCTATTTTAAGGTTTTATAGCCGATTATGTGATGGCCCCACCAATCAAAGCTCCCTACGTCCACACCACTGCTAAAGGTGATGATGGCCGTCGAGTCATTATCGGTATCCATGCAGCTATTCACCTACTAGACATGCAGCATGACATGCACGCGTGTGGGCCACTTCGCTCTGGCCAGCAGGATTTGTGTTTTCATTGCCGCAATCAAACCTTTATGATTGTCTGCCCAATGTAGTTTTCATATCCACAGTTCACAATCAGGAAAGATTTGACGGTCTTAAATGACCGTACACGTGTGATGTGTGCACATGAGTAGCAATCTGCCCTTTAATCGTGAAGCGCATATCTATTTTAAGCTTATACATCTACGGAAACGGATTGGCTACTCCCCCAGCCACCAGCCAATGGTTGGTGGTCTGTGCTCTGTGGGCCCAACCATGATGTATGTGTTTCATCCATGCCGTCCATATATTTTTCTACATCATTTTATGGTATGACACCAGAAATGAGGTATATCTCAATCTCAAGCAGATCACATTAAAGGAAAAAGTGTTGAATGAACGTCGACCATTAAAAACTATTTGGGGCCATAAAAGTTTTGGATCAATCTAATACTTTTATTTTTCTTTCATCTGGGTCTGTATGTCCTAATCAACAGATTGGATGTCAAATAAACAGTACAGTTGGCCTTATGAGGATTTTAATGGTGGATATCCAATCACTATTGTTTTCCTGTGGTGTCGTGCACATGAGATTTATATTCCTCTAATTTTTTAATGAAGCCCTAAAATGATCTGTAAAAATGTATGAACGGAGTGGATGAAACAAATAAATCATGGTGGGTCCCACAGAGCACCGACCATCAGCCAGATGGCTGGTGGCAGGTGGCAGGGGAGTAGCCAATCCGTTCCCTACATCTACACGCGAGACTACTGTAGTGTTTTAATGACATTCAAGTCGTTCATCATTTAAGTCACTTAACTGTCTAACTAAAGTTGAGTCAATTCAAAAATCAAGGGGACATACCATGCAGTGTTGTCCATTAATCCTTATCAGGTGCATCCTTGGAGTGGACTAGATGGTGTATGGAAAGAATTATTACTCCACATATAATCTATAAGGTTTTCAACTGTGGATATTTTTATTCCAATTATTCCCTTTGATGGTGTGGTCCATTTAAAGAGTAATATATGAAAAGCAAATGATGGACAGATTATATGTTATTGAGGGCTTGTTTGGAAGTGGCATTACCATTTTACCACCGTCAATTCCAACAGAAGAAATCATTATTCAAATGTAAATGCTTTTAGGGAATCAATAGAAAATTTTTCCATGATTACATATTTCAACGGCATTATTAAAAAAATTTAAAATCCGAGCAACAACATTGGTAGAACATGTGTCAAAGATGCGTGCGTACGAAATACCGAAATACGTGTGGGTGTCGGGCCACTCATGGTAATTTTAATTTCGAAGGTTGGACTTCTTTTCTAAGGGGAATTTTACCCCAAAGGGAATCAATATTTTACCGAATAATGCCTCTAAGAATAGAAATTGCTTATTTTAAAGTTATTTAAAGTAATTTACCTTCATTTACTCTTGGTTATCAATTTAACCTCCTAACGTCATAGGACAGTGTTATGATAAAACACTTTAAAACCGTATTTGAAAGGAAAAAAGAAAAAGAAAAAAAGAGAGGCTAACATGCTCTTCATTTAAAACGCGTAACCTATCTAGTAGAGGTGAGGATTTGATACTCACAGGTTGAATAGTGAGACTCGCTGCCGAAGTGACGTCACCAAGTTCCGTGGGCCCCACCATGATGTATGTTTTGTAGCCACACCTTCCATTCATTTGGAGAGATTATTTTAGGGAAATATCCAAAGAATGAGTAAAATCCAAAGCTCCAGTGGACCCCAACACCGAAAACAATGGGGACAGCGACGCCACCGTTAAAAACTTTTAAAGGCCACAAAAGTTTTAGATCAAAATGATATTTGTGTTTTTTCTTATTTCATGTTTTTTTTTAACTTTTGAACAAGTTGGATTTCAAATAAACATTATGGTGGGCCTTAGGATAGTTTCAACGGTGGGAATCACTCTCCCCACTGTTTTTCGGGGTGGGTTCCACTCTCATCACAACTTTTTATCTGCCTCATTCTTTGGTTCATGCCCTAAAACGATATCTCAAAATGGATGGACAGTATGAATACAACACATACATCATAATGGGGCTCACAGAACTTGGTGACATCATTTCAATAGTCAACTCGCTACTCAACCTTTTAGTATCTAATCCGCGTCACTAATATATGTTGTTAATGTTCATATATCCCAAGCTAGTAGGGCCACTATGGTATTTGTGAGAAATCTACCTCATTTATATGTTTTTTCCAAATCATTTTATGGAATGAGCTCGAAAATGAGACAAATCCAACACCCAAGTGGGCTACACAACAAAAAACAGTTTGATTGTAATTGTGGTGCTGCAGAAGCTTTGGATCAAATTAATATTTTTATTCTTCCAATTCAACCCATTATTAATGACCTTATGAACAATTGGGGCACTTTTCTGGTTTGAATTGCATATAAATATCACAGTTGAGCCCAAAATGTTTTGAACGATAAATAGCCCCCTTTTCATAGTTACCAGTCGTGTGGCCCATTTAAGTTTCATATCTACCTAATTTCTGGTCTCATGTTTTAACATTATCTGCCAAGACAGATGGACGGAGTGGATTTCTCCTTACCATCACAGTGGGCCCTACGTGAGGTGGGGATGGATACATCATTCAAACTTCAAATAAACGTAATTTGGTGAGAGTTCTGGCAGACATGGATTATGTGCAGCTGGTATCTCATCCAACATGATGCTGCCCTGAACTTGGGGCCCACTTTAATGTACTAATTGTATATCAATCCATATTTTCAACTCGTTTTATAGTGTTATCCCAAAATGGAGACAAATACAAATCTCAGGTGGACCACACCACAGGAAACGGTGGTGATTTAACATCCACCATTAAAAAATTCTTGGAGGCCACATGAGTTTTGGATCATGCTTATATTTTTATTTTTCTTAATTCTAGTCTTTGTGACCTAATCAATATGTTTGATGGCAAATAATCCTCAAAGTGGGCTCTATGATGTTTTCAATGGTGAGGGTCCAGTTACCATTGTTTTCCAGTAATGTGGTCCACCTGAGACTTTAATCTACTTCTTTCCTTTTTTTTTTCTTTTCTTTTTTATAAAACAAATAAATCTCAAGCCTTGAAATAATTACCCAAACTGAATGGCTAGTATGGATAAAACACACATCACGGTGGGGCCTACAAAGTATTAGCTACTACTGGCACGACAGTAAGCAATCTATGTCCCCATGCGAGGGAGTGAAATACGTTGCCACCTCAATTTCACCACACACAGTGCTGCCCTAACCGTGGAGTCCAACTTGATGTATGTATTGTATGTCCACACTGTCCATCTGTATGTCTAAATAGGCCGGCATGACCCAAAAATTAAGCAGATCAAAATCTTGGATTGACCAAAACACAAAAAACATTTGTGTTTGACCATTAAAACTTCTTGTGGGCCATAAAGATTTTGGATAAAGTTGATATTTGTTTTCCCCGTCATTCAGTTTTGTGTAAACTTATCAAGAAGTTGGACAGTGTGTATATGTAATATATGCATCAAGGTGGGCCCCAGTATTACGTTCGCACTATGTTGGCCAATGCCAGGGTCGCACCTACTTTATCCCCACATCCTTGGGTGGTAAGATAGGTGAGGCCCACCATGGTGTTTGTGAAAAAATCACATTGACCATCCATTTTTTTAAATATCATTTTAGGGTATGACCCCAAAAATATAGTAGATCCGATGCTCGAGTGAACCACATTAGGTAAATTTATCATAAGGTTTAAAATTTTCCATTGTTGAAACCTTTCTATAGCCCATTTGCGATTTAAAACTACCAAGCTCGTTTTTTTTATACTCATGGCTTAAAATAAGTGTCCAAAACGGATGAACAGTTTCAATCAACTGTATATGCACCAATGGGACCCATAAACTCTTTCACACATTGTTCCTAAACAGTAGTATAGATTTCTGAAAATGTGGGCCCTTAAGAGTAAATTGGCCATTTTCATATCTTAATAGTGTTTTTCTATACATTTAGTCAAAGCTAGGTGAGCGGTTTTTCCACGGTCTTTTTAAACGATATGTACATTACTTTAAATTACTTAAAAGTATTTAGGTTTTCGAATATCAACTAAAAGGCAGGCTGATATCCTTAATTATCCCGTCTTTTAAAGGTAGATGAAGCAGTAGGGCATGTTGTATGTGTATATAACAATCACCCATCATGGTGATAACATGAATAAAAAAATCAGGCCAATCGGATCATCAAATAGCCTATATATATATATATATATATATATATATATATATATATATATAAAATTGTTTTACAATAATTAATGACAAGGGTTACCTCTTCTTCATAGTAACCTTCATATCGCCCTCTTCACTGATAGAAGATACCTTTGGACCACCTTACAGTTAAAGTTCCAAAAAAAAAAAAAAAAGCCTATTTCTCACCCGTACGTTCACGGGAGAAAACTCCAAATCTTCTTTCATCTCGATGGCTTCGCATGCCTTATTGTACACGACGACAACTCATGAATAAAATGTATAAAATACTTCTCTAAAGATCTCCATAACATAGATATATACAAGATACTAAATTACTTAAATATGTGATGCTTTATCCCAGTACCACACCAACGTTTAATTAGGTCAACTTTCATTGGAGGGAATGGGAAACAGATTCCGTCCGACCAGGGACTCCTGTGAGGCCCACCGTAATGTATCTGTTTATCCACACCCTCAATCCATTCTACTGGATCATTTTAAGGTATGAGCCAAAATAATAGACAGAACCAACGCTCAAATGGACCACACCAGAAATGACTCTTGCGTTTGACGCAACTTCAATTAATGTTATGTGCATTAATGCAACCCAAGGTCACTATTTGGTGTGGTTCACTTGGGCGTTGTATCTGGTCCATTTTTTGAGTCATATATTAAAATGATCTTAGAAAATAGATGGACGGCATGGATAAACAGATAAATCAAATTGAGGCCCACAGGAGCTCCCGGTCGGGCGGATTATTATCCAGGCGGGTCGTACGCAATCCGCTTCAGAAGGAATGATATCGGCATATCGCCCGCCCTTGCAAAAAAAAATCGAGCTAATTATCTCTAAGAGAGACGTTATGATACTCTGGCGGTAGACTCTGATGTTCGGTACGCAAGCAGCAAGGAACTGCACTATCGGCATAAAGCTCAAATCAAACCGGCCAAATGGTAATACCTAGATTAGATGATAGATAACGGAAATGACACTCATTTGACTGGCTACCCAACCGGGGAAACGGATTGGGTACTCCCCCTGCCACCAGCCAATGGCTGGTGGTCGGTCCTCTGTGGAACCCACCATGATGTATGTGTTTCATCCATGCCGTACATTTATTTTTCTAGATCATTTTAGGGTACGATACCAAAAATGAAGTAAATCCCAATCTTAATTGGACCACATTACTGGAAACAATGTTGAATGAACGTCAACCATTAAAAACTAGGTTTTCCCACGGTGCAGTCCACCTGAGATTGGATCAATCATTATGAGTGCATTTATTGGATCAATCTGATCCCTTTACGTCAATCATTATGAGTGCATTTATTGGATCAATCTCATCTTCTTTTTTTTTCTCTCTTCATCTGGGTCCATACGACGTAAGACTGGATATCAAATAAACAATATAGTGGGCCTTAGGAGGATTTTAATGGTGGATATCCAATCACTATTGTTTTCCCATGGTGTGGTTCACCTGAGATTTACATGCATCTCATTTTTTGTATCAAGCCATAAAATGATCGGTAAAATTGGATGAACAGCATGGATGGGTAAAAATGGATGAACAGCATGGATGAAACACATACATCATGGTGGGGTCCAAGCACCGACCACCAGCCAGTGGCTGAGGGGGTAGCCAATCCGTTTCCCCAACGTGGATTTGAATCAATAAATGCCACATGTGCAATTTATGAGTACACGTGTCTCAACCCTAACGCTCTGCTAGAGGGGCGCAGATTAGGTACTACCCCGCCCGTCTGGAGCTCAGGACAGGCTGGACGTGGAGTGGTGGTAAGTGGTTACGTCAGAAGACATGAGGCCACGTCGGTAAACGGAGGCCTTAGCTCGCGTTTACACTCGGTCCAAAGAGAACCCCAACCGGTGCGGAGGTTGAGTAGCGAGACTCGCTACTAAAGTAACCTAGCTGAGTTTTGTGGGCCCGTCTATACATTTGGAGAAATCATTTTAAGGCATAATACAAAGAATAAGTCAGATCCAAGGTTAGAGTGGACCCCACCACAAAAAACACTAGGGAGAGTGATGCCTACCGTTGAAACCTTCCGAAGGTCCACCATGATGTTTATTTGAGATCCAACCAGTTCATGTATTAACTCAGACATGAAAGAAAGGAAAACACTAATAACAGCTTGATCCAAAAACTTTTGTTACCCTTGAAACTTTTTAATGATGGGCATCGCTCTCTCCACTGTTTTGTATGGTGGGGTGCACTCGAGATTTGGAACTAGCTCATTGTTTGGACCATGCCCAAATATGATATCTCCAAATGAATGGACGGTGTGGATACAAAACATATATCATATATCATGGTGGGGCCCATAGAACTAGGTTACGTCACGAGTATGGCTGCTCAATCCGCGCACCAAATAGATAACGTGCATTCCAAAATATCTAAATACAATTACCAAAGCGGATTGCGTACTCGGTAAACTCTGGTGGGCCCACTATGAATTCATGTGTTTTATCCACACCGTCCATCTGATTTTTCAGATCATTTTAGGGGTTCAACCCAAATTTGAAGTATATCTAAAGCCTAAATAGACCATACTAAAGGAAACAGTGGAATTATTTATTTCCACCATTGAAACATTTCTAAGGCCTAGTGATGTTTATATGTCATCCAAACGGTTCATGAGATCACAATGCATGGATGAAGGGAAAATACGAATATCAGCTTGATCTAAAACTTATGTTGCCTCTTAAGAATTTTTCAACAGTAGACTTCAATTCACATTGTTTCCGTGGTGCGGTCCACTTGAGATTTGGATATGCTTAATATTTCGATTAAAGCCCTAAATTTACATGATAAAACGGATGGACCGAGTTTATATAATGCATGAATGACGGTGGACCCATACTCAGTACGGTTAGCGTACGTTACTCAATAAGCAATCCACTTACTGCAATTACCTGGATGGGAATCGCGAATTAGCTACTAATAGGTTGAGTAGCGAGTCTGGCTACCAAAGTGACTTCACCGTGGGCCCACCATGATATATGTTTTGTATCCACACCGTCCATACATTTTGAGAGATTATTTGAGGGCATTATAAAAAGAATAAGGCAGATCCAAGGCTGTAGTGGACCCACCACAGAAAACAATGGAGAGAGTGACGCCCACAGTTGAAACCTTCCGAAGGTCCACCATAATGTTTATTTCAGATCTAATCTGCTCGTGTGCTAAAGTACACATGAAAGAAGGAAAACATAAATATCAGCTTGATCGAAAACTTTCATGGCCCTTAGAACTTTTTAATGGTGGGTGTCAATTTCCCCACTGTTTTTTGTAGTGGGGTTCACTAGAGCCTTGGATCTGACTCATTCTTTGTATTATGCCCTAATATTATCTCTCCAAATGAATGGACGGTGTGGATACAAAACATACATCATGATGGAGCCCACATAAGTTGATGACATCACTTCAATTGAAGACGGAATAAAAAGAAACTCCTTGGAGTTTTCCATCCGGAAGTCGTTTTGGAAAACTCCATTTTGTTTGCTGACATGTCCTCTATCATCTGACGTAACCACTCTCCACTAATTAAGTGGCTACACGTCCGGCCCGCCCTGAGCTCTGGACGGGAGGGTAGTACCGAATCCGCGCTCCTGCAGCCGAACCTAGTCAATCGGACCGGGCCTATTCTAAACTCTGATATTTAGGCCTGAGACGGGCCCATTGACAACTCTAATAACTCCCAGAGATATTTGATACTCTTGCAGTGTATGACGCTTTATAGTCAGGCACTCTGAAACTGTATACGTGGCATGTATTAACTCAAATTAAACCGACTATACTGTTGAATCTAATATTTCTAATTCTAAATCCCAAAATTAGATAATTTCAACAATCCTAAACAATGATTATGGGACACTTGATTGTTGAAATAGATCTATTGGATATTTTGCATATTAACCGTCCAGTAAATGTACACCAATCCGAAAGTCAGATTATCAAATAAGCTAAAATTTTGGATTATCATACATATAAACTGAAATTCGTAATTTTGACAGTTTAATTTTAGCTTATTATATTACACATATTGAATTTATAAGTAATTTCTAAGCATGTGCGTATCATCCACCACACTCTCACTGAGTATTAAAAATTTCACCGTATTAAAGGTATCACGAAAATCCGGTTCTCGTCAGCATCGGGAACGTCAAAGGCCAGGAGTGGCATTTCATTAGTGTTATTTTATACTCCGGATGCGGATGACGCTTGATAGGCAGCCACTTCGAAGCGCCAATCTTTGCGTATATAAACCTAAATTAAAGCTGATAAATTGCGGAAGTCATTCTCTTTAAGCTTAATTATAAAAATTAGGTTGGTGGAACAATTCTAACCTCTGATTCGTGGACACTTTTTTATTTGAAACCAGACCATTGAATATTCTTCATTCATAACCGTTCAATAAATGTTCAGGAATCTTGTATTTTTATCACCCTATAAAAGTAAATTTTTTTTTATTTTTACTTATGACACATTTAATCTGGTTCCCCCTGAATTTCCATGGTTTGATCTAATTATTTACATTCCATTTAAGTAAGTAGTTAGTAATTTTTAACTGCCTGGCTATCACCTATTGTACTCTACTAGAGTATCAAAGTATTTATCTTCGTTAAATTTCCAACGGAAAATGTCTTTATCAAGTGCCAACCTCGCATGTGTACGAAAGGTGGAATTCATCTTTTAAATAATTGGGCAAGAGAGATGGTTTCGAAAACTCGGACGGGTCAACTCGACCCGGAACCGGCTCAACATCACATCGATTCGGATGTATGTAATAAAGAACAGTAGTAAAACACCTTCTTAGAAGGTGAACTAAAACCAATATATAAGCATATATCCAAATTATAGTTAAGATTATCAACTACTCGGTTAATGTTATGGATTACATTATGAAATGTAAATAGCGTACGAAAAATAAAGGATTACACTTAGAAGTGTAATTGACCAACAAAAAGGTTGAGTAATTACATTAAGTAATATAAATAATAGGTAATTGAAAGATATATTGGACTTGATTAAGTTAATACGAGATGATTTACTTTGCTAACTTCCTTTGCTATTTATAGCCTTAACTCAGCGGTACGAATGCCTCATATGTTATGACGGTTGTTATAATAATTTTCAATACTATCGATATTCTAAATGCTTCCCACGTTATGATGGTTGCGATGATCGTTTTAATACTATTGATCTTTTGGATGCTTTTTATGTTTTGACAGCACTACACGACTTTCTAAAAACTTCATTGTTGTGTGTCCTATTAACCGCTCTTCGGGCTTCTTTGTTAACTCGACCGCATTTCACTCGGTTGTTCGGTTGAGCCCCTGAATGACTATTGGCCGCTTGATTGAGCTCCTAGATGACTATCGGTCTCTTAACCGACTACTTGGATGACTATTGACTGCTTAGTCTACTTTTGAATTCATCTCAACTGCTATTTGTCTTGTCATTCTATCAGCCACGATTCCGTAAAAAGCATTTCAAGCATCCATGAAAATTTTTAGCTTACAATATCTTTCTTTTAATATAACACATATCATTTCTAATTGGGTTTCCTAAGAATGATCAAGAATACGGTACAACATTGCCCCCCATATCACTTTGCCTTTGATAAAAGGTGAATGTGATGTTAGTTTGTTGTTTAACGCAGTAGATGTGATTGCTCGGCCATGTAAAAACATTAATTTTGGCCGTCTCGACTATCTTAATCAGAAAACATGAATTTCGACCAACTTGACTGAACTTGAATATCTTGATTGAAAAATGGTAAATTCGTTCGTCTTGGTCGAATTTAACCATCTTGATCGAAAAATAGTAAATTCGACCATCATAGTTGAACTCGCCCATCATAACAAAAAAAGAAAAGAAAAAAGAAGATAAATTCGGCTGTCCTAGATGAACTCGGCCATTTTGGTCAGAAAACGACAAAATCGACCATGATAACGGAGGTTGTCAACCAATCCATTCCAAATTAGGCTTATAGTTGACCGACGAACTTAGCCTACTACTTATTCAAATGGCGTAATTTGACTGTTAAAGGTGATTCAGGTCCTACCCAATTTTGCATTCTATGATACGCCGAATTCCCAATATGGATTCCACTGTATTCCAATTATTCAGGTAAGACCAGGGATAAGGACATCCTAGAAAGCTCGGATGACACAAAATTCAGGTGGGCCACACGGAGTGAACTTTGAGGTATTTATGCAATTTTATACTTTCCCGTTCTTTGGACAATTTAATTTTTTTGTCGATCTTATTTTGTAATGTACGATAATTATGAAATGATGAAACTAATGGACGGAATGGATGTTTCATAAACATCAATGTGGGTCCCACATAACTTAAGTGTTGCAGGCGCTTGCTACAGGTAGTGTAGAAGAGGATTTCGGTCCATAATTTGGGGAATAACTCTAATAAGCCTTTTGCTCTTCAACTGCGAAAGAAATCGCAAAAATAGGAAATCCCGAATTCTTCATACAACAGTGACGTGTCTCAATAAACGACGTTCATTATTTTAACCTTTAGCTCCAGTGGACCACCTCTTTGATACAATGCTACACGCTCGCTGTCTTTGTTGAAGCATCTCCTATAATTCGTGATGTGCAACCTAACTTTCTTGATTGGACAGTATTAATTAAGGTCTTTGTGGGGCTCACTGCGATGCGTGTGTTTTATCTATGCCGTCCATCTGTTTTGCGATCTCATTTTAGGCAATATGGCCAAAATTGAAGAATATCCAAAGCTCAAGTGGACCACACCACAAGAAACAGTGGGGATTGAACGACACCGTTGAAAACTTCCCAGGGGATATAGAAGTTTTGGGCTAAGATGATATTTGTTTTTAATTTTCACCCCTTCATCTAGGTGGTTCTGGAGGATGACAAATAAACATAAATCTTAGGAAGCTTTCAACGGTCCAGGCTATCTTAATTATTTTCTATGCTAAGGCTCACTTAGACCTTTGGATATACTTCAATTTTGAGCTCGAGTAAAATGAACTCCAAAAACAGATGGAAGATGCAGGTTTAAACACATATATATGGTGGGCCTGCTATTTTGAACCTGGTTGAAAAATGGTCCACTCGTTGGGATGTGGTTTTGTTTTGAATGGGTGTGATTGATTTTACTAGAAATATTTATGTATATTAAATAAAGAAAGTTCTCATCTTCTTCCCTTTATGCATCTTCAGCTGTATGAATGAGGCCCTGGGTTTGAGTGGCAGGCTCACAAGAGTTTCAACACAAGGTCATGGGTTCAAGTATCTATTGTGGTGAAAGTGAAAATCCACTGGTATGAGTGTGTGTAAAAAAAATGTATGGCATCATCCAATCTATCATGATTATCTTGTAATGAAAATAAATATATATATATATTATTTTGATCCAACCATTGAGTGGGCCGCTACCTGAGTTTCAAGGTTTTTAGGTAGTGGTGTATTATTTTCTATCATGTGGCCCACTTGATAATTATGTGGACTGTTAATGTATCATTCCAAATGCTTATGAATGGGGTCAATTTTCATTTGAGTAGTTTGAATTTTAAAGTCGGTTAAATATTTGTTGTAACTGTCTCATTCTCAACTACCTGCGTGTGTCTACATATAGCAATAAAGCTCTTGGATTTGGTGCCAATCATTTCTTCTACTGGGCATGATTTTTGGACCATCTTACTGATGTAGAGCGGCTCGCGGACAATTACATGACAAAGATGGATCAAAAAAGGCCCGGTCGGCGACAGAAGTGATCTGGACCATCAGACCTTAAATCAGGCGTATTGCGCAATCCGGGATGAGTTAGCCGACGAAAAATATATGATTTTGGGGTAGAACGAGCTACTTTATCCAACCAACCCAGCTATGCTGGGTTGCGACGCTCGGAATTGTGAGAAACCCCTGATTTGATGGTTGTTTCTCTGTTTCAATTTCATTTTTACTATAAATAGTAAGTTTTAGTTTGTTTATAACTCTTCATCCGTCAGGCTTTAGGAGTTGCGCCCAACGTGAAAAGAGCTTAGAATAATTAGGGGAACGGTTTAGTGAAGCCAAATAGGACACTTACTATTTTTGGCCGAAAACCTTGCGCACTAGTAGACATCACGACCGTCTATAAATAGTAAGTTTACTATTTATAGTAAGTCGCGAATTCTAGGAGTTTTAGTTGTAATTTGATTCTGATTTCTTTTCCATTGCTTAGTACCCTTATTTAAAGGGTTGTGAACTCGTTTTTATTCATTCATTAATCTATTTCGAATTTATTTAGAATTTATTTCTATTTTCTGCTCTCTTTTCTCGTGGATTTGAGAAGTCTCTGTGAGGAGTCCAGAGAAGTTCCGTGGATTCGGAATAGCTATCCTCTTGAGGAAGACGGTGCTCGACCTCACGTCCTCCCCTGCGTCACTTACTTAGGTGATGGAGAAATACTCTTGGATGGATTGGATGACATACAATCATACATACATCATAATGGGCTCACAAATAGGTAGTAGCATGTATGGTTATGACTAGTTGCATGGGTGGCCTTTTAGGCATGTTTGGATGGTAGTAAAAGGAAAAAAAAAAAAAAAAAAAGAACAAAAAGTTATAATGATTATCCAACAATGATTTATCAAAATTTTGACCGACATAATTTTCCATAGAATTTATTTTAAAGGACTTGTTTAGATAACAAGTGAAAATTTAAATAAAGCTCTAATAAATATTATTTTATATTTTGTGTGTGAGAATTTAACTATAATTGCATTATGAAACTTCAAGTTTTCTTTACTATCCAAACATGCTAAAACTCTCCAAGGGTTTGTTTATTTTTTCACAATCTATACAAGCCAATAAATATAACTTAATGAGAAATGCCTTGGCACTCTTAGCACACGATAGGTTATGACATTCCAAGTTGCAATGGGGCACTTAGTCCAATCCAATGATGGATATTGTTTATTTAGATAGTGATCATTTTCTGGGATATCTTACATCACACTAGGTGGATGATCCAATCCATCATTGGTTTGGTCATTTCTATAGCCATCTTTTTTCCTGTCCATGGTTTTGTTTTGTTTTGTTTTGTTTTTTTAAAATGATCATAAGCAATCTGGGGTGGCCTTAGCAAATAGATCGATGAAATGATTGATTGGACAAATTTTCCCATAAATGGTCTTCATTGTTCATATTAAAGGTTATTGATCAAATGATTAACATTTGTTGGATTAGCATAATACTTACAAGCTAGCCCATGAAATAGGCTTTACCAAATGGAGAGTTTATGTCAATGGATTAAGTGACCTTTTTTAAAAAAATATATACACACCCACTCCCACAACCACACTACACTCTCACGCACACCCACTCGCCTACACCACATGGGCACTCGATCCCATGATCTGTGTTTAAATAGAGTATGTCTACAATTGAGCCATGGAGGTAGACCCTATGGATTAATGGCTCGTTTGGCATCTCTACTCTAATTTAATAATAGCTTTTTGAATAAAAACTACTCTAATAAACTCTTTTTGTTATAGCTCTTGTTTTAAATAAGTTTGTTTGGTAAAATTAAAATTTCAAAACTGAAAAAACTATCATTTGAGATAAACCTGTTTGACAAAACATTCAAAAAATAGCTTCATTTTTTTTAAAAAAATGGGTAGCTGATGTCATTTTTAAAAATCACGAAAGCTCTATTATAAGAGTAATCGAGACGGTTGTTTTGGAGGATCTTACCATACATGAATCGTGCCCCAAGTGACAAAAGATTGAATGGCTATATAAGATCATTATGTTTTAAGATATTTGGATCATCCATTATGTCAGATATTGAATGTGTTTATCATATGGAGCCCACCTTTGATGTGGACTGTCCATTGTGTGAGTTAAACTTTCAAAGTGGGTCTTCTATCATGCACGACCCGTCTTAGATGTGGACCATTCATCATTTGGACCCCACCTTGATGTAGGCTATACATCATTTGGTTCCCACCATCAATGCTAATTGTCCTTTATGTGAGGCCCCTCAATGTCTGCTACCATCACCCACACGTGGAGTCAACATTTGATGTGTCCATAGTGTAGGCCTTACCTTTGAAGTGGATTTCCATCATGTAGAGCCCACTTTTGATGTCCATTATTCATCGTGTGGTGTGCACCTTTCATGTGGATCATCCATCATGTGGCCCACTTTGGATATGGCTAATCTATCATGCGAGACCTTAGATGTGGGGACATCCATTACGAGGGGCTACACTTGATGTGGGCTATCCATTATATGAACCCCACTCCCTCCATTATGTGGGCCCACCTTAATGTGGACTAATCATTGTGTGGGGTCCCACCTTCAATATGGGTTGTTCATCATGTGGGCCCACCTTTGATGTCAACTGAGCATCATGTGGGCTTACCTTCAATGACCATCACCCATCATATGGGTCCAACCTTTGATGTGGACCGCTCATCAAATGAAGCTCATTTGATGTGGATGTTCTATCATATTGGGCCACACTTTGATGTGAATCATCCATCATGTGGGGCCCACCTTTGATGTGAACTGTTCATTATGTGGACCCACCTTGATGTGGACCATATATCACGTGGAGCCTCACGTTCAATATGGGTCATTCATCATGAGAGGCCCACCTTTGATGTCCACCATCCATCATGTGGGTCTCATCTTTGTTGTGGACCATTTATCATGTGGGGCCACATTTTGATTTAATCCATTCATTATGTAGGACCCACCTTTGATGTCCACCATCCGCCATGTAGGTCTCACCTTTATTATGGACCATCCATCTTGTGGGTCCCAACCTTCAATATAGGTCATTTATCATGTGGGCCTATCTTTAATGTTAACCTTCCATCATGTGGTCTTACATTCAATGTCTACCATCCATCATGTGGGTCCCACCATTGATGTGGACCGTCCATCATATGTGGCCACACTTTGATGTGGACCATCCATCATGTGGGGCTCACCTTTAATGTGATCGTGCATTACGTGGGCCCACCTTAGATGTGGAGCATTCATCATGTGGGGTCCACCTTCAATATGGGTTGTTCATCATGTGAACCTACCTCAGAAAGATTATAAAGAGAAGAGAAGAAGACAAGATGGAAATTACTTGAAAAGTGTAAGGACAAACTGTCAAAAAATTAATAAAAAATATCTATCTACTTAAGGCAAATAAGATCTTTTTCCAAAGGTAGTGCTCCCCCAACTTATAAAATTAGAGCTTATTTAGTATTTACTACTTTCTAAACAAATAAGCCATTTAATTAGACTATTACCAAAACGTTCAAAAGCTTATTTTTTTATAGAAATAAGTTAATAAGCGAAATGCCCCCTAAATGTTCCAATACAACTAGCGGCACAATAATTTACATTGTTCAGTGAGCATTGGAGCATTTCTCTATATTAATTACTAGCAACAGAACAAGCTTATGTTATGCCACATGCATGCAAGGGAGCCTGTTAATTCAGGTGGCAGAACCACAATAGCCTTATTTGATGTGGTCTTGACCTGAACCCAACTTGAAACCAAGGTTCATCCAAGTCCGGATCCTAAAAACGATACCAGGGCCTACCAAGACCCGAACCTGATCAATCAAGGGCTAGGAGCTCTAGGATCTAACCTGAAGTGGTCCAGTGGACAGCCTTACATGGCCTAGAAGAATTATAGAGGTGTATGGGACAAAAGACAATGTAGGTCTGGTCATAAAAGTGAAGCCCGTTGTTTAGTGATCGAGATACAACACCTTCATGGATAACCAATGCAACAAAGATCTTCTGGATGGAATAAAATAAATAAATAAAAATCCTAACCCTTTAATAAGTAGTCCAAAAATTAAGAGAAAATCAACATTTTTCACTCTCAACTAAGAAAAGGCGAAATATTCCAAGTGCATAGGCCATCAAAGGTGAGGCTCAACACATCAACGGTTTGGATAATTAAGCAAAAGCAATGGGCACTTCTACAAAATGAAAGCCTGACGAAATTTTCAACTATGACAAGTGGGCCACAGTAAAATAATCTAAACCATTGGTCTATTGTGTCCCATCATAGGTATATTATTCGCTAAAATATACTTTATAGGAAAATCTCAACTTCTTCAATTTGTGTAATTTTGATAAACGATTAAAACCATAAATACAACAATGATCAACATTAAAGTTTTTTAAAAAAAAAAAAAAACATGAAATATCTTTGATGATATTTTTTTATTGTTAACTTAATTTTTAAAATTTCTATGCATATGCTTCTTTAAAAATTTATTTCACATTTAAAGTAGAATTAAAATGTGATTTATATGATTTATATAGGATCTTTTCTGTATATGTAAGTAAATAATACTTATGATTCCACTAAATAAATAATATTGTAGCAACGTGTGACACCATGCATGTCATGACAAGCTAGGCCAAGCTAATAGGCTTCCAGTATAACATTTATGGATTCATTGCATTGGAACTATGCATGTATAGATAATCTGCTTCTGAGAGAGAGAGAGAGAGAGAGAGAGAGAGAGAGAGAGAGAGAGAGAGAGAGAGAGAGAGAGAGAGAGAGAGAGAGAGAGAGAGAGAGAGAGAGAGAGAGAGAGGCCTCCTTCCAATGAACTGGGTTCATCCAGGTTTTGGTTGGATTTGGGTCGAGCCTTGATGTCCGAGGACTGGGCCAGGGCCCAAGCCATTTAGGCTCCACCTGGTGGGTCTCAATGCCAACCCTGGCCCAGCATGTCGTGCATAGGCTGGCCCAGGTTGTGAGATCACGAGCTGGGCTCGACACCCAGTTACAAGCCTATGCTTGCTAAGATTAAAGGGTTTTTTGTCTATAACAATACAATTGTATCAGCCTGACATGGTTCGAAATGCCCTGATGTAGGGTGACCGATAGGGGTGGAAATGGGCCCAGCCCAACAAGAAAGACCCAAGTCCGGAGACCAATAAGCAGGCCTAAGCCCAGCCCAAAAAATTGATAAAATTCATATTTCTTACTTGAATGTTCCTAATTTCTCCCTTGATTAAGGGGGCCACATGCAGATAGAAATAGGCATTTTAGATTAATGAGAGCAATGGTCTACATGCAAGATGGATGGCTTGCCTAATTGAGAATTGGAATGGTACATTTGTAGGATATAGCACATGTAGTACATATAACATCCAGTCGAGCCATGCTGGCAAGGCCCAAGCCTGTGCCCACAAGCCAAGCCAGTAGGTCCAAGCCCAACCCAAAGCCAGGTCGGGATCATTGGGTTGGGTGAGCCACCTGGCCCAGGGCCACCCTTATTTATAGTCCTTCAGCCCAAAACGAATGGATCTTGTGACACGAGTGCATTGGCTTGACGTGAGCTTGAAGCAGTCCGATACAGGATGATACAACCCGGTTTCAGTGGCGAATACATTGAAATTGATTTGATCCGAGCTTAGAGAATGAGAGTGCCTTAGTGGGTCCCATCCTCAATGGGCCTAATGCCCAAGGTATCGGTTGGAGGTCATGTTAGGGAACTGCAGAAGTACACAGAGACGAATCAAGCAAAGTACATACAATCGCACAACCAAGCTCAAACAAGAACAATCTGATTTTTAAGTGGAAAAAATCTTTGCGGGGAAAAACCATGGTACAAATTGACGACTAAGGCACCATGAAAATAGAAATTATGAAAGATAGTAGCTTACTAATTTGAATAGGCCTCGATCTCTTTTCACAAGCTCTATCTATGCCCTTGAATTCTTATGTACGATTTAAAAAGCCCTAATACACCACCTCTTCTCTCAAATTCTGATTACACTTTATATATATATATATATATATATATATATATATATATATATATATATATATATATATATATATATATATATATATATATAGTGTTACAATCGTAATATGAAACAACATACGCAATTCTATGCACATCTTTAATGGGATCTTTAATGGCAACGACACCCTATCGAGGATCTGTCTATGCCATCGAATTCGTTCGATGACATCCAATAGCAACACCAAAATGTTCCAGCACCCAACATGGATTTTTCAATTTTTTCTGATGGGATGAAGTATTTGTTGATGGCATTGACATCTGCTCGATGATATCGAGTGGTCTGTTGATGACATTGACAGACACTATTATTAGCATATTTAAAACATTAACAACAATCTCCACTATGTATTTAATCTTCATTCTTTATAGTTTATTGTCAATCCTAATTTCAAATATACACAATTCTTTCATGCCATTTATGTAACTCTTCATAAATGAAAACTTAAAGTATGTAATAATCAAGTTCCTTGATCTACTGTTGGTGTAGAGAGGTATACAAATGAATCTATTAATAGTTCACTTTATTGTAAGCTCACAATCTCTCAAATAGGTTGGTTGTTGCATGCCTGATCATCTTTATGAAAGTATATCTTAGCAATTATATCTCATATTTTCTTGGTCATAGTGTACATCATAAAGGAATTACTAATCTCAGATTTCATGAAGTGGAAAAGCCAACTCATAACTATCACATTTTTAATCCTTTATGAGGAATTATCAACATATGATTTTTTTTACCCTTCTATGTGTCCCAACTTACGTTTTCTGCCAATGCCAGTTGTGGTCATCCAGCTTCGCATTGGTAATGCAATCAAACTTGGCTATTAGTTAGAGAAATTTTTTTACCCTGCATCTCAAATAAATCAAACAACAATGCAAATTTCACATAATCAAACAAATTGAATGGCCATGAACATGAACATTAAGGGCCTGTTTGGCCGGACGGATCCCATGGGATTAGGAGGGATGGGATGATTTTAAGGTAAATATGGTGGTGTCAGTGGATTGGTTTAAGATCCATCGGATTGCTATATCCCGGGACAAGTTCATCGAGTCTGTTTGGCACACCCGGCATATCCCAGGATTTTACCTTCCAATCCCTTCCAATCTGTCCAACCAAACACGCCCAGGCACGATTGAAAGGGATTACGAGGGATGAGATCAATTTTAAGGTAATGATGGTGATGTCAGTGGATTGGTTTAAGATCCATGGGTTTGCTATATCCCGGGACAAGTTCATCGGGTCTGTTTGGCTCGTTTGGCATATACCGAGGTTTTACCATCCCATCCCTCCTAATCCCATGGGATCCATCCAGCCAAACACGCTTGAGAGTAGGGTTGTTGGGGAAAAGAGAGAGAGCTTAAAACTCTAATACCATGTGAAGAAGTAGAAAATTAGGGTTAAGGTTTTTGGACACTCTTCTTATATCTCTTAAAACTCTGATACCATGGGGAGATGTGGTGAATTAGTGTTAAGGTTTTTGGACCATATTCCTTTTTATTTATAGATAAAAAGGTTGGAGAGAGAGAGACCTTAAGACTCTGAAACATGCAGAGAAGTGGAGAATTAGGATTAAGGTTTTTGGACCATCTTCCTATCTCTCTCTTAAAAATCTGATACCACGTGGAGAAATAGAGAATAAGGGTTAAGGTTTTCTAAGACCCTCTTCCTGTATATTTATAGATTATTATTATTATTATTATTATTATTATTATTATTAAAGTAGGATAGTTTAGAGACTACACATATCGGTACACTCTCAATCACTAATGCTAGCAAGTCACACACTTTATGTTATCAAATCTCCAAGCATTTAAGACAAGCATCCGCAGACCACCCACAAACTATACATATTTTTCATTTCTAATAAATGTGCACATGATTTGGTAATCCGGATCGGTGGTATGTTGTGGAATCGCACATGCTTGAAAAACTCCCTTATTAAAAGATGCAAATTAATGACCGGTATTAGGAATTTTTTTTTCGGTTGAATGTGGACTGTCGTCCTGCTTCTCCTATTTGAAGGCCAGATTTATTACAAATCATGAATGTGTAGGGCCCACTGTAATGTGTGCATGACGTCCACTCAATCAACCCATCATGTGAGCTCTCTTATGTCCTCCTTGACACTCAAAAATAAGGTGATCCGAAACTCAAGTGGTCCACACCACATGAACAGTTGGGATGTCGGGTGCCCCACCATCAAAATCATCCCAAGATGTATGTGTAATAACTCTATAAAGTCGGCCTTATTGATCAACGGTTTGGATTGTCTTGAAGGTTGTATAATGTGATTAAGTAAACTAGTGGGCCCCACTATATTGTGATACATCTAAAAATTTGTGTAATGAGTGAAATTAGGGGTGTACACAAATCGAGCTAGATCGGTTAGCTCACTCGACTCGACTCGAAAAAGCTCGATTCGACTCGGTTCGAAGTTGAGTTCAAGCTCAGTCGAGCTAATTTTTTTAGCTCAAAAATGAGTTTGAGCTAATTTTTTAGCTCAAAAATGAGTTCGAGCTGAGTTCGAGCAGGCCCCAACTCGACTAGATTCGGATCGAATCCAGCTCGAATCAAACTTGGATAGAACCAGTTTAGTGACTCGGTTACTTTGCCATTGATGTTGCTCACCTAACCGTTTGATAAGATGACTCAATGAGATGTGGCTGGTGGCAAGGAAGGTTTGGCCGGAGGCAAGCAAGATATATACATTAAACAAATACTTTTTTTTTTTTTTTTTTTTTTTTTTTTTTTAAAAGTTTTTATGTCTCAAACACCTATAAAACCATTGCCTCTGTTTGCAAAACAGTGTATTTTTTAAGTCACAGTTCAAGTATTTGTGGAAATGCTTCAATGGCGAACTCGGCTCAATCTCACTTCAAACTCTGCGTAAGCTGCTGAGCGAACTGATTTGAGCTGGCCAGTCAGGCTCAAGGACCGAGCCGAGCCGATTCAAGCTGAGGCCAGCCAGTGCCAACGCGACCCGGTTATGTACACCCCTAAGTGGAATGCTATAACCGTGATACACTCACACAGTATTCCAGAAAGAATCATATTCCGTGCACAGCAAGGAACTTTGGCAATTCCACAAATTAGAAAACTAATAGTATGTGGTACCCACCAAGTTTTTTTGTATGCCATCCAACCCATTCGGAAGATGGGTCCCACCTGAGGAAGGGACAGCAAAATAAAAAAATAAAAAAAAAATCAGGTGCGCCCCACGTGATTTCAGAGGTTATGGTATGGTTTTACATGTTGTGGCCCACCTTAGTTTTGGGCGCTAAGGAGAAGATGAGGGAACACATGGTCTGGCTTAACTTACAAAGCTTTGAAGTGGATCCATCCACTTGTCTTATTAACCGGTGGGCCACAAAGTTGAAAGGCTAAGATTCCCTGTCGAAGATATTTCAGACCAACGGCCTAGACTATCCAACAGTGGGCCCCACCTGGCTGCATTCAAAACAATTTTATACGGTGGAAGGTCACATCGCACCCTTCAATTATAGAGAGAAGACGTCTCAACGCCCATACGTCGTTGAATAATGAATATTTCTAGGAAGGGGAATTATTTGATACACTGTCAGCTTATGACGCTTGATATTCGGGCCCCTGGAAATTGTATACGTGGCATACATTAACTAAAAATAAACTGATTAGTTTTTGTAGCTCGCTGTCTTTATGTCACGGCCACAAAATCTGATTTCGTAACAATCATATCCACTGATTTGTGGACATTCGCTTGTTGAAATATGACAATTGGATGATTTTCATTTTTAGACGTCCAATGAATGCCCTCCAATCCCATAGTCTCATGATCGAGTAATCTTGATTTTTTTGTTAATTATACATCTATATTGGAAATCATGATTTGGACAGTTTAATTTAAATTATTTATATGCCACGTATGCAATTTTAAAGTAATTTCTAAGTGCGTACTATCATCCATCATACTCCGTAGTCGTAAGGCCTTTTGTGTCTGAACCTGGACACCTCTCACCTACACACATGTGGCACGTGTACAGACTTTATGTATGTCCCTCGTTATATAAAGATCCAAATTGTTCGTGTGGTGGGCCATGTGGTGAATGCGTGATGGCCGTAAAATCTCCTCCACTAGATGATCAGAAGTATAGCAATGTGGGCCGTTGGATCTAATCATAATCGGATGTCAGGGATAGTCTAATAGGAAAGACGTTAGGGTGTGGCCATCACGATGAGATCTGCCAGATCAACGGCCCAGGTTACACGAAGATGGGCCCTGGCGCAACATTAGTTGGGTTGATCACAAAAACTCTGTTTCTCATACAAAATGCAAAATGGCTTTTGTGACATAAAAAAACCATGTAAATCTTTTTCAGCCAAACATGAAAGTGGTTCATCTGCTCAGAGTTTTGTTTTTTTTTTGTTTAGGTTATTAGTACACCCACTGTCAGTTCACACATCACTGTCTCCACCGCCGGTTTATCTGCTTGGAGGTTTTTTTTTTTTTTTTTGGTTAGCTTATTAGTACACCCACTGCCAGTTCACGCTTCACTGTATTCACCCCCACAAGGGAATCAATACCAAGACCTCGGTGTTGAGACGATGTATCTTTCCCTCATTCTACCATTACTTGAGTTCATTTTGCTTGAGTTGCAACTCAGGATCTATTTCAACGATGATCGGGTGCACTACCCTAGATGGGTGACAATAAGAACATTACCTAGAATGGATGTTCATAACTATAGATGTGTGTAGGTGAATGTGGACAACTGAAAAGAACGATGAATATTGTTGATGTTGAGATCTGATCATCCCTACTAGATCATTATATACCTTATATACCTGCAAAACCAAGTGAAAATGAGAGCCCTAGTTGTAGCTGAGGACCCTCTAATGCCTAAGTTAGAATCTCTTGATACTTCTTACGTATAATCTTTTCTGTGTACGAAGGGGATTTTCTAATGGTCGGTATCTGAGGAGGTCGAGGTTGACAATTGAGGCCGACATCTAAGTCACTGGTGGATGCCTTTTAATCGAGGTCGATGACCATGTTCGAATCTTTAGATTAGGACCCTCGGTGATCTCTTGAGGTCGGCTTCTATACCTGCTCTTTATTTAAGACAGTGAGATGCCAGCAAAGTGGCTAAGGTCACCACCTGTGCTTAGCATCAATGGTCGAGCTCATTCGCGACTTCTTCCCTGAGCTATTGGCCTTGTGTCGCTTCCATTTAATTGTTTGGCCAGTTCAGTTTTATGCACAACAAATATCATTCTCTCAAGTAGTGGATCATAGGTAAGGATTCGTTCTTGTCTAATTTAGAAGTGACTCGACCGATTTCAACTCAAACTCCATCAAGTCCAAGCCAATTCAGCACCTGGGCAGGATTGAGAATGACTTATCTTGACTCGACTCAGACCACACAGGTAGGACCGAGTCACCAAGTGAAAAATCATTATCATAGGCTGATGGACAGGCAGGAGCACGGTTTTTCTAACCCAGTGACTCGACGACTTGCGATCCCAACTCAGCTGAGTTGGTGACTCGCCCTCTATTATCAATATTGACTTATATGCCAACCACATCAGAAAGCCGTCAATGCACGGATAGTACTGTTCTGATCATCCATCTATCTCTTCATGTGGGCCAGATGTGTCAACACGTGGCGGCGATCCTAAGTGGCGTCGTGGGCGAAGCAAACCCAGTAGATTCATTTGGTATGCCATTGATCAATCACATCTGCAGCTATCATTTTGGATTTTTCATTTTTATAAATAACAAAATTATAGCATTTTTCAACCAAACAAGCCAGCATTTCTCACTGAGGGAAGGTATTCTCTATGACCCAGTCCAAGAAAGTAGGTCCCAGTCAAACATCAAAATAAAGGAAGAAAAAGGAGGAGAAGAAAAAAAAAGAAAAAAAAGTAAGATCTTGTAGCTTTGTTGCTTTCATATGGTCCCAAAGGGTGGGGCCCACTCTATTATTGTCCTTACAATCCTATGTAAGCCATAAAAGCCCAATCCCTTCACCATCACTTCCATGTATGGATGTATCATACAATGCTTGCGAAAAGCACATAGGTTTTAATCAGCTTATACAAGCGAGGGCCATGTTTTAGTGATCCAAACCGCTGATATAATTGGTTTATTGTGAATGGTCCATGGACAAAAAATCTCATTAATTAAAAGGTCCTAACTCTATATTATTCAATTCCTTTTTCTTCAAACGGGTGCATTGTATTTTCTTTTTTAGTCATTTATTTGTCGGCCACCTATTGAAGTGTTGGAATTTTCTTTTCTTTTTGATGGGACATCAAACCCTTGAATAACCTAGGGCTATTTAGGTAAAGTTCCATGAGAATGAGTTATTTATTACAAGTCATGGTAACTAGCTATTCTATTCCTTGTGTATCAAATACCTAAAACAAGAGTAATTAATTGTAGCACATATAGGAGGTTAATATGAATAATGGCACATCGACCCATGTGACACCTAGGGTGCTAAGAGTATGTTTGAATGCATGATTAGGTTGTATTGCATTACATTAGGTAGGATGCAAATTCTATCTGATATTTAGAATCAATGAAAAGATTAAATTAATCTAGGTATTTGAGCAGTACAAGTCATGGTAACTAGCTATTCTATCCCTTGTTCATCAAATACCTAAAACAAGAGTAATTAATTGTAGCACATATAGGAGGTTAATATGAATAATGGCACATCGACACATGTGACACCTAGGGTGCTAAGAGTATGTTTGAATGCAGGATTAGGTTGTATTGCATTACATTAAGTAGGATGCAAATTCTATCTGATATTTAGAATCAATGAAAAAGATTAAATTAATCCAGGTATTTGAGCTTTTAGTTCTAATAGGAGATACAACGAGATTTACACCCAAATCCATAGCTCAACTGGTAGACTGAGTAAAGATACCTCGTTTCAACACTTGAGGTCTTGGTATCGATCCCTAGCGTGGGTGGCTAACATGGAGTTTGTGTACTGACATGAGTGTGTACTAACAAGCTAACTCTTTAATAAAAAAAAAAAAAAAAAAAATACAACGAGATTTCTAGTAAATTTTGAAATCCATTACATCAGTTAACCCCACATTAATGCATATGTTTTATCCACATGTTCCATATATATATGCACCCTTTAAATGTGACACTTGAGTTGCCTATTAATATGAGTGACTAACATCAATTACGAAAACTAGAAAGTTGATTATAATTCTGATGTTCACCAAATACTAGTTTTATATAATATAATATTTTCCTTGACGGAAGAATTCAATCCCAAATGCTAGATTATATGGTCAAAATACCATGATATTTCTACACACAATCATTGTGTGATAATAGCAAATGCAATGCATACACTCATATCTATAGCTCAACTGGTAGATTGAGTTGAGATACCTCGTTTCAACACTTGAGGTCTTGGTAACGATCCCTAGTGGGGGGTGGTTAACAGTGGAGTGTGTGTACTGACATGGGTGTGTACTAACAAGATAACTCTTTTATATATATATAAAAAATAAAATAAAATACAATGCATCTTTCCAAACAAGCCCCAAGGGTCAACAAATACTAGTGTGAGATTGGACACACTATTGAATTGTATTATAATTAGTAGGAGGGAAGCTTGCTAAGAGGAATAAACAAACCTGGTTGACTTGAAAGAGTGGGCAAGTTATGCATGTTCAATTGCGGTGATTTTTTAATGTAGAGTCTTCATAATTTTTTTTTAATGTAAATGTAATTTGAAATCTAGTTAATAAGTTTGATTCAACTAACATATCTAAATTCCACACATACAATCCTAATTCTAATTCTAAATCTTGTCAATCACGTTTGGATGTCCACTCCAATTAAATGGCAATCGTAATTCAAGAAAGAGCGGCAAAGTAGGCGAGTCAAACCAAGCCCCTTAATGGCAATACGGCCATCGTCATTGTTGAGTGCATTTAGACTGGCAACTTAGATAGTGATTATTAGGTCCGGCAACAGGCAGGTCAGGGGTTATGTCGGCCTTGAATTTTGACCTACTTGGCCGCGCCGAACCGCCTATTCAAAATCACCAAACCGCCTATTCAAAATATTGGTTTTGCTTGGCCTGGGGCTGGCCCATTGATAGCCCCAGTAATTATAGACTAAAAATGAGGCTCCCACTTCGACTATTGCCTGTATAATGTATGGAATAAATTGGAATTTAGTTCAATTGGACATCCATACATGGCCCATGGCTCGTCCTCGGGGGTGGGACAAAAAAACTGATGTGAAAGATGTCATTGTACGATAAGATCATGCATTCCAAGATGAGATGAGATCGAATATGCATGGTCGACATGGAAAGGACCTTTTGTCTAGTTTAAGAAGCTATAGGGCATGCTAAATTCAATTCAAATTCCACTGGTTGAGGCATGTGTATGGATGATCCGAACCGTTCAATATGTGAGTTACACCATGAATAGGCCATTGAAGTAGTATGGACCGCAAAAAATAATCCTAGCCCTTAGATCTATCACCAGATAAACTCTTAGAGAAGTTAACGAATTGTGTTCAAGTCTCCTTTTTTTAATGGATAGGATCTTATTTATATAAAAGAGGACCTTCTATGGGCAATCCACAGCAAGGTCTACCTTATAAAGTTGGTCTTACACTGATCCACGTGGCACAGCTGGGGACTACGGTTTCACTTCGGTAGTCCGAGAACTACCTATCTTTTACTTAGTTTAATTGAGGGGGAGAAAATCCAGCACGTGACTTTCTTGAGCTCTCAACTACCCCACCACCCTTTTCCTTCCTTTTCTCCATCTACGGTAACCGCACCGACAGGCCTCGAGAGGAAAAGTTAGAGTCCGCGGGTCACGTGACCTGACTCAATTGTCACGAGCTCGCGAGAAACAGAAGCTGTATAATATCTCACAGTAAGATATTACGCGAGAAATTGCATAGCCAGAGTTCGTGACGGCGAGTTATTTGATACTCTGGCTGTGTACGACGCTCGATACGCATGCGATTAGAAACGGTACAGTTACATACATTAACTCAAATTAAACTGACCACATCGTGGAACTCGCTGTCTGTAAGTTATGTTCTAAAACTGAGATGGGCTGAATAATCATGACCTTTGATTCAGGAACCCTTGTTTTCATTTTTAACCGTTCGATATATGTACAACAATCTGATACTTATAGAAACGAATATCAGTAATTTTTGGATCGTGATACATCTAAAATGGAATGTATAATTTGGACGGTTTAATTTGAATTAATTTCATTGCACGTATGCAATTGCTAAGTAATTTCTTACTGCCGGAGTATGAAAATATGTCTTTTCAGGTGATCCTCAGTCATGATGGCAAGTAGGATTTAAAGCACGTGATGCACGTGGTTTGAAGATGTGGACCGTTGATAAGATGGGCCCGGTCATAATTGAACGAGCCCTTGAAATCTACCAGTCTGAAAGACTCATCGATAATTTCCTCATTAATTTGCCGTCCAAGATAGGAGCCCATTAGATCAACGGTTTGGATCACGGAACCATGCCCACACGTGTCCAGGATTGGAAGATCCAAATCCTTCGGTAGCAGCCAGCAACAAAAAAAGGGCCAAACATTCAATGGCTAGGATCTTCTAATAGAGTTTTTTTTATGAACCATCAGGGTGGGGGCCACTGAGTCAGTAGTAAAATAGACCTGACTCGGACGAGTCTCATGTGAGTCGTGACTCGACTTAAGAATGATGGTCAAAGAGGGAAACGGATTGGCTACTCCCCCTGTCACTAGCCAATGGCTGGTGGTCGGGGCCAATCAGGGGAGTCTCATACCATAAAATGATTTATTTATTCCATCCATGACGTTCATCTATTTTTCTAGATCATTTTATGGTACGAGACCAAAAATGAAGTATATCATAATCTCAAGTGGACCACATTACAGGAAACAGAATTGAATGAATGTCTACCGTTAAAACTTTTTGGGGGTCATAAAAGTTTTGTATAAAGATGATATGTGATTTTTCCCTTCATCTAGGTCTGTATGATCTAATCAACAGATTGGATTTCAAATAAAAGGTACAGTGGGCCTTAGGAGGATTTTAATGGTGGATATCCAATCACTATTGTTTTCCTGTGGTGTGGTCCACCTGAGATTTATGTACCTATAATTTTTGGGCTCAAGCCCTAAAATGATATGTAAAAATGGATGAACGGTATCGATGAAACACATACATCATGGTGGAGCCCACAGAGCACCGATCATCAGCCACCGTACCAGTGGCCGGGGGAGTAGCCAATCCATTTCCGTCAAATAACCACGGTGGTGAGGGTACATGGAATGCCAGATTCGGTGGCCTCTACCATGGATGGTCCAAGTTATACATGCTCATGAGAAATCATCATCGCACACGTGGCTGGATAATCAGTGCATCGGGCCGTCCATTTCTTGAACCATGATACGGATGATCTATGCTGCAAGAACCTCATGGACGAATGATCCTGACCGTTTGATAAATGATATTGTGTTGAATTTGGACATATGTTCGAAGGCTGTATGATCATGCATCTAGGATTGTCTATTTCTATTACTTTAGTACCATGGGCATCAATGGTGGGGCCCAATCAATGGACTGTCATGATGTACTCAAATCCCAATAATCCGTTATTCTCTTTCCCACCGAATGATGTACTCAAATTTGATCGGGACCGTTGATCAGGTGGGCCCCCGCGTCGATGGGCTGTAGTCCAATGATGATGTTGAGTGGGACCTCTCTGCACATCTTCTAAGCTAACTACCAAATTTTCAAGTCACACAGATCAGATGGCAGCAGTCCCAGTCGGATTGATTTTCCAGATAACCATCCATATGGTGGCCCATCGAACCAACGGTCCCGATCATAATAAGGAAGTGCCACGTGTGCAAGAGAGAGGCTCTGCCTTTTCATATTTTCACTTTCCAGTGATTTTTTTCACGCGAGCCGCACCTTAACCGAAACTTCTTTACTTTTTCTCGTGACATTTGACGACATTTAGCAGGTATTTTAATTTCTCGCTACGTGAAATTGTCGAGGCTCTATAAGCTTTTTTAAATACCTGACTTCTCCGACTAAATTACGATATGCCATTAGCTAATGCAAATTCAAGTCAAAGGCGTGAAGCTCCACGCGTGCACACGTGCTAAAATCATATGATTGACTGAAATGAGAAGAACTCATTTTTTAGGCATCAATCACACAAGTACTTTTACCCGATTATTCAATTACCCGACCTCCGAGCGGGTCGGATATCACCGTAACCGCATTTAACTTACCCGATAACCCAAGGTTATTATTCTAATGTACTCAATTAATATTTTTAACAAAAATTTTAATTACTAATATGTGATATTTTAAATTATATGATGTGGACCGCCTTGACATAGACTTTATTGCCTTGACATAGACTTTATGAACTTAGTAATTTTTTATTTAAATACTTTAAGATTTATAGCTTGTTAGGGTTGAAAGTCGGTTGGGTTGGGTTGGGTCGGGTCGGGTGGGTGCTCAACCCTAGCCCAACCCAAGGTTCTTGTACCCCAACCCAACCCAACCCAACCCAACCTTGGGTTGGGAATTCTCAACCCAAGCGGGTTCGGTCGGGTTAATCGAGTGGATGCTAATATTTTAATGATTGCATTAGTTTATTATATTTCAATACACGTCTTATTTTTATATCTATGATTTTATTAATTATATATGTAGTTCTAAACAAACTAACTAAAATATAGCACAACTACTCATTTAAAAGTCGTGTTGTGTAACACAATCTATTTGGGAGAGAGAAATCAAGCATATCTTGTTAGCTTAAGTCATCGAAAATGATGTGGACCAATGAGACCTAACAACACCAGAATTTCCTGTGTCTTCAACACATATGATCCACACTCAATTATAATTTATAAGTAACTTATATATTGATCGAGTTCAGGTTGGGTCGGACAACCCAAGACCTCAACCCGAGCCCGATTTTAAGTTTTATCGGGTTAGTGTTTGTATAGTCCAAGCCCGAGATCGGACTCGATACATCCTGTCCAAGCCCAACCCAATGTCGGGTTAGTCGGGTTCAACCTGATGTTAGCTAATTATATTATAAGAATCATTTATCTATTTTTAGGTATTTTATTAAATTTATTAGATATTTAACTAATTTTTAATTTTTATTAAATATTACCTGAAAATTTGGTTACATGACCATCCAACTTAAATACATCTAAAGCTATATACAATGTCCAAGTCAGATATTAGATATGGATATTGTAATATCTTACCTGTATTCAATCTATATAACTCCATTCCTAATGGTGAATATATATATGGAAATGGTACTATAAGGTCGAGCGCATAGAACCATAACATACGGTCTAGTCATGTCTTAGTGTGAGCCGTTGGATAATAAACATTCAAAATGCACGGAAAGATGCGACAACCTCTAGGGAAAGCTTAATATGATAAGAAGTTAGTTATGGCCCACCATCATGTTGTGAGAAATCCACACTGTCCATTTGTTTTTTAATTTCACGTTAGGGCATGAGATAAAAAGTGGGGCAGATATGAAAACCACGTAGGCTTCACGACAGAAAATAGTGAGGAATGAATGTCTGCTGGTGAACATTGGTAGGTTACAGAAGTTTTGGATTGAGCTAATATTTTTGTATTTTCAATTCATCCTAGTAAGAATGACCCTGTGAACAGTATAGATGGCCTATAAGAATAATGGTAGACCTTAGGA
Source organism: Magnolia changhungtana (assembly GCA_030180095.1). Classification (NCBI taxonomy): domain Eukaryota; kingdom Viridiplantae; phylum Streptophyta; class Magnoliopsida; order Magnoliales; family Magnoliaceae; genus Magnolia; species Magnolia changhungtana. The sequence continues at coordinate 1,738,204 of JASAUF010000234.1, read as the reverse complement.
AGGTTTCAACAGTAGGCATTTAACTACTCATATTTTCTTGTTGTGTGGCCCAGTTGAATTATATATATACCTCATTATTTTCCCCGCGTCTTAACATGACCAGAAAAAATGAATGAACATGATGGATTTCTTATAACCATTATAATGGGCCCACCTATCTGTGTAGATAAAAATTCCTTCCCACACAATCCAGACGATAGGTTGTCTGTGTGGGGAGTGTATTAGGTGTGGCTCAGGCCTAGCTCAAGATGGTGCGGCCCTTATTGTAAGCCCACATTGACGTATGAATTTTATATCTACTCCATCCATCTGTCTTTATAGATCATTCTAAAATATGATTCAGAACCTGAAGCAGATTCAATTCTCTGGTGGACCAAACCATAGTAAAAGGTTGTGATTGACAATTAATGGGCCACTTATATTTTGGATGAAGCTGATATATTTTTTTATTTTACTTAATCCAGGTTTATGTAACATATCAACAGGTTAGATGGAAAATAAGCATAATGTAAACGTTACAGTGGGCCATGGGAAGTTTTTAATGGTAGAGTATTCAATCGCAACTGTTTCTAATAGTATGGTTTACTTTAGAATTGGATCTTCTTTATTTTTGGAATTAGGACCTAAAATTGTCTTCCAAAATAGATGGACTGTGTGGGTACACAATATGTAGATCAAGTTGGGCTCCACGATGAGGGACGCACTGTCGTAGGTTAGGCGGAGGCTGCACCTAATTTGCTCTCTTCCACGGGGCACGGATTAGCTACTGATAGGTTGAGTAGCGAGACTAGCTACCGAAGTGATGTCACTAAGCTCCATGGTCCCACCATGATGTATGTTTTGTATCCAAACCTTCCATCCATCTGGAGAGATCATTTTAGGGCAATATCCAAAGAACGAGTTAAATCCAAAGCTCCAATAGATCCCAGCACAGAAAACAATGGGATAGTGACGCCCACCATTAAAAACTTCTAAAGGCCACAAAAGTTTTAGATCAAGCTGATATTTGTGTTTTTCCTTATTTCATGTCTTTTTAAAAAAAAACTTTTGAATAGGTTGGATTTCAAATAAACATTATGGTGGGCCTTAGGATAGTTTCAACGATGGGAATCACTCTCCTTAAATTTTTCTGTGATGGGTCCATTACAGCTTTTTAATTGCCTCATTCTTTGGCCCTTAAAATGATATCTAAAAATGGATGGACGGTGTGGATATAACACATACATCATAGTGGAACCCACATAACTTGGTAACGTCACTTCAGTAGCTGACTCGCTACTCAACCTATCAGTATTTAATCAGCGTCCCCTTCCGCGTGTGCCAGTGCCACATGCCATCGACCGTGTTGCCGTCACTAAGTTTTGTGGCCCCACCATGATGTAAGTATTATATCCACACTGTCCATCCATTTGGAAAAGTCATTTTAGGGCATTAGCACAAAAATTAAGCAGATCCAAAGCTCAAGTGGACCATAACATAGAAAGTAGTAGGGATTGAATGCCTACCATTGAAAACTTCTTGGGGCCACAAAAGTTTTGGATCAAGATGATATTTGTTTGGTCCCTTCATCCAGTTCTGTGTGACATTATGGATAGGTTGGATGTAAAATAAACATTATGATGGGCGTAGAAAGGTTTTAACAATGGGCATCATTGTCCCCACTTTACGTGTCGTGGTCCACTTGAGGTTTGGATCTGCCTGAGTTTTGCGGTAAAGCCTTAAAATGATATCTCAAAATGGATAGACGATATGGATATAACACATATATCATGGAGGACCACACATAATTGGTGACGGCAAATAAGACCAAGATTGTATAACCCGATATATATATATATATATATATATATATATATATATATATATATATATATATATATATATATATATATATATATATATATATATATATATATATATATATATAGTCTATATTTTAAGAAAATGATTTCATTTATTTTTTGAAGAAAAGTTAGAAGAATGACATTATTTCTTCTTTCTTCTTGGAAGAAAAAGTTAGGAAGTGATATCGTTTTCCTCTTTTTTCTTTGTTCTTTTTTATTTTTTAACTGTCCATGAATAGAAAAAAACTTATCACTTCACAAAGATTCATATTCTTTTTCATTTTTCCAGTGAAGTTAGTTTTTCAGAAGTTTTTTCATAAAAACTTCTTTTAGTGGAATTTCTTAGAAGAATAATTGGATTTTTTTCATCGAAACTTCTTTTAGTGGAATTTCTTAGAAGAATAATTGGAAAGATGATACGATGGATATAGGAGAACCGAAATATGGTGGTTTGATCTCCACTCTCCATTGTATGCATGGTAGGGTGATGCATGAGCAGCATGCATTCATCTTCAATTGTTGGGATTTTTTGTCCGCGGAATCACATAGATCTAGATCTAGGATAGCAATTTAATGGCGCCAAGCACATACAAGAGAATGCACAGATTTAACGTGGAAAACCATTGCGGGAAAAAACCACGGCACAAAGCGACAAATCTCCACTATGAAAATAGAAATTACAAAGAGAGAGGACTTACCCGATTCGAATAACCTCGAATCTCACCCTTGCTACACCATTTGATTTCCCTAGAACCCCTTTTAAAAAGCCTTAGAATTGTTTCCCATACCCTAAAAAAACCCTACGGACACCTATTTATAGTTTAGGCAACTTTCCCTTTCACACCCTTACGAAAGGCGACACAGAATCCGCAGTCCGCATCAAATTCGGAAATGAATTTGCGTAACTATGACTGATCGAGCCGAGACCGGTCGTGGGACCCCTTCGACCGGTCGAGCCATCCCTTCGACCGGTCGTGAATCCCGGACACCAAAAAACTGAGTTCGCTGGACTTCGAGTCGTGCAAGCCACGATCAGTTAAGCAGCTCCAACGACCGGTCGTGGCTGACCCACGACCGGTCGAGCAACATCAGAATTTAAGATTTTTCAACATCAATGCCATAACATAGATGACTATGCTTCATGGAAAATATATTTAATAGAGTAAACTAAAAGTACTGTTTAATTCATTTGATTTTTTAATTATATATGTTCCTGATCATGGATATAGAATAGGCTGGTCTGGAATTTGTATAGCCAACCCATGGTCAAGTGATCCAAACCATTGGGTTTTCTAACCCATCTTAGATGGACTTGCTCCAAAAATATTCGATGGAAGGATCTTAGCTGGCATTTTTTTTATTCAGCTAGATGTGGACTACCATCCTTTTTTCTTTTCTTTTTCAATTTTCAAAGATACCATTACATAAAGATGAAAAAATGCCAAGGAGAAGATTCTAAAAAAAGATTAAGAAATCATTAAGAAATCAATTGTCGCCAACTTAAAATGCCAGAAATGCCATTCACCTCTTGAAATTATGCCTATCACATCATTGACGCATCTTCTAAAGTAGCATCTTGTAATTTTGGATTAGCTTTTTTACCCTCTTGTTTACATTCTACTTAATTTAATAATTGAAATAAGTATGTTTAATAAAACCTTCAAATAAAATTTTTTTTTTTTGTTTTGTTTTGTTTTTTTTTGTTTTTTGTTTTTTTTTTTTTTTGTTTTGTGTTTTAAAAATTTAAAGGACTTCATTGTTAAAGCTTACAACAACTCTATTATAAGAGCAATCCAAATGATTGTTTCGTCGATCTCACTATAAATGAATTATGCCCTAAATGACAAGAATAATAAGTACAATCTTAAGACATTTGGGTAATCAATCATATTGCACATTAGATGTGGATCAACCATCATATGGAGCCCACCTTTAATGTGGATCATCTATTGTGTCAGTCAAACCTTCAAAGTGAGTTGTTCATATTAGGCATGTCTTGGATGTGGACCATACATCATTATGGGGCCATCTTGATGTAGGTCTTCCATTATGTGGGGGCCAACATCAATGCTAATTGTCCTTTATGTGAGGCCCCTCAATGTCCAATACCCATCATGTGGAGTACACATTTGATGTGTCCATAGTATGGGCCTTACCTTTGAAGGTGGATTGTCCATCATGTGGGGCCCACTTTTGATATCTACTATTCATCATATGGGGCACACCTTTTATGTGAATCATTGACATAGAGCGGGTCGCGGACAACTTCATGGCCAAGATGGATTAGAAAAGGCTTGGTCGATGACAAAAGTGATCTGGATCGTCTAACCTTAGATTGGGCATATCTCGCAATTCGGATTGAGTTATCAGACGTAAATATATGATTTTGAGGTAGAAGGAGCTACTTTAGCCACCTAACACCGCTATGCTGGGTTGTGCAAGCCGGATTTGCGAAATACCCCTAGATCGACAGTCGTTTCCCCGTTTTAATTCTAATTTTACTATAAATAGTAAGTTTTAGTTTCATTATAACTCTTTATCCGTTGGGCTTTAGGAGTTGCGCCCAACGTGAAAAGAGCTTAGAATAACTAGGAGAACATCTTGGTGAGGCCAAATAGGACACTTACTATTTTTGGCCGAAAACCTCGCGCACTAGTAGACATCACGACCGTCTATAAATAGTAAGTTTATTATTTATAGTAAGTTGCAAATTATAGGAGTTTTAGTTGTAGTTTGCTTCTGAATTCTCTTCCATTGCTTGGTATCCCTATTTAAAGGGGTTGTGGACTTGTTTATTTGAATCATCAATTAATTTCAAATTTTATATAATTTATTTTCTATTTTGCTTGCTTTCTTTCTCGAGGATGCGAGAAGTCTCTGTGAGGAGTCCACAGAAGTTCCGTGGATTTGGAACAGTTATTCCCTTGAGGAAGACGATGCTCGACCTCACGTCCTTCCCTGTGTTAATCATCTCGGATATGGGCCATCCATCATACAAGAGTCATCCATTAGGTGAGGCTACACTTGAATGTGGGCTATCCATCATGTGGAGCCCACTTCTTCCATTACGTGGGCCTACCTTGACGTGGACCATTCGTTGTGTGGAGCCACACCTTTAATATGGGTCATTCATCATGTCCTACCATCATGTGGGCCCACCTTCAATGACCATCATCCATCATGTGGGTCCCACCTTTGATGTGGATTGCCCATCAAATGGGACCCACTTGATGTACATGTTTCGTCATGCTGGGCCACACTTTGATGGGGCCACCTATAATGTGGGACCTACCTTTGATGTGATTTGCTCATTATGTGTGCCCACCTTGATGTGAGGCACCACGTTCAATATGAGTCTTCATCATGAGGGTCCCACCTTTGATGTCCATCATCCATCATGTGGGTCCCACCTTTGTTGTGGACCATCTATCATGTGGGCCCAATTGATGTGGAAAGTCCGTCATGTGGGACCCACCATTGATGTTCACCATCCATCATGTAGGCCCCACCTTTGGTGTGGACCATCCATCATTTGGGGCCCAACTTTCAATATGGGTCATTAATCATGTGGGCCTACATTTAATATCAACCTTCCATCATGAGGTCCCACATTCGATGTCTACTATCTATCATGTGGATACCACCTTTAATGTGGACCATTGATCAGGTAGGGCCTGCTTGATGTGGATTATTTATCATGTGGGGCTACACTTTGATGCAAGCCATCCATCATGTGAGGCTCACATTTGATATTACCGTACATTATGTGGGCCCACCTTTGATGTGGACTGTTCATCATGTGGGGTTGATCGTTCATTATGTTGGCTTACCTCGAAGAAATTGCAAAGAGAAGAAAAGAGGAGATGGGAATTAGTTGAAAATTTTAAAAACAAATTTATATGAAAATTAGTCCAAAATATCTACCTACTTAAGCAAAATAATATTCGCTTCAAAAGGTAACCGCTCACTAACTTATAAAATTGGAGCTATTTGGTTACTTATTAAACAAACAAACACTTTAACTTTTACCAAATAGTTTGAAAGCTTTAAAATAATAATAATAATAATAATAAATAAAAGCTTTTACTTATATGCCAAACATGCTCTTAAAGTTTATATTTGTGGCTCTAACTTTTATAAGGATGGCATTTTAATTAGGATTGGGTAATTGGATATATATATATATATATATATATATATATATATATATATATATATATATATATATATATATATATATATATATATATATGTTAGGGCCGGGAAAATCGGAGCCGAGCCCAATAAAGGCAGACTTGTATCATCACATCTGAGCTGGCCACACTTTTGGATTACGATTCCGAAACTAGGGTTGTGGAAGAGAGGCAAATTGGGCTGCACCAATGTTTTGAACTCTCATCCGAAGAACTACGACCCTGGATTGCGTTTGGGACCCTCATCCGAAGCACTACGACCCTGGGTCTCGTGTCTGGGCTTTAACACTGGCCTGGAACTGGGAGGAAACCAGGATGCGCTCGACCCGTCCGACTTGTGGGAAAGAGTCGGACATCCAGTACTCGGTGTTGATAAGATTCATCCGAGGTCCGACCAGGGCCATCTCGCTCATGGGCTTAGGGGGTCGTGAACCAGGTTCATCTCGGATACACATCTGGTCGAGGATCATGCTAGGGAAACAATCCCAATAAGGCATGTTGGAGAATTACTCGGTGCACAATCTAAGGGTAACAACTGACATTAGCACACGCGCAACGCCCGCGTGATGGAAGAGTTTGTGCCGAGATTGATGGCCACGCACCCTTTGATCCACAAGTATAAATAGGAGATGAATCCATTGAAATAGGTACGCAACATTTGACACTCTAAACCCCCAACTACACTACTTAGGCCCAGATTCCTAGCATGACTTAGGCACCGGAGGGTCCCCTTCTCTTGCCAGGGTCTCCTTTGTCTTTCCTTAGTCTTTCTCTTGTACAGGCTTGCCGGGCTCGGAGCTAACCATTGGGGCACAGTTGAGGCACAGTTGAAGTCGCCATATTCTTGCATTATATATATATATATATATATATATATATATATATATATATATATATATATATATATATATATCGATTGTTTTAAATAGCGGTAGCGTATTGCAGCGCTCAACCCTCCGTAGAGCGAAATAGCGTAGCGCTTAGCGTAAGCTACGTACTTCATTTTTTAATTAAAAAAATATTATATATATATATATATAATATACATACATATATATATAATAAATATTAAATAGTGAAAAAATAAAATATTTTGGTATTTTGAGTTAGCAATTACAGATTTAATTTAATTGGTAAATTTTAAGTTAACATATGTCCATGTACTTTTTTAAGGGCCCAAATTAGGTGAGCTCATATTGTGAAGTGTAGACACGAGTGCAAATTTTTTAGACCCCACTGGAGATGAATGTGTTATATCCACACCGCCCATTCATTTTGCCAAATAATTTTAGGGCATGAGCCCAAAAATGAGGCAGATCAAAGCTCAATGGATCGCACCATACGAAACAATGATAATTAAACGACTATCATTAAAAATTTATCGGGCTACAAGAGTTTTAGATCATGTCGACATGTGTGTTTTCCTTCATCCATGTTAGTGTGACCCTATTAACAGTTAGATGGAAAATAAACATTACTCCCTAAGAAAATTTTAATGGTGAGCATTTATATATATTTCTTATGTATATCCACCCGAGATTTGGATCTTATTAATTTTTTGAATCATAATCTAAAATGATGTGGCAAAATGGATGGATTTGCATGATAAAATACATACGCCCCATGTGACACGTATACATTTTATTAAAATTTTGCCACGTTTGCGTGAACGCCTACCAAGTTCATTTGACGACAAATCTACCCCATCGGTATGTGTTATCTAAACCATTCCATTCATTTGAAGAGCTCATCTTAAGGTCTCAAAAAATCAATACAATTCGTCTACTCAAGTGGGCCCACACACCAAAAAGCACGAAAGGGGGGGCAACGTGCACCATTGAAACCCTTTTTGGGATTACAAAACTTTTGGATCAATATGAAATTTGTTTTGACTCTTCATTCAAGTCTTTTTGACCTTTTGAACAGATGTGGAAAATAAACGTTATGGTGGGCCTAAATCCAACCCATTATCTCCATTTTTAGTGTGGTCCCATCTTGATTCATTTTTTGGCTAATGGATATTTAAAAATAGATGAACGGTTTCGGTAGATATAATAAATACATCAGTGGAGCCCATGTAACTTTTTATATCCTTTTAACGGTGTCTTCACATAATTTTAGATGGTAGGAGTGTCACGCCGCCTTAGCTTGACACGCACTTTGACAAAGCAGCTATACCTACAAAGCACTATTCAAACCACTTCCGATTTCAAAAGAAAAAAAAAAGGAGAGGGAAACCAAAAGAAAAAGAGGGAAAGAAGAGGGAGGAGAGAGGGAGAGAGAGGGAGAGAGAAGAAGAAGAAGAAGGAGGAGGAGGTCTGTGTTGAAACACATCACGGTGAGAAGAAGAAGAAGAGGAAGAAGAAGAAGAAGAAGAAGAAAAGAAAAGAAAAAAGGTTTTTTTTTTTTTTTTTTTTTACCAATTTTTTAACGCTATTTTATACGTACGTAGCGTTTTTTGTACCATATATACGCTATATATACCACGCTATATAATATATATATATATATATATATATATATGTATATAGGACAATGCGCTCAGCCGATTTTAACGCCCCATGAGGTCGAGCCGTGTGGGCCCCACCGTGATGCGTTTCGAACATCTACCCCATCAGTTAGATGCACCATTCCATCATGATGCCTGATCTCAAAAATCAAGTCAATTCCGTGACTAGTGTGGGCCACACCACATACGAAAGGGGCCGTGCACCAAAAATATTCATAACCATTTTTCCATGACGGCCCACCGAGATGTAGTTTGCAAATCCAGCCCATCCATTATGTGTGTCCCACTTGAATGAGGGTTCACCAAGAAATTGCAAAACTCAGGTGGGCCCCGCCAAGTGCTTTTATATGTTTTAACGGTGTCTTCACATAATTTTAGATGGTATGGTCCAATTCATTCCATAGGGATTTTTGGGATATCCCATAATTTAAAGGGTACCCATCAAATGCACGGTGTTGATGGTCGAAACACATCAGGTGGAGCCCACATAGCTTGACCTCACGGGAGCTTATCGTCAGCTCTAGCGCATTGTACCTTTTCCATATATATATATATATATATATATATATATATATATATATATATATATAGCATCATTGAATTTAGATCCTCACCAAAAGACCTTGGAAATAAGGTTCTTGGAAAACATCTCCATCAGTCTATCAATAGATATCATTAAATACACCAACCCAATAGACCCAACCTGGTTTTAACAGGTAGGAGCCCTTTGTAGGGTTTAGGTCCTGCCCTTTGGAACCTATTAAAAGTCAGGTCTCATAGGGTTTGAGTCTAGTCATTAACTTGGTACTGGTTAAACTTAGTTCAGGTCAAGATAGCCTAGTTAGGTCCAATTAATTTTAGTGACAAGACACATATCTTATTATTCTAACCACATGCATCAAAGCGTCATATGTGTGCGCGCAGCCTGCTCTATCCATTGGGTGCGACCGACCATGTAAATGCTTTTTGATTTTTCTCAAACCCAACCTAATCCAAGTTCATGTCTTTAAGAACGGGACTTAGAACCCGAAAAACTGCACTCGGACACAACCCATTGACAGATGTAATGATCAGAAGATCAACACATTTCATTTTGGACAATCCATAAATAGGAGTGTACACGAACCGAGCTAGCTCGGTTGGCTCGCTCGACTTGACTCGAAAAAGTTTGATTCAACTCGATTCGAAGTTGAGTTCGAGAAGAGTCGAGCTAATTTTTTGAGCTCGAAAATGAGTCGAGTTCGAGTTGGCCCCAAGTCGACTCGACTTAGATCGAACCCAACTTGAATCAAACTTGGATCAAACCAGTTCGGTGACTTAGTTGCTTTGATATTGATGTTGCTCACCAAGTGTTGGATGAAATGACTCAATAAAGTGTGGCCGGTGGGAAGGAAGGTATGTATATGAAATAACTATCATTTTATTTATTGGTTTTTATGTTGCTTAGAAGGTGTTTGATAACATACTTATAAAACCACTGCTGCTGTTTTATATACAATGGGATTTTGAAGGTGTAGTCTATGTGTTTGTGAAAATGCTGCACAAGCAAACTCAGCTCGAATTGGCCTGAGTTGCTGACCGAATCGAGCCGAGCCCTAGTGGCCGAGCTGAGTCAAGCTGGCAGCTCGACTCGGTTTGACTCGGTGTACACCCCTATCCATAAATGCCAAGCTGTATGCGGAAAAATGACAAGCCACAAATTAAACGGTTGGGATTGTGCAGTTAATGAGAGTTGAGAGGCGAGGCCGATTCACAATGGGTAAACAAACCAGCCCAGATAATTGAACCGAATTGCCTGGTGACTCGGTCACTGGGTGAGGCCGTGGGCATCAAGAACCTATTAAAATGTTTGTTTGCCATCAAACCTGTTTATAAGGTTATACAAGTTTTCAACGGTAGACAGTTCACTCCCCACCGTTTCCTAATACAAATATGGTGGCCCTATAGAGTCGTGCCATTAGGAATATCCCTGGTGACCTGGACATCAGGTAATTAAACGGTGGAGATCACTAATAACCTTGCCTCATGTGGTGTGGTTCACTTAAGTTTTGGATTTTTCTATTTTTTAGCTTCACACATTAAAAGACCTTAAAAAAAAAAAAAATAGTGGATAAAATCCATAAATCACGGTGGGCCCTACAGAGGCCCTGCCTGCACGCCCAGGGCAAAATCGGCTTCTGGTGTTAACGTCTTACAGCGTGGCACGACTGTAAGGGTACTCCTCCAGACCAGACAATCCAAGCCCTTGGATCATTGCTGAGTATTGAACAATCACGTTGAACTGAAGAAAGAGTAAGATCCCTTGATCAGATTTCTGACCACATGGCCGAAGAAGGCAATACATCGTAGGAATGATATGTCACTTGCAGCCAATGGGCACATGGTCCATGGGGTCGATTTTGAGTGGTCACTGCATGAACTGGACGTGCCTCTGGACTACCATTCATCACCACCGTTCATAGTTTGGAGATCACTTGATTGAACAATCATAGCCATCAAATTAGAGAACTTTTGCTAGTGGAAGGTGGATGGTGGACCATATCCAAGTTTGCTTAACCGTCAATTTCAAGGCCAACAAGTTGGGTGGCTAGGATCATCGTAGTAGAACTATCTTTAGGAGATAGCTACATGAATGATCCTGATCATCCTTGCCAAGATCATATGAGGGGCCGATAAGGGCCTAGATTCGTTTGTTAGTTTTGTAGCACTTAAAAAATGATGGTGACTCATCTTCCTTAGTGCATGCCTGTGGCACTGATGTCAAATAATCCGGACCATGCAAATTGTGGGTCCAGTGTGGATGGGGAAGTCGGGTAAACGGTCCATGTTATGGAAAATATGATCGACCACACTTAAGGCCAGCTCAATTCAACCAAACTTCCTTCAAGGTTGGCTCAACTAGATAAGCAGCTAACCCAAAAAAAAAAAAAAACAAACCTAACTAGACAAGCAGCCAATCCAAAGATACTTCATCGGAAGGGACCAACAAGCAAGATAGGACCAAGCCATGGCAGGGAAAGATATGAAGTTGAATGAATCAGTCCAAACCGTTCTTAGATAAGTAATCAGATCATACCCTGCCGACTCCAGTTTTAGGCTGTCCACAGCCGATCCGGCGTAGCCGAGCCCGGTTGAAGAAAGTTTTGCTCGACTCGTTTGCTCGGTCCGACTTCAGTCGACTAGCTTAATCAAGATGCTCAAGCCGAGCTCAATCCAGTAACGCACGATAACATTAACCGCTTAACCATGATCACAGGACAACTGACAGCATTATCACGTTCATAGTTCTTGCCTAATGGCAGAGATCGTGCCGAGATTAACAGACGCTCACTCCAACTAAACAGAATAAATAGGAGCTTAACGTAACGGAGTATGTACACAAAATCTCTCTCCCAAACCCCCCATACACAACTTAGACCTAGATTTCGGCTTGACTTTAGCATTGGAGAGTCTTTTACTTTATACAGGGTCTCTATTGTCGTTCATATGTGCAGGTGCTCGGATCTAGGAGTTCGGCGAGGGTGAACCAGATTTTTGCATCAACCGTCCATATTACTGGAAGGATTTTTCTTTGCCTGATAGGTACTGTAACTGACCATCTATAAAATCAGAAAGATAAAGCAATCATAACCATCCAATTAACGGCTATCAAATGAATGGTTAAAGCGATAGGTCTGAATTGGAATGGAACAATCAGATGGTTAATATTATCTTCTCAGTGCAATTTTTGGTGTAGACTCCGCCCTTAGCTGTGCCAGCAATTTGGACGGTCTAGATTTCTGTAAAACTGTGCCAAGTGCATTTTTGAAGAGTCACCACCATTTTTGAAACGGTGAGCCGTGCAACGGGCAAGGACTGCACCGCATGGATATTTTCGCTCAGCGAGTCGGATTGACTCGTCTGGTGCTAAGTCGAATCGGGCATATTTACGGGGCTGACTTGTGGTACCGAACCGGATCTGAGTCAACTGAGTCTGAGTCGACTCAGACAAGTCGGCAATCAGTGGCTCATCAATGGTTCATGTAGCTTGCCGGGGGTGGGCCAGGCCAGCCCCGGGGCTTCGGGTACCGTTTCAAGATGTGTTAGGCTCGGGCCTCTAACTTAGACACGTGGGTCGGATCCGTGTGTCGATTCTGTAGAATTTTATACTGAGGGCCTGCCCAAGAAAATGCAATCAGGCCCGTGTAGTGAGCGTGCCAGGCCTCCAAATCAAAGGCCCGATTACTATACGGGTCCACGTCGGGTCCTAATTTTAGGCCCGATAAAAATACGTGGAGCTCGCTGCAAACAGATCACAACTGATACGACGATTGTAATCGGACGCCTGCCCCACTTGTTGCAGGAAGCCCATGCAACAAAAAGCTCTGTGGGCCCGCTGTGATATCTGCGTGAAATCCACTCCGTCCATCAGTTGTGCTGGTAATTATTTTTTTTACCTCTATCCTGGTGGGTCTCGCCTTATGAACGGATTGGATGGCATACAAACATCACAGTGGGCCCAGGAAGGTTTCAATTGTCAGCAGACCCATTCCCACGGTTTATTGTGGTGTGGCCCACTTGAGTTATGGATCTGCCGTTTTCTTAATCACACGTCCTACCATGAACTAGCAGAGCTGACGAACGGAGTGGATTCACACGCAGACGTCATGGTGGGCCCAACAGGAAATTCGCGTGATTGAGATCATCCGACAAGAGTAACTTTCGTCAAATACTCCGTCCTCCAGGATGGGTTTCAACCTTTTAAATTTGACGGTCTGGATTGCACCGACCAAACAATGCCGGTGTCACCACAATTTATGAAAGCGCTGGCGCTGGCGTAACTACGGCAGTGACACGTGTCTTGCACTAATTGAGCGTTCCATTGGAGGAACATGGATTAGATCCATCCCATTCATCAGGTGTCCCTCTACATTTTCAAAACAATCCAATCCAAGATTTAGATGGGCCACACTGTCAGGAACAGTGTAAAATCACATCCAAAACTTTTAGGGCATGTTTGGTCGGTGATATTGAATGGTATTGAATTGTATTAGGTGGGATTTACATCATCATTGCATGATGATTGCATGTATGAAAATATCACAGTAATGTAGCCAACAATCCCATGTCCAGTATAGAAATTCTGGGATTAAGTAAAATCATATTTGGTAGACCATAAAATTGTAATCAATGAACAAAATTTAAAGTGACTGTCGTTCACACACACACATATATAATGTCACAGTTATACTGTATGTATAGATGGATGACATGGATAAACACATGCTTCAATGTGGGGCTGTATGTGTAGTGAATTTCAAAATCCGCATTAACTTAAGAGCCTGTTTGGCCAAACCGATCTCAGGATGGGATTGCGATATCCTGGGATATGCATGACGGGCCAAACAGACCGGGTGAACTTGTCCCAGGGTAAGGGAACGAGCAATCACATGGATCTTAAAACAATCCACTGACATCATCATCATCATCTTAAAATTGATCTCATCCCTTGGTTGGACAGATTGGAAGGTAAAATCTATTGAGCGTGCCAAACACACTCCAGTAAACTTGTCCCCGGATATAGCAATCCTATGGTTTTTAAACCAATTCACCGACACCACTGTCATTACTTAAAATCCATTCCATCCTTCCTAATCCCATGGGATTCATCCTGCCAAACATGCCCTAAATGGTACCCAATGCAAATCCGAGACTAATCCTAATGCCCTAAGGGCCCGTTTGGACAGGAGTATTAGGGTGGAGTATGTTGTAGTGGGTTGAAGTGCACACAAAACGAAGCAATTTATTGGATGTCAGTGGATTGTCTCCTATCCCATTGGAGTGATGATCCAGCGCCCATATGGTGTGCAAGTTTGGACGGTCGAACGGTTTTTCTTATTCTTGTTCTTTGTTTTTGGCGCAGGCGCGCAACACGCTTGATGTACGGGCACTCGAAAACCATATACGTGGCATGCATGAGCTTAAGTTAAACCAACTAAATTGTGGAGCCCACTGTTACAAAGTGACAGTCCCAAAATCATATTGGTGGGAAAATTCTGACGTCGTATTTTTGGGCATTTTTTCCTCGTTGGGATATTTTTAATTTTTAACCGTCCAATAAATGTCCACCACGTCCACCACAAAGATAGTCAGATAAAAAAATGAGCTTAATTTTTTGTTCATGCTACATCTAGATTAGGCATCACAATTTGGATGGATTATGAGAAGGACTATTCCGATAGCAGAAATCAAATCTACTGACGAATCCAGCTGGATCGCCGGTGAATCCCATTGGCTTCAATCCCTTGCCAGTCCAAACATCTCAGCGACTGGACTCAGCTTCGTTTTTTGTGCACTCCAACCCACTACAACCTACTCTACCCTAACGGGCCTAAATGCAATTCCATCTCAACCTTTCCCATTGCACTGGACCAAATGCAATTCTATCTCACCTAATCCTATCTAACGCCCTACGCGAGATGCCCTTGCTGTAGCCCACTTGAATTTTTAATCTGCCTGACTTTGATGGTAAGTTCGGGCTGCGATTCTTACTCGGCCCACCGTGATAGTGGGATGAAAATACTCACCGTTGATACCTTCTTAGGGCTAGTGTGATTCTTCGTGGGCCCACCGTAATATTTATATGTCATCCAACAGTAAGAGTTGATGCATTTCCATCCCAGTTTTTCTCATCTCACCCGCCTGTATTTTGAATCTGTCTCATTTTTGCATGCCTATCTCATTGTAAACGTCCAAAACTGATGGACGGAGTGGATATCTCACTGACATCGTTGTGGACCCCACATGGCTTCCGTCCGCGGGAACTTCACGTTGGCCCCGCACAGGGAATTCGCGTGACCAGAGGAGGCTAATTCCGTAGATTCAGTAGAAGTCAGGGGCAAATGTCGGAATTTCCCTCGGACCGACCCGTCCCCGGACTCGGAGAAATTCTGGAAGCTGCTACTCTCTTGTCCGCATGACAAACGGGTCTAAATGTCGGATACTCCCTAGAAAGTCTCTCTCCCTCTCTCTCCCTCGCTCTCTCTCCAGAGTCAACCATCTCTCCTCCTTACTCTTTCTGATTTAAAAACCTGCAAGAAACAGCCCATCTCTTCATCTCTCTCTCTCTCTCTCAAATTCAAAAACCAGCTGCTTCTCTTCTTCTTCTTCTTCTTCTACTACTACTACTACTACTACTACTTTTTCTTCTTCTGTCCCTCTGAAATGCAGGAAAACCCTAGAAGAAGGGAGAGATGGCGGAAAGGAGGGAACCCTGGAACCCCTCTCGTGTAAATCCAGGAGCGTCTCACGACGACGACAACGATCGGTTAGGGTTTCCTGCGATGAAGGGCCCCGATTCCGTCGCCGACGAGCCCAAGATCGACGATCGATGGCTGATCGATCCCAAGCTCCTCTATCTCGGCCCCAAGATTGGCGAAGGCGGCCATGCCAAGGTCTACGAGGGCATGTAATCTCTCTAACCTTTTTCTCTCTGTCTCTCTGTGTTGGGTTTAGATCTTGAATTCTAGGCTAGACTATTAGGTGAGTTCGATACAGCAAGGGAGTGTTATTGACATATTCCAATTGCATAGGAACATGATTATGTTGATCCAGACCATGATGAAGTTGGGTGCAGAAATTACACTAAGTGTCCCCTGTAATTGGACTATTGACTGCTATCTTTTCAGTTGTCTATTTGATGGCCTCCGATTGAATAGTGGGGATCGTCTCTGATCTGTGTGATTTTCGCTCTATGTTCTGTTTGGGCCACCATTTGGTTGTTTGGATTGACATATATGTATTTTACATCGATGTGCTGCTGATGCTCCTTTAGGTGTACCAAGCTCACTGTATTCTAGTTGTGGCCTGTGGGAGTCATGGATGTTAGGTTTTGTTTTGTTTTTTTTTTTCCTTTAAAATTTTGGTGGTTCAACTGCAATTAAATTTTTAGTGTGTTTGCTTAATATATTTTAATATGGAGATATGTAATTTATCGAGAATGATTTTTGTTGGATTTTTATTTTGAACAAAATCTATCCCTTGAGCATATTTTCCTTTTCTTTTTCATGTTGAAATTCAAGAATTGGATTAAGTTGTTTCCATTCACGTGAATGGAAGTTTGATTTGAATACTTCCACAAAACGCTGCAGGAGCATGGAACAGGGAGCAACAATGGGTTTACTGTAAATACATCGCTTTTGTTTTCCTTAAGAGTGCTCATTGCATTTGTGTTTTCTTGCCAGTTGGAATGAGTGCATTTGGTTGCTTTCTCAGTTGGTTGAGTTGATTATCAGTTTGTGCTCATCTTGCACTTATAATTTTAATTTTAATTTTTTTTTTATTAATTTATTTTTTTTTATAAATTTATGAACGTTGTCATTTGGTGTCCAGCAGAAATGAAGCAATTTCTGTGTATATTTCAAAGTAGATGCTTAGGGTGCATTGGGCTGCTCAATCGAATTAAATTGCAATAACCTAATTCAATAAAGAGGAGCGAGAAATGTGGGGTCATATCCATGCCACTCATAGTGAGGGACTGGGCCCCAAATTAACATTACAGTTTCTTCAGTTCCACCTTTTTTTTTTTTTGACAAGTATGGGCTCAAACCTGAGACCTGATTGTTGAAACACACTCAGTCTGCCATTGAGGCTATTTAAGGAGGGGGAGGACTTCAATTCCACTTGAAATACATGGAATTGCAATAAAGGGTTTGGTTGTCATTATGAATTAACATGGTCCCATCCCAATTTTGGTAATTTTCTCTTTATTGAATTGATTTACTGCAGTCCAATTCCATTGAGAATTCAAATGAACCCTTAATCTTAACCAAACAAGATCCTCACACCATAATCATATTTTCTAGGTACAAAGCATCAAGCGTGGCTGTAAAGATAGTACAACCAGGTAGTACATTGGAGGAGTATGCAAAGCGTAGAGAGAAGTTCTTAAGGGAGGTCGTGATGCTAACTCGGGTGCAGCATGAGAATTTAGTGACGGTATTTTTTTTAAAATTTTTATTTTTTGCTGCTTCTGCAGAATCTTTTTCCTTTGAATTTTTCCTTTTCCTTTTTTTTTTGACTGTGCCATAATCATTTTATGTTTATAGAGAAAATGTTCTTCTGGAAGCTGCTTTCATCGGCGGTAGCTTCTGAATGAAAGTAACTTAAATTCCCCTTTTTAAGTAATAAAAAAACTGCATTTCTGTAACAAGTTATTCATTTTGATGACTGCGTTCCCTTCCGTGTACTTCCTGTGGCTGGATATGGTTACTGCATTCTCCTTTTTTAATGATTTCACTCATAACACTACTTGTTCCATCCTCAAAAAGGGTATAAGATACTTTTGAATGCTACATGACAGCATGTTTGACACAAAGATGAAGATCTTTTCTTCGTGAGATGAATGGTGAGCATATTGGAGGCTTTCACTTTGCACTGGGCAACTTTGGGACACTGCTTAATTCTTGTCCATGCCCCCTAGGACAGTATGGTTTCTTGAGTGAGCACATCATTAGTACTGTATTCTTTTAAAGACAAAACAGACATGAAACAAGCATCATGAAATTGTAGACATTGGTCGCACTCACATTGATGGTCTTTTGCAGAGATTTGTTGGTTGAGACTTTCTCTACAACAAAATATCTCATTAACTGCCACCAAATAGGATAGCACTCACTCAAAAGCTTGATGAACTGATGTAGTTAATTGCGTCATCATCTGAAGCATCTGATTGCGTTTGATGGTCATCAAAAGCTCATTGGGCCTTGTTGATCAATCTTGGTTGGCAAACTCTAGACTTAGACTTGACTAAGGCAGATTGATGACTTGTGCAAGTCATTTCACCTTGGGTTATACAGAAGTAAGTGTGTAAGAAAAAAATCTGAAGAACTAATAAAATTAATAGTTTGTGTCTAGAATTTACATTGGATTTACACTTTATAAAATGAGACATTTTACAAGAATATATCATTGGGAGTGGAGCATCCAATGAGTGGACATATGTGATATCTAGGACATTTATCAAGTGGATCATCATGAATCTATTGCCGTTCATTGCCCTTGCTCAGTTGCTGAGTCATGGTCATTCACCTTTCTTCATTTGGCTGAAGGGGGCGGTGGTTGTCCCTAGAGTAGGGGTGGCAATGGGCTGGGTTTGGGAGCCCATCCTGGCATGACATGATTTGGCCCAGGGCTGAGCCTGGCATGGGCCTGGCACAACAGGTCCAAGCTCGAGCTGGAAAAAAAGAGTTGGGCCCCAGCCCCAAAATTGATCAAATCCCTATTTCCCACTTCAATGGACCTAATCCATCTGTTGATCAAGTGGGCAGAACATGCACGAAGGAGTAGACATTAAAGATGAAACCAAAGGTACATGCAAGATGCATGTTTTGCCTAACCAAGGACTGGAACCATGGTGTATTCCTAGGATAGAGCACATGAAAATATTAAGTTGGGCTGGGTTGGGCTAAAATGATTTGAGCCAAAGTCCAGCCCCAAAGTTGCTTGGGTGATACATGCCAAGCCCAAGCCTGGTCCAAAGCTGGGCTGGCAGGAAGAAGTGTTTTCCCATCTCCTACTCTAGGTGGTGGAGACGGTGTAGTGTGTATGAGTGATCCAGGGTTCAATCCCTGGTCGTGTGTTACCTTTGAAGAAAAAAATATAGGTGTTCACTAATAACACAATGTGATATGACTTGGCCAGATATCCTTTGACTTGGCTGAGTCACTGAGTCACGAGAAAACTTGGAAAAACTTGCTAGAGTCACATGTTGATTCTGTGCCTTCACCAGGTTAAAACTTTTTTTTTTTTTTTTTTGGTGTCTCATAAAGACAGGTCAACTCAGGTGAGTCATGGATCGACCTGTTGACTCGGCTAATCTTGCATTATCCATGAAAGTTCAGAACCATAAGGGTGTGAATGACACATCAGATCGGTTGGCCACCTGCCACCCATGGACCAAGTCTATTTCTTGCATTGAAACATGCGTTAGCATGAACTTTATTACTATTTGTTGCTTGGCATGCTATCATCTCCTTTGTTTTTGGAATAATAAGAGATATTAGAGGAAATAGAGTGAAGTTTTATTTTTTCAAATCACATTTTCTTGTGATGTAATGCAAACCCCAAAAGGGGAAGCGAATAGATCAAGAAAAGAAGAAAGAGATTGTGGGAAAGGACCGAACAATCATCTAGCTGAATGCTAGAGATTGCAAATGTAAGACTACGAGCAAGCTCAATAGTCGAGCAAGCTCAATAGTCTTCTAGTCTTGAACTAGAGATCACTTTCCCCCCTTCAACCACTATCGTAGAGAAATATGAGAATTACTCAAAGAAAATATCATTCAACTTGTCTTATTCCATAGGCCATAGGCCTTATTTATAATTAGTCCTTACAATCTGTAATAAAAGCTATGGAATCTAAAAATAAAATTCCTAGCTAGCCAAGATATGAGAAAATAGGAAATTACCCAAATAAGAAAACACTTAAATAAGAAAGTACTTAAATAAGAAAAATCTAAAATTACTTCTTGCTTAATATAAAGTATGAAGGAAAAAGGAAATTTCCAAGTGTAGAGATTTGAAAGAAAAGGAAAGTAGTGATGGGCTAAAAGGGAATGTGGTCCTTTTCTTGTACATTGCTTTTGTATGTGTTTTTTTTCTTCTTTCAGCATGAGTTGCTACCATTCGAATGTACTTTGTATTGATCAACTAGGATGTACCCCGAGAGACTTACTTTTGGTTTAGGGCATTCTCCCATGATATTGTTCACCTTTCTTCGGTTTTAATCTTATGTTTCTGAAGATAATCTTGTATTTAAATGAATGAGATTAGAACTTGCTAAGGAACAATAAAACTATCATCTCTAGAATTTACTTGTAATCTATCTGACAGGTGGTAGGGTTACTATTCGGAAGAACATGTCATGTTGTATTAAACTGAAGTGGTACTTTGCCCAGAGAATGCATGCTTAGCATTAGTTGTGGAACTCCTCTGTTTTTATTTTATTTTTATTTTTTTAATAACTCTTTTTAGTATATCACTGATCCATTGGATATCCTCTTAGTTCTATTTGAGTAATACCTAAATTCAGTTGCTGAGATTGTTTATTTATTGGAACAGTTCGTTGGTGCTTGTAAAGATTCAAATTTGGTGATAGTCACAGAGCTTTTGATGGGTGGTTCGCTTAAAAAATTTCTGAGAGCACTGCGTCCAAGTTGTCTGGATCTGCAGCTCTCTGTCAGCTTTGCATTGGATATCTCACAAGTGATGGAATGCTTGCATGCAAATGGTATCATTCACCGTGATCTGAAGCCTGGTAATTATCATAAAAAAAAAAGACTTCATTTTGCTGCTCAAATTTGTGTTGAATGCAAAGAAGCTTCTACAATTGTCATAATTGAGGAATAGCGTGCATTTGAGAACTAGCCCAAACTTAGTACTACTGCAAGCATAAAAAGAGGAAATTTCAGGCAATTCTCAATGGGAAACATGCAACCTCTTGCTGAAGGAAACTGAAGGTACACATGGAAGCGCCTGCTTTTGATAGCTGATGCACTGCATTGTGCTCAATTGCAAGTGAGATCAGAATGAACACCTCTGAGCCACTTTTATCTCACTTTGGGCCATGAAAAGTGGTAAAACATGGAAACCAGCAATGTGGTTACTGTTTGCTAAGCAGCTCTATATGCATGGTTTTAAAAAGCTGTTACCATACAGCTACATCAGCCGTATTGTAATCACATCAGCCCCCACCAATACACTATACAGGGGTGAATCAGATTACTGGAAAAAAGGGCCACATCAGCCTGTATGGGCTGTACCGGTATGTGGCCAATATGCCCAACACGGCCATAAAAGGCTCTCTGTTTTTCTTCTTTTCTCCAACACCAGAGGAAGCGTAGAATATTATGATAGATTAAGATCTAAGCCTATTTCTGGAATTAAAACATAAGATTTGAGTGGGATTGGGATGAATTGAAGTGGAATAGATCATTTTAGGCAAAACCAGGAAAAGTTGCACTCTCTCTCTCTCTCTCTCTCTCTCTCTCTCTCTGTTGTATTTCAATAAGCGGATAATAATCCACCAAATCATGCTTGATTTGATTGGGGCCTAATCAGTTTGACTTTCAGCAGCTGAAGCCAATAGATGACATTCATATTGGAGAATGGTCTGATACACAGTTGAATACATGCTAAAAATACAAAAAAAGGATAAATTATGGTATTTTACACTTTTTCCCTATTTTCCTAAGATATTTTGAGCAAAAGAAAAAAAAATGCTAATACAGCCCATTTCATCTGATACTGGTCCAATACACACCTTATTGTATCGTTTTGGGCCTGGGCTGTACACCCGCCGATACTTTATCAAAAACCTTGCATACATGCCTAGCGAATTTGTTCCACTGAAAGCAGACTCGATCCTGATTTGCAGGGACTTCCAAATGGGCCCTGATAATAGGCAGAACTCTATCCTGGCACTAGAATGATATTACTTCTTCCATTATGTCCTTTTCCCTCCATCTCTTCCAAATTCAATGCTCTAATGGAATTTTATTGTGATGATATTGGAAATATTTCTCCAGAGGAAAGGTTTGGGATGAATGGGTTTCAGCTGGCTGACGACAAAAACATGCATGCATGTAAAATAAGTTTTTAAGTCGGATATGTCATTTTGTGCTCTTTTTGCCTATTTCTTTGGCCATTCTCTCCCCTATCAATCATGTAATATACGAATTTGGTCATGCCTCTTACTTGTCATCATCTAAGGCTTATCCCAATTAATTGATTATGCCTCTTATGATCATAAAAAGCAATGTTGTCAAATAGCATATGCGATCTTGTGTGATTGCATATGTGTGTGCGCATATGCGATCGCACAATCGCATATGCAGTCGCATTTTATTTATTTATTGGCATTTTTTCAAAAAATTCAAAAAAAAATCTAAAAAATCAGAAAAAATTAAAAAAAATCAGAAAAATCAAAATAAATTATTATGTCATTGGGACATGAAATACATTTAATTTCAGTAAAAAAAATAATAAAACCAACCAATTACATCCATATGATAATGATACATTTACAAATTACAATATAGTTAACTTCTTAGATCTTAACAATTAACATTTTACATTTAACAATAACAAATATGAAATATGAAATATGAAATGTCTATATTCAACATTCAACACTACATGTACATGATACAATACATAATATATCAAGTTAATAAGTTATTAATATCAAGTTATCAAGTATCAACAATCAACAACATCAACATCAACATACTTAGACTTATGAGACAAGCATTAAACAAAATTAAAAACTTTTGAATTTATTATTTTATTTATCTAATCAATAATCATTAATCGTATACATTGATCTAGCATCCATTGTGGCACATCACCACCAGGTCCACCACCACCACCACCACCATCATCATCATCATCATTCAAGTCATCTCCTTCTTCCACACACTTCTTCTTCTTCCGTTTCTTCATCATCTATATGTACTAATACTTCATCAACATCCAATGGTGGATGATCTTCAGCTTTATCATCATTATCACATTCTCCTTGTTCAATCTCCTCAATCTCATCAACGGGTTGACAGCTACTACTTGCCCCCCGGCTCCCCCCCGTCCTTCGCCTTCGAGTGGTATTACTACCTTCACCAGGTGTCAATCTATATGCGGCATCTTCAACTTGTGCCCATGTCGCATATGCTCCTCTCAATGAATGCACTTTTTCAAAAAATTCAGAAAAAATCAGAAAAAATTCTCAGAAAAATCATCTCTAATTATTATACATGAAATGAGCCCACTTACATTCATATGAAGTTATGACTTATCCAACTCATCTAAGCTAACATTTTGTTGATAACTTGATATCAAGGGTCAAAGAAATCAACATCAAGTCATCAACCGTTCAACACTTTTCTTTCCTACTTAAGAAGTTATGTATGTAATTGTTCTAATCAATAATCATTATTTTTAATCATTGTATTGAATCATCACCAGAAAACCAAGTCGTTGAGCTTTTTTTCTTGCTTCAATGGCGATTCCTTTCTTGGATGATCTTCTTCAACTTGATATGAATCGGAAGAAAGAAAGCGCATTTGACATTAGCTATTTAGGTATTTAATTTAGCTTAGGCCACTAAAAAATTGAAGTTTACAAAAAAACAAAACAATTACTAAACTTACCATCTCGAATGTGCTCTAATTGCGCTTACCGCCAACGTAACCACTAGCATACCACATACACTAACACGTGAGTCTAAGAATCTTTTATAATTTCTAAAATCTTCGAAAATTGGCCTCGTAATCATAGTCGCCTTCTTTAGAGTCGGATCCTTCTTATTTGTGTAAAATCCACACTACAAAGCTTCTACTCCATTTCTTTCGCAGACATCCTTTGTAGTGTTAAAAGTAGGCGACTTTTTGCTCACGACGAGCGAATACCACCAATCACCGAGAAAAAGCATTTTGGCATAAAACCCCATCTTCTATCTATAGGTTAGACTTAGAGTCTTAGTCTCTTAGAGACACTTTGTAGAAAAACTTTTTATAAGAGTTCAAGATTACTTTGTAAAGAAGTGGAATGACCTTCGCATCCACCGACTTCAAGACGTCCTTCCTTGACAATTTAAAGAGTTCGAGTAGTTTGGTACTAACATTCATTCATAGAACTTAGAAGTACTTACTGGGTAATTTCATTGTCCGATGTCTTGCTATGATATCCCTTGAGAATATCCCTTCACTTTTTGTGTAGAAGTCCAACAAAGTTGAGATCTTGTCCTGTTCTCCTCTATCTGGAATCACTTTCCAAGACATCAATAAATCTAACCATATGCATGTACTATAGTGCTTTTGTTCTGGATCGACGAATAAACAGTGGGTTAAGGATGTAAGCTTGTGCCTTGCAATCTCCGAATACAATGGGGATGACATTTGGCTTCCCCTTCTTCTATCTATAATATCTAAAATTGGCCTATAATCACAGTCTCTATAGTTAAAATGGTCCATGATCTTATTTTTCGCCCTCTCCACGCATCATATATGTAGCCCATTGTGGGCTTTTCATCCCCGTCCACCAATTGCAACACAGTGACTAAGGACTCAAATGATTTGTTAGACCCGTTTTCCTTCAGTCTTCTTTGACCAAGGCTCACTTGTAAAATCGGCCGACATTACAAAGCTTCTAAGTTTTGATTTCTTTTAAAATAACATGTAGCTTTGTTGTTCTGTTAAAAGGTCAGAAGCGAAAAGTTGTACCCTGTTGTAACTTACTAACTTGTAACTTCAACTTCAAAGCAAACTTGATCGCTTGACGAAAATAATTTTTAAAAAATGATAAAAAAAAAGAAGTTGAAGTTACCTTACAATGTGTTTTCTCATTCGACCGAGAAGAAGGGCGTGTTTGTACATAAAGACCGTGATTCTTCTAGCCCTTGTAATCACATTTATAAATAATCTACCTATATCTTCTAACGTAAGATCAATACAATGGGCCGCACAGGGGGTCCAAAATAAATGTCGCCTCTTCTCCATAAGAAGACGACCGGCCATTACATACAAGGCTGCGTTATCTGTAATTACTTGTACAATGTAGTCCTCATCTATTTCTTCAACTACACTATCTAATAAGTTAAACAAATACTCTCCTGTGTGAATGGCCCGACACATCCACTGACTTCAAGAACATTTTCCCAGCTGGACAATTTACCAAAAAGTTAATGAGAGACCGGCTGGATCATCGGTCCATCAATCGGCCATTAGTGAACAACCATATATTTTCCATGATTCCCTATATTCAACTATGAAGGATTGTGTATATTCAACTTTAGTTTTTAGGCATGTCTCTCTCATTTCATGATATGAAGAAGGTTTGAGGCCAAGTCTAAATTGACTTATAGCCTCAATTATTGCTTTGACGCTTTTCGATTTAACGGTGTTGAAAGCAATGCTGGTTTGGTAAAACCACTTAGCAATATATTGAATTGTGGTTTTCTTATCTTTTTGTTTATACCGGTTCTCTAAAGTTGTTTGAGCCGGCCCTTTTCCTCTACCCTTTTGGTCGACCACATCCTCGGGGTGTGGTTTACACCATCTATCTATGGGCCCATGCCCTCGGGTTCTTTTCGATGGTTGTACTTGTGGTCTAGACCGGCCCGTCGAAGTAAGGGGAGTGGGACTAGCTTCATTTACATTAACTACATTTATATCTTCATATGCATCTTGTTCCATATATTCCTCCTGACCTAGAACACTATTGCATTTTTTTCTTGATTGTTTTTCCATATACTCCACGATCTCCCTTTGGATTTCTGGAGTAATTTTATTGCATGCTTTTGCATTTGACCCCGGTAAATATGCAAGGTGTTGCTTGTGCCTTGCATTGCCATCGGAACTCACATACCCACATAACTCACATACTATGTGAGTCTTTTTGGTAGCACTATGGTAATGCCCATACTTCCAACCCAGGTCATTCGACTTGGGCTTCAAAGAGGAAGATTGGGAAGAAGACATTATGATGGTGGATGGTGGTGTGTGTATTAGTACTAAAAAGTAAAAAGTAGCTAGCTACTAACTACAAACTAGAAAGTAAACTATAAATAAAAAGAAAATTAAAGTAAAGTAAGAGACTAAGAGGAAGAACTAAGAAGTAAGAAAGAAGTAGATCTAAGAGAGTAAGTAAGAGTAAAGACTAAAGAGCCTAAAGAGATGAGGCTTGAGAGAGAGAGAGAGAGCGAGAGAGAGAGAGAGAGAGAGTTACACTTACACGCACACACACACACACTTACACACTTACACTTGTAGAAACTAGAAAGGGAGAAGAAGAGGGAGAGAGAGTTGAGTTACACACTTACACATGTAGAAAGGGTGAAGAAGAGGGAAAAGAAAATGAGAAAAAGAGAGAGAGTTGAGTTACACTTGTAGAAAGAGAAGGGAGAGAGAGAGAGAGAGAGAGAGAGAGAGAGAGAGAGAGAGAGAGAGATTTACACACAAATAAAAATTAAAATTACAAATCTAAAAGAGCTTCCCAACTTCCAACTTCCAACTTCCAAATTCTTGTCTAAGTTGTCTACATGTCTTCTCTTCACCCTTGCCCCTTCACTTGAGTATTGATCTTGAATTCTTGTTGTAACTTGTACTTGTAACTTGTAACTTGTAAGATGTAACATGTAAGTTGTAACTTGTAAGATGTAACTTGTAAGTTGTAACTTGTCACTTGTAAGTTGTAACTTCAAACTTGTAAGTTGTAACAACTAACAACTAACAAAGTAACAAATCAATTAACAAACAAAAAAAAATAAAAATGATAGAAAGAAGTTGTTAGAATTAGAAACTTAGAAGTTAGAACTTAGAAACTTAGTGGATGGAGATTGGAGAGGAGTGAGGAGTCTCTTGACTCTTGAATCTTGATTCTTGAATCTTGAATATGGATGGTATGATGTATCATGTATCTTGGATTCTCGATTCTTGATTCTTGTACCTTTCCTTGATTCTTGAAAGTTGAAAGAAAAGAAACGAGATATGGAAATGGAATATGGATGGAGAGTAGTGGATGTAGAATGTAGATTGTATTGTAGAGTGCTTAGAAGTGTAAGAGAGGATGTAGTAAGAGAAATAGAGCATAGAGAGAGAGAGAGAGTTTGAGCTTTTTTTGCATGTAGGAATGCTTAGAATGCATATTTATAGAGAAAAAAAATCCGGATTAAAAAAAAAAAGGGTAAAAAAAGGGTCAGAAATCTGACCATTGGCCATTATGCGATCGCATATGCAGTATGTGATCGCATACATCGCATATGCTGGCACATGTGACATGCGATCGCATATGTGCAGGGATCGCATATGCCACTGCCGCATATGTGATCACCCCAATATTATGCGCATATGCGATCGCACATGACAATACTGAAAAAAAGTACACGCTTGTTTCCGAAGTTTTAGAATATTGCTGAAGGATGACTCCTGTATGTGGCAGATAATCTGCTTCTAACAGGAGACCATAAGAAACTTAAGCTGGCAGATTTTGGTTTAGCAAGGGAGGAGACGGTGACAGAAATGATGACTGCTGAGACCGGTACTTACCGGTGGATGGCTCCTGAGGTACCCATCTCTGCTGCATTCCTATTTCTTTCCAGTTCAAAGTATATGCAGCAAAACCACACTTCTCAACTGCCCGGTTTAATCAGTTGTACAGCACAGTCACGCTCCGTCGGGGTGACAAGAAACATTATGACCATAAGGTCGACATTTACAGCTTCGCCATAGTTCTATGGGAGCTGCTTACGAACCGCATGCCATTTGAGGGGATGTCCAACCTGCAGGCAGCATATGCTGCAGCTTTTAAGGTATGGTTTTGTCATGCTACCAGTTGAGTAATTTCTTTCCCAAGTATGTTTTTTTCTTTCTTGCTCATTTCTGTGTCGATTCCGAGCCGTTCGCTTTAAGGGCTTTTTTATTTCACTAATTGACCCAGTAATGTAAAGGAAAAGTGTTGTCATGATAACTTCACCAAACCAAACAAGAGAATCGTTGGTCAAATGCAGATGTATTCGGGAGACAAGGAATTTATAATCGTTGCACTTTTTCATGTTATTACTGTGAAAATCTCGAATCCAAATAGCGATAGCAGTGAACTTTGGTGATGATTTAACATTAAAGTGATGTAAAAATGCCATCAATACAATTCTTCTGCTGATAAACCAAACACGGGAATCGGTGGTCAAATGTAGATGTTATGAGACGGGTAGCGTAATTTGTAATCATTGCACATTTCCTTTACATAACCATGGTAATTGGTGAAACAAATAGGCCATAAAAATCATGTTAAATCCTATTGGTATGTCACATGAATCACATCATAAATCGTCGTTTGAGTTTACCAACATTTCCTTTGTACATGGCTAGCCGCTGAGGCTTGGGTAACATTCTGTAGTACCTCGATATCAACTTCTGCTCGAACCTGTTGGTGGGTTGGCTTGTTGAACTGACCAAACATTTGGGAGGAGGAAGAAAAGAAAAGAAAAAGGAATTTGAAATGGGCAGGTCATTATGTTTCCACTTTCAGCCTCCAAAGCAGTAGTTGGTTCATTTCAACTTCCAAGTACTAGAAGTGGACAAATATTATTTTCGGGTTGGAAACATACTCTATCTGCCTCTGGTTCTTTAATGCTTCCAATCCAAGGTTTAAAGTATCATCCGAAGCGGGTATGTGTCATTGGATATGTATGAGAATCGCCCATGAATGATACTGTTATATTAGCCCGTATTGGCCCAAAACAGCTTGATACAGGGTGATATGGGTTTTGGTGGAATTATATGATACTGGATGCACCATTTAAATGCTTGTTCCTATCACCCTTATTAGTTTGGTAGTTATGCATTCCTTGGCTGTGTTTTATGAGACCACATTTTGATATTTCACTATTCTGACATTTGGTAGTTTATTTCCCAGAATGTAAGGCCCAGCTTGGATGACATTCCAAAAGATCTTGTTGCATTGTTGGAGTCCTGCTGGGCAGAAGATCCAGCTAGCCGTCCAGAGTTCAAGCAAATCAGTGACATGCTCTCAAATTTCCTTGCAACCCTCGCTCCTGCACATACAATGCCGCCTTCTGTAATTGAGCTCGGGCAGAGCAGCTACATGACAGCCGATTCTCCAGGCACCCGACATCTGATGGACAGGTCTAGGGAGGGTGATGAGTCCAAGCCTGGGAGGTCGTCTCAGGGCTTTCTTGGTTGCTTCAATGAGTGTTTCTCATAGGGAGTGGAGGTTGTGCGGTCTAGACGCATTCTCTCTTTTCCTTTTCAACCCAATTTTGAATGCTTATTTTGTTACCGGGAGTTTGGTATTTCTTGGCTGCTTCGAAACAGGTAGTGGACGCCACACGAAGCTGAAGAAAACTACGAATTGGTGGTGAGTCAGATGCTGTAGAAGTGGCAGATGCGTTTTTGTTGGAGAATGTGGTGATATCTATATCGGGTGATATCTGGTTATGGTTCTCTTTGGGACATTATGGTACAAATGTTGTACAGGGGAGCTTTGAAGATCAAGAGGCTGTAATGGTTCTTTTTGTATGGAGGAGAAGCTAAATTCTGAGCATGTCTTGTATCTGGGATGTATGGATAGTATCCTTCTCTATCATTTTTTATCCTCTTTTAAAACCAGCCCTTTGATTCTGCCTCTTTTGCTGCTTTTTCTACTAATATTGTTGGATCTTTATATTACTCGTGTACACTAGCCTGTGGTGTTGCTGCATGCAGGTGTACGTGGATGCTTTTCTTTGCACACGCATGCGGGGTCCATCTTATGTGTGTTTGAATCATTTGCAGGCTTGTCCAGTCTCAAGGTTTGAGTTGGTATGTTCTGAGCATCGTAGTAAGGAATGGAGAAGGGAATTGTGATGTTACAATGACTTCTTTCAATTCTTTCAGTTGGATGGGCCATGCACCAAAAGTCTCACCGGCTCGGGAGGTCCTAGCCTTCTAATCTTTCCCCCTTCTCAAATTGAATGTGGAGGGGTTAGGATTTTTCCACTTAGGGGCACTTTGGGCCATGGTTGATTACTGTGGGTTCCATCAGATTAGTGCGTTTGTGTGACCTGAGCATGGAGATCATATGGTTTCTTGTTTGTTAATAAAACCATTCTCATTTTTTTGGAAGATCTTTGCATGGATGCATGTTTTAGCATTCTTAATATGAACTGATGGAAAAGGAGAAAAAATAATTTAAAACGTATTTAGATAATACTACTGTGCCCCTAGCATAGTATTATAGGCCAGTTTTCATCCCTGGATTGCATCCTTAGATTGATCTTTGCTGTTGATGTTCTTGTCAAACAACCAATTACTCAAAAGCTAGAGATATCAGATGATGTATCAATGTAACCGCACGGTTTGGTACTTCTGGATTGGAATATTTGCTATTTCCGGGGTTTTGAACTCTTTCCTTATGCTATGATATTATGTCAAGCAGCCACTCTATCTAAATACCATCTCAAACAACCACTTTCTTTAAAAGCTCCAGCCATCCATCATATGATGGTCTATCAATGTATATCAAGGCAACCAAATGCTTAGATGATGATGTATTAATGTATATAAGGGACTTTAACACTTCAACAGTTCTCACTGACAGTGAAGTGTCAACTGACAGTGTAGTGAAGTGTCTACTGACAGTGTTGTGTACTAACAAGCTAACAAAAAAAAAAAAGTTCTCACTAACAATATTCAAGCTACAATCATTCGTTGCTGATGATCCTGAACTTGGAATCTTGGATTTGTATATGAGCGGTTCAATTATTTTATTTTTCAATGTTCCGTATTAAATCTTTGTACACAATCAACCATTTAACAAATGTATGGTACTACGGTCTGTGAATCCAGAATATGAATGGTTCACATCATCAACCAGAATGTGAATGGCTCAGATTATCATCTAAGATGAATCCCAACTGTGGAAACCGGCTACTGTACCATACCGTGCTAGCGGAAGCTGGTTGCGTGGTGTGCCGCACCCCCACCGACTTTAGTGGTGTGTTGACGTCACCAAGTTCTGTGGGCCCACTATGATGTATGTGTTATATCCACACCGTCCATCCATTTGTAGTGGTCATTTTACGAAATGAGCCGAAAAATAGGCAGATTCAAAGCGCAAGTGGACCACACCACAAAAGGCTGTGGGGTTTGGATCTGCCTGTTTCCTTGTGGTGTGGTCCACCTGTGATTTGGATCTGCCTCATTTTTGGGCTCACGCTATAAAATAAGATGGAAAATGCATGAACGGCGTGGATAAAAAACATACATTATGGTTGGGTCCACATAATGTTGACATCACCTAGCTTGCTAGTGTTGGGGTCACTAGCCAAACCGCATCCGAACAGATGACGAATCACACTCCAGTGTATGTTTGTTTCCCAACAAGAGTCTAGAATAGTTATCCCAAGTGCTTCAAATAGTAGATGGGTCCCATGGTGGATGGAGCAGATCTCTAATCTGATATAATCAATCTGTATTAACCATCCAATTAATGTCGTCTATCAAATCAACGGTAAAAGTAAAATAGTGAATGGTCCAGATTTGAAGGTGAAAACCAGATACCTAGTATAATCATCTCTGTGAAAAATCTCAGCCATGCTCCATTGGCCACATGGGTCAGCAGTTTGGTTGGTCTGGATTGCTTTACATCTGTGCCAGGTATGCCTTTGAAGAGTTTCAACCATTTTTTCAATGGTTGAAAACTAACACAGGAGTTATCGACAGATCAGGTGGTGTCGCCAACACTGCCCCTAGTGGTAGTGTGCCAATGTATTGGGTGCTGTGGGTCTAACACGATGTATGTGTTTTATATCATCGCCGTCCATCCGTTTTGGCCCCTCATTTTAGGGGAAAAAACAAAAAATAAAGCAGATCCGAAGCTCAAGTGGACCACACCACAGGAAGTAGAGATGATTGAACGCTCACCATTAAAAAATTTTTTGGGGACCACAGAAGTTTTGGATCAGGTTGATATTTATGTTTTACCTTATCAACAGTTTGGATGAAAAATAAACATTACAGTGGGCCCTATACAGGTTTCAATGATGCGTGTCATTATCCCCACTGTTTCCTGTAGTGTGGTCCAGTTAACCTTCAGATTCTCTTCATTTCTAGTTTCTTAAACTAAAATGAACTAGAAAAATGGATGGACGGCGTGGATGTAAAACACGTACATCACGTTGGGCCCCACAGCTCCCAACATATCAACACACCACCTAATCCTCGTTCTCTTACGTCCGTAAGCAGCGGGAGGAGTTGAGAAGCAGTGCTCCTGCTATACTACTCCGACCATATGCTCGATATTCGGTGCTTTCATCAAATTGGCCCCAGTTTCTACGGGGTTGATCATGTAAGGAAGCGGATTGGCTGGTGTACCACACACCGTCCATCCAGTTCTGTAGGTCCTATCATTAGTTACGTGTTATATCCAAACTGTCCATCCATTTGAACAGCTCGTCTTATGTCTTGAGCCAAACAATAAGACAGATCTAAAGATCAAGTGGACCACACTGCAAAAAGCAGTGGGGGATTGAACATCTACCATTGAAACTCTTTCGAGGGTCACAGAAGTTTCAGATCAATGTGAAATTTGTTTTTCCCCTTCATTCATGTATTTGTGACCTTATTAACAGATTGGATGGAAAACAAACGTTATTGTGGGCCCTATTAAAATTTTAACGGTGGAAATCATTATCCTAACTGCTATTTTTAGTGTGGTCCATTTGAGACTTAGATAAGATTCATTTTTTTCCTAATACTCTAAAATAATATCTCAAAATGGATGAACGGTGTGGATATAATAAATACATCATTGTGGAGCCCATATAACTTTGATCTCCTTTGAACCGTTGGTTGTCGCTCGTCTTCGATCGCACGACACTTATCTACACCATCCAATCCGCTTCCATCCTGTAACCCAAACCTCTGACTTGTGTGGATCCGACAGAAACGTCCAACTAAAACATCCACATCCACTCCTGATACCCTCATCTCTCACTCTCTCCACGTTCCTATAACTCCCGTATCCCACTCAAACATAACTTCTCCCTCTAAATCTACGGAAAGGCTTTTCATTTCATTTCAAAAGAAGATAGTATTCTTGTTGTAAAAAGCAAAAGCAAAACCATCCAGCATCAAGAATCAGGTATGGCTAGAAAAAGAAAACAAGACTGGCTTTCTCTTTCTATTAGCCCCACCACACCACCCTCTTCCACACCATCTTCTCCCTCCCTCCACCACCCACAACAAGATCCATCCAACCACATCCCTCCTTCTGCCCATCAGCAACACCCATCTAACTACGTAGCTCCTTTCACAGAAGCAGATGGTCAGACCCTATCCACCACATTGACATTGCAACACCCATCCACCACCTTCACCTTCACCGCCGCATTGCCGCAGAGGCAAGACCCACCACCTCCTCCTCCTACCAGGGTCGTGCCGCTTCAAGATCGATCCGCAACCAATGTAATGAATCAGCAAGCCCACCCGGCGCGCCGACGCACCACACGCATCCGCTACAACCGCACCCAAGCTCCACGTGGCGGCAAGGACATTCACGTGCCTCCACCGTTCCCGTGGGCCACCAACCTCCGCGCTACCGTTCGCAGCCTCAACGAGCTCAGATCGCTCGGCATCAACACGATCCAGGGGGAGGTGCAATGCAAGAGGTGCGAGAGACGATATGAGATGGAGTTTGACCTAATGACCCAGTTTGAGGAGATTTCAGAATATATAAGAAAGAATAAGAGAAAGATGAATGATCGAGCGCCTCTGGAATGGAAGGATCCGAAGCTGCCTGATTGCAGACTATGCGAACAAACCGACTGTTTGAAGCCTGTGATCTCACCAAAGAAACGTTCTATCAATTGGCTCTTCTTGCTGTTGGGAAAGATGCTTGGCATTTGCACACTTGAGCAGTTGAAGTACTTCTGCAAGCATACCAAGAACCATCGAACGGGTGCAAAAGATCGGGTCCTCTATCTTACTTATCTTGGTCTTTGCAAACAGCTCTATCCAGACGGCTTGTTCGAATGGTGTTAAGATCTTCACTTTCTTTGAATTTGATTTTCCATTTGATGATTTATTTGGGTGTTTAGAGTTTGTTGATATCCACTGTGGCCTACCTTTTTAGATGGTCCATATGGACGATATTGTTGCCCAATAATCATGCTTACTATCCTTTTTTAGAGTTGAATGTAGGCCGTTGAAAAATTTTCATATTGTTAAAGATTCAGTGATTGTCACAATTATATGTTCAGTGTGAGTTTCTTAAGGTGGTGGCCCGACATCATAGAGTCCATGCGATGGATGGTTCGATTGGATCACTTAACTTTTATACCTAAATAATTATGGAACGATGGAACGTATATGCATATACATCAATAATGGAGATTTAATACCATATCCTTAAAGCATATATACCTGATTGGGAAGACATTCTCTACTCCTCGATGTATTGTGAATTTTAATCTTCTGCCCCTCACACCCTTAAGAGAACCTTCAATGTATCTAGGGTTTTCATACATTAGATTTTTATCCAAGGTTCAAGCATCTTGTCCAGTTTCTATTTGTAATGAATTATTGTGGAGTCTATTGAAACACTCAATCTGAATAATCCACGGATCAGGTCTAAATCGATGATCATATATATATGTGGCTCACCTGATAAAAGTCTTACATTAACATATGTGATTTAGTAGTAATGGACACAACACTTAGGATCTCGAGCCATAAACTTATTTAATAAATTAGGAGGATTTTGTAGTGATGAGATTGTATTATGTTATTTTTTATTGTTATTATTGGATTTATTGAAATGATGGTATTATATCCTTAAAATTCAAGTTTTTAAATTATAATTAAATTTTTTTTTTTTAAAGTTTGATTATTTTTATCTAAACCAAGATCTTAATTATCACTCATAACTCATGCTTAATGTGATGTGTACATCTCATCCATTCTTTTTAAAACTTAGGGAGGTCAACTCATGTATTTTTTTATATATCAATTTTACATTGTTCTGATGGGTGTCAACCATCGTAATGATGTTGATCTTTTAATTTGTTTGTACGGTGAATGTAAGGGTCATCACCTGATGGATGGAGTGGATTTCACATGTACAACATGTTGAGCCCAAAAAGCTTGGTTGTTCCAGGCAGTGCATGAAACATATATTTAAGACGATTTCAAGTCCCTCAAAATAAAACAATAAACCATTCTAGCTAGCCACAATAGGGGTGATATGTAAGAGCATGCCAACTAACTGAGGACCATAGTGGGGAAAACATGAACGAGGTCAAGTTCGCTGCCTCCTTTTCATCATAGAAACTAAAATTTAAGTATGTCGAAAACTCACGATAGCCCACACCACAAGGAAGAGTTTGGATGGGTACATTATTTATTAATTTTGGAGGGGATTATTTATTGCATCCAATCTATTTATTAATAGTATAAGGAACTTTTGTACTTAACCTACTTCGCTCACCTCAACCGACCTACGAAGGAAGATGATTTAATTGGTACTTATCTAAACGGGTTCCTTGGAGGATAGGCGTCTCCAATTGGAGGTATATGTTTTGAGTGACAACAATGCACCCTTCTCATCCTTCGTAAAAATAAAGATTAATTCAATTCTAGCCTTACTCTCAAGAGTTAAAAGACTCTAATAGGTAAAAGGTAAAATGAAATGCATAAAAGAAAATGAAGTACAATTTGAGCCCTACTTTATTTTTTTTTGGAAAAAGACGGAAGCCTTGGAAATTCGTTGATCAGCTGAATTTACAGACATTCAGGAGGGCTCCACAAAAGGAGGGCCCCACAAAAAGGAAAGACAGCTGAATTTGAGCCCTACTTCACAGAGCCAAAGCCTCCAGTAAGTAAACCAAGTAAAAAAAGTCAGAAAAAAATGATAGCAGAAAAAAATAAAGTGATTGTTACTAATATGGCTGAGATGTTTGGAATGGAATGTAGTTTGAGTTGATTAAAATGTAAGAGGTAAAAGGGAAGACAATACTTATAAAAAAAAAAAAAAAAACAAAACAAAAGTGATAGTCGTCAAATATCCCTGATTCCAACCCCACTACTGGCTTCCATGGCTTCTTCTCCTCAGTCGGGTAGTACCTCGACTTGTGGGGAATCTTCATGGTCAGACGACATTTCATTCCACCCCACTTCTGGCTTCTGTGACTCCAGTAGGTAAAGAAAGTAAAAAAAAAAAAAAAAAAAAAGTCAGAAAAGAATGATAGCAGAAAAAAAATAAAGCGATCCTTTCTATTTGACCCGTTTTGATTTTCGATGCTTTGTGGGTCAGACTAGAGACAAATTTATCAAAATAAGACATAAACATGATTTTCGGAGAGTTTAGATGTTTGGGTAGGATCTGATTTGTAGAGTTTCAGATTTACCCATCAAAACCATTGATTCTTTCCGGGACACGCCAGGCCCCTACCTGTCCGACCCATTCGGATTTTCAATGTTTCTCCATGTCAAGTAAGTGCATTTTATTGAATGCATTCCAAATACAATTTCCCAAACAGGTCTTAAGTTATTTTTGAAATGGTGTTTACCAAATTAATTAAACTTGCAAAAGTAATTTTTTTGCTACATAGGTAAAAAACAAGTTACTTATAAGGTGGTATCAAAACAAGCCCTAAATATATAACCCTTCGTTTTTTAGTATTACTAAATAACCATTGCCAAATAACCCCTTCTCTTTCTGTATGTGGTTATAAAACCCCCCATGTTTAACTTATGTTAGAGTTGATAATTAAAAGGAACCATTCATCACTATCAAATTTGACTGCATGTGAATCACATAAAATAATGCTTTTGCATTTGACATTGTCGAAATGAGAGGTTCCCATATTGACATCTCAATACTAAGATTGGGTCCCATTTGAGAAATGACCTGGCTAGGTAGATGACTTTGGCAGCGTGTGATGGACCATACAAGGGCACTTAGAAAATTACACACATGACATGCAAGTAAATTCTTGAGTCTTAGTTTTCATGCACCACTAACTAAAGATTGCAATTATTTGGCCATCTGACTATTGGAAAAGCTTGGAATATAAGATGGTAAAAAAAAAAGAAAAAAATATAAGATGATCATATTTCATCTAACAAGCTTTTGCACAACCTATCTCAACAAGCTACTGTCCACAAATCAAGAATTACATTTCTCCACCCAATCTAGCTAATTTTAGGATTGGTTCAGCAATCTTGGGTGGGTTACACATTTGTATGAGTTTGTTTGATTTGATGTATATATGTGACATGTGCAATTTCTAAGTGTATCTCAAGTATAACACTCAGCCAAAGTTATAACTTTTATAGAAGATGAGGATCTTAGCCAATCCATTCCTCCATTTGTTGGGTCGTACTAATCTTTGCCCAATCATATCTACCAGGGCTCATTGTTAATAAGCTTTTATATAATCTTTAGATGCGCATGGCTTTCCCTCCTCTAGGATTGGCTGTCTTATCAGTCAATAATCTTTGGTTGAATCATAAATTCTTTAATGAAATGAGCGAGTTTATTTGAGCCCCGGTTGAGCTGACAACTAAGCCGCTGTAACCACCAAACCGTGAAGTATTTTAGCGCACCCGAACCCGACGCACCATCCCTTGCCAACTGTATAGTCATGCAACTAGGAGACATTATCCTACTAATGTAATGCATGTCATGCAAGGAAGAGCTTACTATAATATATCGTATTTGTTAAACAATTACTCTATTAAAAAGCCGAACATATAAAATCTTAAGATGATTGATAACATATATAATCTTATGGTCCAAATGCACCATAAGCACAAACGTAGCTCATCTTATGTCCTTGAAGATTGATAGTGGCACTTATGAGTGCGTAAACATGCATGGTTGCATATGTAGAACAACGAACGCTAGTGGATTCTAAAACTAATTCCAATAAAATCTATCAATCATGACGTGACATGTCGGATGAGTGTATCCCATCTGAGTATTAAATCGGCATGTTTTTTGTTTGGGATGGCGAACCTAATGGATGGGATGGATCTCATCCAAATGCAGTTGTGTCCACGTAAGCGGAAGTCGCGCACCCATCTCGTGCGTTTGGGCACGGGTGGATCTCATGAGGTGGGTAGATTCCTGGCTATGGGCCCACAGTGATGTATTTATCTTACAACCACTACGTCCATTCATTTTTTTTTTTTTTTTGGCTCCAAATGTAGGTGGACCGCACCACAAGAAACAGTGGTGATTGACCATTAAAAACTTGCTGTGTGTTACAAAAGTTTTCTATCAAGCTGATATTTGTGTTTTTCCTTCATCCAGATCTCTGTAACCTTATCAACAGCTTGGATAGAAAATAAAAATTACGGTTGGCCATAGAAAATTTTTAATGGTGAGCGTTCAATGACCACTTTCCTGTGGTACCGTCCACCTTAGGATTGGATCTGCTTAATTTTTAGGATCTTGCTCTGAAATGAGTTTTTAAAATGTATGGACGGCATGGATGTAAGGTGCATACATCACAGTGGGCCCCACTATCCGGGATCACCAACCGCAGTGGATCCGGGGTTCCACTGAAGCCGCTCCCTGCTGTTAGTTTCTTAACAGGAGTTTTTGAGATCACGGTCTCATTGAGGCTGACGTGGAGGGTTTCCATTCGCCCAATGAGACAGTGATGTGGAGTGGCCGACCGAAGTGGCGAAGGGTTCGGACTTCGTAGCGAGGAACTCGGATTCGGTAGTCACCACTCTCGGTTCCGG
Source organism: Magnolia changhungtana (assembly GCA_030180095.1). Classification (NCBI taxonomy): domain Eukaryota; kingdom Viridiplantae; phylum Streptophyta; class Magnoliopsida; order Magnoliales; family Magnoliaceae; genus Magnolia; species Magnolia changhungtana. The sequence goes on along the minus strand of JASAUF010000234.1, from coordinate 1,699,374 downwards.
TCGGTGCTGGAAAAGCTCAGTGAGTGTATTTGTCTTATCCACGCCGTCCATTCATTCTGGCATCTCATTTTCAGTACACCGGCAAAATGATGTAGATCCAAACCTTAGGTGGACCACACCACAGGAAATAATTGTGCTTGAACGATCACTATTAAAACCTTTCTACGCCTACTGAAATATGTATTTTCCAATCCAAAACATGCCCGAATCCGACGAGTCCGAGATCATGTAACCCGAAGCTTAGTGGAGCCCACAGAAACATGCACGTGACGGACATGGATTGGCTAGTGACCTGCCACTAGTGCATGCTAGTGGTCGGTGCTTTGTGGGACCATCATCTATTTATTTCATCCACATAGTCCACTCATTTTTTCAGATCATTTTCTAGTATGTGCCAAAAAATGATGTAGATCCAAATCTAAAATGTACCACCTCACAGGAAACACTGTTGATTGAACGCCCACCGTTAAAAAATTCTAGAGGTCCATAAAAGTTTTGGATCAAGCTGATATTCGTTTTTTCCCTTTTCATCCAGACAGGTTGGATGTAAAATAAAAATTACAGTAGGCCCTAGGAGAATTTTAACGGTGGACATTCAATCACTATTGTATTCCCGTAGTGTGGTCCATCTGAGATTTAGATCCCCATCTTTTTTAGGATCAAGCCCTAAAATGATATTCAAAAATGGATGGACGGCCTTGATAGAACACGTATATCATGATGGGCCCACATAGCGCCAACAACTAGACAAACCGAGTCCGCACGTGACATGATTGCCCCCATCTCTCCACGTTCCTATAACTCCCCTAACCCACTCAAACATAACTTCATCTCTCTAGATTTACGGGAAAGCTTTTGAATTTCGAAACACAACTTCTTCGTCTCTCTAGATTTACGGAAAGCGATTGAATTTCGAAGGAAATGTCTTGAATTTCGAAGGAACAGAGTTTTTCTTGCAGAAGGTAAAACCACCCATGAATTTGAACATGACTCCTCATTTCTCCATCTCTCCATCCCTCGTAAAAGAAAGAAAAGAAAGGTTCCAGAGAATCAGGTATGGATAGAAAGAGAAACTCCTCATTTCTCCCTCAGTTCTCCCATCTCTCCACCTTCTAATCCCTTGTAAAAGAAAGAAAAGAAAGGTTCTAGAGAATCAGGTATGGATAGAAAGAGAAACTCCTCATTTCTCCTTCCTCAGTTCTCCCATCTCTCCACCTTCTACTAAAAGAAAGTAAAAGAAAGAAAGGTTCTAGGAGAATCAGGAATGGATAGAAAGAGAAAACATGGCAGTCTTGACACCTCTCTTTCTCTTAGACCTATACCACCCTCTTCCCCATCATCTTCTCTCTCAAACGTCCCTCCTACCATCCAGACGACATTCACCGAACCGCTGTCGAGGGAATACCAATCTACCATCTCAACCGTCCATCACCAAAACCCATCTAACTACATACCTCCTTCCCCAGAAGCTGATGGACAGACCCCATCCACCGAATTAACATTGCAACACCCACCCACAACCTCCACCACCGCATTGCCGCAGCGGCAAATCCCACTACCTCATCCACCCAACTCCACCAAAGTGGTGGGCCATCAAGATCCATCCGCATCCAATGTAGTAGCTCAGCAAGCCCCACCACCGCGCCGACGCACCACACGCACTCGCCACAAATCCTCCCAAGCTCCACGTGTCGTCAAAGACATTCATGTGCCTCCCCCATTCCAGTGGGCCACCAACCTCCGTGCAACCGTTCGTAGCCTCAACGACCTTAGATCTCTTGGCATCATTACAATCCAAGGCGAGGTGCAATGCAAGCGATGCGAGGGCCGATATGAGATCAATTTTGATCTAAATACCCAATTTCAGGAGATTTCTCAATACATAATAAATAACATGGATGATATGTATGCTCGAGCTCCCAAGGAGTGGATGAATCCAAGGCTGCCGGATTGCAGGCTATGCCATCAGACTGACTGTATGAAGCCTGTGATCTCACCAAAGAAGCGTTCCATCAACTGGCTCTTCTTATTTTTGGGAAAGATGATAGGCTGTTGCACCATTAATCAGTTGAAGTATTTCTGTAAGCACACAAGGATCCATCGAACGGGTGCAAAAGATCGGGTCCTCTATAGTACGTATGTTAGCCTATGCAAACAGCTCGATCCAAACGTCTTTGATCAACGATTATAAGGTATCGATGTTAGTTATTATTAATTAATATTATTTATTATCTTACTCCACTTTCTTTAAACTTGTTTTCTCTTAGAATGTTTATTTGGATGTTTGGAGTTTATTGATATTGAATGTGGACCACTTATTTAGATGGTCTAATCACTTGAGCCTCCATATTGAAGCTATTTTTGTCCAATGAGTATGATTTATTGATGATCCTAACCCATTGAAACTCTTCCTTTCAGTTATAAATATATATTTAACCACAAGTAGTGATTCTAACAATCATCTATTTAGTGAGAGTTTCTTAAGGTCATGGCTTAACAGCATAGAGTCGACGAGATAGATGGTTGGATTGGATCACTTAGCATGTGGGGCTTAGTAATCATAAACACGTGACACTTTGGATCCTAAGTTCCCTAAGAAGTGAAACAAATTCATTGAATAAATTAAGAGGATTTTTTAGTGATGAGATTTTATTATATATTTTCTTTGTGATTATTATTAAGTTTATTTGAATGATAGTATATACCCTTGAAATTCAAGTTTTTGAATTATATTGTTTCATTTTCAAATTTGATTATTTTATCTAAATCAAGATCTTAATTATATCTCAAAACTAATGTTGAATGTAACGTGTAATATCTCATCCATTCATTCCAAAACTCAAGTTGGTTTAACCAGATTTTCAAATCTAGTCTTAATGCTTTGTTTAAAGCTAAAAATTTATTAATTATTTATTAGCTTCAATTCAATTTGTTAGAGATTTGTTAATAATATTATTTTAAATAAGGAAGCTCACATTCAACTTCCTAAAAATATTCTTTGGGAATCTAATTTAACAATGTTCTTATATATTGTTATGTACATAATAGTGGGCATTGATTCTCCCATGGCCCTTAAATTTTATTTATAAGTTCAACAGCTAGCTTATAAATTTTCAAAGAACTAAGTTTGTGTCTCTAAGTTTCAAAGTCCTCCCCACTTTTAAGAAAATTTATATTTTCCATTAACCTAACTTTAAATACATTTTAGAATATAAATGATATTTCTTAATTATATATTCATCTACAGGTAGTGATGGTTACAATCATCTGTTTAGTGTGAGTTTCTTAAGGTGATGACCTGACAGCGTAGAGTATATGAGATGGTTTGATTGGATCACTTATCATGTGTGCCTTATTGATCATAGACACGATACTCTGGATCCTAAGTCCCTCAAGAGATAAAACAAACTTATTTAAAACATTAAGAGGATCTTCTAGTGATGACGTTATATTATATATTTTCTTTGTGATTATTATTAGGTTGGGTCCTCTATAGTACGTATGTTAGCCAATGCAAATAGCTCGATTCAAACGTCTTTGATTAACGATTATAAGGTATCGGTGTTAGTTATTATTAATTAATATTATTTATTATCTTACTCTACTTTCTTTAAACTTGTTTTCTCTTAGAATGTTTATTTGAGTGTTTGAAGTTTGTTGATATTGAATGTGGACCACTTGTTTAGATGGTCTAATCACTTGAGCTGTTCATATTGAAGCTATTTTTGTCCAATGATTATGATTTATTGATGATCCTAACCCATTGAAACTCTTCTTTTCAGTTATAAATATATATTTAACCACAAGTAGTGATTCTAACAATCATCTATTTAGTGTGAGTTTCTTAAGGTCATGGCCTAACAGCATAGAGTCGACGAGATAGATGGTTGGATTGGATCACTTAATATGTGGGGCTCAATGATCATAAACATGACACTTTGGATCCTAAGTTCCGCAAGAAGTGAAACAAATTCATTTAATAAATTAAGAGGATTTTTTAGTGATGAGATTTTATTATATATTTTCTTTGTAATTATTATTAGGTTTATTTGAATGATAATATATACCTTTGAAATTCAAGTTTTGGAATTATATTTTTTCATTTTCAAATTTGATTATTTTATCTAAATCAAGATCTTAATTATATCTCAAAATCAATGTTGAATGTGATGTGTGATATTTCATCAATTCCTTCCAAAACTCAAGTTGGTTTAACCAGATTTTTAAATCTAGTCTCAATGCTTTGTTTAAAATTAAAAATTTATTAATTATTTATTAGCTTCAATTCAATTTATTAGTAATTTGTTGATAATGTTATTTTAAATAAGGAAGTTCACATTCAACTTTCTAAAAATATTCTTTGGAAATCTAATTTAACAATGTTCTTATAAATTGTTATGTACATAATAGTGGGCATTGATTTTTCCATGGTTCTTAAATTTTGTTTATAAGTTCAACAGCTAGCTTATAAAATTTCAAAGAACTAAGTTTGTGTCTCTAAGTTCCAAAGTCCTCCCCACTTTTAAGAGAATTTATATTTTCCATCAACCTAACTTTAAATACATTTTAGAACATAAATGATATTTTCTAATTATATATTTATCTACAGGTAGTGATGGTTACAATCATTTGTTTAGTGTGAGTTTCTTAAGGTGGTGGCCTGACAGCGTAGAGTCTATGAGATGGTTTGATTGGATCACTTATCATGTGTGTCTTATTGATCATAGACACGATACTCTGGATCTTAAGTCCCTCAAGAGATTAAGCAAACTCATTTAAAACATTAAGATGATCTTCTAGTGATGACGTTATATTATATATTTTCTTTGTGATTATTAGTAGGTTGAGTCCTCTATAGTACGTATGTTTTTTTATCAAGCTGATATTTGCTATCTCAAGGCCTGTCTTCCAACTATGGGAGATGCGTGTGCACTGGCTCTTGTGATACCCTATCCACCTCCAAGTGGGTCCCTTCCTTTCAGAAGCAAACATAGGGGAATGATCACATGCATTCGTACTTATGAGCCATGTGGGTCTATCATAATCTGTGGGTCCCATTCAACCCGTCCATCAGATGAACACTCTCAATTTTAAGCCTGTATCCCAAAGTCATGCCTGATCCATAGCTCAGGTGAGCCACACCAAAGGTTGGACATTGAGGAGGGGGAAACTCACTACAGAAACCTTCCGACGGAACGTGCGGTTCACAGTATTGTTTATTTGTTAGGTGCGGCCAACCGGGATGAAGGAACGAACCTAAAATCAAACGATTTCAAAATTTATATTAGCCACAAAAAGTGAATATGTAGATTATATGCGTGGTTGTACACTGCTCTCTTTGGGGTATACCACCTGAGTTCTTCTATCGGAATGATTCTTGGATAACAAATATCACAAAAAATTTTCTATCAAGCTGATATTTGTGTTTTCCCTTTGTCCAGATCTTTGTAACCTTATCAACAGCTTGGATAGCAAATAAAAATTACGGTTGGCCATAGAAATTTTTTAATGGTGAGCGTTCAATGACCACTATTTCCTGTGGTACTGTCCACCTTAGGATTGGATCTGCTTAATTTTTGGGATCTTGCTCTGAAATGAGTTTTTAAAATGTATGGATGGCATGGATGTAAGGTGCTTACATCAAAGTGGGCCCCACTGTCTGGAATCTACCAACCTCAATGGATCCAGGGTTCCACTGAGGCCGCTCCCTGTGTGTTAGTTTCTTAATAGGAGTTTTTAAGATCACGCTCTCATTGAGGTTGACGTGGAGGGTTTCCATTCGTCCATTGAGACAGTGATGTGGAGTGGCCGACCGAAGTGGCGAAGGGTTCGAACGTGGTAGCGAGGAACTCGGATTCGATAGTCACCACTCTCGGTTCCGGTCGGTGCTGGAAAAGCTCCGTGAGTGTATGTGTCTTATCCACGCCGTCCATTCATTCTACCATCTCATTTTCAGTATACCAGCAAAATGATGTAGATCCAAACCTCGGGTGGACCACACCTCAGGTGGACCACATCACATGACACTTTAGATCCTAAGTTCCCAAAGAAGTGAAACAAATTCATTTAATAAATTAAGAGGATTTTTTAGTGATGAGATTTTATTATATATTTTCTTTGTGATTATTATTAATTTTATTTGAATGATAGTATATACCCTTGAAATTGAAGTTTTTGAATTATATTGTTTCATTTTCAAATTTGATTATTTTATTTAAATCAAGATCTTAATTATATATCAAAACTAATGTTGAATGTGATGTGTAATATCTCTATTCCTTTCAAAACTCAAGTTGGTTTAACCAGATTTTCAAATATAGTCTCAATGCTTTGTTTAAATCTAAAAATTTATTAATTATTTACTAGCTTCAATTCAATTTGTTAGAGATTTGTTAATAGTATTATTTTAAATAAGGAAGTTCACATTCAACTTCCTAAATATATTCTTTGGGAATCTAATTTAACAATGTTCTTTTATATTGTTATGTACATAATAGTGGGCATTGATTCTCCCATGGTCCTTAAATTTTATTTATAAGTTCAACAGCTAGCTTATAAATTTTCAAAGATCTGAGTTTGTATAAGTTTCAAAGTCCTCCCCACTTTTAAGGAAATTTATATTTTCCATTAACCTAACTTTAAATACGTTTTAGAACATAAATGATATTTCTTAATTATATATTCATCTACAGGTAGTGATGGTTACAATCATCTGTTTAGTGTGAGTTTCTTAAGGTGGTGACCTGACAGCGTAGAGTATATGAGATGGTTTGATTGGATCACTTATCATGTGTGCCTTATTGATCATAGACACGATACTCTGGATCCTAAGTCCCTCAAGAGATGAAGCAAACTCATTTAAAACATTAAGAAAATCTTTTAGTGATGACGTTATATTATATATTTTCTTTGTGATTATTATTAGGTTGAGTCCTCTATAATACGTATGTTAGCCTATGCAAATAGGTCGATCCAAACGTCTTTGATTAACGATTATAAGGTATCGGTGTTAGTTATTATTAATTAATATTATTTATTATCTTACTGTACTTTCTTTAAACTTGTTTTCTCTTAGAATGTTTATTTGGGTGTTTGAAGTTTGTTGATATTGAATGCGGACCACTTGTTTAGATAGTCTAATCACTTGAGCTGTCCATATTGAGGCTATTTTTATCCAATGATTATGATTTATTGATGATCCTAACCCATTTAAACTCTTCTTTTCAGTTATAAATATATATTTAACCACAAGTAGTAATTCTAACAATCATCTATTTAGTGTGAGTTTCTTAAGGTCATGGCCTAACAGTACAGAGTCGACGAGATAGATGGTTGGATTGGATCACTTAATATGTGGGGATCAGTGATCATAAACATGACACTTTGAATCCTAAGTTTCCCAAGAAGTGAAACAAATTCATTTAATAAATTAAGAGGATTTTTTAGTGATGAGATTTTATTATATATTTTCTTTGTAATTATTATTAGGTTTATTTGAATGATAATATATACCTTTGAAATTCAAGTTTTGGAATTATAGTTTTTCATTTTCAAATTTGATTATTTTATCTAAATCATGATCTTAATTATATCTCAAAATCAATGTTGAATGTGATGTGTAATATTTCATCAATTCATTCCAAAACTCAAGTTGGTTTAACCAGATTTTTAAATCTAGTCTCAATGCTTTATTTAAAATTAAAAATTTATTAATTATTTATTAGCTTCAATTCAATTTATTAGTAATTTGTTGATAATGTTATTTTAAATAAGGAAGTCCACATTCAACTTTTTAAAAATATTCTTTGAGAATCTAATTTAACAATGTTCTTATATATTGTTACGTACATAATAGTGGGCATTGATTTTTCCATGGTTCTTAAATTTTGTTTCTAAGTTCAACAGCTAGCTTATAAAATTTCAAAGATCTTAGTTTGTATCTCTAAGTTCCAAAGTCCTCCCCACTTTCAAGAGAATTTATATTTTCCATCAACCTAACTTTAAATACATTTTAGAACATAAATGATATTTTCTAATTATATATTTATCTACAGGTAGTGATGGTTACAATCATTTGTTTAGTGTGAGTTTCTTAAGGTGGTGGCCTGACAGCGTAGAGTCTATGAGATGGTTTGATTGAATCACTTATCATGTGTGTCTTATTGATCATAGACACGATACTCTGGATCCTAAGTCCCTCAAGAGATGAAGCAAACTCATTTAAAACATTAAAATGATCTTCTAGTGATGACGTTATATTATATATTTTCTTTGTGATTATTATTAGGTTGAGTCCTCTATAGTACGTATGTTTTTTTATCAAGCTGATATTTGCTATCTCAAGGCCTGTCTTTCAACTATGGGAGATGCGTGTGCACTGGCTCTTGTGATACCCTATCCACCTCCAAGTGAGTCCCTTCCTTTAAGAAGCAAACATAGGGGAATGATCACATGCATTCGTACCTATGAGCCATGTGGGTCTATCACAATCTGTGGGTCCCATTCAACCCGTCCATCAGATGAACACTCCCAATTTTAAGCCTGTATCACAAAGTCATGCCTGATTCATAGCTCAGGTGAGCCACACCAAAGGTTGGACATTGAGGAGGGGGAAACCCACTACAGAAACCTTCCGACGGAACGTGGGGTTCACAGTATTGTTTATTTGTTAGGTGCGGCCAACCGGGATGAAGGAACGAACCTAAAATCAAGCGATTTCAAAATTTATGTTGGCCACAAAAAGTGAATATGTAGATTATATGCGTGGTTATACACTGCTCTCTTTGAGGTATACCACCTGAGTTCATCTATCGGAATGATTCTTGGATAACAAATATCACAAAAAGTTTTCTATCAAGCTGATATTTGTGTTTTCCCTTTGTCCAGATCTTTGTAACCTTATCAACAGCTTGGATAGCAAATAAAAATTACGGTTGGCCATAGAAATTTTTTAATGGTGAGCATTCAATGACCACTGTTTCCTGTGGTACTGTCCACCTTAGGATTAGATCTGCTTAATTTTTGGGATCTTGCTCTGAAATGAATTTTTAAAATGTATGGACGGCATGGATGTAAGGTGCATACATCAAAGTGGGCCCTACTGTCTGGAATCTACCAACCTCAATGGATCCGGGGTTCCACTGAAGCCGCTCCCTATGTGTTAGTTTCTTAATAGGAGTTTTTAAGATCACGCTCTCATTGAGGTTGACGTGGAGGGTTTCCATTCGTCCATTGAGACAGTGATGTGGAGTGGCCGACCGTAGTGGCGAAGGGTTCGGACGTGGTAGCGAGGAACTCGGATTCGATAGTCACCACTCTCGGTTCCGGTCGGTGTTGGAAAAGCTCCGTGAGTGTATGTGTCTTATCCACGCCGTCCATTCATTCTACCATCTCATTTTCAGTATACCGGCAAAATAATGTAGATCTAAACCTCGGGTGGACCACACCTCAGGTGGACCACATCACATTACACTTTAGATCCTAAGTTTCCCAAGAAGTGAAACAAATTCATTTAATAAATTAAGAGAATTTTTCAGTGATGAGATTTTATTATATATTTTCTTTGTGATTATTATTAAGTTTATTTGAATGATAGTATATATCCTTGAAATTCAAGTTTTTGAATTATATTGTTTCATTTTCAAATTTGATTATTTTATCTAAATCAAGATCTTAATTATATATCAAAACCAATGTTGAATGTGATGTGTAATATCTCCATTCCTTTCAAAACTCAAGTTGGTTTAACCAGATTTTTAAATCTAGTCTCAATGCTTTGTTTAAATCTAAAAATTTATCAATTATTTACTAGCTTCAATTCAATTTGTTAGAGATTTGTTAATAGTATTATTTTAAATAAGGAAGTTCACATTCAACTTCCTAAATATATTCTTTGGGAATCTAATTTAACAATGTTCTTATATATTGTTATGTACATAATAGTGGGCATTGATTCTCCCATGATCCTTAAATTTTATTTCTAAGTTCAACAGCTAGCTTATAAATTTTCAAAGATCTAAGTTTGTGTCTCTAAGTTTCAAAGTCCTCCCCAATTCTAAAGAAATTTATATTTTCCATTAACCTAACTTAAATATATTTTAGAACATAAATGATATTTCTTAATTATATATTCATCTATAGGTAGTGATGGTTACAATCATCTGTTTAGTGTGAGTTTCTTAAGGTGATGACCTGACAGTGTAGAGTATATGAGATGGTTTGATTGGATCACTTATCATGTGTGCCTTATTGATATAGACACGATACTCTGGATCCTAAGTCTCTCAAGAGATGAAGCAAACTCATTTAAAACATTAAGAAGATCTTCTAGTGATGACGTTATATTATATATTTTCTTTGTGATTATTATTAGGTTGAGTCTTCTATAGTACGTATGTTAACCTATACAAATAGGTCGATCCAAACGTCTTTGATTAACGATCATAAGGTATCGGTGTTAGTTATTATTAATTAATATTATTTATTATCTTACTCTACTTTTTTAAAACTTGTTTTCTCTTAAAATGTTTATTTGGGTGTTTGGAGTTTGTTGATATTGAATGCGGACCACTTGTTTAGATGGTCTAATCACTTGAGCTGTCCATATTGAGGCTATTTTTGTCCAATGATTATGATTTATTGATGATCCTAACCCATTTAAACTCTTCTTTTCAGTTATAAATATATATTTAACTACAAGTAGTGATTCTAACAATCATTTATTTAGTGTGAGTTTCTTAAGGTCATGGCCTAACAACATAGAGTCGACGAGATAGATGGTTGGATTTGATCACTTAATATGTGGGGCTCAGTGATCATAAACATGACACTTTGGATCCTAAGTTCCCCAAGAAGTGAAACAAGTTCATTTAATAAATTAAGAGAATTTTTTAGTGATAAGATTTTATTATATATTTTCTTTGTGATCATTATTAGGTTTATTTGAATGAGAATATATATCCTTGAAATTCAAGTTTTTGAATTATATTTTTTCATTTTCAAATTTGATTATTTTATCTAAATCAAGATCTTAATTGTATCTCAAAATCAATGTTGAATGTGATGTGTAATATTTCATCAATTCATTCCAAAACTCAAGTTGGTATAACTAGATTTTCAAATCTAGTATCAATGCTTTGTTTAAAGCTAAAAATTTATTAATTATTTATTAGCTTCAATTCAATTTATTAGTAATTTGTTGATAATTTTATTTTAAATAAGGAAGTTCACATTCAACTTTCTAAAAATATTCTTTGGGAATCTAATTTAACAATGTTCTTATATATTGTTATGTACATAATAGTAGGCATTGATTTTTCCATGGTTCTTAAATTTTATTTTTAAGTTCAACAGCTAGTTTATAAATTTTTAAAGATTTAAGTTTGTGTCTTTAAGTTCCAAAGTCCTCTACACTTTTAGGAGAATTTATATTTTCCATCAACCTAACTTTAAATACATTTTGGAACATAAATGATATTTTCTAATTATATATTCATTTACAGGTAGTAATGGTTACAATCATCTATTTAGTGTGAGTTTCTTAAGGTGGTAGCCTGACAGCGTAGAGTCTACGAGATGGTTTGATTGGATCACTTATCATGTGTGCCTTATTGATCATAGACACGATACTCTGGATCCTAAGTCCCTCAAGAGATGAAGCAAACTCATTTAAAGCATTAAGATGATCTTCTAGTGATGATGTTATATTATATATTTTCTTTGTGATTATTATTAGGTTGAGTCCTCTATAGTACGTATGTTAGCTTATGCAAACAGCACGATCCAAATGTCTTTGATTAACGATTATAAGGTATCGGTGTTAGTTATTATTAATTAATATTATTTATTATCTTACTCCACTTTCTTTAAACTTGTTTTCTCTTAGAATGTTTATTTGAGTGTTTGGAGTTTTTTGATATTAAATGTGGACCACTTGTTTAGACGGTCTAATTACTTGAGCTGTCCATATTGAGGCTATTTTTGTCCAATGATTATGATTTATTGATGATCTTAACCCATTGAAACTCTTCTTTTCAGTTACAAATATATATTTAACCACAAGTAGTGATTCTAACAATCATTTATTTAGTGTGAGTTTCTTAAGGTCATGGCCTAATAGCATAGAGTCGATGAGATAGATGGTTGGATTGAATCACTTAACATGTGGGGCTCAGTGATCATAAATATGACACTTTGGATCTTAAGTTTTCTAAGAAGTGAAACAAATTAATTTAATAAATTAAAAGGATTTTTTAGTGATGAGATTTTATTATATATTTTCTTTGTGATTATTATTAGGTTTATTTGAATGATAGTATATACCCTTGAAATTCAAGTTTTTGAATTATATTTTTTCATTTTCAAATTTGATTATTTTATCTAAATCAAGAACTTAATTATATCTCAAAATCAATGTTGAATGTGATTTGTAATATTTCATCCATTCCTTCCAAAACTCAAGTTGGTTTAACCAGATTTTCAAATCTAGTCTCAATACTTTGTTTAAAGCTAAAAATTTATTAATTATTTATTTGCTTCAATTCAATTTGTTAGTAATTTGTTGATAATGTTATTTTAAATAAGAAAGTTCACATTCAACTTTCTAAAAATATTCTTTGGGAATCTAATTTAACAATGTTCTTATATATTGTTATGTACATAATAGTGGGCATTGATTTTTCTATGGTTCTTAAATTTTATTTCTAAGTTCAATAGTTAGCTTATAAATTTTCAAAGATATATGTTTGTGTCTCTAAGTTCCAAAGTCCTCCCCACTTTTAAGGGAATTTATATTTTCCATCAACCTAACTTTAAATACATTTTAAAACATAAATGATATTTTCTAATTATATATTCACATACAGGTAGTGATGGTTACAATCATCTGTTTATTGTGAGTTTCTTAAGGTGGTGGCCTAACAGCGTAGAGTCTACGAGATGGTTTGATTGGATCACTTATCATGTGTGCTTCATTGATCATAAATACGATACTCTAGATTCTAAGTCCCTCAAGAGGTGAAGCAAACTCATTTAAAACATTAAGAGGATCTTCTAGTGATGACGTTATATTATATATTTTCTTTGTAATTATTATTAGGTCGGGTCCTCTATAGTATGTATGTTAGCCTATGCAAACAGCTCGATCCAAACGTCTTTAATTAACGATTATAAGGTATCGGTGTTAGTTATTATTAATTAATATTATTTATTATTTTATTATACTTTCTTTAAACTTGTTTTCTCTTAGAATGTTTATTTGGGTGTTTAGAGTTTGTTGATATTTAATGTGGATCACTTGTTTAGATGGCCTAATCACTTGAGCTGTTCATATTGAGGCTATTTTTGTTCAATGATTATGATTTATTGATGATCCTAACTTATTGAAATTATTCTTTTCAATTATAGATATATATTTAATCATAAGTAGTGATTGTAACAATCATTTATTTAGTGTGAGTTTCTTAAGGTCATGACCTAATAGCATAGAGTTGACGAGATAGATGGTTGGATTGGATCACTTAACATGTAAGGCTTAGTGATCATAAACATGATATTTTGGATCCTAAGTTTCCCAAGAAGTGAAACAAATTCATTTAATAAATTAAGAGGATTTTTTAGTAACGAGATTTTATTATATATTTTCTTTGTGGTTATTATTAGATTTATTTGAATGATAGTATATACCCTTAAAATTCAAGTTTTTGAATTATATTTTTTAATTTTCAAATTTCATTATTTTATCTAAATCAAGATCTTAATTATAACTCAAAACAAATGTTGAATGTGATGTGTAATATCTCATCAATTCCTTCCAAAACTCAAGTTGGTTTAATCAGATTTTCAAATCTAGTCTCAATGCTTTGTTTAAAGCTAAAAATTTATTAATTATTTATTAGCTTCAATTCAATTTGTTAGAGATTTGTTAATAATGTTATTTTAAATAAGAAAGTTCACATTCAACTTCTTAAAAATATTATTTGAAAATCTAATTTAAGAATGTTCTTATATATTATTATATACATAATAGTGGGCATTGATTCTCCCATGGTTCTTAAATTTTGTTTTTAAGTTCAACAACTAGCTTATAAATTTTCAAAGATCTAAGTATGTGTCTCTAAGCTCCAAAATCCTCCCTGCTTCTAAGAAAATTTATATTTTCTATCAACATAACTTTAAATGCATTTTAGAACATAAATGATATTTCCTAATTATATATTCATTTACAGGTAGTGATGATTCCAATAATCTGTTTAGTGTAAATTTCTTAAGGTGGTGGCTTGACAGCGTAGAGTCTATAAGATGGTTTGATTGGATCACTTATCATATGTGCCTCATTGATCATAGACACAATACTCTAGATCCTAAGTTCCTCAAGAGATAAAGCAAACTCATTTAAAACATTAAGAGGATCTTCTAGTGATGACGTTATATTATATATTTTCTTTGTGATTATTATTGTGTTTATTTGAATGACGGTATTATACCCTTAAAATTCAAGTTTTTGAATTATATTTTTTCATTTTCAAATTTGATTATTTTATCTAAATCAAGATCTTAATTATTGCTCAAAACCATGTTGAATGTAATGTGTATATTTCAAAACCAATGTTGAATGTAATGTGTATATCTTATCCATTCCTTCCAAAACTCAAGTTAGTTAACTCATGTGTTCCTGTCTTAATTTTACATATGGGTGTGGAACATCTTAGATTATAATTGTGTTGATCTTTTGTTTATATAGTAAACGTAAGATTCATCACTTGATGGGCAGAATGGATTTTACATGCATAATATGTTGGCCCTAAAGAGCTAGGGCGATCCAAGTAGTGTTTGAAATATGTCAGGCTCAAAGAGCTTGGGTGTTCCAAGTAGTGCTTGAAACATTTGTTTAAGACGATTTCAAGTCCCTTCATAATAAAACAATGAACTATGCTACCCCCACCACAAGTGGTACTTGAGGGCCTGCCAACTGGACCACAATTGGGAGAATATGCATGAGATCCACCTTGGTTATCAAGTTCACTGCCTCTTTTTCATCTTGGAAACTAAAATTTAGGTTTGTCCAAAACTCACGTAGGTCACACCATAAGGAAGAGATTGGATGGGGCATTACCCATTAGTTGTGTATGGGTTCCACCGTGGTTTATCTATAGAATCCAATCCATTATATATATCACTACGGTCACCAACACCAAAATACTTTATAAAAAATATACTAATGTAAAACTTAAGTCATCCACGCCATGTTTATTTAGAGGATTCATGTTGAATTTACATTGTGTTTTGTGCTAAGGCCTACTTCATTTTTGGATCATTGTTATATATGAAGTAAGGCTTTGTAACACCACAGATTTCATAGCTCAAGTTTGGCACTTGTGTATGAAAATAAGAATGTTAGCTTTGAAGAATACATTTTCATTTAAGTATATATATTTACACATATTCATGAGTAGTATTAAATCCAAAATGTGAAAACCATGCATAAGAAAAATATAAAGTCCACGGCCAAACACAAATAAGTAAATGCCCATAGGACTTATACAATGCAGTAAGAAAAATTAATATGGAAATATGTTAGTTAGGTTCAGAAGTCTCCAGAAAAATGAAAGATCTATTGTGTCTAGTTATGACTTGTGATTCATCAAGCTCCTCTTGGGACCAATAAGGTCATTTCTCCTTGACATCAACAATCGGTTCCACTTTCATGGGTTCCTCTTCTTCATTTACAACACTTGCTATTTGTGCAATTATATAATAATATCAGTAAGTGACCATCTTACTGAGAAACACCTCCCAAGATTACAATTGATAATAACAGTTAAGATTATTTCAAAGTAAACACTCAAGCAAAATAGCATTTTACAAGATAATATTTCTAAATGAATGGATGCATGAAATGCACTTTAGCCTGGGGATGCACATCCAGCTGATTATTGAATAACCTAACATTCGACCCATTTAAATGAAATTAGGGTCGTTCAAATGATACATTAATATTTCAAATAGTCAACCGGGCATCCAATAATACCCACATGCTATGTATGCATGATTAACACATTCTTTATTAATCCAGTTTACAAGCAGCTATTTATGTAAATTCTTACAACTAGTGACTACACTATTTACATGACTCCTAAGTAATCTTACCATCCAAATAATTTTCAATAATATTAATCCATAGTACCTTTAAGGCAATAAGTCCATTTAGGGACACCAAATCAAAATTTGTTTCAAATGCTACTTGAGCATAATAAGATTCCAAGATGGTAGTCCTACAATAAATTTATTTGAATTTTATATAATGAGGCTAGTAGATGAGAAATAATCTCCATAATCTAACAACAATTTTTTAATATTTTGATAAAGCCAAACAATTTATACTTTTCATTTTATATGACAATTTAAGTCACAAGTTAAAATAATCTTCTTACATTTTCATGCGACTTACAATCAAACTGCAACACATGCATGTAATACCACACCACTGACACACATTCATACACTACTACACATTGACACTCACTTGCATGCATTAACTCACCACTACACACATTGACCTAACTTGCATACATTAATACTCTAATTCACGTATCAAATGTTTTATGACATGACTTTATTACCACAACCATGTCACACCAAACACACAAGTGCCACATCATTCACACAAATGATATACAAATTTAAACTTACAACTCCATACAAATGAACCATGCAAATGATACATATTACCATATAATTCTCTTCAATTGTAATCCTGGTCTATATATTTATTGCAATAGTTTTCAATACAAAAGTTTTCATATTACAATATAATTGCAACATAAATTACTTCTAAGCATGAATATATTAGCTATAAATAATCATTATACAAAATAATTCTTAAACAAGAGAGTTCAAAATATAAGAATAAGAGCATATGTATCATATACTCAAACAATTGATTTTATCATGTTCAAATAACTAATTAAAAGACTATATAAAACAATTTCTAAACTCCATATTCTAACAAGATAAATATGTTTGAAATAAATCCTAAACTACCATGATGAAAGAAGCTTGAAGGGTAGATCTCACCTCAAATTATACTAATCCTTATTAGTTGATCAGTTGTGTTCTAGTTGATTTCGAAGTGAGACCGTATTCCAATTGCATTATCACATGTAAGACTTCTTTCGTAAAGTTAGTTCAGCTTAAACTCTTTACATCTATTGTTCTTTTTCATACTACAATATGACTCACTGAGTTAACCCAATGAGTTAGATTTTAGTATTTCTAGCGAATGGTTCAATCCCACCGAGTCTACTTTTGGCAAAACAAACCTAATCCAATTCGTGTTTGATTCATTTGTTCAAATCTATAGAAGTGGTCAGTTCAGATAATAGCCCAACGAAAAATTTAGATTTGCTTCAGATTATTTTTACTACATCAAGTAGGTGATCTATCTCAATTTGTAAATTCTACACTAAAACCTTACTCTAAGTCTTGACATTACTTTTTTATTTGTTTTTTTATGAATGTAACGATTAAATCCTTGTATAACATAAGATACTACCTTATAATATTGTGTATACTTGGTTTTAATTGTATTAATATGTGTAGTTGTTAGCTCATTTAATGATTATAGATGATTTAATAATAGTTGTTATGGGTAAAAATGGGTTAGTCAAGGGGAAGAGGTCATCTCGGATATATGTACTCGTCGTGCGATCGGCTAGTGCTGAGCATGACCAAGGAGCTCCTCAACGGCCAGGAAGCAGTAATCCACTGGGAGACCCTCCTATTCCTCGAGCTTGACTATCAGAAGATGAAGTATCTTCACTTCCATTAGATACCGAGCTCTTCCATGGTCGCACCCATTAAGATCTGTTGTTCGGATCATCTCCCGGTAAGGGCCCCTAAGGTATGACTCAGTACGGGGTAAGACTCCGAGCTACTACACTTAGGGAAATCCTGCGCTATGCAATAAGATGAAGAGGTTGGTCAATCCCTCAAGCTATTTAAGTTCCATCAAGGGAGCTCGGTCTCATTGATCGAGCACCGCTGGTACAGACAGGTCAATAATTTGATCAGAACTTAAGGATTTGACACCAAGGGCCTGACTCCGTGTCATGAACTATGAAGGTTGGAGGAAGACTAGACCACAAGTACTAAAGAGCCCTAGCTTGGGATATCGAGCTCAACTCGGGGTGCTCTCCCTTAGAGCGACTATAGAGGGTAGCTCGGATGGTCAAGCTCGGTCTCTTGCCACATCTCCCGACCTCGACCGCTTGATGTTACCTTCACCAATGATCTCGTAAAATGGTTGAGAAGCGTCTACTGAATGTACGCACGCCTGTAATCCAGCCTATGATTTAGGAAATGCCTCTCTTCACATAACTATCTCCGAGCCTATAAATAGGGCCTCCATCTACAGTGAAAAATACACAATCACACTTTCCAGTTTGCTTGACTTTGGCATCGAAGGATCCCCTGTCCTAGCTAGGATCTCCATTGTTATGTTATTTGTGTAGGTATCATGAGGCTTAGTAGGGACGACCGGATTTTTGCATCAACAGTTTGGCGAGTGATTTGCTGCCGCCGAATTGCGATCCTTAATTGAGCTTACTCCCTTCCCTCTTCGAGTAGGTCAAGGCTCAGAGCCATTTGCTCGGTGTTATAAGATTCTTCGTATGATCGAACCCATGCAGTAGGGAGCCTGGCTCGAGAACTCTTGGGCTGATGTGGGAGGAACCCTACAGAGTGATTGACACAACTCGACTAGAGGCATATCATCTCAAAAACATGGATGGATGACCTCTACCGCATTCATGGAATGTCGAACACCTGGAGATTTACTATCCGTGAAGACCACTTAGGTCTACTTATACTACAAAATCTATAATAAAATTATGTTTGTTAATTCGACTATTCGGACTACGAGGATTTTTCTTAGTACAAGGAAAAAAAAAATCCTCCTATGGGACTACTTCACCTACTTTGAATGTGTCAAAAGCAGTTGTATCTTTTGATATTCTACAAGGGCAGGGCTTCCCGAAAGAACTCCTCCCCAAAAGTCTCGACCATCTAATCGGTAGGATCAATCTACTAACCGACACATGACATACAATCTATTGAGAAATAAAAACACAAGGCACGAAAAATGGGTACACTACAAAAGGTTTCTTTTCATTGATAAGAAAACAAAAATTACATAACTACAAGAGAATGAACAAAAAGAGGCTAGTCCCCCAGAGGAGTCTTCTCGGCTTTCACTACGGTCGGCTGCTCGATTTCAACTAGGATTGGGCCTCCGGCTTCTGGTGGGGTGGAGTTTTCGGCAAGATTATCTTTAAGACCACTAAGGTCAAGCTTGGTCTATTTTTCCTTGACATCTTTAAGGCATTTTTCATATCCAAAATTGTACATCACCTCTTTTTCTTCAACTCGTTCCTTGGAGGCCTTAAATTCCTTCACTGCCGCTACCCAAGTCGTCGGGATGGACGCCTAAGCTTCTGCTAGTTTTACTGTTAAGCTGAGCTTCATCTCATCAAGTTTAGCCTTCCACTTGGTAGCTTGAGCCTGAGCCCCCTTCAGAAGTGATCGTGCTGCCTCTAGCTCGACCTTCGTTTGATCCCTTTCCTTTTGACCTCAACTGCCCTTCCGTCGCACCAGTCGCCCCCTGCACCCTGGTGGAAGGGATGATCGCTCTCCTCTTCGAGAGCTTCTTTTGGGCTAGCTCGGCATAAGAAGGAAGACGAACTCGCTTGCCGGAAAAAGGTTGATCGGCCATCTTTGCACAATGAAAGCAATTGATCAGTAATAAAAGAAATGACATAACTTTCGAACTCCCGAAGAAATCGCATAACTATACAGGGTACAAATGGGGCAAGACCTGACTGACGAAGGAGCCCAGGAGTGATCAACAACTTCTAAGATTTCACCGAAGTCTCCACCAACCTCGCATGCACGATCCAATTGTGCTCCGAGTCAATCACTAAGGAAAGACCCTTGGGTAGAATTGCCAAAGACCACTACAGTTAGAGAGCCTGACTTCACGACATGAATTACGAAGAGTGGAGGAAGACAAGATCATAAGCCACTAGAGAGCACCGGCTCAGGATACTGAGCTCAACTTAGGACACTCTCCTTAAGAGCGGTTATTGAGGGCAGCTCAGATGGTCAACCTCGATCTCCTGTCACATCTCTTGACCTCGACCGCTTGATGTTATCTTCACCAATGATCTCGAGAAACAATTGAGAAACGTCTGTTGAATGCATGCACACCTGTAATTTAGCCTATGATTTAGGAAATGTCTCTCTTCACGTAACTATCTTCATGTCTATAAATAGGGCCTCCATCTACCATGAAAGGTATGCAATTACACGTCTGAATACTCCCTACTATGATCTAATTTTCTTGACTTTGGCATCAGAAGATCCCCTATCCTAACCAGAGTCTCCATTGTTATGTTATTTGTGCAGGTATCGTGAAGCCTAGTAGGGACGACCGGATTTCTGCATCAATGACACTTATGTTTTTCTTTTTGATTAAACTCTTGTTCTTGGATGTACATGACAGATGACATATTTTATTTGGAATGTTTAATGAATTGAATGGGTACTCTGCCCTAAAAAGATTAGTGTAGTTTTATGGGTGCTTTGTCTTAAAAGAATCAATGTAGTTTTACGGGTGCTCTACCCTATAAGGATTAGCGTAGTTTTACAATTGCTCCACCTTAAAAGGATCAATATGTTTTATAGGTGCTCTGCCCTAAAAGGATCATTATATTTTTCAGGTGCTCTGTCCTAGATTGGCTAAAAAGAGCCAGGAATACTTATTTTATCTTATTTCATTATTGCTTATTTTCCAATGATACTATGGAAATATGGATGCTACTTTATTTCTTGTGATTAATCCTGTTTTGTTATATCAAGTTTATACTTGGTGATATTGTAGAACTTCCAATTTAAAAATGATGTGACCTTACGAACCGTCGCACTCACACTCTAGATTGTTTTGTAGGAGTAGAATTGAGGTGGACATTATTGATAGTTTTTATTTCGATATATTATGACTAGTTTGGATTTTGATTTTATTTCTGTTCATTATGATAGTTTGATTTCGAATATTTATGTAATAAATATTTATTTAAAGTTGAATGATGGATTGGTGAGCATTTCGTTAATTAATAGTTCAATATTATTTTTTATTAATTAATGAATTGGTGAGCATTTCATCATAAGCCTTAGCCTTGAAATGAACATTATAAGCTAGGCTTATAGAGGTTCAAAGCTGTCGAAAACCAATAACAAATAATATTTAACTAATAATTAGTTAAGTTTAAAAAAAACCAATTAAGTATTTTTAAACCATGTTTAATTATAGTAATGAAAGTGGAGAAGTTTTTCTCCTGATTAATATTTAACAAAAAAAAAAACTTTAAATTTACTTTTTTAAAAAAAATCTTTAGTATTGTTTTTTTATTTTTAATGTTGCCACCTTTACATCTCTATCTCCTTCCCCGTGAATACATGAATAGGAGTAGCAATGGGTTGGGTTTGGGCCGGGCCTGATTCGATGCTTAAGGCCCTAAACCCATGCTTTGACTAAGCCCAACATGAACCTAGTGGCAAACCCAAGCCTAAAAAACTTAGTTGGAGCCAAGCCCAATTAAGCTTAACTGAAAGTGAACAAAATCCGTATTTCCTACTCAAATGTTCTTAATCAATATGCCATTCAAGTGGTCCATACATTACACACACAAAAAAAAAAAAAAAAACACTTTTAAGGGAAAGAAATTAATACATAGGTTACTCGATTGAGAATTAGAATGACGTTTATAAGATATATATAAGACCCAGATATGAAATTGGGTCAAGCCAAGCTGGGTTGGGAAAAGGCAGGCTAAAATGACTTGAATTGAAGCTCGGCTCAAAAAATTGAATGGGCCATGCTTGTATGGCAATAGGCTAAGTTAATAGGTCCAAGCCTAGTCTAAAGCTAGGTTGGGCTCATCCAGCCATACCATCAATCACACATTAGAAATATGTGATTCAAACTTAAACTATCCAAATAATGAGTTCCAATTTAAATAGCTAGACCACAAATCAAATATATTAAAAATGCGTAACTCAAATTAAACTGTTCAAATAGTGAGTCCTTGTAAAAGAATCATTAAATAACATAAAATAGTGAAATAATATTTTAGTTGTTAGATACTGGATACCCAATAAATTATATTATATATATTAAATTTTAATTTTAAAATAGCACATTAGTTTTTAAATAGCATTTAAAGTTGTTACATATAACTACTACTTAAATAGAGATAATGCGGCAGCGTTGGAAGGAAGTACATCTCTGCATTTCACAAGGCTCATTTCCACCGTCAATTTGAAGGTCACTATTTAGATGGCTTAAGATTATTTGACATATGCATATGCCTGTTGTGAATCAATTTCCATAAAAAAAAAAAAGGGTCTAAGGGTCCAAGCTTCCTACTAGATGAATAATCTCTATGAATCCATGTTACACTAATAATATAGAAAAAAAAAAAGAAAAAAAAAAAGCAAATTTCGTAATTAGCAAATAAAATCTTAACTCTAATAAAAATCTTAATTTTAATAAAACTCTTCTAAAGCTTAATTTCTAAAAATAAAAATTCAAAATAAACACTTGAAAGAAAGTCCAGTAAAATCCTAAACTCTAATAAAAATTCTAGTTCCAATAAAACTTTTCTAAAATCTACTATCAAAATATAAAAATTTAAAATAAACTTTGCAAGAGAGTCTAAAACTCTAAAAAATAGAAAATATTAAAAATTTAAAATTATTAAAACTATTATTTAAAAAAATAATAATAATTTATGAAATGCAAGCATACATTTTATAACGAAATGGACAGATGCAACCACTTTGCTGGTCAATTCACATTGGATGACTCTCCTCAGTAAAGACTGATAGGTTGTGCGTCCCATGATAATATCCGGATCAAAAGTTAATGATTAATCTACCATCAACCTTCTTTTGGCCCAACCATGCAGGGAATGTCTCCCTTACACGTTCTACATCATCATATGTAATGTAGTAACATGCATATGACCATCATCATTCATGTGCCGTCCAAGATCGGTCAAAGAACTCAACCAAAAATCCATCACAATAAGTATGATTGGGACACGTGGCATGGGAATAGGCAATCTACGGTCAGGCCCACTTCATCGACAATCTGGAAGAAGTAAGGTGGGTCCACATGATACATGAAATACAAAATGGCATTTAAGGATGGTCTGAGTCTGATCGTTGATTTGCACTATCTACCTGGTGGGCACCACTCATAACTGATCGTTGACAGATCAGTTCTATTGGACGGTCCTAAGTTTCTAAAATAATCAGTCCCATAAGAGGCATTACATGGCACGTATGATCAACGGTGGAGAAACCAGGTGGATGATGTTGATGGGAACTTTCTAAATGAACAAATACGTTGGGCTCCTTCGACGTGTATCCCATCCCAGCTGTGGTCCCCGATTCAGAGTCCGTACTACCGATGCGGATTGTGTCCTGCCACTACCAGTACTGAGTCAGTCCTGACAAGGGCTCTGTGGGCCCACCGTGATGTATGTATTTTATTCACTCCTGTGATGTGGTCTACTTGAGCTTTGTATCTGTCTCCTTTTTAATTTGAGCTCTTGCTCTTAAAATGATCTCTAAAAATGGATGGACGGTGTGGATGAAACATATAAATCATGGTGGGCTCCAACGGAGCTGGCATCCGCGTAATATTGGAGGGGATTAGGGGTCATTTGGCACAATGGATTTGAGGGGATTTCAAATCGGCAGCATGATGCGTGTTATCCATCCACACCGTTCATCCATTTAGAGATATCATTTTAGGACATGATCTAAAGAATGAGTATGATCCAAAATTCGAGTGGACCCCACTGTAGAAAATAGTGAGGAGAGTGATGCCCACCATTATAAGGTTCTAATGGCCACAAAAGTTTTCGATCAACCTGGTATTTGTGTTTTCCCTTCTTTCATGTCTGAGTTAACATATGAACAGTTTAGATCTCAATTAAACATCATGGTGGACCTTAGGAAGGTTTCAACGGTGGTCGTTACTCTCCCTTCTGTTTTCTGTAGCTCCAGCCTTTGATTGCCTCATTCTTTTGGATCATGCCCTAAAATGATCTCTCCAAATGTATGGACGGTGTGGATATAACATATACATCATGTTGGGGCCATAAAACTCGGTGACATCACTTCCAGGCTTGCTACTCAACCTGTCGGTAGCAAATCCGCGCCGTGAGTGGATTTTAAATCCACAGTAAGAACTTGATTATATCTAAAATCCTTGCATTTGTAATATGTGTGTCATTAGACTATTAAACTATTGGACATATGACCCGTTAATGATATCCTGAAATAATTAGATTATTAATTGCATCAATATAATTACTTTAATATTATCATTAGCGCTGTCCAAACATTGTCCATTTAAATCAATGGTTAAAAATCATTGGTTAGCCACCCCAACATGATCTTAGGCTTGTGGTCCATCCCACACTTGAAATTTTATCATTTTCAGGCAAAGTATATATTTGGGTGGGCTTATTATAACTATTGTGTCAAACATTACATATATTTACTAATTAAAAATATTAAAGTTGATTTAATTATTAAATTTAGACTGATGTAAATATATCAGGATGTAAATATATCATGCATACATACTTTTTGGATTAAAGTTGATTCCCAATCTGGGTGCAAAAGGATTTCAAATTCAAGGGTTTCCAATCCTGGGGCTCTGAATCCACTCCCAAACGGGCCCAAGGTGTTACCCGGACTATCACCGTGTGGCCCACTTGGATGATGTGTTGTATATCCACACCGTCCAAATCTCAGGTGGACCACAGGAAACAATGGTGATTGAATGACCAACACTAAAAATATCCAAGGGCCCACTTTAGGTAGACCAGTAATGTTTATTTGCCATCCAACCCGTTGATAAGGTCAAGAAGACCTGGATGAAGGGAACATACAAATATGAGCTTGATCCAAAAGTTTTGTGGTATACAAAAAGTTTTTAATGGTCATTCAACACCTTTTCTAGTGGTGTGGTCCACTGGAGATTTTAATGTGCTTAATTTTTTGAATAATGTCCTGAAATAGATGGAATAAACGGATGGACGGCGTGGATATACAAATTTTTTTTGTCAAAGTGGGCCCCACACGGTAACGGTAACAGCTAATCGCTCTCCTTCGATAGAATAGGATCCTCAACCGGAAAAACCGGAAAAGCGGATCCTATCCAGGTAGACTTCCACCCTGGCACGGCTCTCATAAAGCACCCGGCGCACGGTAGCGGGCATCGCTTTTTGTTTATATTAGTTACTTGATACTCTCGCATGGTTCGTCTACGTTCCGAAATTGTACACGTGGCATGCATGTTATCAAAATAAACCGTCCAAATCGTGCAATCCAAATTAGATGTGAAATAATAGAAATTTTTTTAAAAAAGATCAATTACCCTACTCTAACACCTGATAAATAAAGATTTGTACGTTGATTTTGAGCCGTTGAGATTTTTTTTAATCGACTGTGCATCAGACGTCTTACTAGGTAGCCATTTATGATACTACATAACACATACTAGTTCATGTTCCATCCATAAATCCAATATTTAGAGGTTTGATTTGAGTTAAATATATGCCACGTGTGAAATTTCTAAGTGCTAGTGTATGAATTATTGAACTCTGCCGGAGTATCTAAGTTTTTCTCTTCATTTATTTCACAGGAGACATAAAAGGGTTAACGGTTGTAATCGACCATTTAAGATAGGTGGTATTATCCATTTCTAGGGGTGAAATATTGGTCCCTGCGGTTCGGGTGTTCGTTTGTAGTGTGTACATGCAACAGTTAAATGATCTAAACTGTTCATCTAATGGGCCTCACTTCCACTGATCTATTCAACAAAATCATTCCAGAGTGGAAGATCTTGGCTGTATAATATTTATTATTTCTTTGCGCCGTATGTTAACCTCTGATTAAATTTTCTTTTAACCGTCCAATTGCTGATCATCAATTGAAGAGTTTGAATTATTCTACTCGAATTATTTTATTGTATAAACCATACAAATTGGGTCCCACAAAATCGACTGTTTGGATTACGATCTATTCACCCCACTTATCCGAACTGTAATGTACCACAACCTTTCGGACCGACCATTGTCTCATTGCGTCGCTTTTGTAAGGGATACGGCCATCAGTACTACAATCTTAATATACTTCACCTTATTTTCTACTAATAAATCGGATGTGCAGGATATCCAATCTGTGAAAAAGGTAGAATTCATAACAAAAATCATCTTACATAGAATGAATCTGATCCACTCATGAAGTAGGCCATACCTTTGTGTAGGATTAAATATTCGGCTTATGATTTATATTTTATATTGTGGACCATTTTGTATTTTATTATTTCTAATTTTCACTAAAGTAGATATTCATCATAAATCTAACCATTTGAATGGATCGGATTTCCTATATATTTTATAAGTTACGAGAAATGATCTGCAGCACCGTAATCGTGAGTCATCAAGGACGTACCTGATCGCTTCTCTTTTTTAAGGTGCTACGTCGGTTATCGTGGTCCCCACCTCTAGAATTACTTTAACCAATAAAAGGCTGGCAGGTGGATAACTACATACGCAACACGTGGCACGCGCGAAACCCTAACGAAGCAGAGTCCTATAGGAGCCGGCCAACGAGTTCCCGACGTGGAGAAGACCCGACACGTTGCAGAGAGGAGAGAGAGAGGGAGACCGCTCTTGCCAAGCAGCTGCCCGTCTTGTGTCCGGCTTGGCTGTACGATCTCGCCTTGATTCCCTCAGCCGTTGATTGGCCCGGTCGAGAAGCGTGTGGGCCGTTGATTCGTGTCGTGTAGGACCGCTCGACCGTTTCGACTTGGACTTCCACATCATCCCCTATCGTTCTCTGTAACTCCGCCATGGAAACAGGTCTCTCTCTCTCTCTCTCTCTCTCTCTCTCTGTTTTTAGAGCCAGACACCCTTCTTGCTACTTTTGGGAATATAATACAGCAAAATGCGTATGATTCTAATACCAAAAGTGGGAGAGAAAGGGTGTGTATTGAAAGGGAAGGGTGTAGATGTCAGATCCTTGAGCTTACTAGTAATAATGACCAGAACAGATCAACTAAAAAAGATGGGGAGTTATTTGATACTCGGCTGCGTATAATGCTTGATACACAGGCACCAAGAATTAGTACACGTGGCATATTCTAATTAAAATTAAACAGCGTAAATTGTGAAACTAAGGGCCTGTTTGGATGCCTGTAACTTTTTTAAGTTGTAAGTAAGTTACATGTAACTTACTTACAGGTGTAAGTAAGTTACAGGTAAACCTGTTTGGATGTAAGTTGTAACTTAGTTACAGGTAACTTTGTTTTTGTGTTTGGGTAACCTGTAACTTTGTTACAGGTAATAAGTTGGATATTCACGCTAGATAGAGTTTGAAATAGAGAATCGTTGAAAAATCAGATTGACACGTAAAAAAGATTGGGATAAAATTAATTAATTTTATTAAACCCATGTAAATGAATAGTTTGGCCGATTCTTAAGCTAAACTAATCAACAGGTAGACCATAAAAGTGTGCCCATGTTTTCAAAATGCTAGTAATGTGGGCAAAAAACTTGAGGTAACATACAGTTTGATTCAACAGTTCTTCATGAGGACAAAAAACAGCTCAAATCTCCTTGCTTGCAACAAAATCCAATCATATTAGGGAAAACATGAATAAACAACAAGAAAAACAGCGTATTAAGAGAAACAGAGTTCATTTTTTAACCAAAATCAATTGAGATATTAACACAAGTGAAACCAATCAGCAAAATTTGTACTCATTTCCTTAACCAAGAAGTGCAGCAGATGGGTAAACAAGACCTTGAGCTTCTGAATTCAGTCCCAATCCAAGGCTCTCGAGCAGCAGCTGTGACAACTACATGGGCCACCAGGACTCAAGAAATCTTACTGGGATCAGTCATGGATATTTGTTTCATCCACACCATCTATCCATTATTCTATAAAATTTTAAGTCATCAGCCCAAAAATAAGGTACATCAAAATTTCGGGTGGACCACATCACTGGAAACAATGTTGATTGAACACCCACCATTAAAATCTTTTCTTGGGCCACCAATGTTTTCGAGTTTCAGATCTTTGTTTTGTTCCCTTCATCCAGGTCTTTATGACCTAATCAACAGCTTGGATTTGAAACAAACATTACAGTGGGCCCTACTAGTTTTTAAATGGTAGACTTTTAATCGTTATTGTTTTCGGTGGTGTGGTCCACCTGAGATTTAGATATCCCTCGTTTTTGGAATCAAGCCCTAAAACGATCCAAAAGAATGGATGGACAGCATGGATAAAACAAATACAATATGGTGGGCCCCACAGATCATCTTCATTAGCCACGCCACCTCATCCAACTGCCTCCGTCAACGCAAAAGGAAAAAAATAAATAAAGAAAGGAAAGAAAGGAAAGAAGGGAAAACGCAGAAGAAGAAAAGGGGTTTCGTACCTTGCGGTGGGAGAGGGAGAAGTCGACTGAGAGGGAGAAGGAGACTTGAGAGAGAAAAGGGGTTTCATACCTTGCGTAGCCTCGCCTTCAATGGCCGCTTGTAGCCTTCAATGGCTCTTCAGTCTTCACTCCGTCTGAGAGGTGCAGGTGCGATTCTTCCCAACTGATTTCATTTCAAAATTTTCGATCGTTACCTGTAACTTAGTTACAGGTAACTTGAAAAACGACTCTAGCGCCTGTAAGATTTTCGGCTCTTTCTCCTGTAACTTAGTTACAGGTTGAGAGAAAGTCACAGGTGACTTTCCTCCCCCAAACGCCAACTGTAACTAAGTCACCTGTAACTTAGTTACATTTTAGAAAAGTTACAGGCATCCAAACAGGCCCTAACTGTCTCTTAAGTTATAATCCAAAAATCAGATTGTTTGAACTATCCTATAGCCGGATTAGTGGGCACTTGTTTGTTGGAATACGACCATTGGATATTTTTATTTTTAACCGTACAATACATTTCCACCAATCTAATGGTCAGATAATAAAAATAAGCCTAATTTTTTGTTCATGATAAATCTAAACAGTGTGATTTTTTGGATGATTTAATTTGAAGTACTTGTGTGCACGCATGCAATTTCTAATTGATTTCTAAGTGTATGTGTATCATCCATCACACTTTACCAGAGTATCAGAGATTTCCTCAAACGATTTAAAGAGAGAAAAAGGAAACTGATCAGGGACAATGAGAACCATAGGCAAATGTTTCTATGCAACTCATTTGTACGGTATTGAGGTACAAATGGGATGTATTGGACACACAGACTTCTCAATCATTCAATCTGGACCGTCTACATCGTGCGCAGCATTGGTGATGAGTCATACAAGCCTAACTGTCCTAATGGAGCGAACGGTGATTATTTGATAGATGGTTGAAATTTGACATAGAAAAAACCTTTCTTATTATTAGCCATAGGGTCTGTTTGTTTCGCCGATTACCCGGTAATGTAAAGTAAATGTGTCATCATTATGATTTTACCACTGCCAAACCAAATATGGAAATCGTCGGTCAAATGCAGATGTATTTAGGAGACAAGTAAATGAATTTATAATAATTGCACTTTTTCATGGCATTACTGTGAAAATCTTAAATCCAAACAGCGTATTTTAGTGATGATTTAACATGAATGTAAAAATGTCATTATTATGATTTTACTGCCGATAAACCAAATATGGTAATTAGTGTGGGCAAATGCAGATGTTGTTTGGAGACAAATTGAGTAATTTGTAATCATTGCACATTTCCTTTACATTACCATAGTAATTGGTGACACAAACAGGCTCTTAATTTTTAGTTCATGATTAGATGGTCAGAATTGTCCCATTTGGATGATCTTTGAGCATTGACCATCCGATGTGGGGCCCACTGGTTGATAGCTATTGATAGATGATTCAGTGGTCTGTTCATCTGGTAATGAGAGTTGGACCATAATATGGTGCCGAGTTGCATAGGATCATTTCCCTGCACACATACACATGCCATGATGATGATGTGAACCAATTCATCATAGAATACAATAATTTGATAAGGTTGTTCCAAGTCAGTCCATGATAAGAAGTGGGAAGTACATGAGGTGACTGCAATCTGATCAGTAATATCCCCATTTGAAGAAGGTGGAGGTTTCATTTCTTGGGGAGTTTTTGATACTCCAGCTGCAATGACGCTTGATATGCAAGCACTCAGACATTGTTACATGGTTCAAATTAACTCAAATCAAACTGACCAAATTGTGGAACTCACTTTTGCGAAGTCAAAAGTCCCAAAATCAGATTGGTTGAACAATCCCAACCTCTTATTCAGGGACGATTGCTTATTGAAATAGGACTATTGGATATTTTTCATTTTTAACTCTGCAATAATTTTACACAAATCCAATAGTTAGATAATCAAATATGCTTAAATTTTTGGGTGATGATACATCTAAACTGGGATCTGTAATCTTGACACTTTAATTTGAATTACTTGTATTCCAAGTATGAAATTTCTAATAGCCTGCACATCATCTATCACACTCTGCCAGAGTATCAAAATTTTTTGTTCTCTTTTTATTCTTTACCCATACTTGTGTGTGTGAGTGCGCATGCTTGTGTTCAGGTGTGTACTTTTGACAATAACAGTTGGAAAGCAATGTCTGGTTGGTTGTCAACAATGGATTGACAGATGTTCATGGAGGACTTGAAAGTTTGGGAAAGGTCATGCAACCTAATGTCTTGAAGACAGAATTTCCAATTGTTGTTGAGCAAACAAAACAAACCAAGATTGCTACTATAACATATCAGAACTATTGCTATGCTTACCTATATGATTCTGGTGTCTGGCAAACAACTGACGTTGGGTTGATGACAAAATATCCAAGATGCATTTGTGGAAGTGGATTTAGAAGGCATGAAACAGGAACTTTGGATGAGGCGTATAACTTAATGTCCTGACGACAGTAATTTCCTCACTATTGGTTCACTGGTATTGCAGGTTTACGCATGTAACTTATGTCACAAGGATGCAATGCATGTAAATTGGTGTTCCCTAAGGTCTCTACCCTTTAAGAAATAAATAACCCTTACGCCCCCTTTTTTGCCGGAATATGACCATTGAAGAGCTCCTCCTTTTTGTCTAGCCCTGTTTCAGCACAAACGCCAAGGAAATTAAAGACGAGGTTGGCCAACTACATGACCATTGGCAAGAGAATGGTCTCTCAAAAGGTCGAAAAAGTTTTGTTCCAACACAATCCCTTTTGGATACACATTACCATGCTATGAGAAAGGCATGCGCCACATGCGCCAATATGCTGAGGGGTGCCACCACCCATCTTCAAGCGTTCCATGTGCACCACATGCGCTATCGAAGGCTTTAAATAACAATATTAGGGGGCATATCTGCTTGTAAATAGCCAATACAATATAGGCCGATATGAACCTATGTCGTGTATAGGGGGCATTGGATATTTAAAACCATGGTGCCACTACCAATCTTCAATTGCCTCGCATATGGTACGCGTGCGACTCTCCATCTTCAAGTGCCTCACAAGTCACATGTGCCATCGTCAATCTTCAAGGAGTCCACATGTATCGTTATACATCTACATGCTCTACGTGTGCTAGTGTGCACAAGCACTACATGTGTTCGTCCATCCATCCCCATTCTAGGGTGTTTAACAACATAAGGATAACATTACGGGCCCGTATAGGATAGATGTCTAGATAGGCGTACTAGGACAGAGCTTTTTGCTACTACCAAACAGGCCCTTAATGTTCAGAATGTTAGTGGAAACACTCTCAAGAAGAAACACATGGTGATTGCATAGAGAAAGAGGGGAAAGCCAAAGTGATGATTTTCCAACCCATGCATTCATCCTTTTATAGAGGACGAAGTGCTAACCCAATCGACACCATTGGTTCACTACCAATATGAATAGATAGTCGGAATTTTAACCCTACTCTTTACTTGCCAAGACGAGATAAACACGGCATACGATACACAACCTTAAGAACCAAATGCTGACATATCAATGATCTTCAATATGTAAGGTTTAGGGCCCATCATTGCAAGGTTTAAGGGATAGCATTTGTTTTGGGAGACGGGGCTTGTATCAAGTTTTGGGAAGACATATTGCTCAACGACAGAAGACTGCACTTGGACTGCAGAAGGCTATATATTGTTACTATCAACAAAGGAGAATTTGTGTTGCAATGCTTCAGTTCATCAGGAGGTGTCACATATTACTCTCCTACATTTTTTAGAAACCTTACAGATGAAGGGATTGAAGAATTTGTCAGGCTCAAAGAGAGGATGTGCAATTATGCAGTTATCCCTGAGGCTGTAATTAGTTGGCAATGGAAAAGGGGAAATTGTGCTCTTTCTTATTTAAATCCTTTTTCTTGGATGATTGATCCAAGAGCTTGCTTGTGACATTTCGCTGGTCCACGAAGGGTGATTCTATTTGGTTGGTTATGTGCAAAAACAAAAGTGTTGACTATTGATATCTTTGGAACAGGGCATGATCAATAAGAATATATGCTTGTTATTGATCAATAAGAATATATACTAATGCCTCTCTCTCTTAAGGCAATATCTCAAACTGGGTATGGGGTGCATGGAGTTTAAGGAAGTTCTATGGCACATTCTTTTCTGGTTGTTTTGTGGTCACTATGGAGAGAATGAAACAGAGGACTTTCAGCGACAAGTTGGAAGGGGCTGAAATGGTCTTCCAAAGGGCAAAAAGGTGGGCATTGCTTTGGTCCTCTAATTTTCACTTAAAGGGATGCAATTGGGAAGACATTTTGGGTTTCTTTGGAAGCAGTGGTCTATGTAATTGAGGGTGAACTAGGATGACTCATCATCATCTGCTTGGCCTACTTTTATGCTCTTGTTTTTCACTTGTATCAATGAAGTTCTTAACTGCTTTTCATTAAAAGCAAAAGATAAAAAAAAAGGATGGCAACGAAGTTCAATTTTGGATAGTTTCCAGCTCGTACCATACCTCAATGGTAGATATGTCATGTTTCAACATCAAGTTCTCTTGGGGCACTTGAAATTTGACGATGGAACATTTGGCATGTTTGGACTTTGGCACACACGTAGCACGTGGGGTGATTGAAGATCATGTGAGGCACTTGAAATGGATAGTGGCAGTACTTGGTACAATAGGATAGTATCACATGTGATCCTCTCAGCATAGTACTACATGTGCCCATAAGGGTATGTGCTTCAACACAGCATTTTAACTTTTTTGAAAGATCATTCTCTCTCCAGCACCCATGTAGATGGACAAACTTATCTTTAATTTCTTTTGCACGTGTCCTACAAAAAGGTCAACACAAGCCAAGAACAAGCTCTCCAATGATCATATACGGCTCGTTACCAAACAGGCCCTTAGGATCTTAGTTTTCTTCATCATTAGGCATTTTGAGTCAAGTTCTTCCACTGTTTGAAGAGTAATTCATAGATGTGTATGCATTATCCATCAATTGTTTTTTGAAGTTTTGGAAAACAGTGGCTTATTATTGCAATATTTTCATAGAAATTTGAAATTTAAGAAAAATTCTATATTGAGTTCTTTCTATTAAAAAAATGATGCATTGCATGTAACCAATTTGAACCTTCGGATGTTCTTTGGGAACAACTCTTCATCCTCTATAAAAGGTTGAAACCACATGTTGGAAAATCGTCTTTGCTAGTTCTTTCTCTTTGCTGTCACTCTTGAGTTTTTCCATTTCTTGTGGTTATTTTATCATTTCTGTGCATTATTGGTTTGTCATTTCTTGAAGGGTTGCAACCTTGAGAAACATATATATGTGGACATTGTATCATAAGGCAAAGCTTTCATAAGTTCACCTTTGATATTGGAAACCTATTGTCAACATGTTACAATCCTCAAAATACACCTTGCTTTAACTTTCTGTTTTCATTCCTTCCCAAAATCCATCTCCATAAAACCACCTTTAATGTTGTCATTGTCAACCCACCTCCAATTGTTTCTCAACAAGTAATTCTTAAGGCCAGAGATTGATTCTCATGCTCAAGTGGTTAGGTTCCAACAATGAGGTCATGGGCTGGATTCTAAATTACACATGAAATGTGAGTAATGTGAGTAAACTAGCAACTTCAAAACATTCCATTTGGCTATTGCAGAAATAGAAAATAATACAACCACATAATGTTCTTCTCCACTCTCACTCCAAACTGGAAAAATCAGATCAAGGAGTGATTGTTCATCAACAAAATAAGCAGTTCTATATTCTGTCATGGACTTCTGCAAATCCACATGTTTCTTTCCCTTGAAACATAAGAAACAGAATGACACCTTGGGACTGCTACTCATGAACAAATTGTGGTGCAACCCAGTATGCTTTCTTGGAAGAACTGTTTACATGCTGTCTTCATGGCATTATGGTTGTCAAAATGTAAAAGAATCAGAAAGAAATGACACAGAGAAGTCTCTAGGTAGGCTATGTTTTGTAATTGATCTTGATTATAATGGATCCCTTGATTTGTAGTCTTAGTCTGCTATCTCAGCAGCTTTGGTTGCTGTTTCTGTGTTCCTGTTTTTGTTTCTTTTATTTTAATAAAATTTCGTAATCTTTCAAAAAAAATAATGGATCCCTTGATTTGGAAGATCATCTGCAACATCTTCCTCTTGAAAGCTTCTTTTGTTATCATCATCATCATAGCCTTGTCCCAGCAATTTGGGTTCTGCTTTACTAATCGTATGTTTCGAAATCATATTTGGCATAGGAAGGTCTCTTAATTGTGTAGCAAAATCTTTAGGATTGACTGTCCACCTGACATCAACTCTACTTCATTGCCAGCATTCAAACCATCTGGAACGTTGCATCCAAAGCAAAGTTTCCAGATTCTTCTGCGATACATTTATTGTTAGTCTCACGAATAATACAGTTGACTCGTGAAGACTACCATTTTTATTATTTGCATACGGGTTGTGGAAACAAGGAGTTGTATTCAGGTTTAGAAAAAAAAACAAAAAAAAAAAAACATATGTATTTAAAGTTTGAACAAGGTAAAATATGTGTTTAGTGTTTTGCAATGGACGCCTGTAATTTCTTCCGGGTAAGTGCAAGAACCTAATGCTACTTGCACTATCCCATAATTTATTCTTCTCCTCCTCTTCTAATTATACTATCCTTCTAAGTGGGTGCCACCCCTGCTTCAAATTGCTCTTTGGATTCATATTCTCAGTCCCACTCCCATTTCCTAGCTGTGTATACTTTCTAACATTCTCAAATGGACACTTCCCTGTTCTGCACCTGAATCTGTTGTCACTATGCTTCCTTTCATGGAGCTAAAGGTAAACGTTGTTACTTGTGAGTACGTAGAGTAGTATTTGTCCTTCTTCATTGCTGCTGCTTTGCTTCACACTTCATGCAACTATAGCTCAACATCGTGACTTGTGAGTATATAGGGTAGCTTCATTGGTAAATGGAAGATGCTTCTAGTGTACAACCTTTTTTATTTTATTTTTAGGCTGTAACATAGATTGGCATTTCGCCATATGTCAAGAACTGCATCGTTGACGAGTGGTCCTTAATGAATTTATTGGGTGATTGATATGTTTCTGACTGGATCATTTCCAGATGTTGTATGAACCAGGATTGTAGTATGATGTGGTTGGTTTATAGATGCTTAATGCCTGGAAGCCCATTTCTTTGAGATAGTTACACATTTGAATATTCAGTTCTAAACTTTTTGAGGGTTCTCATCTGGTGAATATCGAGCTTGTAATTACATTGCTGTCTGTCAATGCAGTCTTCTAAAACTGTCAGCAATTCAGGAATTCTTCAAGTAATTTAATCTTGGTTGGAGTGCTCTGTTTACGCTAACAAAGCTGATATGGGGTCTGGGGAAGAAAGCACGCCTGCAAAGCCTACCAAACCAGCTGCCACAACTCAGGTGTCCCACCCCTCTATCTTGTTCGATTCAGTCTAATGGTAGATGCTGAACTTCTATTTCATATTTACAGGAATTACCGACAACACCTCCATATCCTGATTGGGCATCACCTATGCAGGTTTATCATGTGGAATTATGTCTGTTTTATTTATTGTTACGAAATGTTAGTTTCACATATTTGATTTTCAAGGTTCTAATTGAATTGCTTCAAAAGCTTACTGGTCAGTACGTTGAATAGGCATACTATGGTGCTGGAGCTACTCCGCCTCCCTTTTTCACCTCGACCGTTGCTTCTCCACCACCACCTCATCCCTACCTGTGGGGTGGCCAGGTGATAATCTCTGTTCTTGTTGAGATTTGATTTTGCTGTGTATGAATGAAACAGCTTTTTCTGACTGCTTCTTGATGACATCTCAGCATTTAATGCCACCATATGGGACCCCGCCCCTACCATACCCTGCCATATATCCTCACAGTGGACTTTATGCCCATCCACCCATGGCTGTGGTAATTAATTGTCATTTTACTTTCGTTTAATTCCATTAATCTTTTCAACTTCGCAGATGATATTTCAGACCCCTTTGATTGGGAATATCTTCCTTTCACAGCCTTATTCTGATAAAAGTCACATGCAACAAATGTTGCATTTTCACAAATGTGATAAAAATGGCATGTGGTTGATGTTGCAATTGAATGACTATGCACTGTAGCATTACATGCAGATGTTTTTAAATAGAATTTTTGTTATCAAGACACACCCAGACAACCAAAACACCAATGCTGATTTTGCTCTCTCTCCCTCTCTCTATCTCGACTGATGAATTGTTAAGGAATATTCTTATGCCTGATGCAAAATGCTTTCAGATCCTCATATTCAATGCATTCACAAGTACTATTGTGCTCTGTAACCATTTCTACAGGGCACGGCAACAACCACCACAGGAACAGAAGGAAAGCCCTCAGATCCCAAAGACAAGAATTCGACGAAAAAGTCAAAGGGAAATTCAGGAAATACAGGTCTTGCCGGTGGAAAATCTGGGGATGGTGGAAAGGCAGCTTCAGGTTCTGGAAATGATGGTGCCTCACTAAGGTGGTTTAGCTTGAAAGTTATCTATGAACATTTATTTTCAATATGTTTGATAATGTTCAAGTGGGTTTTGGTGATTTTTTTATCTTTACATTCATGTTTTTGTGCTTAACACTTTGATTTTATTGCCGGTAAACAGTGGTGAAAGTGGAAGTGAGGCTTCATCGGAGGCGAGTGATGAGAATACCAACCAACAAGTGCGTTTTTGGCTTCTGTTTTCTTCTCATTCTCTTATAACAATCCATTTTGTTGCAAGTAAGGATGAAGTTTGATGGTTTTGACAGTTCCGTGATTATTTACTTGGTACAGGATTTTTCTACACATGGGAAGAGAAGTTTCAACCAGATGCTTGCAGATGGTATTGTTTCCATTTGAGATAAGCTTACTTAATGATGTGTTTGGATGCTCTATCAAACTGAATTGCGATAATCTAATTTAATACAGAAGAAATCACCGAAGCATGTCTCTGCATTGTTAATTCATAATGACAACCAAACTCCCAATTGCAATTCTGTTATCCAAGTGGTCCTGTCTTTTCCATTCCATAATCTCTTCGATTATGGAGATGATGACTTCCTTGGTAGATTGATGACCCCCCCATCCCGCTTCAGATACGAGGCTTCTGATAGAACCAGAAATCTCATTTTTAGTGAGCTGGACCTGAAAAAATCTTAACTGCAATTGGTGATTAGTCCCTCATTACACATGGAGTGGGTTAAACACCACCTTGGTGATGTCTGCTTATTCAATTGGATTGTTGCAATTCGATTCAATTGAGCATGCAAACATAGCCTAGCTATATAAGTTTTAACATGAAAGCTGTTCTAGGAGCAAATGCACAGAACAATGCTGCTTACAGCAATGCAACTGCCGAACCATCTTTTCCTGCCAGGGGACAACCTGCTCCGAGCCTTCCAGTTTCAGTGCCAGGGAAGCCTCTGGTTCCTGTGCCTGCAACCAATCTAAATATTGGGATGGATCTCTGGAATGCATCCTCTGCTGGATCTGTACCCATAAAGGCAAGACCTGCTGCAGCTGGGGTCCCACCAGCGGTAGTTCCAGCACCAATGCAACCTGAACATATGTGGATTCCTGTATGTAATGTTGTATTTTATTTTTTTTTCCCTTGTTGTTATTAAATATTTCTTTGCACACTAACTACTAGGGTGTTAAGAGGAAATCTTCCATGCAAGGCACAAATTTAGAAACCCTTTGCAGCTTCAACTGATGTTATTTGTGCTGCTCCATTCTGGATTGCACATTTTCTGCCAGCTGCACTATCGCATGAAACCTACACAAATTTGTATTGGTTTTATATTTTCAATTTAGGGCAAAAGAAAAGCATGAGCAAATGTAGCTTGAAGGAAAAGTTACTTTTAGAGTCAGTAAGGCCATGTTTGGAAACCATGGATTTGTGTTGTTTGGACAGCAAAGAAAAGGGTGGATTCCACCCAGAAATCATTACACTTTTCCATTATTTGGATTCTTGGCACAAGAAACTAGGTGACTATTGCAATAGGAATATGAAATTTCCACTCGCTATCCAAACAAGAACTCAAAATTGGAATCCATGTTTTAATAGTTCTCATTGACGTTATCATTTGACAATTATTATTATTTCCTTTCTTTTCCTAGGATTCCACATATCCAAACATGTCCCAAAGGAAAATACATAAAGAGACTCCACCAACATTTTCCTAGCAAAGATCTAGGGAACACCCTAGTATTTATTTTGGTAAAACAAAATCCTTAACATGCATTAAGAAAAAACTTTTCTACTCAGATGATAATCAACAAAACCATCTGGCAATGCATTAGAAAAAATATAGGATTTGAACTTGCAAACTTCTTCATAAAATGAACGAATGGCAAGGAAAAAATAGAATAAGTTTTTCTTTTCATTTTTATTTCATTTTGTGTGTGAGTTTTCATGGGTGTGCTTGAGGAAGGGGGTTGTTTGAAGTTAACCTGTCCATTTGACCATTTAAAAAAGCTAGCTCTACACCATAAGTACATAATCACAGATTGAAAGAAACAAGGATGAAATCTCAAATTTTCTTTTCTATTTACACATTATTCTCATTAATTTTTATTAGCTTTGTAAACGATTCAGTAACAAGGAACAATGCGAGTAACATTAGCTTTGACAGCTGTGAGTTTCTATTTCCCGATAT
Organism: Magnolia changhungtana; assembly: GCA_030180095.1. Lineage (NCBI taxonomy): Eukaryota > Viridiplantae > Streptophyta > Magnoliopsida > Magnoliales > Magnoliaceae > Magnolia > Magnolia changhungtana. Next base: position 1,660,081 of record JASAUF010000234.1, on the reverse strand, counting down.
ATTATTAATATACATTAGAAACTTATATTTCTTGCCTTGATAGGATGAACGTGAACTGAAGAAACAGAGGAGGAAGCAGTCTAATCGGGAGTCAGCCAGGAGGTCCAGATTACGCAAACAGGTTTGTGCATGGTTGCCTGAATTTTCAACAAGGAGTCCTGCCTACTGTGGAATCTCGTGATTCTTGCTTGCTAGTTGCTCTCTCCCAAAGTGGACTATATTCTACTTCTTTTCTGCTGCTGCTCTTGCACTGCACCTGCTCCCATTTCCTACCGTTTTGGTGACTGTGTGCATGACAATCTCCAAGAAGGAAGAGTTGGGCAATTTTGATAAGCTACCACTCTTTGTTCTGGAAATCAATTTTATATATTGTTCATTCCCTGACTGATCAAAAAGTAGTTTGGTCTGTTATTTCCTGTGAAACTGGTTATGAGATACGAACATGATGTTTCTTGAATGGAGAAGCTTATGATACCCTCTTGGTGCAAATGCTTATCTTAACGTGTCTCTCTCCATCCTCTTTTACTATAACTCAATTCATTGATATCAGATCCATCAATTTAACAATTAAAAGCTTTCTCATTTTGGATTTGTCTACTCAATATAGTATTCTTCTTCCATAAGCATTTCCATACTCCAACGGGACATTCCCCTACAGTTAATTTTCATTTTTTAGGCTTCCATTAATCGATCCAAGGGGGAAAAGAGTGGGATTTAAAGAAAGATGGTGATGCCTCCCTTGAAGATAAGTGCCTTGTAATTCAGGATACTCCAGAGAAAGTTTCTATGTGCCAACCATTACATAATAATGTTATTCACCTAGTCATGAGTTCAAGGAATGTGAAACTTCTGAAAATCTTATGGAGGATGGTAGGGTCCCTCAGCCAAAGCAATGGTTGGGGTTGAGCTTTGATGGTTTTAATAGAGAGAATCTGGGAAATTTATGTTTTAGAATTTTATATGGATAGGTTCAATAAAGATAGTATCATGGACTTTGCAAAAGTAGAAGTCTCTTGTTACTAATCGTCAATGATTTTAGATTGAAAATGTTGCTGAAAATGTCATCCAACTGATCTATCAAAAACAGGCTTCTCATCAGTATGACTGAGGTAGGTACTTGAAGATTTTTTAATATTCTGTAGTCCTTTTCTGGTGAGCACAAACAAAATCCATTACAGCTGGAAACAATGGAACATTCTGTTGCTACTCCCCATAACTAAATGGACTTGTTTGGTATGTATTGCCTTTTTATTTATGGTTGTTAATCATGAGGTCTCAAGTCCAACCAATTGGATCACAAGTTACGGTCCATACAATGGTTGGATCACAAGTTACGGTCCATCCAGTGGATAACTTCTAACCTTTCATGTGCATGAGACATCCAACCTATCCAATAGGTTGGGCCACCACAAGGATTGGCTTATTTAAAACTCAGCTACATCCAATCATTGAGTGGACCAAACTTGCATTTTAATATTTATCAATTGATAGACATTATTTTATGTGGTGTGGCCCACCTGTTGAGTAGATGGGGCTGATTTTTGCACTAGTTGATCCTCATCAACCTATTGGAAGGTTTGGATGTTGAACACACATGAAAAAATTGGAAGTTATCTGCTGGGTGGACCATAACTTGCCATCCAACCAATTGGACTTTTGAGACCTCCTCATTGATCATATATGCAGGCAGGCAAATACCGCAACGGTTTAACTCAAGCATAGATGCATCTGATACTTAGATTCTTAGTCCCTCCCTTGAAAGTTGTGAAGCTCACATAATATCTCTCATTGACAAGACTTGACAGTTACATTGGATAATCTTCGTTGCCGTTCATTGTGAGATTCATATAATTTTTATGTTTCTTTTAATTAGCTGGTTAATTTCACATTCACAATTTCATGGATGTGATGTGGAGTTCCACATTACATTGACGGCACAAAATTCAAGACTCTGTTGGTAATGTTGGTTGCACTGGTGTCTCTCTTTTTCACTTGAAGCATTCATTGAAATTCGTGGTTGTATCTATGCATTGTCTGCCTATAAATTCAGGGAACCTGATGTTGATGTTCTGCTGCTTGCTTCCACCAGGCCGAGTGTGAAGAGCTAGCAGCCAAGGTGGATAAATTGAACAATGAAAATCAGACACTCAGGAATGAGCTTCAACGGCTTGCTGAAGAATGCGAGAAGCTATCATCCGAAAATGCATCCATAATGGTAGATATCTTCTCCTTCACTCTATATATGTGTAGTGTTGGTAGTGTTTGTGATGCTTGCTTTCAAGCAGCAACAAACTACTGTTTGCTAATACTTTTGATTCCTTGCATGTGGGACCCATGGTTAGGTGATCCAGACTGTTGATCTGATGGTCACACAATGGATTATGATGACCCTAAAGTCTCCTAGATAGATCCTAAAGCTTTGATCCTTGTACCTTTTCCATTAAATTTTGGTCACTGCTGCATTTTTTGTTCTCATCCATCTAGAGGACCCTGATTAAGGGTTAGGATCTTCCAATTTTGGGAGCTTATTGGGCATTCCATATATACAGATGGGTCCATCAGATCAACATCTAGATCACTGAATCGTGTCTCGGCTCCCACATGTTCTCTATAAGTGAAAGCATCAGCAAACTCTACATTTGCCAAGTATCCACCTCTACCTCTATAAGTGAAAGCATATGCACCCTCTCCACATGCAGACCACCTGCTAAGTTGGCAAGTGGTACATCAGAGTGTAGCATTAAGTTGCTCTGGGATGAAGATGAGGCCACTTCGTTCATCAGGAGGACCAGATGCATTTTTTAAACCATTTTCTGTATATGGGTAACCTACCTGATGACTGGGCCAATTTATGCACGAATCATATGCCCCACACATTGACGAGGTTGGCCCCTGTACTACGTTGGGGTAGGCAGGCCTCAATTCCTCTTCTTTAGTAAAACCCTACTCCCTCACCTCCACAAAAATAATATTTGCAAGTTCCACCTGCCATTTCTGCAACTTCTTTAGTTATACGTGGCAAAATTCAGTATAAAATCCCAAAACACCACAACTAACTGCAACTGTTCAAAATGCAAAAATGCCTTCATTTACCTATTTTGGTTCCTACCCATCAACAGACTGGCGTGTTGGACATGAAAACCATCTCCCTTCATGAATTACATGATGCTGATTTTGTTGAAACAGAAACAACTAAGCCATGTATACGGGCAGTCCACTGTATCGTCCCTTGAAGTCGGCAACGTCAGTGCAACAGCTTTCCAGTCCACTGATGGCGAAGGCAATGGTCATGCACATGAAACTTCTAGTGGAAGCAATTTGGTTTCCAGTCAAAAGAATGACAAATTCTTTAACTCAAATGGAAAGCATGCACCCGGTTCTAAGTGAGTACCTCACCCATTATGGCGAAAGCTTGGGTCAATTGCTGCCTCTGTTGCTGCTGATGCTTCTTGCGCTACTATTTATTCTTAGTTACTAATATTAGAGCCTTAACAACCTCATTTTAGTGCCGTGGGTCTTTCATCTCTTCGCATGTATTATATTTGCCTGAGCTGGAGCCGGAGCCTTGTTGTACATTGCTGTAAGATTAAAATCGCGGAAAACAGCTTTTTATCAGATTATTTCCAACATTTGTTCTACACTAGTATGTATGATTGCTGCACAATTGTGACTTGTGAAAGGAGAAAAAAGAATGTGTGAACATTTTTTAGCTGCAGGTATTTGGAAGATGGTGTTTTGATTGGTTCAGTTCTGTTTTTCATTGTGGCTTGTTCCTTTACAACTATTGTAGAATAAGCTTATTTTACATCTATGTGTGGGGTCCATATGCACTCCATCCATAAGGTGCCTACCATAAGTTCACCCATTTCCTGAAAATCTGATTTTACATGGTGTGACCCACCCGAGTTTTGGGTCAGCCTGATTTTTGTCCCCCAAAAGGAAAATGAGGGGGCACACATGATGGACAGTGGAACCTTGCACAGATCATGATGGGCTCCACACATATTGTAGAATAAGCTTATTCTACAAATGTCACTGAGGAATCTGCCTAGTTGTAGAATAAGCTTATTCTGCTAGTGTTGCAGAGAAACCTGCCTAGTTGTAGAATAAGCTTATTATTCTACAAATGCCACAGAGGAACCTGCCTCTTTCACCTCTATTATTTTTTTGTTTGCTGAGACATCAAATAATTGGGAGATATTGTGTTACCAAAGCAAATGAGAGAACATCTATTAGGAACTGACATTGTGTGAATAGACTCAGGAATTTGCAGATGAAAGAGACGAGGGCATTTCAGGAATTAGTGTTATTTGTGGCGATAAATTCAGTTGAAAATTTACAATTTAGTGGTGGGGATAAAAGGTATAATACTTTGTATACCTATGTTATACTGGGGTTATTTTAGGAATAAATGCCATAAATAGCAGAAAACAGTGATTATAAATGGTCTAGTAGTGTAAAGAATTTGCAAATGGTCGCATTATATTGGGAATGAATGGTATATGTATCTTAAACTGGTGTTGATTGCTGACTCTCTCGAGTTGTACCTGACTCATCCGAGCCGACATAGACTTGGTCAGGAGTGGTGCAGATAGGTCCCACGCCCCCTAGTTGGGCTGATTTACCCGATTCCGGAGAGTCCCTGAATCAAAAGACCACATGCTTGCATTGATGTAACTCTATGAGTATTACCCTGAAGGAATATTTGATTTTGTAAGGAAGTTGAAATATACGAGCCGTTATAAGGATAACAGTAGTGGCTCGTTTACAAATATGGTGGAAAATTCGCTGTTGATGGCGTGTGCCAGCACAAATATAGTAGATTTGCGATTGACATGTAATAGCCGGTAGGCATTTAGAACTTAATAAAATTTTATTATAGAATAATCTCTCTGTTACATATTCATAGATTGCATTACAATCAAACCAATCTCTAAATAATGGTGACATATCCTTATTCCAAGACATATCGGCATTACATAAGATAATACAAGGAATGCCTCCTTTAATCTTGATTGGTTTTCATTATTTGACTTTAGCTGTCCAGTTATGTTGTGCACTGAGTAATTCCTTCTTACGAAGACAATGTTTAAAGCTGATGTTGTCGATAACGTTATAATAAGCATCATTCGAGTAACTTCCGAAGCTCATATCTCCACTGAAATAATTGTGCCGAGCTAATGACCTTGCCCAAAGAGTCTTCCCGATCCGACTGGGACCTTCCAGAACCAACGACATTGGTCTGTCCGGTCTGCGCAAGCAGCACACGTTCTTCAATTGCCACTCATGAAGAGTATTTGATAAATGAGGGAAATCATAATACGGAGAAACGTATACCTCTGTTTTAGGAGGCCATCTGTTGTTAGCTGTGCGCTTAAGAGCACTCCATCTTAGGACGAATGCCCTTGGTTGTAGACGCTTACATTTGTCGAGGAATTCAGAAGCAGAATTGCTAGTTCTCAATATTTCTGCCAAAGTCTCAGTCGTTGAATTGGAAGAACCTTTGATTTGCGGTTGATATATACCCTCTTCAAGTATATCACCCTCCTTGTTGATGAAATCAATAACAGCTTGTGGATCACTTGCCGTTTGGATATTCGGATGATACAAGTGGTTTCCGTCTTGAATATCCCATTTTCTGGCATCACGGATGTGTAATATGTTGGAGAATTGTATGAATACGTGAGTGTGGTGTTCCATCTTCATGAAGTTGGTTAGCAATACGGATGTATGAGGGAGATGGAGAAGAAGAGTTAAAGAATGTGAGGCAACGGTCCTTTGCTAATAGGCATTTTGGATAAGTAACGAAGAAATTCTTACCTTGAATACGAAAGTTGCTGTTTGAGGGAAGACGAGGCATAGTGAAACGGTAGCAGAGCTCTCTCAATTTCTCGTGAATAATGGTAGAGCCATGGAGCCCAATTTATATGGAAGCAATGCTGGAGGCAAAAATCATCGTAACCGTTGAGGTAATCGAACGATCGTCATTAAAACAGCCCTATAGGCCGTACTACCTTTAATTTGAAATTTGCCGGGAAAAGTAAAAGATCCCTTTAGGCCGGGGCGGGAAACGGATTGGCTACTCCCCCTGCCACCAGCCAAATGGCTGGTGATCGGTGCTCCGTGGGCCCCACCATGATATGTGTGTTTCATCCATTCCGTTCATCCATTTTTAAATATCGTTTTAGTTTTCATTCCAAAAATGAGAGGGATATAAATCTCAGGTGGACCACATCACAGGAAAACAATAGTGATTGGAGATCCATCATTTAAATCCTCCTAAGGCCCAATGTACTGTTTATTTGACATCCAATCTGTTTATTAGGTCATAAAGACCCAGATGAAGGGAAAAACAAAGACTTGATCCAATACTTTTATGGCCCCCAGAAAGTTTTTAATGGTCGAAGGTCATTCAACACTGTTTCCTGTAATGTGGTCTACTTGAGATTGGGATATATCTCATTTTTTTGTGTATTACCATAAATAGATCTAGAAAAGTAGGAATGGATGAAACACATACATCATGATGCAGCCCACGGAGCACCGACCACCAGCCATTGGCTGGAGGCAGGGGGAGTAGCCAATCCATTTCCAGTAGGCCGGAGTACCTCTATCGCGTGTTTGATTTTCGGTGAAACGGTAAATCGCGCGTAAAAAAGTGATCATTATTTCCCCGTGAATTCACAACCTCTGATATGACTGCTTACTTTTTGACACAAAAATTAAGAATATTATAAAATATATGTGGGTCCCATTGTGATGCATTTCGCTTATCTATACCGTTCATCCATTATTATATTTGAATTCATAGCATGAGCAAAAAATTGAGGCATATCCAATACTCAAGTGGACCACGTCATACAAAAAAGAGAATCGAATACTTACTGTTAAAAACTTTGTAGGGCTACTGTTTCTTTTGGCGTGGGCCATTTGAGTGTTAGATCTGCTTTATTTTTTATTTTACACTCCAAAATATTGTAATAAAACAAACTGACGGAATGGATATATCATACGCATTACCTTGCATTAAATAAATTAAAATTACATCCGTTAAACCAATCTCACTATCACAAACTCCTATGAGTTTTCAAACGTAGGAAATCGTAATAATCACAGTTTCCCTTGTATTTCCCATTTCTCTTAAAAACAAACAGGCCCGCAATGGTGCCGCGGGAAATTTATCGGGAAACGTACACATGGGGCGCGGGCTACTAACCCCTGGAGCCAAAGGGCCTACCCGCAATGGTTTTCAAATGTATGGATTCACATTGTGATTTGTGAATGTGAAATCTGCACGGTGGAGAAATTAGTTGATAATTGATATAATAAATATTTGTGAAGAAGTCTTCCCGCTTGAGCGGTATGTTCAGACAAACCAAGGTTTTGTTTGATTTTTCAATTTACCTTGTAAATACCATGTGAATATGTAATAATTATTTCCCCGTGTTTACCTCACTCTTTCTATGTTTGATTCGACCAGGTGCTATTTTACACAAAAATTGAAAATGCCACGACATATTTGTGGGTCCATCATGCGTATCGCTTATCCACACACCGTGACCAATTTATGGCATGAGCCAGAAAATGAGGCATATCTAAAGCTCAAGTGGACCACGCCATGAGAAAAAGGGAATCGAACACTTACCATTAAAAACTTCTTAGGGCCACTGTTTCTTTTGGTGTGGGCCATTTAAGTGTTCGATCTGCCTCATTTTTCGATTCATGCCTTAAAATATTGTGTTAAAAAGGCTAGACGGAATGGATATATCATATACATCACCTTGGGGTCCACAAATTTAAAATAGCTCTTTTGAACTTGTTTCTAAGGTAAAAATTACGTGGATTTTCAAATGATTTTCAAACGGATTAAATGGTGATAATTACCCATTTCAAGGATATTTACATGGGCTTTGAAAAATCAAACAAAAATAGGATAGATCTTTGGAGATGCGGAAACCCACCATGCAATTATTGTGCGTCCATCGTATGAGACGTGTTAGACATATGCTAGTGGAGTCCACTGATGGGCAATCACTAGTGGGTGAGTCCCATAAGTTTAGGCATCTTCCATGGTTTTAAATTCAAGTTTGAATGAGATAAGGAGATAAGGGATAAGACCAAATAATTTTTTGTCTTATCCAAACTCCTCATCTTTTCCTATAAATAATGAGGCTCTCATGAAAATATATTAAGGAATAACGAGAGTAAAAAAGAAAAAGAAAAAGTGGTATATTGAAATTTGTTCGTTTAGCTTTTTCTTGGGACGATCTAAGTCCTATATCATAATTCGGGGTCATCTATACCGTAGAATTAGAGGGGTGATTAGACCCATCTGCTCCAGTAGTAGTTAGGCAGACCATTAGATCTGGATTGTTCATCTTCAACTTCATAGAGATTCCATATCGTGTAGACCGTCAAATCTTGATGGCTCACTCTTCCGCACTTCCTATCAGTGGTATCAGAGCAACTCAACGGCGGATCTTCGATTTATTATTTTCATCACGAAAGGTAAGTGACCCTTTTAAGGTGAGAATTCCTTTCAGAAAATCTGCTTTCGATTGGATTCCTGCTTGTGGCTTTTGAATGGTATCAAATCAGTGTGCACACCTTGACTCTCGATGTGCACAAATGAACCGAATTTATGCCCACGCGGATGCATCTGCATGTGTAAAATCTGGACTCTTAGACGTGGATGCTATGGACAGTGCCCACCGCATTTGACATTTTTTTAAAAAGCCTTGGTTATGTTTACATGAAAGAGTTCCATAACATCAATTGAATAAATGATGATGAAACTGTCCAAAATTGGAGAACCATAATCAAGTGGGTTAATGTTTGTATAACGTTGGTTCACACCATAGAACTTTTTGAAGCCCTACTCTCATCTATACCATTGGATCGACAAAAGACTTTTGTGGTCAATGGCTAGCAATATCCCCAAATCATCTTGGTCAGAGGTTCTACTTTGCTGAATTGAAATATGAAAACAAGAGATCAAGTGGTAACACAACAGGATCAAGGCCAAACTATGAAGATCTAGGCGTTTTTACATTGTTTTGTTTCCAGTTTACCGTAACTTGTATGAGGCTGCTTTGATTCTTCAATCTATCTGTCTTTTTTTCTTTTTTCTTTATTTTTTTAATTTTTTTAATTTTTATAACAAGTAATAAATGATTTATTAGAAAACAGTTGAAAACAAGTTGAGAAATAAAAGAGTAGCGAAGAAAAAATAAAACTAAAGAAAAATCCACTTCAGCAGATGAAGATGAGCATTCCAAAATATCCCTCTTGATTTTCCAAAAAACTTCTTCCCACGGACATTCTTTGCTGTGAAAATATCTAGCATTACGCTCCCCCCAAATCTTCCAAAGGACGGCTAAAAGCGACATTCGCCAGAGAATCCAAAAAGGATTAGAGAGTTGTGCGGCATGCCATATCCTAAATAGATGAAGAACTGAAGCCAGTATCACCCAAGCCAAGCCAAGGACCTAGAACAAATGAGAGCAGATTTTGTGGGCGAATTCGCAATTAATAAAAAGATGGTATGTGGACTCCATGTTCCACGTGCACATAAGACATATGTTCGGAAGGATCATGACCCATTTATGAAAATTGTCAATCGTGAGAATGCGCTTGCGGCCCACTAACCAAGCAAAGGTAGCCACCTTTTGGGGAGTCCCATAAGACCAAAAGGCATAAAAGATATCACCCCCACTGGTAATCGAAGAGGACGAGTTGATTGGTAGAGGGATTTAACTGAAAACTTCCCAGATGGGGAGGCACTCCATACTAGACTACTTAGGGAAGAAAGGGAAGGGGAGATGTTGTGTAGGCGCATCATAAGCCTCATGACCCAGAAGCGTATATAGCTGTCATGCCCAAGAGAAAAGGAAATGTTGGGTTTGATTAAATGTCATGAAACAACTTTCCAAAAACCCGAAGCATGATATAGCAATGATATTTTTTGTCTCCCAGCCCTTAGCTTCAACACCATACTTGGCTTGTAAGACTTTTCTCCACTAAGATCCTTCATCTATTACGAACCTCCATAGCCGCTTTCTAAGAAGAGCCTTGTTCATGGACCCCAAATCCCTTATGCCTACACCTCCCCTCATGAATTGACATGCAAACTTCTTACCATTTGAGAAGATGGAACTTATGACTATTGTCTGCACCTTGCCATAGAAAATCCCTCCCGAGTTTGTCCAATCTTGGCAAAACAGATTTTGGAAACTTGCATAATGACATATAGTAGACAGGAAGGTTTGAAAGAGTAGCCTTGATAAGGGTAACACGAGCAGCCATAGTTAAATGTCTCCTCTTCCACATGGATAGTCTCCATTCGATTTTTTGACCACCAGATTCCACAAATGCTTCAGAGTGCTCACACATAATGGAAGGCCCAAGTAGGTTGATGGAAACGAGCCCACTTTGCAACCAAATATAAATGCGAGAAGTCTCATCAAGAGAGAGACCAAAGCTGAGCATTTCACTTTTGTGAATATTGATCTTGAGGCCAAACACTTCTTTAAGACAATCCAAAGTTTTCCTGAGAGAAAAAAAAAAAACCGATGCAAAGTCCTCCCCCCTTCCTTCCTGTACTACAACTACCTACGTCATAATTAACAGAACTTTCCAGGCATAGTAGTTCTCTCCACCCCCTAGACACCTTAGTGTGGAGTGGAGACTTGAGTAACCGGGTAAGGGAAGGTGCCTAATCCTTCTTCCCTAGTAGTTGGATCCCTTGTTCAGGCAATTTCTCGTAGATCAAAGCACTAGAGTCATTTTCCACCATCTAGTTCTAGCTCTCTGTACAACTTTTTTTTTTTTTTTTTTTTTTTTTTCTTTTTTCTAATAGCTCTTTACACCAGTACCAAAGAGCTAGTAGTGACTCCTAGTTTTGTTTTTTTTTTTTTTTTTTTTTTTTTAATGATTTGAGCCAATCCATATCCGTCATTGTTGCGTCATTGGCACACCTTTCGCTTGCATGGTTCAAATGTTCAACACAAGTGACACGATTGGCAGGAAAGACAAGGTTGCATGTAAAAGTCCACATATCCCGTGTATGGATTGTTGTCATGTGCGACCGCACATTCGCAATATGCGCACAGCAGAAATCGCATATGCGACAGTGGCATATGCGATTTTTGCACATATGCGATCGCATATGCCACTCGTGCAAGAATATGCGATGTATAGGATCGCTTGGCCAACAATTAGAAATCTAAGTGTGTTCTGACTGTTGGAATTAAAATAAATTAAAATAAAATAAAAAATCAGCATTTTTTCCCTATAAAAAGGCATACATATCCTCCTATTTACATACTACACGCACTCTCAAAGTCTCAAATCTCTCATTCTCTCTTACATAATTACATTTTCCATCTTTCAATTCTCAAATTCGAAGCGTCCAAGGCCCAAGCTCCATATTTCTTTCTAGTTCCAAATTCCAATCAAGATTCAAGAAAGTAAAGCAACCAAGAATACATGAAATTGAATTCCAAGTCAACTCATGTAGCACATTTCATTTTCTACATCATCTCTTTCTAGTTTCTTCTAGATATCATTTCATTTTCTACATCTATTTGTTTCTATTTTCTTCTAAATATCATTTCATTTTCTACATCTCATGATTCTCATTCATTTCATTTTCTACACTCTTATTTATTATATTTATTCTCTAGTTACATTACAAAATACTCATTCATAATCATACACACTCTCTCTTTCTATCTCTCTTTCTTTACATTTAAGAGTCAAGGGACTCAAAACATTTTTTTTTTTAGTTTGTTACAACTTACAACTTATAAGAAGATTCATGAGATTCAACTTTCAATAATCAAGTAAGAGTTCAAATGCAAGAATTTACGTTCAACAAGAGCACACAATGGAAAACAGGTAACAGTACAAAGCTCTCCCTCTAAACTATTTCCCTTGGTGTGGCCCACATGAATCCTGGATGGGCCTGATTTTTGGGCCCTAGCCCTAAATTTTGGTGTGGCATCTAATGAATGTAGTGGGTTTCATATAATCATCATGGTGTCCCCATAAAAATCAATGGTGGACACCTCTCTCTCAACTGTTTCCCTTGGTGTGGCCCACCCGAATCACGGGTCAACTTAATTTTTTTGGCCTTGGGCCTAACATGGGATTACACATCTAATGGTCGGAGTGGATCTCACATATACATCGCAATGGGCCCAATAAAAAATCAAGGGTGGGGATCCCTCTCCCAACTGTTCCCAAAAGAAAACAGAGATTTCTGCTGATATATTAAACAAAGAGTTCTCAAGTCCAAGCAGCTGATAACTTCCAGTCTTTTATGTGTACACAACATCCAACCTGTCGAATAGGTTTGCCCCATCATGAGCATCAACGTTTAGAAAACTCAGCAATAGCACTCATTGAGTGAACCACACTTGTGTTTTGGTGTTTATCAATGGCTATAGATATTTTTTTAATATGGTGTGGCCCACTTGATGAGTAGGTAGGGCTAACTTTTGCACTAGGCAATCATCAAGTGGGGCCAACCTATTGGAAGGGTTGGATTTCACATGCACTTAATTGGTTGGAAGTTATCATCCAAGTGTACTATAACTTTTGGTCCAATCGGTTTGGTCTTAACACCTCATTAAAAAAGGGAATTTTATGGGATGCCCATTCTTGACTTTTGACAAGGCCCATCGTGATGTGTATGGCAGATCCACTTCAACCATCAGAGATGTGTAATCCCATATTAAGCCCAAGGCCAAAAAATCAAGCTAACCTGCGATTCAGGTGCGCCACACCAAGGGAAAAAGTTGGGAGAGAGATGTCCACCCTTGATTTTTACAAAGCTCACCGTGATGATTATATAAAATCCACTCCAATCATTAAATGCTACACCAAGCCTAGGGCCCAAAAATCAGGCCCATCGACGAGTCATGTGGGGCGACACCAACGGAAACAATTTGGAGGGTGAGCATTGCCTCGTACATTAATTTTAATCTTGGTGTCAAAGTTATTGATGAGGCTAGTTTTTGGGCCTTGTGCCTAACATGGAGTGACACAAGTGGTGGATTTCAATTTTCACATAAACATCATGGTGGGGCCGACCCGAGACACCAACCCCTTTGCTTGCACAACCAACCAGAGCCATTGTTAAGAAATTTAACCGAAGAAAATTAATGTGGTAGCTTATTGGAAACTTTTTTGAAAAAGGTACCGGAACGTAAATTCTATAATAAGTAGGTAGTTTTTGTAAATTCCCTAAAATAAATGCATTTTGTTTCTTATCACAGTTCTCATTAAATGATAACAAACCTTTACAGGCTTCATCCAATCATGAAATACGGGATGAGAGAATGGGTTAACAGCATTTTGTCTTTTTAATTTTCTTTTATCAAGCCACTGTTGCCATCTCCGTCGTCATCACCACAGCCTAGTCCCAGGTTGATACTAATAATACCAGTGATATTATCAATAATATCGCCAATACTCGGACCATTGGTCCAACCTATTTGGGATCAACTTTAAAATTTCATGTTTCGCCAATCACAATATTCGAAAAGATGAATGCTTAGCAAAACTGATTGGTAGAAGTTTGGTGACCGACTGCCCACCTGACATTAACCCTCTTTCGTTGCTACCAAGCAGATTTTCTTTAATCAAGGAAAGTTTTATTTTTTTATTTAAAAAAGAAAGAAGAAGAAGATGTAATTCTTGAAAAGCCTAACAGGCAGTGAGACCACAAGATGAACTGAGTCAATTTATCGAGTTACAGTCTTCCCAAATAGTTTTTGCTCATCAGCATGAAGTCGGCTTCACAATCAACTTAATCCCCCGGGAATTGAATTTCATAATAAAATGGTGAATACGCCTCATTAACTAATGCTGAAAATATTTTCTTTTAGATTTTTTTTTTTTTAAAATAAAATAAAATTAACAGCATTCACTTAAAAAGGCATAAAACCAAATCTGTTAAGTCGATGGATAATGAGCCACTACAAGAACAAGTCGATGGATAATGAGCCAAACTATCAGCAAGGACATGGACTTCTCTAAGAACATGATTAAAAGAAGTAAAAATAATTATTATAAAACGACAAAATTTGATTTTGTTTACACACTACTTCAAACGCAGAAGGCCATCCCTTATGGCTTCTAATTCCACTTGGTCAGAATCCACAGCATGTAGTAGACGGAAGAAAAGAAAAATGAATCCACCTTGATCTTGTTGGCTATACTAGCCAGAACTATTCTTAGCTTTACAAAGCCTATGATTTAGATTCACTGGACACGTGAGAAGAGAAGAAGAACTTTTGCTATATATTTTTTATATTGCTTACAAGCTCACTGAGTTGGTTCCAAACGGACTACAAGCACTCCTTATATAGACTTTTCCCACCAATGTGAAAAGATACAAATGCCCTCATTAACTACATTAATTCTATCAGTTTCAAATGTTTGGAAACCCAAATGTTTGGAAACCCACCGGCCACAACATGTGGAAAATGTGGGAATAGCCATAACGTGTGGCTGTTTCAAATGCCATGAAAAACTGTAGCATCTGAACCGTCCATTTGGTTTGGACGTTTCAACACTCCCCTTCAAACCAAAACAGGCTTCATTCAAAGCATTGACCTCAGTCATCTGAATGTATCAGTTGGTAATGTCTGGGTGAATATGTCCGCAACCTGTTCAGTGGTGTGACAGTACTCACTTGATCTTTGAGAAAATGGTATCGAGTATCGATGTGCTTGCTCTTTCCATGCTGCACCGGATTTTTGGCTAGCTCGATTGCCGACTTGTTATCCACATATATGACTATGGATTCTTCTTGCGGATGCTTCAGCTCCTTTAGAAGGTTTCTCAACCAAATCGCTTCACAGACTGTGGACGATGCTGCCACGTACTCTGCTTCACATGTGGACAAAGCAACAACACTTTGCTTCTTTAAGTTCCAAGTGAAAGCAGTCGATCCAAGATAGAACACATAGTCAATGGTGCTCTTTCTTTCATCTTGGTCACCTCCTCAATCACTGTCTGAATATCCATACAACATTGCTTTATCATTTTATTGATAGAAAAGATCGAATTCCATTGTTCCTTTGATGTACCTAAGGATTCTTTTTGCGGCTAGCCAGTGTGATTCTTTTGGCGATTCCATGTACCTACTTAGAATCCCCAACACTGTAGACGATATCCGGCCTTGTGATTGTGAAGTACCTTAGGCTTCCAATCAGAATCTTGAACATAGTCAAGTCAACGCTTCTTCCTTCTCCTTCTTTTGTCGACCAGTCAGTTGCTACAGGCGTGTTCACGGCATTGCAGTCTGTCATCTTGAACTTTTTAAGCAACTCCTTGGCATACTTTTTTTGTGATATATAAATGTCGCCGACTTGTTGTTTTACTTCGATGCTCAAGAAGAAGGACATCGATCCACCATCAGTCATCTCGAATTCATTGAACATAGCATGCTTGAATTCTTCATACATCGCCTGACTGTTACTGTGAACAGCAGATCATCAACATATAGGCATGCTATGAGGATGTCGCCATTAGCATTTTTCTTGATGTAGACTGCATGCTCATATGGACATTGAGCGAAGCCGTTCTCTTGAAGTTGGTTGTTGATGCGTGCATTCCAGGCACGAGGAGCCTGCTTCAAAGGGCTTTCTTCAGTCGATACACTTTGTGTTCCTCTCCTTGAACAACAAAACCTTCATGCTGGTCAACATAGACCTCTTCTTCCAGAATTCCATTTAGGAATGCAGATTTCACATCTAGTTGATAAATCATCCAACTGTGTTGGGCTACAAGGGAGATAATCATCCTTACAGTATCAAGGTGAGCAACAGGAGCGAAGACTTCTTCATAATCTACCCCATATTTCTGTTTGTAACCCTTTGCTACAAGCCTTGCCTTGTAGTGATCAATTTCACCATCAGCATTTCGCTTGATCTTGTACACCCATTTGACACCAATAGCTCTTTGACCTTGAGGAAGTAAAGTTAGATCTCATGTATGGTTCTTCTCAATGGCCTGAATCTCCTCTTCCATAGCCATCCTCCAGCATTCTTCTTCTACTGCCTCCTTAAATGTAAGAGGCTCGTAGTCCGCATACAAGCATAACAAATTTACTTGCTCAGTTTCGGCGTATATATCGTTGAGGCTTCTCATTTTGATAGAAGCCAAGGGTGAAGGAGAACTGGATGACGATGTGCTGGCTGAATTTTGATTTGATAGAATACTTCCGGAGGAGATGGAACGTATTCCCGGACTTCTGCGTGCAGACGGTTCGGTGGAAGAAGGTGTTGCAGGTGTCTGCTCCTAGTTCTCATGCTTCTCTTCTTCATGTTCTTCAACCTTGTCTTGATTTTCTTTGGTTGAATTTTCCTCGTTCCATTTCTAGGCTTCTTCCTCGCAAAATACAACATTTCTACTTACCACCACCTTGTTAATTAGTGGGTTGTAGAGCTTGTACGCCTTCGATACTTCACTGTAGCCAATGAAGATGCACTTCTTGCCACGATCATCAAGCTTTTTCCTTCTCGCTTCTGGAACTTGAGCATAAGCGACACACCCAAAGATCCTTAGGTGCGCCACACTCGGTTTATAGTCACTTCATGCCTCCTATGGTGTCATGTTTCTTACGCTCTTTGTTGGACACCGATTGAACAAGTAGGCAGTACATGCAACTACCTCTGCCCAGAAGCTCTTTGGCAGACCTTTCTCTTTGAGCATGGTTCTTATCATGTCGAGGATGGTGCGGTTCTTTCATTCCGCAATGTCATTCTGCTGTGGCGTGTAGGCTACAGTGTGTTGTTACTTGATTCCTTGATCCCTGCAATACTCTCGAAAGGTATTTGAGGTGTACTCTCCACCTCTATCAGATCTAAGGGTTTTGATTTTAAGACTACTTTCTTTTTCAACAAGGGCCTTAAAATTTTTAAAAATAGTAAAAGCAGTAGACTTCTCTTTGATTACATACACCCACAATTTTCTACTGAAATCGTCAATGAAGGTAATAAAATATTTACTACCTTCAAGAGAGATTGGCTCCAATGGTCCATAGATGTCAGTGTGAACCAACTGCAATGGTTCTCTTGCTCTTCAGGATACTCCATTCGGAAAAGAGTTCCTTTGTTGTTTCCCAAGTGTGCACACCTCACACACTTGTTCTGGAGCTTTAATGGTAGGCAAGCCATGCACCATGCTTGATGATGACAAAAGTTTCAGGCTACTGAAATTTAGATGGCCAAAGCGAAGATGCCATGTCCAGGAATCATTCTTTACTTTTCCATAAAAGCACTTCTCGAGCATTGTGTTTATATGGAGCGGAAACATACGATTCTTCACCATCTGGACTTTCGTAATCAAATGTCCATGCATATCTCTTATGGAAAGGGAAGAATTTTCCATGCGTATAACATACCCTTTTTCGAGGAGTTGTCCGAGACTCAGTATATTACCTTTCATGTTGGGCACGTAGTACACATTGGAGATGTAGTTTGGAACACCATTCTTCTAAAAGATTTTGATTTTGCCTTTACCTTTCACTGGTGTCTTCGACGAGTCGTCGAATGTCACATCACCATGAACTCCTTCTATGAGTTCTTCAAATAGGCTTTTGTTTCTGCACATGTGATTGCTCGCACCTGTGTCGAGATATTATACATCTAGTCGATCACAACCTTTCTCTTGTGCAAGGAGCATTGTAGAGTCTTCCTGATCATGACTCGATGCTTCAGTATAGTTGGATCGTTCATCATAATCCGCTGGCTTGCTCCAACAATCTGAGGCATAATGGCCGAATTTGTTGTAATTCCAGCACTGAATATTTCTCATATTTCCACGACCGTGTACGGATCGGCCTCTACCATTCCCTCTTCCATGGAAATTGGTAAATTTCTGTTGATTTTGTGGATGGTTCAGATGATATCCACATGCCCTTCCTCTTGCATTAGTGTTGGTGCTGCGACCTCCACGATTTGTATGACCACTACTTTGGTCATTTAGAGTCAGCTTAAACTCTAGGGCATGTTCCAACGTCAATGCGTTATTTTTCTACATTCGTTGCTCATGCACTTGCAACGATCCCATCAACTCTTCAACGGACAGATTTTCTAAGTCCTTTGATTCTTCTATGGCAACAACCACATGTTCAAATTTGGTTCTGAGGGATCGAAGTACTTTTTCAACAACCCGTACATCTTCGATCTTTTCACCATTTATTTTCAAGTTGTTAACAATAACAAGTAACCTTGAAAAAAAAAATCAGAAATGGTCTCACCTTCCTTCATGTGTGAGGTCTCGAATTCGGCTCTAAAAGTTTGGAGACGAACCTTCTTCACACGATCAACTCCTTTGAAGATTGTGCTAAGAATTTCTCATGCTTGCTTGCATATTGTTGCTTCAGCGATCCGTTCAAAAGTGGACTCATCTAACCCTTGATAGACAAGAAACAGAGCCTTCTTGTCCTTCTTTCTTTGATCTTTGAGGACCGCCCTTTGATCAGCGGTGTAGAGAGCTTCTTCTTCCGTTGTGGGTTCTACATACCCATCGGTAACAATCTCCCATAGATCTTGCGACCCGAATAGTACTTTCATCTGAATGCACTAGTTTTCATAGTTATCCTTAGATAATTTTAGAATTTGCGGTTGGATCGAGGACGCCATCACTTCTTCACACCACGGATCAACAACTCCTTTTTTTTTTTTACGTAGCAGTGGCAACACCTTGATCACACGATCTGAACTTTCAAACTATACCCGGTCCCACGGGATCGTTTGGCTTTGATACCAGTTTGTTGGCTGTACTAGCCAGAACTATTATTGGCTTTACAAAGCCTATGATTTAGACTCACTGGACACGTGAGAAGAGAAGAAGAACTTTTGCTATATATTTTTTATATTACTTACAAGCTCACTGAGTTGGTTCCCAACGGACTACAAGCACTCCTTATATAGACTTTTCCCACCAATGTGAAAAGACACAAATGCCCTCATTAACTACATTAATTCTATCATTTTCAAACGTTTGGAAACCCATCGGCTACAACATGTGGAAAATGTGGGAATAGCCATAACGTGTGGCTGTTTCAAATGCCATGAAAAACTGTAGCATCTGAACCGTCCATTTGGTTTGGACGTTTCAACGGATCATCCCTAAACACTCACACCCACTGGACTGCCCTTAGAAGATCATTCATGTTCGTTTATGCTTTTAAAAACACGAGTTTAAACTTCTAAAACTACTGCAAAATGACCTGAAAAATAAATAGCATAGTTGTATACACGTGCCCTCTTTTTTTTTTTCTTTTTTTTTTCTTTTTTTTTTGAGGTGGGAAGCAAGAGAACCAGTACCTATGTCATTTTTTACACCTAAACCTACATGATGCAGTCCAGATCTGCTGAATATAGAATAAGAATTGATGCCAAAGACACAAGCTGGATGGTGGAGTTGATGGGTGCACATTAGATAATCTTATCAATGTTTTCCAGGATAATCTCACACTCAAACTTAATAGATAAACTCACTACAGCGAAAGAAGAGGAAACTTTAGGTTTTAAATCAATGTCAAAAGTAAGCACTCTTTACGTAGGAATACCAAACCAAATAATCATGGTTAACTTGCTGACTGAGCAAGGAACTAAACCAGCGAGAAACACCAAAACAAACTATCTAAAAAAAAGGGCATGCATGTGGGCCATGGGCCCTGTGAGTCTATATGCATGAATAGTGCATAAATGTGAAACTGCATGGATGAGCATTTCACACTTCCTATTTGAAATGAAGGCTATATGACCATAGTTTCGACTCCGCATTCACCATACCCCATCATAATTTACATAATAGGGCCAGATTAAATATGTGCAAAGACCTTTGCCTCTGGATTTGCACGCCTCTAAAGCAACCAATGTTGTCTCTCAGTCTCAGCCGACCTGGTGCAAAAGAAATGATTAGGATCATCGTCATCATTTAAGCCTTATTCCAATTAATTGGGGTCGGCTGCATGAATCATGTTTTGCCATTCCACTCTATCAAGGGCCATACCTTTAGTTAAGCCATTGATCATCAAGTCTTTTCTTACTACCTCCATCCACATCCTTTTGGGCCTTTCCGTTGCCCTTTTAGAGCCTTCAACTTGTACCAACTCACTCCTAACCCACATAGTTCTTGGTCTCTATTGCACGTGACCAAACCATCTAAGTCTACTTTCCCTCATATTATTACCCACTGGCGCTACTCTTAGGTTTCCTCGTATGAATTCATTTCTAATCGTGTCCTTCCTCATCTTGTCCCTCATCCATCTCAACATCCTCATTTCAGTTACACATATCCTATGAACATGTTCCTTAATTGTCCAACATTTTGTCCTATAAAGCATGGCTGATCATATAGCTATCCTAAAATTTCCCTTCCAGTTTGAGTGGTACATGACGATCGCATAAAACTCCGAAGGCACATCAATCTCTCCACTCACCAATTATTGACGCAATGGATCAAAAGTGGGCATATTGGGAGACTTCTTAGTCAACGATCAATAACTAATTCCTCATTTTCACTCCTGCAGTTACTAAAATTGCACTCTATATATTTTGTTTTAGTCCGACTACTTTTAAATCATTTACATTCTAAAGCACTCCCTCCATAAATCTAGCTTTGTGCCTACTCCTTCCTCATCTTGTCAATGAGAACTATGGCATCTGCAATTAACATGCACAATGGAACTCTTCCTGTAAATGCCTCATCATCTCGTCCATAACCAATGCAAAAAGGTATAGGCTAAATGTTGACTTGTAGTACAAGCATTCAATAATTGGGAACTCACTTAGTCCTACTTATCTCTCCACTAATAGTCCTCACATTTGCTACCACTCCCTCATACATATCCTTAATCATATCAATATATCCTCTGGAGATTCCTTTCTTTCTTAACACCCAATGCATTAACTCTCTAGGGACCCTATCATATTGTTTTCTATAAGTTAATAAAGATCATGTGGAGATCCTTCCTCCTCTCATTATATTTCTCCATCAATTGTCTTGAGTAGGAAATACCTTCAATGTTAGATCTCCCATCAAGGTATTCCAAAACGGTAATGTAAAGGCCGTAAGGGCCAATACATAATGTTGATGGTGGTAACCGTTAGGCGTTACGGGTTATAACATTCATTACGGGGGGGGGGGGGGGAAGGCCCGTAATGGCCTGTGACAGCCCCGTAACAGACCATATCATAATGGAAATGGCAGTGGCCGTTACAATCACCATTACCGTTATGCAATATCTTGCCTCCCATGCATGAAACCAAACTAATTTTCTAATACATTCCTCTTACGCCTCAGTCTTTGCTCAATCACTCTCTCCCAAAATTGTATAGTATGCTCATAAGTTTAATCCCATGACAATTAGTGCAGCTCTCTCCTGTATTCTTAAAAATAGGTAGCACAACAATGACCTGATTGATGTAGAGTAATGGAGAGGTTCATGGGGAAGATAGCTGCTTTATATAAATGTCTTGGTCCTTGCAATTTCTTTCAACCAAGACATAACTACATGCCCACTCTGATTCTCTTATTATATAAAGTTCCTCCTTTTATGTGCCAAACCATATCCTAGAGTAATGAGTAGTGTATAATTCTTTTCTCTATTGTCTACATGAAATGGGTGTATTTTCTCTGACAAAGTGTACGTTTATCGAAATTTTAGTCATATGTAGTATGAGATTAGCAGCATGTAGTTTTGTGAGGTCCCATAGGAACTGAAGCTGGATCATAAAAGATAAGGCTCAAACGGCTAGCTAGCCAAATCACCACTTGGTGTAGTATGCATTGCACCATATTTCAAGAGAAACGCTAATGTGAAGGCAATAACTTGATGTGATGGCATGAAACAATAATGAGCTGATGCACATGTTCCATCGTAATCAGCCTAATCTGCAGCAATCACCCCAAATTTGTATATTAAAGTAGGTTCACGACAAGGAGCACTCTTAACATATCCAAGAATTAGACTTTCAAAGCAACAGGGGAAGTCTACAGGACTGGTGCAAGCTTAGAGCATTTAACAAGATGAATAAATGCTGCAAAGACAAAAATAACATAAAATACCTTCAGCTTTTCTTTTTTTTTTTTTAAAAAAAAAAAAAAATATATATATATACCTTTAGCTCTAACAACCGTAACTTCTGATTCTAGGATCGCTGAAATTTTTATCCCATCAGCAATATTAATGACCAACTGTCTCTCTCCCGTTTAAATATAATATCTCCATCACATTTCATGATCATGCAAAGCAAGATTATTGAAGGATAATCTAATCATCTTTTTCTAACAGCAATCTTTAAAAAGATCCTAATCTTACTATTTCATGTAGGAAATAACTGACGCCATAAAATATAATCAACTCTAACCGCCATATTTTGTTTTTTAGCACATCAGCCCTTCATATTGCAAACCTTAGAATTGGTAATCCCAATAAAAAAAAATTTTGAAAGATGATCATATTTCATTAAAAGAGGAAGGAAAAAACAGAAAAAGGCTGCTGAGAAAGCAGACCGCAATTACACTCCTAAGAAGAAAAAATCAGGACCAAAAAGATCCTTGACATTCGAAACCCATTCAATGATGAGCCGCTTAGCTTTCGAGGCCACTGTCCCTGCCGAATTGGAAAGATTTCTGAAACATCTGCTATTTCTTTCACCCCAAACCGACCACCAAACTGCCAGAATAGCCGTTCTCCGTATTATTGTCTTCGCCTTTCCAAGGTACACCCCATGCCACGCTTGAAGCAAATGAATCACATCTCCCGGAAAGCACCAGAACAAACTGAAACAGTTCATAATTATTGACATAATAAGCAGCTTCAGTAATCCCAATAAAATTATTGACATAATAGATAAAACACCTTCAGACTCTAGAACTTGAGCAAGTTTTCTTCTTTCTGCTTTTGCTCGCATCTCTATAATTGCACCAACTTTCGGAAGAGGAGATATGTCCCCTAAAGAGATGGAGAGCTAGTGATAGGGGTGCACATCGAACCGGTTCTACCGTGGAACCGGACCGGAACCGACCAAACGGTCCGGTTTGGTCCGGTTCTAGAGTGCACAGGTTCCGGTTCCAAAAATTAAAGAACCGTTTAGTTCAGTTCGGTTCCGGTTTGGGGGTATGTAGAACCGAACCGAACCGTGGAACCGAACCTGGAACCGTGAGTTTACAATATATTTTAGTTGTATATTTGACTCATGTTGCTTGTTTTCATAAATGTATTTTTTCACACCATATACAATATCTAAACCATTCATCAAGTGGATCACAACATGGATGGACTTGGGCTAAATTATAAAATAGAACATGCAATTGGGCCGGATTATAAAAAACCCATAACCGTGGAACCGATCCGGAACCGAACCGGTTTTCACGGTCCGGTTCCAGTTCAGTTCTAGGGTGCTAACGGTCCAGTTTCGGTTCCGAAAATCCTGGAACCGTAAGGAACAGTTTGGTTCCAGTTTCAACCTAGAACTGGACCGAACCGAACCGTGTGCACCCCTAGCTAGTGAGGCATAATATAGCAAATTGCAACAAGAAAATGTACATATCAAAATTAAATTGCTCACTTATCTCATATCGCAGACACTTCACACCCAAAGGAGTACCAACTTCACTAGTAAACTTCTGCAGTACCGATGAGATTTCACAAAAAGTAAATGTGAGAAGTTCTTTTTATCATAGTAAAAAGGAAACATGTAAGATATTGAGCAGTATGAGAATGGATGCATAAACAAACTAAAATAATCCAATTGTCATTTACTTCAAAACTTCAATAGCATGCTATAGAAATGAGAAGCTTTATAATTATATGTTCCATGTTTGTGGAAAAGAATAGATCAACCATTTCAGCTAAATTAAGATTTGAACGTATGATTTGTCAGTTCACTTCATGGATAAAAGTTCAACAGAATTTTAACACATACATGCAAACTTGACACTCTGATGAGGTTATTGTTTCCCCTACAAATACCATCATAAATTACCTTTCAAATCTACTGATAGAGGGAGCTTTGAGGTCATCAATAAGTAAAAACAACCAAGGTATAGTCAGTAGTCATTTTGAAACAAAATTATCAATGAACAAATCATAATTAATTTAATTTTTTCTTTTCCTTTTTTTTTTTTGCTTTTTCCTTTCTCTATAGAATGTCAGCATGATGTGTCACTGCTTTGTTTAAGCACGTAGCCTTACTCTATTCGCTAACAAAAACACAGAACAAAAATTGGGCTTTTATGCTCTGCTTTATGGTTGGGCTCTTCACCAGTTCTCCAACTGCCATAAGATGTACATCAGTATATGGCCCACATTCTTCGTCACACAGTACTTAGGGACATACATCTTCATCATGTGTTTCTTACAGTTGTCTCTACTTGAATTGCATTAGAAATCTACTGAATCATCACACAGAAATGCTTTGTAATAATCAGGTTCACCTGTATCTGTATTCTATTAATGTGATTGAAAAAAAAAACAAACGATTTGAACATAAAAATGTGTTGCCATATTGTGAAAGAGAAAGCAATAGAAAAGATCTCTTGAACATAAAATATAGAAACAGAGGATTAATTCATATACAGTTTCACCAAGGCTATTTGGAAAGGAAGCCAAAACCTTAGGCTAGTTAGCCATGAATGATATTCATGCCTCAGCTTGAAAGTTGTTGAGGGTCAGATCGAAGAAGTCAACACATTTATATTAAGATTTCTAAAAGTTCAACAGATCCAGGCCTTTCAAATCAATTGAAAAGAAAGAATTAAAAAGAAAACATAAACATGGGCACCATATTCAGAGACATGGCAAAGCTCCATCTCCCATGTGGAGATCAAATGGGCATCTTCTAGACTCATAAATAAAGATAAATCCACAGAACATTGACCATAAGAAGAATGAAATCAGAGTAATTACTCTATTCAGTGAACCAAAATGAGTTAAGAGTACTCTTGGCTCAGTGGTAGACAGTGTGTGTCTCATCCTTGAGGTTGCGTGTGGGGTGTAAGAGTGTGTGTGTTTCTCACCTCTCAAAAAAAAAAAAAAAAAAAAGCCGTATGTTTACGTGATGTGGTTAACCTTTAAATGGTCTCATCATGGATTCAAGATTCGAAGAGAATTGGGCCATCACCTGCATTTGAAGGTGACTCATTTATTCTAGAAAAAGATGTACACAAGCAGTATGTGAAGCTGAAATTGTCAAAGCATTGTCGTAAAGGTTAGTTTTTTCCTGAATATATTTAATTTGCTGCGTTCTTATGGTCTACAATTCTTTTCATGATAGCGTTATACTCTTTTCTTTCTCTTTTTGTTAATCAGGTTAAATTAATGATTGCACATTTGATAACAGGGCATGAGAAGTGTAACTTGCAAGACTGCTCCAACATTACAAAGAAAAGGAAGGAATGCTCTACAAGTGTAGGTGAAAGCAATTTGAATGAGAATACAAGAGGAAATAATGATGTCTTATCAAGTGCCGGATCATCAACAAAGTTGTTTGGTGAGATGCAAGGCAAGTCCAACGTTACAAAAAAGAGGAAGGAATGCTCTGCACGTGCAGGTGAAAGCGGTTTGAATGAGAATCCAACAGAAAAAGGTGGTGTCTTATCAAGTGCTCAGCTGTTTGGTGAGTTGAGTATGGATAGGGTGTAAAAGTGTTTTTAGGTAAATTAAGATTTGAATTGAACATGAATTAACGAACATTTCACCCTTTTCAGGAAGTCTAAGACACCCAATTCAGCTTGCTGAGGATACCTTGAAAGAAGCTATTGATTTGAAACATTCAACTGACCATTTAAAGGTAGCTACAGTAAAGAGGATTTATATGATCCTCAACTTGAGGATATGCATTGTATCATCAAGTCCTCAATTCATAAAAGCATGTTTTGGTGATCTATGCCAGTTAATTAACGACCATAATTAACGACCACAGAGAGGGTAACAAAAATGGAGTTCAACTTGGCAATAGGAGAGAATGTCTCAATATAATCAACACCAAAGTTCCAAGTATATCCCTTTGCAAACAAACGAGCCTTTGAATGTTCAACTGTACCATCAAGATAAAACTTACTAGTGTACACCCATCTACAACCAATAACACGAATAAAGACAGGCAAACTAGTTAGCTCCCAAGTGTTATTCTAATAAAGAACGGTCATTTCCTCCTTCATAGTCTACTTCCACTCTGTATGTAAAAATGTAAGCATTGGAAATAGAGTGAGAGGACAAAGTGAGGGCAAATCTATGGAAAGTGAGATATAAGCATTGGAAAGAGACATATTTAGAGATAGGATGATCAATACATGCACGCAAACCTTTTCTCAAGGCAATAGGAACATCTAACCTCTCTGGAAAACTCATTGGATCACTAAGCTCAAAAGAAAAAATGGTGGATGGCATATCATAATTGGCCACACTATCTTCCTGTTTTCATCGTTCTTAAACTTTCAGCTGAGCCACAGTGGGAATGGAAGAGTCGGCAGCGGAAGGAGCTCGGATAATGTCTTCTTCAATGATAAGAGACACAGGAACAATTTCCACATCAAGAATTTTACCGTCTTTTTTAAAAGTACAAAGTAGACTCCAAAAATGTAACATCTACACACATTGTTTTCAAAGTGAAGGATTGTAACAAAAATAACCTCTTATCTTGAAATTTCAAAGAAAAATACATTTAATAGCTCTAAGATCTAACTTATCATGGCCTGCCTCCTATTAGTGAACGAAGCATTCACATCCAATAACTTTGGGAAGTAAAGAAAATAACGAGTATCTAGAAGTAAAACTTCACGAGGAGAGTGACCCATTAATATGTGTGCTAGCAGTCTCATCAAGTTTCTCAATGATCCAATATTTTAATTTGCCCCTGGCAGTTAAAATTACTTCGATGGATATGGACCATTGAAGATAGTTTGTTTCATTTAATTTAATAAGGTTATTCGGACCCTTAAAAATCAGATAGATTTATGAATCCGATTCTTAAATCACTATTGATATGCATTGACATAAGGGATTAGAATAAATACTACAAGTTTATACGAACACGAGCTGACCTTTCACCATAGACGAATATCCAACTTGTATGCTTCAAATGATATAGACACCACAATTGAAGAGCCCACATGTCCACATATTCCAACTAATCACAAAGGTTGATGATCACGAATAAGGCAATCAGCCTGCACATCCCACACACAAGAGGTGATGACCACAAAAGGGGATCCATTTAATTTAATAACTGTTATTCAGACCCTTAAAAATCAGATAGATTTATGAATCTAATTCTTGAATCACTATTGATCTCCATTGAAATAAGGGATTAGAATAAATACAAGTTTATACAAACATGAGCTGACCTTTCACAATAGACGAATATCCAACTTGTACACTTCACATGATGTAGACACCACACTTGAAGAGCCCACATGTCCACACATTCCAACCAATCACAAAGGTTGATGATCACGGATAAGGCATCCGACAAAACACGTCCTACACACAAGAGGTGATGACCACAAAAACTCCATCCCCTTCTCGTGCATGGACTATTACTAAGGCCCGGCACAACAAAAAGAAAAGAAACACTAGGTTTCTTAAAAAGATTTTCAGCATAAGAGGGATGAGAAAAGACCAAAAAAAAACGAAAGAAAAGGAATTGTAGGATAGAAGGGAGAAAGATCGATTAAATCAGTAACAAGGACACTCTGATGCCATGTAACATCATAGATTAAATAGAGAAGAGAAAGTTGGGATAAGATGGGGAAAAGAGTTAGGATTGGACATCCCCACTCTTCCTCTTAAAACCAAAAAGTACAAAAAAATACCCTCGCTGAAATATTCATATTCCAAACAAGCCCTAATCCAATATAAACACTAAATATAAAAGAGAAAGAAGCTAGGTAGATCGTACAATCAGATGCCCACATCCACAGCTATTAGATGGGCTATACAGTCGTACAACCCACATCCTCAGCAAATACCATCATCATCTAAGCCTTATACCAACTATTTGGGGCCAAATACATGAATCCTTTACCAGCATTCCACTCTACCAAGGGCCATAACTTTAATCAGACCATAGGTCATTAAATCTTTTCTTACGACCTCCACCCGCGTCCTTTAGGGCCTTCCCCTTGCCCTTTTAGAGCCTTTAACTTGCACCAACTCAATCCTTATAGGCACAATTCTTGGTCTCCAATTGCACATGACCAAACCTCTAAGTCTACTTTCCCTCATCTTTATTACATATTGGTGTTACTCCTAAGTTCTCTTAAATGCATACATATCCAATTCTATTATTCTTCATCTATGCACTCATCCATCTCAACATCCTCATTTCAACTATACTCGTCCTATGAACACATTGTTCCTTAATAGCTCAAGATTTTGTCCCATAAGACAAACCTGGCCTTTTAGTTATCCTATAAAATTTCCCTTCAGTTTAATTGGTACAAAACAATCACAGAAAACTCCAAAGGCCAAAGGCTATCTCCATTTCTTCCACTCAACTTGAATTTTGAGGGCAACATCCTATCAATCTCTCCATCCTCATGAATTATCAACCCAAGATATCAAAATGGATATTTTGGGAAACTTCTTCAGCAATCTTAACTAATTCCTTATTTACTCTCCTATTGTAACAAAAAAGTGCACTCCATATACTCTATTTTAGTTGGACTTTTTAAACTTTTTTCCTTTTTGAAAGGTTAGTCTGACTAATTTTAAATCCTTTAGATTCTAAAGCACTCCTCCATAAATCTTTATTTGTGTTTACACCCTCCCATGTCTTGTCAATCAAAATTGTGTCATCTGCAGACAGCACATGCCATGAGATCTCTTCTTGCAAATGCCTCGTTACCTGCTATCCATAACCAACGAGAAAATGTACAGGCTCAATGCTAACCCTTTGTGCAACCCTACAGTAATTCGGAACTCTCTTGCATCTCCCCTAGTGGTCCTCACATTTATTGAGGAGCAACATGCTCTTGCCCAATTTATCAAAATTTGGTCTAAGAAACACACGAATGAGATTCTTGGACAAAAATAATCAAAACAAAAAATGTAAAAGAAAACTCACATTTTGCCTATATGCTCAAAACATTGGTTCTTTTCTTACATTTAGGCTGCCTTTAGATGCATGATTGAATTGAATTGCGAACATTCAATTTAATATAGAGGAATTGAATTGCAAACATTTAATTTAATGTAGAGGAATTGACAATAGTTGGCAATTTTTTTGTATTAGTAATGATGAGGAAGCAGGCCTCCAGATCTCTGATATGAATGCCAAGTACAATGTCGTCATTCCCTTTCTATTTGAATAATAATTAGATATTCAATTCAATAGTGCATCCAAACACACTGCATTGGGGCCTGTTTGGATGGGTAAGGAAAACTTGGCACTTTTCCAATTATGGGCATTTCACTATGTTCGGATAGCGAAGTAATAGTTGATTCCACAAAGCAGTCGTTACCCAAACATCATAGTCAAATTATCATGTACAAGATATTAAAAAAAATTAAAAAATTAAAAAATGGCCATTGCGAGAGGCATATGAGAATGCCGGCTGTTATTCAAACAAGACTCCAAAAACTGAATTCATGTTTCAATAGTGCTCATGCAATCCACGGGGATCCCTTACTGGATAGTCTTAACAAATTTCTTTTATTTTCTTTCCTTTTCCTTTCCCATAATCCAAACAG
Organism: Magnolia changhungtana; assembly: GCA_030180095.1. Lineage (NCBI taxonomy): Eukaryota > Viridiplantae > Streptophyta > Magnoliopsida > Magnoliales > Magnoliaceae > Magnolia > Magnolia changhungtana. Next base: position 1,630,356 of record JASAUF010000234.1, on the reverse strand, counting down.
GCCCTAAGATTCAATCAAGTGAACCACAAATAGACATCTCATGCAAACCAGATTACAGATTAAAAAAAGCACGTCCAATTGTCGAACTGCAATAAGAAAACATACCATGATATTCTCATTCAGAGTATCCATCCCTTTGAGAATCTCGTTGAGATTCATTTTCTCGATATTTCTGAGCATTATCACAGATGACAGATTCACAACTACAAGGATCGGATTGCAGAAATGATATGATGCTAGGAGCGGATCGACGATCTGCAAATCTGGCCAAAATCAAGAAAGTAATCGAGACATGCACAACCGACGGAATTACGAGATAAATTTTACCTTGACATGAATAACTCTGTCAATTAAAATGCGGGCCTTGTCCTTCGTAATTCCATGCGTATCTGTAAGTAGGAACACCTTTTCCTTCAAGGAATGGACGTAGGCGATCCTATCGACCACTGGTATCAGGAAGTGGATGCCGGAATAGAGGGTCTTCTGGAACCCTCCCAACCGTTCGACAACGTAGGCCTGATTTTCAGGGACCATCACGATGCCCCAGTTGGCGGGTGGAGGTATCTCGTCGAGGAAGGGAGGTATATTGTAGTGGAAGTTGTGGGACACGTGGGACAGGGAGAAGGACCCGTGAAAGGACGGTGGGTTGTGGGACAGGTGGGACAGGGAGAAGGACCCGTGAAAGGACGGTCGGTTGTGGGACGGGTGGGACAGGGAGATGGACCAGTGAAACAACGGTTGGTTGTGGAAGAAGGACCGGTGAAAGGACGGTTGGTTGTGGGATTTTGAGGTGAGAAGGTGGGGCAGGGATCTCAAGCGGTGGAGAGATTTCAGCCTCGACATCAACATTTCGGGTCGGGTGGTGCTGCAGCTAGGATTACTGGATTCTTTGATTTTTCTTGAAGACGGATTTTTATACTTTCGTTGCCTTGGGGAGAGGGGAAGCGGATGGGCTGGTGTACCACACAGTAGCTATAGAGCTGGTGTAGATACGTGTCGTGCGAAGAAGAGCGCGGACGCTCCTCGAGCTCAAGGAGATCTAGCCCACGATGATGTATTTATTATATCCACACCGTTCATTCATTTTTCGAGATCATTTTAGAGCATAAACCAAAAAAAAAAAACCATACCCAGAGCTCAAATGAATCACACCAAAAATAGCAGCGGGATAATGATTTTCACCGTTAAAAAATTCGTATGGCCCACTATAATGTTTATTTTCCATCCAATCTATTCATGAGGACACAAATAAGTGGATGAAGAGGAAAAACAAATTTCATGTTGATCCAAAACATCTGTGACCCCATAAGGGTTTCAATGGTAGACGTTCAATCCCCCACTGCTTTTTGAAGTGTGGTCCACTTGATCTTTAAATATTCTTTATTTTTCCGGCTCAAACCTTAATACTGGCTCACAAGATGGATGTACCATTTGGATATAACACATGCCTCATGATGTGACTCAGAACTAGCTGACGTCAATACATCCCCTACATAATGACACAGCAGCCAATCCGCTTCCAAGAAGAGGATTTCCTTGGGCAGGAAGTTCCGCCGGAAAATTAGGTGTGGCCCGCCGTGCTGTTTGTGAGAAATCCAACTCCATCCGTTTTGTGAGCTCATTTTAAGGGATGGGAGAAAAAATTAACTGGATCCAATATTTAAGTGGGCCAAAAGCGTGAAGATCGAACATCACAATTAAAATATCCGTGGGGCCACGGAAGGTTGAATCAGGTTAATATTTGTTTTCTCAGTTCATCCAGTGGGAATGACGACGTTATATATGGCATGGATGGCATTTAAACAGCTGTGACCGTAGCCTGACCCAAAAGTTAGAGTGGGCCACTTATGTAGGTTTTATTTTCTGACCATCCAAGCAGGATTTTCACCTAATGTTTGGACAAGGTCACCACCTCCGCTGCAGGGCCACTCAATTAACGACCAGATCTCCAACGCATGCCACTTTGACAAATTGATAGGAAAATCCTTGTTCCTTGAAGATTTTTAACAGTCCATTTGTAGGCCGCCAATCAGTTAAGAGGACAATTTGATCAGAGAAATGTTTTGAGCTACCCATCTCCAAAGTGGGGCCTTCTAACCACCCACATTTGTTCTAGGTTTGCCAAGCATCAAACCATCAAATAATTCTTACTCAAATCTTTACCAAGATTTTTTTTTCTTTTTTTTTGGTGACGGATTTCAGGATCCCCGGACCATTGATCCCATGATTAAATGGTACACTGTTGATCCGGCAGAAGCCAAATTGGTTAAACAATGCCCTGAATATCCCCCAGATCAGAAGATCCTCGCCATTCAATTTTTGGCCATCATCCATTTTGGATATTACAGTAAGATTCTCCTTTTTAACTGCCTCTTTGGAGATGCCACCAACAGAATGGTGAAGATTTTCCTAATTAAAAGGAGATTTTTTGAATTGGGTGTTCCCTAAGTTGATCCGATGCTGATCATAAAATTCCTCTGTTAAGACTACATTTAGTTGCACCAGATATCATGATATTTCATTGATTAATCAGTCCAATTTGATTCAATATATCATGATTTCATTGATTAATCAGTCCAATTTGATTCAATATATCAGGAAATTTATGATATTTGGTGCAACCAAACACCTAATGCATTGTTATCTATATTTTGCAACTGAGAACTATTAAGAGAAATCACGACAACTTGAAAATGACGATGGGCTAATGAAACTAACACATCAATGCATCTAACCCACAGGCTAGGACGTACAACGGGAGATCATCGTAGAAATATGAAACACAACCAGGCACGTGAACAAGGCACATAAACACACATGAGCGCCTGCAACTGTAAATAAGTACATAGACATGTTGGTTGTATTGAACAACTTCCCATCAAGGAAATTTATGGGCATGTCGTGGTGCTCCTATGCTGATCTAACAAGAAGACGTGGGACATCATCAATCATCATGGTCAGATTCTGAGTCTTCAATCTGTCTTCTTTGTTGTCTTCTTGGGCCTTCTATTGCAGCACGTCCTGGTGGTTGTACTGGCTGGATCACATCCTTCACCATTTGATGTGCTGATTCAGAAAAATAAACTTTTATTACGTACGGATATCAGAACTTATTTTGAATGAGGGATGCTCAAGAAACTGATTTTGCATGACAACTAAATACCCACAACCCACTGTAGGTGAACTACGGCCCATTTACAAGCATCTTGCCCTTGAAAATATCAGATAGTTGAGATTTTCAAGGGCAAAAGTGGGAAAAAATCAGAAGGCATTAAAAAAATTATATGGGCCGCAGCCTGTGACCATTAGTAGGTGATTGATTATCTTTTACCAAAGGGTACCAGTGAAGTTTACACAACAAATGAAAGAAAATAAAATAAATAAAAGAGAAGAAACATAGCTCTATAACAATTACGAGCACGCGCACCCACTAAAAAGGTGGGATAGGGTTCCAAATTAGGTTCGGGTCAACACAAACCTCATCAACCCAACCCGAGTTGGGTTAGGCCTGGATTGGATCAGGTTGTCAAGGTCCTCGGATTGGATTCGGGTTGGAAAACACCAACCGGCTTTGAAATCAGGTTGGGTTCAGGTTGAGCAAATTCGGGTCAGGTTAGGTCGGATTGGGAATAATCACATGTATTTGGGTTAGGTTGGGTCTGAGTATAAAGGAATTTGGGTTGGCAACTAACCTGACCCAACCCACTCAGCTTCATCCCTGGGTGGGAAAACATTTGTTATTCAGTGCTTTTTCTTTTCTTTTCTTTTCTTTTTTTTTAAAATATTTACTTCAAATTTTTTGAAACCTATGCCGCATTAGTGTAGTGTGGTAAACTTCACTGACACATGTCAGTGCTGTGCTCATCGATACAATTACAGCCTAAAAAGTTGAACACTGTATTTGACAGTGTAGGCACAACCATTGGGTCACTGTCCAAATCCGGATTTGAGGCAACGGCCTATCAAAGAAGAAGCCGTTCTAATGGATGGCTTGGATCAATGAACACGTTCAGCTATGAAGATTGACATATTTGCTAACATTATGAAGGTTAACAAAACCCTTATTTATATACCATTTTTGTCTGCTTCTAAAGAATATCTATATCTAGATACAATTTCTGTCTCATGCTTTTTTATATACAATTTCTATTCATACGTCGATATATATATATATATATATATATATATATATATATATATATATATATATATATATATATATCCTATGTGCTTTAGTGAATCCAGAGAGAATTCTCACCAGAATACAGTGAGAAGCCCTTTTTGGGCCAGGTGGCCCACCTGCAACACAGTGGACCATTGGATAGGCCGCCATTATGACTTGTACCCCTTTGGACGATCATATCCAGGCAATTACAGGCCTGCAAAATAGACAGCAAACAAGATATGGCCATACTATTGCTATCACATTTTGGAGGCTCTGATAGCAATGTTCATCTCATGAAGGTGATTTTGGAGCCTTGTACAGCTGATGGGTGGGCCCCTATCCACCAGTTGACCTCTAAAGTAGGGCCATGCTCTTTGCACTGTAATACACTGCAAAGAATTATCGATGACTAATGCCCTCCTGTGCTGTTAGCCTGTTACTAATATCTGGATAAATAAAACAGGGGTAGTAAAGAAATGACGATGGTGACGGCGAAGAAATGACAGTGACAGCAATGGCGAAGAAATCAAACGACTGGATCCAGGTGGGAAGAAAATCGCAGGACCGAAGACAGAAAAATACCAAATACGACTCCCTGCCAGCCCTCTTTGTGAAGGGATACCGAGCAGGATGGGTACCCCTGAACCTAGAAAGAGTTTTCGGGAGGGCTGGGGCAGTTATGGACATGATTATGCCCAGATTCAAAAGCAACGGCCAATACAAGGGTTTCGCACTCATCAGGATGAGTTCTGAGGAAGAGCTTTCAAGAGCTGTTGATATGTTAATGTGCAAGGTTTGGGCCTGAGAGAAATCTAAAGAGGACAATATCCGCACCCTGACCACATCTCAAGAACGGATTAGTCGACCCCAACAATGCACCCTCTCCATCCACATCTTACCGGGATGCGTTGGTAAGATCATCTGTTGTCAAACGGCAACCCGGGTAAACATCACCACTACTCGAATCGTGTTCAAGAAGGAAGACCAATCTTCCCGATGAAGGGTCGAACCCCCCCTATTCGATCCATATCAGATCCGATGACATTCTCAAAGCTAAGGAGGCGTTGAAGGACTCAGTGGTGATCTTTGCTCGTGAGGACGCCACCATCTCTCAAATCAACGACTGGATCGATGAATGCAGAACCATCCGTGCCAGATCGTTTAGTCTGCGTCCCATTGGCTACAACGAGATTTGGGTCAAAGGCGATCTGGGCGTTAATCTGGAGGCTCTGTTTGTGGCGGGGGCAATCCACAGGGATGGACCTGTTAGGGGTGTCATGTCCTGGAACGAGTTCTCTGCGTTCGGTGACGAGGACATGTGGATCCTCATTTGGGGAGTTCCACTCGAACTATGGAACGAAGAGTTTTTCCTTGTTGCTGCTTCATGCCTGGGCTCTTTCGTGGAGTTGGATCTGAAAACTAAGCGAGGGGTGGAGATGGGGGTGATTAGAGTCCGAGTTAACAGAAGAAAGGGATTGTCCCTTCCTACATCCATTGCTGTCCTCGTGGATGAAAGAACGATCGATCTCCCGATCCAAAGGAAAGAGCCAAATTCCCCCCTTCCACGCTAGGGTGACTTATGGTAGAGCAGATCGCATCCGCAACCGCCGGTTTCAAGCAGCGGTCAAGTTAGGGAAGAAGACGATATCAGCCTTCGATGCACCCGCGGTGTACCGAACAATTCCAGAGCAGTAGCTGGAGGCCTTAAATGCTCTGTCTCGACGCATGCTGATCGCGCGCCACACGGTGAGAATCCGTCTGCGTGCCGACCTTGAGCCGCTCAGCCTGTCAATCCGCCCGGCTCGAGAAATACACGCGGCGAGAATCCGTCCGTGTCCCGACCTCAAATCGCTCAGCCTGTCAGTTCACCCGGCTCGAGAAAATCACATGGCGCGACCGATGACACTCTCCATCCTTCTGAGGAGATCTCGAATAAGGAGATGTCGACACGTGCTACTCGCCTCGAGCGAAACGAAGCCTCCAATGAGCTAGTGTACACACATGGTGAGATCCCTGCGAATGCTCTTTTACCAGCTCTCTGCTTCGGTTCTGAAGCACCTTTTTCATCCGATCTCGACCCTGGTTCGGTGACTGAGTCGGGGGCGGAAGCTCAATCGGATTACGAGGCTAGCGCTTTGGGTAACGAACCGAACCCTACTGTGGACCCCGACCCTACCCATCTCGATCTTAACCGAACACCTGTCACCATCCCTAACCACCTTATTTCCCGGATCCCCTACTTTTCTCCGCAAAATACAGCCTCAGTCGACGAGTCCAATGCGATCCTTCGGAGTATCAACAGTTCTAATGGGCTCGCCTGCCAGGAAGATATGAGACTGCACTTGCAGTTGATCCCCTTCGACGTCCCCTCTGATGACCTGTAGCTTGATGAAGAAACGTCCTCCTGCTCACATCCCCCATCATCCTCAGCGTCTCCCAAATCTGATAGCCTTTCTCAATCTCTCAAGGGCTCAGACCTTAACCTCCTCTCCCTCTTCCAAGATTCCCCACGACCAGAGATTATCATCATGGAGCCCCTCCAGATCAGAGATGGAAATTCTGAAGTCAGGCTGATAGAGGAAGAACTAAGGGCTTCTCTGAGCAAGAAAATCCAAAGGAAAAAGTGAATCCGTGACGCAATGGGACATATTGGGAGACTGTTCGGTTTATCATTCGGTGACTGTCCGGAGGATTTTCTCGCTCTTTTCCAGTGTGTGGAGAATAGCGGCAGACTGCTAGACCCTAATAGAACCCCCCACAAATGAACCCCAAGGGTAGGAAGAAATAGGAACCTGAAGCGGAAAGTCATCATCTCACCATCCGAAGCTCAGCTTATGAACGAAGAAGGTGCCCAGGGTATACGGGGAAGTGATGTTCTCGCATGAAGATTATCTCATGGAATGTTCAGGGGGTGGAATGTTCAGGGGGTGGGGTCTAAGCAAAAACGAAGACTCATAAAGAACTGTTGTAGCAGATACAATCCCCACATTATGTCTCCAGGAAACCAAAGTGAACCTGTTCGACGATCGCTTGATGAGATCGCTCTGGAAGGTCTCGGACGCTCAATGGGTGGTAAAAGAGGCATCGGGCAGCTCTAGGGGAATTCTGATTGCTTGGAGATCAGCATATTAGACTCTTCTGAACAGCTCAGTGGGCAATTTCTGCATCACGGCTACTCTAAGAAGTAACATTTTCGCTGCGGATTTTCTCATTTGCTTAGTGTACGAGCCTACTAGCACCGATTTGCGAGATGAATTCTGGAAAGAGCTATCCTTAGCCTGCCAGAGCTTCACTGGACCAATGTGCTATGCAGGAGACTTCAACACGGTCAGGTTCACAGGAGAGAAATCTACGGGGAGCAAAAGGAAGCCTCACATGGTTGAATTCTCCGACTGGATCGACAATAACGGCCTGATCGACCTTCCTTTACTTGGTTCCTGTTTTACCTGGACAAATGGGAGACTTGATCCAATTATGTACAAGTTGGATCGTTTTCTTATCTCCCCCTAATGGTTGGCCTTCCTGCCTTCCTCCTCTCAGTCCGTCCTCCCCAGGACTACTTCAGATCATTGGCCCCTTATCCTGTCTGCTGAGGAGGTAGACTAGGGCCCCAAGCCATTTCGTTTTGATATTTCTTGGCTCCATGGTGCAGGTTTCAAATCTATGGTGGTTGAATGGTGGAAGGAATTCCAGTCTCATGGTTTTGCGAGTCACCGTCTCTGTTCCAAGTTAAAGATGCTGAAAGAAAAACTTAAGCAGTGGTCAAAGGAGAAACGTCAAAGATCGGAAGAGGAGATGGAGTCCATCTTATCAACAATCCAGAAGATTGACGCTCTCGTTGAATGTAGCCAAACGTCGAAAGAAACTTTAGCAAATAGAATCCAGCTCATTCAATCCCTCTCAACAAAAGTCCTACAAGGCGAAATCTCGTGGAAGCAAAAAGCCAAGGCAAAATGGATAAAGGAAGGAGATAGGAATACGAAGTATTTTCACAGCGTAGCCAGCATGCATGCTAAGGTCAATCGCATCAGCAGCATTATTATAAACGGAAATCGGATCGAAGACAGAGTCCATCATTAGCAAAGCTATATCCTATTTCAAAGGCTTCTTCAAAACGAGGGATGGTCCAGGCCTCGGTTGGACAATCTTTCGTTCCAACGTATCAGTGAAGAAGATGCTACTTCCCTGGAAATGCATTTCTCCTTGGAAGAAGTTAAGAGGCTGTGATGGACTTAGGCGAAGACAAGGCCCCCGGCCCAGATGGATATCCAATCCTTTTCTTTCAGACCTTCTGGGATCTTCTTTAGGATGAGGTGATGGCTTATATCAATGAATTCTATGTCAGAGAAAGACTATCAAAAAACATTGGGGCGACTTTTATTACATTGATCCCCAAGTTCCCAGGAGCCTCAGAGTTTAGGGAGTTCAGACCTATTAGTCTCATTGGCAGTCTGTATAAGATCTTGGCTAAGGTTCTTGCAAACAGGTTGCGGAAAGTGATCGGCTCGATTATCGCCCCTAATCAGTGCACTTTCATTCCGGGTAGACAGATCATTGACGGAGCTCATATTGCGAACGAATGCCTCGATTCCAGCCATCGTTCTAAGAAATTCGTTTTCTGCAATTTGGACATGGATGGGACTTCCATCTCTATCTGATGAAGCGCATGGGGTTCGGCGAGACATGGAGGAGATGGATAGAGGAATGTATTAGTTAGCTCATTTCTTAATTCTTTTGAACGGATCGCCGAAAGGATTGTTCAAAAGCTCACGTGGCCTAAGGCAAGGAGATCCTTTATCTCCCTTTCTTTTTCTCATTATCGGCGAGGCTTTATCTGCAATGATCCATAAAGGTCAGATGGAAGGCATCCTCAGGGGAATCCCAATGAAAGGAGTGCATGACCTGATCTCTCATGTGCAATTTGCGGACGATATCCATATTTTTTCTGAAGCAAACACAGTAACAGTTGCCAACCTGCGAACAACTATCAAGTGTTTTGAAGCAGCTGCAGGGTTGAAGGTAAATATAGTCAAATCCAAAATATATGGAATCAACTTGGATATTCAGGAGGCCAGAGTTTTCGCAGCGATAATGGAGTGCTCCCCGGGATCTTTTCCAACTTCGTTCTTTGGCCTTCCTTTATGCGTTGGTCTGCCCAAATCCCATCAGTGGGATAAGGTCATTTAGAGATTTCATCACCACTTGTCTGGGTGGAAATGTTGTTATCTTCTTTCCATTGGTGGCCGACTCACACTGATAAATGCAGCACTATCTAACCTCCCTACTTATTACATGTCTCTGTTTCGCTAGCCCACTAAGGTCCTCAAGGCTATAGATTCCCTCAGAGGCAATTTCCTCTGGTAGGGCAAGGAGGATAAAAAGAAATACAATCTCATAGAGTGGAGACAGGTCTGTAAGCAAATTAAAGATGGAGGAGCTGGTATAAAATGTTAGTAGGATAGACAACAAACCTGCCATATATTGTTGTACCATATATTGCTGTAATTAAAAGCTGTAATTAGGGGATATAGATGTTGTTGTTATGCTGTAATTAAGGGCTGTAATTAGTAGATATAGATGTTGCTGTTATGCTGTAATTAAGGGCTGTAATTAGGGGATATAGATGCTGTAATTAGGGGATATAGATGCTGCTGTAATTAGGAGATATTATGCTGTAATTAGGGGATATAGATGTTGCTGTTATGCTGTAATTAAGGGCTGTAATTAGGGGATATAGATGCTGTAATTAGGGGGATATAGATGCTGCTGTAATTAGGAGTTTATGCTGTAATTAGGGGATATAGATGCTGTTGTTATGCTGTAATTAGGGGCTGTAATTAGGGGATATAGATGCTGCTGTTATGCTGTAATTAAGGGATATATTGTAAGTAGGGAAAATGATTTCTATATAAGAAAAGGACCACTTGATTGAGGGTCATTGAGCAAATCTGACATAAAAGACTTAAAATTGATGAATCGGGCCCTTTTAGGGAAACGGATTTGGAGACTAGCCACCGAGAAGGACTGCCTGTGGAACAAGTTCATCGAAGGTAAATATGGGAGTTCAGAAGGAGGGTGGTGGACCAGAGAGCCCTCCTTGTATGGGGCTTTTGCAATCTAGAAAGGCATTTGGAACATGCAAGTTGAGATGAGACGAAGGATTGGTTTCGAAGTTGGCAAGGGAGACTGCATCCGATTTTGGACGGACACTTAGTTAAGAGATATTCCGCTGAAAGACAAATTCCCCATCATTTTTCGGTTGGCGACTAAGAAAAATAGTTCCATAGCTGAAAACTATTCTATAGAAGCAAACAAAGTGGTTTGGAACATTCAATGCAGAAGAAACCTGGAGGACTGGAAAATTAGGGAATTTGTGGAACTCATGGATTGCATCCAACACGTTTTCCCTAATCAGGCCCGTAAGGACAGCATTATCTGGAAAGTAGACAAATCGTCTGCTTTCTCGGTAAGATCTTTCTTCAAGCTTCTATCGGCCTCTAACAGTGACATCTCTATACAGCACCCTCACTTCATTTGGAAGTATGCCGTTCCCCCAAAGCTTCATGTGTTTGGGTGGCTGGCTGGGAAGAGTCGAATCCTTACTGTGATAACCTTAGGAAAAAGGAATGATCCTTCCTAATGTTTGCATATGCTGCATGTCTGCTGAAGAAACTGTGGACCATTTATTGATCCATTGCTCCTTTGCCTACTCCATCTGGACAGTCATTCTATCTTGCTTTAAGGTCAATTGGTGCATCCCTAGATACGTGGATACACTTCTCAAGGCCTGGCATGGTGTTCGACTAGGCAAACCTTTATCTCGGTTATGGTGAATGGCGATTTTGGCAACTTGGTGGGCTGTTTGGATCGAAAGGAACAACCGGTGCTTTCGAAATGAATCGAAGCCCCCCACTTAGTGTCCTCTTTTGTTAAGTGTTTGATTGCTGAATGGGTTTCCCATATGGATGGGTTTAATGTTGATCTAGCCTTTCTTGAGGCTTAATCGGTGTTGCTATCTCAGCAGTTTCTTTCCTCTTGTTTTCTCTCCCTTTTTTATACAAGTTATCTTTCAAAAAATAATAATAAATAAATAAATAGAAACATATTTCAACATCATCCCACGACAGTTTTTTTTTTTTTTTTTTTTTAACTCACACAGTCACACACCCCACAATGGGTACTCAACCCATGACCTCAGTGTTAAAACTCAGAGAGTCTACCACTGAGCCATGAGTAGGGACCCATCATCCCATGACAGTATGAAGCATAGGCATGCAAGATTTTCTGATGTCACTGTCTGCCATCCCTGTGTCCCTGTAAACAACTCTGTCTACAAATTCATGTGCATGATTTGGAAAAATAGCCTCAACAAGATCCATCCATGCATCTGTCAAGGGAATGAGTATGGTGTGCATAGATCGCTGTAAAATACTCGTGCAAAGATCAATCATGTAAAATTGGTATAAAAAATAATAAATAAATAAGGGTTAAGTGCTGTGTTATCAAGACCCAAGAGAACAAAGCTATTGTGTGTGGGTGTAGGCATGAGAATGATAGGGTCCTTACCCTTCCTCAGTGGTAGACTCACAAGAGTTTCAACACGAGGTCATGGGTTCGAGTGCCCATTGTGGTGAAATCCCTCTGTGTGGTGTGAGTGTGTGGGGTGTGTGTGGGGTGTGAGTGCATGTGTAAAAAAAAAAAAAGGCATTAGAACAATCAAAAGGTTCCATACCTAATACATGTCCAACATGGGTAGTTAAATATGACTGAAATAACAAAAAGCACATAAAACTAGCCATTGGAGAGGGGTCTGATACATACCTGCTATAAAAAACCTCCCAAGCAAAGCCCTCACAAATTGGATTTCTGCCTGATGTGCACTGATGAACTTGGCCTGAAAGTTGGAAAAAAAAAAAACCTTCCTAGTCATTTGATTGTCATCAAATTATTTAAGGGGTGCGCTCCAGTGGTACCGATACCACCATCATAGCCTTACTGTGGCACCAACCAGATGCAGGTTCCAGTGATGTGTTTGCGGAATCCAACCCATCCATCAGATGCTTCACTTAAATAAATAATAATAATAATAATACCTAGCCCCCTGAAACCAACACAATCCAAAACTCAGGTGAGCCATGGTACATGGAACATGGAACATGTTGAGAGGGAACATGCACCATTGATTAGAGTGGAGGCCTACTGTGTTGTATATATAGAATGCAATCTATTCAGACCCTTCATCCAGGAGAAGTGAAGATTTCAGGCTTGTTTTACAACTCACGTATGCCCTCGTTGAATTTGAGGGTTTGCCTTCCCTCTCAGCTTGTTTCTGGGCCACTTCAGTTTGTATCAGGATGATTATTGGGCCTTAATTGTTTCTGACGCATCTGATGAAAGGGTTGAATGGTGCAAAATATCACGTGGGCCCAACGTATAGGTACCAATATAAGGGTGGTGGTGGTACCAGTACCACTAGAACACGCCCCATTAATACTCAAGTTGACCTAAACCCCACATAGGATACTATTTATGTTTCACACTTTTGTTTTAATATGGCCAGTGAGAATGATAAGTGGAAGAACTAGAAAGAAATAGATACGGGTTGGACATAGTTTAAACTTGAGATAGGTCAAGAAAGGAAAAAACAATGTTTTTTTGGTACCTTGGGCAGATATTAGATTGTTGCAAACCTCATTTTCCTACCATTTAGTAACTGGAAACAAATCATGGACATGTTCAAGAAGCTTACTATTTCACTGGAAGCAGAACCCACTACTTGATCAAGTCGAGCCTGATGCCTTGTGAGGAATGGGCGCAGATGCCTCGTGTACAATTGCCTTGACCCCTGACAAGAAGGCAAACACATCACTAACCCGTCGGAGAATCTCTTTGTGGGCTCTGCCCTGATCTATCTAAAAGTTCATCTCTAACAAGTTAAATTAGAGAAACCATCTCAGAAACACAGATGGAAATAAATTGAAACAGACACAGACATTGAAGTGGAAGGGTCTAGCATCTAAATAGAACATGAAGCATAAGCCACTATCTGAAAATCTATAACTGAAACAGAAAACAGTGAAGACATGCATTGGCCCACCAACTGCAACTCAAATGTTTCCAATGGTGGCAATGGCATGCAGATGATTTTGGTTTTCTTGGACCCAGCAAAGGTTGAAAGTACTGGGAGGCTGCTTTTGCTATCAGGGAGGCTGTTAGGCTGATCCCCGAGCAATTCCAGCGGCAGGAAATCATCATTGAATGTCTCAGTCACTGGGTGAAAGGGGAGTCTGATATTCATATTCCTCGGTCTTTATGTTCTGTTTTTAGGCTAATTAGTGGTCTATCAGCAGGGCTAAACATTTCGTTTGCACTTGCTAATCTAGATACTTAGCCCTTTGTGGAATTTGGCATCCAAGGTGTGCATGCATCCCTTCCTTTGTATAGACTGCATCCTCTCTCATCTCTCGCCCTCTCCCTCCTCTCACCACATGTTGCACATGCTATACCCTCTAGAACAATTATAAGCATCTGACAAACTTGGATAACATTTAAGTGCATCTATTGCACCCCTTGGAGAGCCAGTGCACTACATAATACACTGAACTTCACATATTTAATCATACACTTTGTTTGCACACCACTTAGCATGCTTTGCAAAACCTAGCTCTCTACCACTCCAGGCTGAGGATGCTACCCTTGGCCATCTTCCATTGCAAAGGTGCCCTAAAAGCAAACCATCCAGATCCTTAATGGACTAACCTTCATCATACACTTGGATTTAGATCCCAAGGTCACCATTCCATCATCCTTAAGTACCTCACAAGTGACTAAATTTGAGGTGATCACAACCAATGTTCCAAATATCGGCAATGTTATCGATCATATCGCCAATGCTATCAGTATCGCTAGGTTAGCAATACTGAAATTGCTGGAAGTGTAATATCACCGATATTTTCAATAATATCGGTGATACGATCAATACTAGCGATACTTTGAGAAGAATCATTTATAAAAGTTTCCTGGTATCAGCGATACCATTGATAATCCTTGTTTTTTCAAATGTTAGTATGGATTGCAATGGAAATCCATTTCTATGGATGATTCTCATGCATTGACATGGATTTGTGGAAAGGAAAAAATTAACATTTAAGTGAACAATGGGGAAATTGAGGAAATCTTATTTTTTTTTCGTTTGTATATTGAAAAATGTGTTCTACACTCTTAATTAATGTGGAAATTTTATATATTGATAAGTGTTGGCCAATCTATCGATTGGCTACAAATATTATATATTTATTTTATAATAATTTTATCAAAAACACATGGTTAGGCCACTATAAAATGGAAACTTACTGTGCAATTTTGATTCCTATATATGTAAACATGTGTCTTTAAACATCTCCTGAAGTTTTACTGAAAAATTCCACCTTTTACCCAACATTTCCCCAAATGTTTCCCTCAGACAATGATATTTTTTCGAGACTAATATATGTTTCTATATCCCCGGTCATCGATACATGTAATAATACCAATACTTCGAACACTGATCACAACACAATACTTATATTTGTTGACGTATGGGACCTGCCTGGCAACCTACCCCACCCACCTCAGTAGATACAGATGCCACACCAGCTAGCCAGTCATGCATTGCTCTTGATAGGCATGTACAGGACCTATAATGCCTGAAAGGTGTGCTTTCTTCAACATGTGCTGTGTGCAACATGTGTCACCCTCCCTCCTACCATAATAAATTATGTAGTTCACAGATAAAATCGGCATCTTAAAGGGAAGGATCACATGGTTCATTCATCTGATATACACAATTTTTACAACCATATGGATCCACCAAGAAAAGAAAATTCCCCATGTAAAGAAAAGAATAATTAATACATTATAGATGATAAATAAATACATGTAACTTCTCTCTGACACATCTACCATGCATCATCATCATCATCTACCAGGAATACATCCGAACATTTAGGAAATTGTGAAATTTATAGCAGCACTTCCACGCAACATTGAGTGAAAGAAACATCATGTTGGCTTAGTAGCTTTTTTGCTTTTCTTCTTCTTCTTTGTGTGTGTGTGTGTGTGTGTGTGTGTTTTGTGGGGGGGGGTGGGCGCGCCTCAACGTTCAGAG
Organism: Magnolia changhungtana; assembly: GCA_030180095.1. Classification (NCBI taxonomy): domain Eukaryota; kingdom Viridiplantae; phylum Streptophyta; class Magnoliopsida; order Magnoliales; family Magnoliaceae; genus Magnolia; species Magnolia changhungtana. Next base: position 1,615,045 of record JASAUF010000234.1, on the reverse strand, counting down.
AAACATACATCAGCAGGTGGAAATTGGAGCCAAACAAGAAACGCAAACTTCACGTAGTAATATGGTGGAAACCTGCAAACATCACAAATAAGTGAATTTTAAAAGACCAAGTATAAAGTTCATTATCATTATAAAATATAGTTAAATACTTGAGTACAAATGCACAAGGTGAAACTACCTAAAGACAACCTTCACACTAGGTGAAAAGGAATTTTTTATAATTCAGGAATTGTGTAACACAGATGTAGGTGAGCACAACATTATGATACAAAAGCAATCAAGATCCAAATATTCATTGTGAGCAGGTTAACATTCATTTTCCAAAATATCGATTTACCAATCAAGCAAAGAACCGTTTCAGCAAGGAACCACGAAATGCAGTTCAGACAACTGTCTGCATCATGCCTAAATGTTTAATTAGGCGAACTGTTGCATTTAAACCCTTCTTATTCTTGATCTATGGCCCACCTAATAAACCGGCTATTTATGGTATTCTCAGCTCAGGACTGATGGGAAGCTCTTTTAGGATAAAAGAAACATACAACTTCTTCTCAAGTGGATTTGCACTCTTCAAAGACCAAAACTGCTAAAACTTCTGTCTTTTCAGTGAAGTCGGTAAAGAAAAAGGTGGCCTATTTTTTTTTTTTTTAATTTTATGTTTTTTTCCAGTTAGTTTTCCATACCCCTAGGCCCTTTATGCTATCAATTCATTTAAACAGTAGATTGTCAACATCAAGAGGTTCAACTTTTTACATTATCATCCCTCATAGTTCATTCCTCAAGAGTCGAGAGTGTATTCATTTGACCAATAAGCTGATGCCTGATGCACACAACTTTTTTGTGAAAAAGACTCGCATCTGAACACCAGCAACCATGCAATTGTGCACTATATTTGGAACAGAGAAGTGATAAAAAGGACAAAACTCGTTGGTTGTAATCAACCATGTAATAGACTATTAGATAGTGCTTGATTGTAATCAACCTAAGAAATTCACTTTAAATTTAAAAAAACAACCTATGTAATAGTCAATCACATTGCGCCTGTGGGAGTTTGATCTCATTACCAGTCCCCAACCTGGACAAAGTAGGAGGGTTGCCATAACTTCCAAGGACAGGGTTTCGAGACTTATCACTCACCACTTAGCATTATGTACTCAACTGCACTAGAGTCTGCAATTCTTTTCTTCTGTTGTCGACAAATGGATCAGTCATTACTTCCTCGAAAATCTTGGTTGCCATCCATATTCCTGGAATCTCATAAAAATACATTGTGATGTTCTATTTTGAGAAAATTCTTTTACAACATCCCTATATGGGTGTGCCCATATTGTCCTTTTAATCCCCTCATGACATCATCATCATCTAAGCCTTTTTTTTTTTTTTTTACACACCACGCTGACACACGCACACACACGCCGTGGGATTTCATCATCATCTAAGCCTTATCCCAACTAATTGGTGTAGGCTAAAATACCGAGAGATTCTTCTGATTTTCAATATACCCTGGATTCAACCAACATAAGCAGAAACATGATGTTGGCATAACTAACTGATGTAGAACAACATGTCATTAAGAGATTAAAAACAGGAAAAACCTACATGCCTGGTACAGGTTATTATAGAACTGGAAAAAATAAGGGGCAGTAGACTCATGTTGTCAGTTGCAGTTAGAAGTACACAGTTACTAAGAGAAAAATGCCATCCATCCCCACGAGTTACCACGGTCACTGACAATGGAGAATGTCAAAAAGGGACTGAGACCCATACCAGGAGAGAATTTTGTCAGAGAACACTTCTGCAAGGCTGAAAGATCCGTATGCTGCCAATATGAAGCAGAAACAAATGTTTTATCATTATCATACAGCATGCAGGCTAGAGGCCCATTTGGCATGTGTCATATAGCTGTGTAGATGACGTAGTCTGGATACGGAAATATTTTATGATCATTACGATTACGATGACAATATTCATCTATTGTTTGGCAGTAATACTAATAATAGCTATTGGTAAAAGCTTGTGTGGATAGTGAACAGCATTTAATAGCAGATAGTGTCTCGCATCGCTGCGTGTCTCGGGCTAGAGCAAATTTTTGTAATGCTCCATTGTGGTTGACTCAACAATTTAGATGGTCTAGATTGTTGTATAACCTTGAGACATAATTTTATGAGGGCATATGTATCAACCATCATACTCCAAAGCTGTAATAATCCCCATGCCCCGTGAAATCAGTAAAACCAGCAACACACAATGACTTGATGATAGGCATATGGGATCATGCCTACCTACGTCTTACATGGGAGAACTGCTTATGTTCATGAGATCAACACCATCCATCAGGTGAGCCACCCCATGCTTGACCTTGACCCAAAACTTAGGTGGGCCAAATCATAGGAAACAGTGAAAATCATTCATTAAACCTCTTAATTCACCATTGTGGACCAACCTTAGTTTTGGAATGGCCTGATATTTTGGGATTCTCTTCATCCTCATAGACATCATCATACAAACAAATTGGACGTCATATAAACACCACGGTGGGCCACTTGCAAAACCAATGGTAGGCATTCCATTTCAAACTGTTTCCCATGGTAGGGCCCACCAAAGCTTTGGATTGGCCTGATTTTGGGGATCCATGGTGAACATGAGGTGGTGTATCCATGGCGGTTTAGATCTTACACACAACCCCTCTTCCTGCCCCCCTATGTGGCTACACAAGGATGCTACCATGGTCATTATCAAAATAGTTGGATTCACTTCTTTCTCAGAATCCAGCTATTTGTAATTTTGTATAGCGTAGCAATTAAAACTAGGCCTGTTTGGATTCATGGAAAGCATAGGAAAGGAAATAGTGTTTATTGGGAAACCTATTTTCTAGGAAAATGTAGGAAAGGAGACATTGTTTTCCTCTTTCTTCTTTTTTAAACAAGATTTTCAAAGAAAAATTTAGGATCTTCAAATTTGTTGTTTGGCAACACAAAAGATTTCTTAGGAAAAAAAGCTATAGGTGACTAGCATGTGTGAAATTAGCACATGTAGTATATGTGGTATGCTTGAAGATAGATAGTGGCACATGTGGCATGCGCAGCATATGTGGGCTCTTGAAGCTAAATTGTGGCACGCAGTACATGTGAGGTGCTTAAAGTTCTATGGTGGAACCAGTGTTTCAAATAGCGCCCGTAGCGTAGCAGTAGCGTACACTGTGTAGCGTAGCATGGCCGTAGCGCTACGTAGCATCCCAAATAGCGTAAATCCTCTGTAGCGTACACTACAGGGGTCGTAGCATACGCTACAGCTACGTAGCGCGTAGCGTCTGTAGCGTAAGCTACAATGTATTTTTTTACTATTTTTTATTTTTTTCATGTTTTCTTTGTTTCTAATGTTGAGGAATGTGACACTTGTATTGTACTTGGTACTTTTAACCTATAGGATTTTTATTTCTTTTCATAATTGTGACTTGTGGTTTCAATTAGACATTATTAATTAAAGTGGTTTGCTTAGAAAGTTGTTGATGTGATAATTATTTGATTTGGTTTATATATGTGGATTGACTTTTGATAAATGATAACTAATAACTTTTTTGAACGTGCATGATTAATAAAATGAATCATCTTTTAGGCATTTTTATATATTTTTTTCCTTTTTTTCACTATTTATTATATTTGTTGTATTTTTAAATTAAAAAATAGAAGTATTGTGTAGCTTACGCTACACACTACGTATTTACGTTACACGCTATAGAGGGTTGAGCGCTACGCATCACGCTACAGCTATTTAAAACACTGGGTGGAACAGGTGGCAGAAGACATGCATTGGCACATTTAACACGTGAGCACTTGAAACTAGATGGCAACACTTGTGCGCATTGGCACCATTGGCATATTTAGAAAGATTGAAGATGGATGATGGCAAATGCGGCACATTGGTGCATGTGGAGTCCTTTGCACATGTGAGGTGCAAGAAAAGATGAATTGATGCAGACATCACACCACCACTCCGTACATATCAGAGACATAGGCGTCAATAGGCAACATCGGCACTTTCACTTTGGCTAGGCAACTAATGGTGGTCACCAGTGGTCATCGGCGAGCGTTAGAACATCATGAATGGCATGGATCATATTTGAAGATCATCTCACCGTTGATCATGGTCTACATGATTGTCCATCCATTGGATCATCTTATGTCCCATCATGGGGCCATCCGATGGTTGGATTATGTTGGACCATTTTGTCAGTTAGTTCTTTTATATTACTTGATGATGTGGACATTTTAATTTGTGATTGGACTTTTCGGAGGGTAGATTAGACTTTTTACTTTTTAGGACATAATGGGTATTTTTGCTTTTGTTACTTGAAAGGTAAAATTGTCATTTCAAACAAATTTTGCTATAAAATAAAGCAAAAGGGGACGTCCAACCGTAATTGTGAATTTGTAGAAATTTCTGAGGAGGCCTCGTAGAGTTCCTTTCTTCCTTTCATCTTCTTTCATTATTGTGAAGGCTAGATCTTTGGATGGAAGCCTAGAGGGTATGAAGCCACTCTATCCTTCGTTCTAAGATCCTTCTTCTTTCACTCCATGCTTGATGTTTCGGGTGGTAGATTCCTTTGAACGGTCAAATCCAAAAAGGTAAGATTTTATCTTTCATTGTCTTCTCTTGAAATTTTTTTTTTTTTTGCCTGATCCTAAGGGCCACCTCATTCCTTCCATTATTATCGAACCCAACTCATGTGTGGATTCCAAAATTTCACCTATTGAGCCCGCATTATTCCTATGCCAATTGCAAGATTTTATATCTTCCTTGGGCCCTATTTTCCAAGTTTTTTGTTAAATCAAAGGGCTAATGACTTTGATTTGGCCTCAGATCATACCCGTCATCTCTTGGGCCTCACGTTGTTTACGTGTGCATCACATTTAACTTAGTGATTTTCTTTTACATAACTTTGATTTTATATTAGATCTCAGTCACATAGTTGGATCTGCATCATTCTACATCATGAATGGTGGTACATGTGGCATGTTAGACCATTGGTATCGCGACAAGTTTCATTACGTGAGATAAAGATATTATATCGTTATCGCGTTATAAGGTCATAAAGGCCGTAATAGTTGTGTGGGGCAAAATGGAGAAAAAGCCCTGGAATTTTTTAGTGAAACTCCCCCATGAAATACACATATTGGTTCATATTTAGGAATAAAAAAATTTTTTAAAAAAAAAAAAATTACAAAAGTTTTCATTTAGAGAGCCCATTTTAATGTGTTGTATATCCATGTCCATCCATCTATTTTTCTCGGATCATTTTAATGCACAATCCTCAAAAATGAAGTTGATCCCAATCTTATGTCCATAGAAACTGGATTTTTTTTTTTTTTTGCCAAAAAATTATGGATTAAATCGTAATTTTATTCAAAGCATTCCAAATTTGTTTTTTTATAAGGTTCCTCCGAGTTTATGACACCTTATTTAAAGTTTGTGTCGACAAAACGTCCACCCTTTGCAGAAGTTTTTTCAAAGATAGGGATGTGAATGGGACCCGACCTAAATTTGACTTAAATAATGTAATTTATATACTAATAACTCCATCCTTTCTCCCAACTCATTTTTGTGATGGGCCCAATAATGAAGTAGATCTAAATCTCGGGGGGCCTTGAGAAAATCATACACCAGGCCTTGCTCCAAAACTTTTGTGCAATTTATTATCATTATCCCACTAATGAATTGCCTGGACATTTATTCCTATGGTGTGAATCATGAAAAAAAATCAAAAGTCCCATTTTTGGATCTTTCAAAAATAAAAGTCCATGAAAATCAACAATTAAAACTATTCCCCAAACAATTTGATTGTCGATCGTGAGTTAGCAATTGCAAATTCCCATAATTTAATTGCTTTTTAAGTTAATATTGTGGGATACAATTTTTTAATGCTCGAATTAGCGACTCGAATTGAAGTGTGGCTACATGGTTAATGCTCCTTGGCCCACCATGATATATGTGTTATATCCAAACCGTCCATTCATTTTGTCAAATTATTTTAAGGCTTGAACAAAAAATAAGACACATCTAACTATCAAGTGGACCACACCATAAGAAATAACAATAATTAAATATTCACCATTAAACCCTTTTGGGGTCGTACAAAAGTTTTGGATTACAGAAATGTGTTTTTCTCTTCATTCACGTATTTGTGACCTTATTAATAGGTTAGATGTAAAATAAACATTACGGGGACTCTAAAAATTGTTTAATGGTGAAAATCATTATCTACTGCTTTTTATAGGTGTGGTCCACAGATGATCTTTGGATATCATTAATTTTTCAGTATAATGCTCTAAAATGATATCAAAATGGATGAACGACATGGATATAAATATATACATCATGTGGGGCCATGTAACTTTGATCTCTTCGAATCGTTGGATGGAAAACTAAAGCTCGAGGAGCGTGGGCCCTCGACTTCGCATGACACGTGAAAATATTATCTCCACTGTTATTTTTGGTGTGGTTCACTAGCCATGATCTTTGGATATAATTCATTTTTTTTTTTAGTTCACAAAATGATCTCTCGAAAAGAGGATTTCTCGCCGAGGGTTTTTGAGAGGTTTCAAAACCCTAAATACCCAAATCGACGGGAGATCCATATAACTTTGATCCACCTTGTGACATCGATATTCCAATCGGAAAAAAGGGAAAATTTGAGGTTTTTCTTACCTAACTGGACATTTGTCGATCGAGGCCAAAGGGATTTTGTTCTTTCGAGTTCCGATCGTGAAAAAAAAAGAAGAAGAAAAAGAAAGTTTTTTTTTTTTTATTTCAACCACAAAACGAAAATATTCTCGGGAGAACCCATTTTATCGAAAAAAAAGAGCCGAAAAATGGGTTTTCGCCGAAAATTTCGAGATATTCGAGAGAAAAGAAAACTTGGGGTTTCGGTAGTCGCCAGGGCTGGCGACACCGATATTATCGGCGATAATATCGAAGAAGAAGAAACACGAGAAGATGTGGCATGTTAGAACCATGAAGTCCGTAAAGGCCGTTTTTCTTTTTTTTTAATCTGGGTTACAACCGATTACACGTTATGAGGTCGTAAAGGCCGTAATAGTTGTTACGGAAAAAAAGACCCGTAAAGCCCCTGCAATGGCCCGTTACGCCCCCCATGAAAGCCATAATGGTTCGTTACAGGGGTGATACAGGTTTTTTAGGTTTTTTTTTTAATAATAAAAAAAGAGAGAGAGAGAGAGACCGTAATGGCCGTTACCATTACGGCCTCCATAACAGCCGTTACACCCCATATCATAAAGGTAACAGTTGCAGTTGTTACGTCCATCGTTACCGTTATGGAATGCCTTGGTTAGCACGTGAGGCACAAGAGAAGATGGATGGTGTCACATGTGGCGCATTAGCACATGTGAGATGCTTTACATGTGAGGCGCAAGAGAAGATGGATGGTGACATGTAGCACACTGGCACATGTGGCATACTAGTACATGTGGGGCATAATTGAAGGTGGACAATGGTTCATTTGGCACATGTGAGGCAATTGAAGATGGACAATAGTACATTTGGGCTAAACCCTTGAGAAACCCATTTTCATTCCGTCATAGGCAAATGCAGTCGTGAGGTAGGAAAATAAAGAACGGTGTTTCCCACAAACAAATTCCCACAAAGAAAGGCTTCACAAACAACAAAGAGTGAGTTTCATGGGAAACAATGTTTCCTTTCCTTTCCTTTCATTTCCATGCTATCTTACTAACCACGCTGTTGCATAGAGATTTTTTTTTTTTGAAAGATGTCCGCATAGAGATTTAGCGAGCCAAACAAGAAATTGTTTGTGTCAGCAGTGTTATTTCTACACGATTAGCGCTATGATGCACACCAAACGGGCCCTACAGCAAGGAGAATTAAATAAAAAGGTAGAAAGGTTTAACATGAACCTAACATCCATTTTTAGCAAACACAATAATAAAAATAACATGCATGGACCTCAATGCTAAAGTGAGAGGCGGCCAAAATAACAGCAGAAGCATAAAGAATGCTACGCTACTAGTTAGCAATGTGAAGTCTTCATAAAAGGAAGCTTCTACGTTTTTAATTGGCAACAATTTTTATTAATATAAAATAAAACATACAAACGATAAACCAAGTCAATGGATAAGAGTTAGTAATGCAAATAAAAAAGAATACGTAAACCCTTGGTGAGGATATTTGTCATTTCGATCACCTCTCTAGGAGTAAGATTAAAGGACCCACTTAATACCTCAAGAGATTTAATCTGATTTAGGTCAAAATATAAATAAAAAATAAAAAAATAATCCAATATTTGTGCAATACTATCAGATTTATATGGTTGCTGATTGTAAATTGAGAACAATGTTGTCCCATAGGCTTATAAAACATCTTCCATTAGAACATGAATGATGGCTGCCATGGCCCTTTTATGGGACACTGCCATATCCTCAAGGCTCAAGGGCCTGGCTTGGTAGCTAAAACCACACAGTGAACCTTAGGAACATATAAGCAAGAAGATTCCCAATCTTAAGTAGAGAACCCAAAAACAACCAAGCAGACTCATCACCTGCCCAGTATACAAGCCACCGTTCTTGCTCACTCTGATCTTTCGTCTCTATGGCCTTGAATGTAGAGTATACAGGCAAAACAATTCCCACAGTACAGCTGAAGAAGCCAAAAATAATCAAGAACACCAGCTGTTATGTCATTATAAAAAAAAAAAAAAACAACAACAACTTAAAATTTCCCATAGCACCTACGATGGAAAGCATAGTATTCAAATATCAAGAGACATGCTAATTGTGAAGATTGGCATTATTCCTAATATATAATAAAAATAAAAATAAAAAATTTAACAATAGAATAGAATGCCAATTAAAAAGTTTATATACATATCAAGATTGCTGACCAAGAAGTTTCCCAAAATGACTACTTTCGATGCCTTGGGTTGATAGTTCATGAAAGTGGAGAGATTGAGAAGGATGTTGCTCATAGAATTCAAGCTAGCGCAAGAAATGGAGATGCAACTCTGGAGTTTTATGTGATTGCTGTTTATAGCTCAAACTGAAAGGGAAATTTTATAGGATAGCTATAAGACAAGCCATGCTTTATGGGACAAAATGTTAGCAGTTAGGGAACAACATATTCATAGGATAATTGTAGCTGAAATGAGGATGTTAAGATGGATGAGTGGCATGACGAGAAAGGATTAAATCAGAAATGAATGCATTCGAGGAACCTAGCAGTAGCACCAATAGGAATAAGATGAGGGAAAGTAGACTTGGATGGTTTGGTCATGTGCAATGGAGACCAAGAACCACACTAGTTAGGAGTGAGTTGGTACAAGTCGAAGGCTCTAAAAGGGCACGGGGAAGGCCTAAAAGGACGTGGATGGAGGTAGTAAGAAAAGTCTTGATGACCTATGGTCTAACTAAAGGTATGGCCGTTGATAGATTGGCATGCAGAATAGGATTCATGTAGCCAACCCCAATTAATTGGGATAAGGCTTAGATAATGGTGGTGGTGGCAGTGGTATTTGTTGACAATAGAATGAAGATGGTTCTTAACAAAGTTCACTTATTTGAAACTGCAAGAATCTAGAGCTTACCATGCAGTTCGAATGACAACATTGGAACCAAGTGGGCTGAGCAGCAACCGCAACCCAACCTGCAGAGATTGAATCTTGAAACAAATTAAACATCAATGTGGAATATACTTTTAATGTCCATAGGTAGACTACAATAAGAACTTCAATTTCTCATCATATCACTATTCACTACGCATACATCGAAGCACCACCTGGTCATCACATGTTCGATATGTACTAAACTACAACCAATTGGCATCTAATGCTAGGGATGTCGATTGTTGCATTTAACAATCACTTGCTACTGAAAAATTCTCTTTGTTGCAAGTAGTCAAATCTAAACCAATGCAAATGAATAGAACCAATCTACTCAAGAAGAAAACAATAGCACTTTTTTTTTCCTTCTTTCTATATTTCTTCCTTCCTTTTTATCATCTTTCTTTCTTTTTTTTGAAGGATAACGGATTTCATTAAAAGAAAGGAAAGATACAAAGAAAAAGAAAGCAAAAAACAAAAACAGCAGCCGAGACTGCTGAGATAGCAGCCACAGGCTATAAACCAAGAAACAGGAGATCACAATCTTTCATGGATTCAACATGGGTTGCCCATTCAAAGATTAACGCTTTTGCTCTATAAAGCACCCAATCAGAGGAATTGGAAATGTCGCAAAAACATCTTCCATTTTCTTTCCTCCCAGACACTCCACCAAGTAGCAAGAAGGGCCATTCTCCACAAAATGGATCGATTCTTTCCGAGCTTAACCCCATTCCAATCCAAGAAGAGAGAAGAGACAACCAGGGGAACACCAATTGACTTGAAAACGAAGGCGAAAGTCAGCCCAGATAGGAGAGATGAACGGGCAGTGAAGCAACAAATGATCTACCGACTCCTCCACCTTCATGCAACATAAACAAATGTTTACCAAACACATGCCTCTCTTTCTAAGATTATCCACCGTCAGAATTTTTTTCAAAATGACCAGCCAGCCAAATGCAATAAACTTAGGAGGGGCCGGGAATTTCCAAATCGGCGCGCAGAGATGGTTAGTGGAGTTGGGGGAGTGGTCCAGCTGCGCATAGAGAGAGCGGACTGAAACTCTACAGGATTTATCCATAGTCCAGAGCAACGCATCATCGATTTGAGGATTTGGATTAGCCCTATAGATGCACTCAAGAAGGTCCACAAACTGTTGAACCTCCCAATCTTGAAGGTTTCTTCTACAACCCACTGACCACACCAATTTTCCAACAATAACAGAATAGCAATCGGCGACCACAAACTTTTTGTCATCTTTCTTTCTAACAAGAACCAATGTTCCATTGGCGCAGGTCCCATACAAACAACAACAAAAACCTATGTATGTACACATGCGAGACTTACAAAACTAAAATTCCTTTAGTTGCAACTAATAAAACCTACAATGATGTTCACTATTAAAACCAACCCACTTAAGAAACACTGAAAACAATGCCTGTGTAATATGCATTTGCGACTTTACACAGTTAGAACAAGTAAGGATCAGAACAATAAACAACTGAGTGACAAGCTCGCGATCCCTACTGATTAAAATTGGACATCCATACCGTGCATTTGGCGAGTCCCCTCTAGGTTATGGGATATCCCAGAAATCAACCATATCCAAAACTCAAGTGGACCATACCATCTGAAACCATGTGAAATTGTGCCTAAAACCACTTGGTGGGGCCCACCTGAGTTTTTGACATAGATGAAACTTAAAAGTGACCCCCCTCAACCAAGTGGGACACACACGATCGATGGGCTGGATGTCTAAACCACATCTCAAAAGGCCCTATAAATGATCATGAATGTTTCAATAGGTGGGTATCCACTCTTGACTGTTTTCTGTGGTCTGGCCCACTTAAGTCATGGATTGGCCTGATTTTTAGGCCCATGGCCCACCACAGAAGGGTGCATCTGATTGATGGGGTGGATGTCCGCAATAGATCACGGTGGGGCCCACACAGCTCGACCTCATGGGAAGCTCCCCTAATAATCAAACCAGGTTCAAGAAAATAACAACAAGATCAAGAACAAGAACAACAATGTCAATAATTTTATTAGATACAAAACCAATAATAACAACAACAACTACAGCAATAAAAACATAGACAGTTACTACTTAACACCCACCATAGATAAAACCTTTCTTTCTACTTCTGGTAAAACAACACTAGAAAGTTAAACAACAACCTTTAAAAAAAAAAAAAAATTTAAAAAAAAGAAGAAGAAGAAGAAGAAGAAGAAGAAGAAGAAGGGTATATCTAATAACCAGGGCAGGTACAGACATCAATCCCCTAATAATAGAAGTGAAAAACTTTGATACAAAAACTTGGAAATTACTTAGAAATTGGATAAATGGCATACATGTGATTCAAACTGAACTGTCCAAATTATGGGTCCCAGTTTAGATGTACCATGAACCAAAATTTAGACTTATTTGATTGTTTGAAAAATCAGATCGATCGACATTTATGGGACAGTTAAAGATGAATATAAAAAAAAAAAAAAAAATCCAATAGTCATATTTTGACAAACAAGTGTCAATTGAATGAGAGGTTAGGATTGTTGAATCAATATGAGTTTAGGACTCTAATTTCGTGTCAGTCGGTTCCACAATTTAGTCAGTTTAATTTGAGATAACATGTCATATGTAAAATTCCAAAGTGTCCCCGTATCGAGTGCCATACACAGCCAGAGTATCAAATACCTCTCCCTAACAAAGTGAAAACTGACTAGGTAATGCTGGAAGGACGCTAACTTGTCTCCCAACCAGCTCTTTCCAGACAAAAGTGCCAGCTGTGTATTACGTCCGTACTTGAAAATGGTACGCCCCACCATGAAGATCATCTGGCAAAAAAATCATGCCAGTCCGCTCATTGGGTGGTGGGCCACACCGTTTGAATCAGTAGACAACCGTTCGTATCATTTCACAACAGATACTGAAGAAGAAGAAGAAGAAAATAAATAAATAAAAGGCCAGCATTCCCACACTCCCAAGAAACGATTATCGGGTCTTTTTTAACCAAAATATCAGGTATTGAGAGAGAGAGAGAGAGAGAGAGAGAGAGAGAGAGAGAGAGTAATGCAGGGGCATTTTTACACTGGGCTCAAGTGGGGTTGCCTGTGGGATGCAGGGGCACACTCGGGGTGGGCAGCCCGGCGGTACCCATGCGATTTGGGGCCCACGAGGAGGGTTTGGCCAAGATCCTAACCCATGAGATGTGGGGCCTGGGCTATGAGATAAAGGGATTGATTTGCCATGCTCTATCAGTTCAAGCTTTTAGAGCAAGTGGTCAATTGTCCTACATCAAATTGGAATCAGAGCACGAGGTCACATGTAACATGTGTGTCACCAGACTATTATTCTATTGGGCACATGGCCCGCTAATGATATCCCAAAACAATTAGATTATCAATTGCATCACTATAATTACTTTAATATGATGATCAGCACCGTCCAAACATCGTCCATGTAAATCAACGGTTAAGAATCGTTGGGTAGTCACATATTAGAGATATTAAAGTTGATTTAGTAATTAAATTCAAACCCCTGTAAATATACCATGCATATCTATTTTTGGATTAAAGTTGATTCCCAATCCAGGGTGCCAAACACAATAGGAAGATTTCAAATCCAGGGGGTTCCACATCCACGCTCCCAAACAGGCCCTAAACAGATTCCAATTGGAGAACACAGTGTTTGATTGCATGAAGAAATTCAGAAACAGGAGGAAAAATCGAGAAAGTAGAGAGGGTTTGAAAATCCAACGAACCTCGCCGGTGATTGTGGATCCGAGAAGAGCAGCAGCATTCACCATTAGATCAAATTTTCAGGAGATTAGAACGAGAAAATCTTGAGAAATCACGCGATTTTTACATGATATTGAAGGCTATTCTTCGCAAACCCTCTCTCTCTCATGAAAAGAAGGAGAAAGGAAGGAGAAAAGAAGGGAGTCCAGCGATGTTGCTCGTAGCCACCTCGGTCCGTGACGGGATTTTAATTTTGGGGGAGTTATTTTATACTCTGGCGGAGTATGACGCATGATACGCAGGCACTCAAAATCTGCAAAAAGAATACATTATGGAACGCACGTCTGATTCGTCGAAATATACTGTTGGATTTTTATCATGTACTAACCGTCCAATAAATGATCAAATCTTGCTTTCTGCTTAGATTATGTTTTTTAAATGGTATAATTACAGGGCAAGAAGTAAAAAAGTTTGTTTGTTTCAAATATTGAATCCGGATCCTCAGCTTGCAACGGACGCGGATTAGCTACTGACCGGTTGAGTAGTGACAATCGATACTGAAGTGACGTCACCTAGTTCTGTGGGCTCCACTATGATGGATGTGTTGTATTCACACCGTTCATCCATTTGGAGAAATCATTTTAGGCTATGATCCAAATAATGAGGCAGATCCCAATCTGGAGTGGACCCCACCATAAAAAACAGTGAGAAGAGTGACGTGCACAGTTGAAATCTTGCTAAGGTCCACGTAATGTTTATTTGAGATCCAACCTGTTCATGTTTTAACGCAGACATGAAAGAAGGGCAAGCACAAATATCAGCTTGATCGAAAACTTGTGTCCTCTAGAAGTTTTTATTGGTGGGCGTCACTCTCTCCACTGTTTTCTGCAGTGGGGTCAACTCAAGCTTCGTATCTGACTCATTCTTTAGATCTTTCCCTAATATAATGTCTCTAAATGGATGAACAGCGTGGATACAAAACATACATCATAGTGGGGACCACAAAACTTGGTGACGTCAACCTCTCAGTAGCTAATCCGCGTCCGCTTGCAACGAGCAGAAAAATCCTCTTTACGCCGCATCATCACACGCTGCATTTAGTGTAGTAGTGCTGAGAACATGAGTGATGATGTAGACCAATTACCATGCAGGAAAATCTTCTCAAACATTACATGTGTAATTTTTAAACCTCTTTAATCCGTCTCACTTTTTCTTCCCTCAGGTTTTTTTTTTTTTTTTTTTTTTTTTTTTTTTTTTTTTTTTTACATCTCTTCTATTAAAATCTCTTTCAATTTTTGCTTATTCACATAGAGTCCACCTTTAACATTTTTTATTTTTTTTTAACATTTTTTTTTTTTTTTAACACGCACACACACCCCACACACACGCATACACACCCCACACACGCACGCCGTGGGATTTCACCACTGGTGGGTACTCGAACCCTTGACCCTGTGTTGAAACTCCATCTAACATTGACCGTCCATCATATGAGGCCAACCTTTGACGTGGGTTATTTTTTATGTTGGCCCTATCTTGACCATGTCTTCAACATGAACAAACCATCATGTGGACCTACCTTTAACATGGACCATCTACCTAGCAGGACTCAACTTTGATGTAGGCTATTCATCATGCATGGCCCACCTTAGACGTGGATTGTACATTGGATGCAGATCATCCATCATGCAGAGCCCATCTTTAAAGTAGATTGTCCATCATGCAGGCCCAACTTTAAAGTAGGCCTGTCCATGCGGACCTGCTTTGGATGCGGGTCATTCATCATTAAGGCTGATCAAAGACCTTTGATGTGGATAGTCCATTATATAGAGCTGCTTTGATGTGGGTCATCCATCATGTGGGGCTAACAATTATGTTAATTGTCTATCATGTCGTGTCTTCAATATCTACTACCCATCATGTGGGGCCGCCTTCAATATCCATCACCTATCATGTGGAGCCCACTTTAATGTGGATCATTCATCTTGTTGGCCCCACCTTCAATGTGAGTTGTCCATCATGCAGGCCCACCCTGGATGTCAATCATACATCATTGAGGGCTAGCTTTTGATGCGAATCATCCATCATATGGGGCTGAACTTGATGTGGGTCACCATCATGTGAGGGCCACTATCAATGTTAACTGTCCGCCATACTGGGGTCCACCTTCAATGTCCACTGCCCCATCATGTGGAGCCCACCTTTAGTATGGACCATCCATTATGTGCGCCCCGCCCCACCTTCAACATGTGCCATCCATCATATGAAGTCGGCCTTGGATGTGGGTCATTCATTATTAAGGACCAACTTTTGATGTGGACCATCCATTATGTGAAGCCAACCTTGATGTGGGTCATCCATCATGTGGGGCCCACCTTTAATGTCTATTGCCCATCATGTAAGCTCACCTTTGATGTTGACCGTCCATTGTGTGCCCCCACCCCCAATGTGAGCTGTCTATCATGCCGGGCCATCTTGGACATGAACTATCCATCACATGGAGAGATGAGAAAGATAAGAGAGTAACAGTAAGCTACTCTTTAAAAAGGCGCTTACCAAAATGACTGTTTTTAAATAAATAGTTTATCTGCGGCTATAAGCAAGAAAAGCTAATTATGGGACTGAATTCAAACGGGTCCTAAGATCTTGGAAGGGCCCTCATTATGAGCAGGATGGATAGGCAAACAACGAACACATATTGATCATTTTCAATAGTGAGCATCCTCCCCATCGTGAGCCGCTTTAGTGGTTTGCCCCGATTTCTTAGGCTGAGGTCATATCAAGGGGGTAGTGCGACCGGCGCAGCCCATCCTTTATGAACTCTCCACAAGCCATGCAGCGGTGACTCGGTCTGAATTGTCCGGACTAATCCCAGTCGACCACCTATGAGGAGCCCTTTTTTGTGTATGGTCAATCGAGGTATAGCAGGTTTGATCAGATCCAAAACCGGTGTCCATGGGATGACACACATCAGCATAGTAGCCCCAGCCAATACTTCTAAAGAAGGGGCATCAAACTACACGTGTGAGCATGGCATGCGTGCACAACAATGAGGCTCCCGTGAACATTACATGGCTCAAAAATCAAGCAATCTCTGATTAAAGTGGGCAGCATGAGTTAGGATACATCATACATACTCAAAAGGAAAGGGCCAGCATGGATTTTTATTTTTATTTTTGGACCCCTAATGAACAGGGTAGATAGCAGTTAGTCGTGTACACAGGAGGCATTTGAAGAAGATGGCGCATTATGAAACTCATTGCCCACCATATGTTGATGGTCCCGCTGAAATGAACTTCTAATATGACCACATCATCAGCACAAATGAAATAATAAAATTTGCAAAACTCCTTACCAACTGGGAAGTATCAATGAACACAGTAATTGTCATTTAAAAAAAATAAAAATACATGCAGCTTTCAATTGGTGGCTCATCTCAATCACAAGTGACTGAAACCATCAGCTCGTGGATCTCAGTTTAGACATAGGTGGATTGTATAGTGAGTTCTCCATAGCAGGGTGTCGATACTGTGGGGCCCATCATGATGCAAGTGTTTTATTCACATCGTCCATCAATTTCTCCAACTCATTCTAGGGCATGACCCAAACTCAAATCAGGTCCAAAGCTCATGTGCACCACACCCCAGGAAGCAGTGGGAACTGAACCCCTATCCTATCATTGAAAACTTCTTGGAGGCCACAAGTTTTGTATCAAACTGATATTTTGTATTTTCCCTTCGTCTAGGTCTGTGTGATCTTACAGGTTGGATGACAAATGAACATCACCATGGGCCATCTGGAAGGTTCCGACAGTGGTGGATGTCATCATCCACCATGCTTTCTGTGGTGTGGTCCACGAGACTCTATAGCTCTGGATATGCTTCAATTTTGAGCTCATGCCCTAAAATGAATGGTATGGACAAAAAAAAAGAAAAAAGGACATACATCATGGTGCTCCCCAACAGTAACCACACCACACTGCAGCGTAGTGAGCTCCTCACTACACAATCCCGCCCAGCTCTGACAAATAGCAATGGGCCAGGCCCAGTTGAACAGTTAACAATCATCAAATAGAAATAGCTGTCGAACATGAAACAATGAGATTTTAGCATCGCAGCCCATGCATCCTTCCAAAGAAGCGAATAGCTTGGAAAAAAGACAAAAGAAAACTTAAACTTAAACTGTAGGACACAGATTCCCTGTAACCAAGAGCATGTACGAGTGTCAAAGGTGGAGGCCACAGTGCAGAGGAATCTTTGCTGAGTCACAGGCAAATTCGTGTCCAAAACTAGGAGACAAGTAGAACAATATTTTCTTTAAATTAATGGCAAAAAGCCTCCTAAATTGTCAAAATGCAATTGCTGTTCCAATTTTTTCAAAAGGAAAAAAGGAAAAAATCACACTCCAAAAGCTCCAATTCTATACATGGAAGGGACCCATCCTATTACATCTGACATTGAGGGACTATAAGTAGCAAGAAAAAGCTCTACCCCACTGCATTCTATATACTTTCTAAAATTGAAAACTATACATAGACATGAGCAGTAAGGAGAAACTGATGGCAAAAGAAGGAAATCATGCCGTGGAGCTGCTGGTGATGTAGGAGACAACAACAGTAATGTCGTCAAGCTTGCCGCCATAGTAACGGTACCCTGCATCTTGGGCTGCAGTCGAGAATGGCGTTTGACGATCCTTATCCTGCGCTCTCTGGCGTGCAAGGGCAGCGATCTTTTGTGCCGTCACCTGCGGCCCCAAGCCTGCTCGAACAGCATGGACGACAACAGCGGTCACCTCATTGTTATACAAGTTGTCGAACAATCCATCCGTACCCGCAATGATGACATCCCCCGGTGCAACAGGAATGGTGAATATCTGGTTTGGCAATCCAAACAAAAGATTATTCAGAAAATTAAAAGTTTCAACATGTAGCACACCTCATAATATGGGCATTCACTACCCACCGAGTCAAGCCAAGACAGGTCTGGTCCAGGGCCAAGCAAAACAAAATTTCCAAATGGGCCCAACCCTACTAATTCTAAGACCAAGCATAACCCAACCCAAGCCCGGCAGGCTGACAGTCCTACCTCGGTCAAGCCTACAGTTCCGAATCCAAGTCCAGAGTTGAGTTTTCCCCACAATTCAGGCTTTTGCTTGCCTAAAAACAGTCTCCATGAGCTATAAAGGTCAAATGACAAAGGAAAGAAAAAATGGGGAGTCGAATCTCAATATGCAGCTCAGAAAGCTCAATTGACAAGGACCAACCCAGTAAAACTTTCTTGAAACAGACTGATCTTTTAGTTGAAGTCAACTTGATGAGGTTTACTTGACTCGTGCACCGCAGTAGGGGTGCAACAAGGACAGGGTCAAGTTGAGGGTCAACCCGAGCCCAAACCAACCTCAAGAGGACCTGACCCGCAACCTCACCCAAGTTCCAACCCAAGGTGCCCAACCCTACACACCCTGAGTACTCTATACTCAACCCAACCCAAACCAAAAATGTTACTATTCCCAAACCAACCCAACCCGACCCAAATGTGCTCAACCCAAATGCAAGCTGGGTTGGTGTTTTGCAAACTCAAACTCAACCCAAGGACCTTCACAAACCCAACCCAAACTCAGGTTGGGTCAATCGGGTGCCAGTTGACCTGAACCAAAGTTGCAGCCCTATCCAGCAGTTTAGCATTAGGTCGACTCATAGAATTCAGTCCAAAATTCAAAAAAATAAATAAATAAATAAATTTAAAAAAAAAAAACAGCAATCAGGACTTCCCTCTTATTCTGCAATTGGGTTTCAGTTGACTGATAAACTTGGGTCCCAAACTCAAAAAGCATGACAAACAACTAAAACATTTAGTTTAAAATTGTCAAAAGAAAGTGAAAAGGCTTCACCGGAACTTTCTTGAAACAGACGCTCAACCAAGTCTAGTCAATGTCAGAGTTTTCAGTATGTAGGGAAAGAGATAAATACAGTTTTCAGTATGTCAGTATAGAGACGGGCGCATGCACATACATGGATGCTCAATGGTTTAATTTAAACTATGAAGTGGATCCTTAGATAGCCTGCTTTGCTCATTAATGGCAAAAGCTCAACAGATACAAGCATTAAATCAGTACAGGCACAGTATCGAACTGTCAGTCTCTTGTACGGTGCTTTCCTTACCAAGCACTCTCACATGGACCACCACTGCACTCTTCACCACTCTGATCCACAAGCCTTTTAGGTGGAACACCCAATTCCCACCTTACTAGGGTGAACACTATCAACAGTACACTGCTAGGGCAGACAACGGGTCAGGCTCAAGTCAGGTCCTAGAGTTCCTGTACCTGGGCTGATTGATTTGGGTCATGCCAGGTCTGGGTCTCGTTTTTTTGAGGACCCAGATCCAATCACATTTGGGTACCTGTCAGATCTTTGGATCTTGTCTCCCTTGCTTTGGAATTTTCTTCATTAGTTTTTAAACGAAGAGTTGTCCAGTTGCTAAAATTAGAGAAACCAGCTCTTAGAGTTCTTTTGGTGTGAGGTCTAATACAAGATTATATCCGAATGTTTGCAATCAGTTTTTTTATGAATGAAATAAAGAAAAAAAAATTCTCAAGTTTGAAACCTGTAACTGTTTGTACAAGGGGCGAGAAGCTCTTGTGGCGTGGTGCATATGCACGTCTGAAGCCTGGATTTATGCATCCAGTTACATGATGAGGATGTGGGTCCACATCTGATGTACAAGACTGAATCCAGATTTATGTATCCAGTTGCACCAGCTACTATGCCATGTTATTGATTAATGAAAGAAGCTTGCTTTCTTTTAGTTGGGACAAGGCTTAGATGATGATGATGATGAAAGAGAAGTTTGCTTTCTTTTAGTTAGAATGAGAGCCTTCTCTGTGTGAATACTACACTAGTAAGCTGGTAAGGTTAGCTCATAGGACATGAATTGGGTTTGAATACCGATGATGCAGCAATCAGTTAAGGATCTGACATCTAGTATTGGCTTGTATTTCAGATTTTATCTAATGACTTTTTGTGGTAAGGAGGTGCCTCTTCTAAGAAATTTCACCACTTAAATTGGAAGGGATTTGTTGCCCATCAGTGAAAGAGGTGCGGGAATTAGGCATTTGGATGTCTTTAATTCAGCTTTGTTTGGCAAGTGTGTTTGACATTTTCGGTCGGAGGAGTCTAGCTAGTGGAGGCAGATTATCACAGCAAAATATGGCCTGTCCCCCACATGGGCTGATGGATTAAAGATTCCTCCTTCTATCGTTCCACCTTTCTTTTGAGTCAATCCTACAGTTTTTCAAGGAACAAGCTTTGCTGTTGTGGGGGGCGGGGGTGGGGGTGGGGGGGTCGTCTAGGGTTCGTTTCTGGAAGGAAGTTTGGTGTGGTGATGTGTCACCTGAAGCATCTTTTCCAGGATAAGCTAACCTTTGTCCCGACCTTGATATTTCAGTGGCTGGGTATTTCTCACTTCGGCTTGCAGGGAATTCCGCTCTCCCCAGGAGTGGAATCCATAGTCTGGCGTGCCCGTAAGTCTGGAGTTTTCTCAGGTCAATCTTTCTACCCGTGGTTTGCCGTAAAGGTCGTTACATAAAGGTAACGGTGGCAACCGTGATACATTATGGGGTCATAACAGTCATAGCAGCCGTTATGCAAAAAATGATCTGCAACTGCCGTTAACGGCCCGTTACACCCCCTGTAAAGGCCGTAACAATCCCGTAATGGTGTGCTATGGGGCAAATACAGGTTTTTCAGGTTTTTTTTCAATTAAATAACAGAGAGAGAGAGAGAGAGAGAGAGAGAGAGACTGAAACGGCTGTTACAGGGGCCGTGACAGCCGTTACGACCCGTATCATAAAGGAAACGGTGGTGGCCGTTACGGCCACCGTTACCATTACGGAATACCTTGCTTCTACCGGCAGCTTTCTTCCATGGGAGCGAGGAGCGTTGATTGTCATACAGCCCCTGTGTGGTCCTACTTCATCCCTCCTAAGGTTACCACTGCCTTTGTGTGGTTGGATAGCATGAACGAAGTTCTTACTATTGACAATCTTCAAAAGCGGTTCATGATTTTGCCAAATGTGTCTTCTGTTCTTCGAAGTTGAGGAGTCGGTGGATCACATGTTCATGTGTGTCTTCTATGCTTTAAAGTTGAGGAATCAGTGGATGACGTGCTTCAAAGTTTTCCAGAATCATCTAGTGCAGTATTTTCTAATGGGAGGACGTTTCTTGGGTTATGGCTCTCTATTGTTAGTCTCTTCCAATCGTGGCATGCTGAGGATGGAAGCCGGTTGCGTGGATCGAGATGGAGGGTTGCTCTACCCATGGTTCTATGGTCCCTTTGGTGCAAAAGGAATAGTCGTCACTTTCGAAATCTAAGCGGGTCTGAGCATGGGGTTTTGAGTCGGGCTCAGTTGGAAATAAGGGGGAATAGTCATTGCTTTCGAAATCTAAGCAGGTCAGCTGATGGGGTTTTGAGTCGGGCTCAGTTGGATATAAGGTAATGGGTTCCCTGATTGTAGGGTCTGGGTTTCCTCTTTGAGGCCTATAGGTTTTTCTTTTCTAGGTTTCTAGTCCTTTTTTTTTTCTCCCTTTCCTTCCTTTTCCTTTTTTAGTTTTGGTTTTGTTTTGTGCTCTCCTTTTGTTTTCTTGTTTCTTTCTTCTTCTTTTTCGGCCATTAGCCTAATACACTCATTTCTCATAAACGAATAAATAAATAAAATAATCAAGTTCTTCAAGTTGCTACATCTATGTTCATGTGCATCAAAGTCACCGGCACTTTATAGTCACATGCCAATACGAAAACTGACCTGGCCAGCACTCGGAGGATCACTTTCACTGCCGCTGGCAAGTTGATACGTGAAATTGAAGTCATGCTGTTGGACGGGAGAACGAAAGATGGTGCATCCTTCTCTAACCACAAGAAACCCACTGTCACCAAGGTTGACAGCATGAAGGCCCTGCTGCAAAAGAGTAACCAGAAAGAGAAGTGAGTCAGCCAAATGCACCGTACTGTATAATTAAATGAACCAATAAAGGACCCATTTGGAGGCCACACAGTAAATGGAACTTGCTAAAATGTTTTCAGGCAGACAAAATATGCCATGCTTTTGGGACTTGTCCCAAACCACCAATCTACAACACTTTCAAGCATCCCCTATCCACAGTGAGGCCCATTGGAACAACAATCTGGATCATCAAGCAATGGGCCACAGAGTCCTAAACCACAGTAAATTATATATATGCTAAGCCTCAGTACCTAGAGATTCCCTCTTTTATTGCCATTGCATACCAAAGTCAAAAGGAATTTGTATATCTGAGCACATGGAAGCTCCTATCAAGGAGACTTTGGGGGCATCTTCTACCCCCATGGGGCCCATCAGATAAACAGTTTGGATCATCAAACCATGAATCCTGCATATGGACTCCTGTGGCTCCTCAAACTATCGTTTGTTGGGCCTCAATACCTTAGAATTCCTCTTTCTAACCATTTGCCTCCAAAGGGCACAAGTATTTTGAGTGTTTCTTACAAAAGCACATGGAAACAAGAAAGAATCAAATAGCAAACCTGGTCAGTGAGTGCTACAATGCAGGCTGTTGATGATCCCTTGGATTTTGTGCTCAAATATGCTTTTTCCAATACCCTTGCAGGATCGATGGAACCTTTGGGCTCCTCTTGAATTGCGTTTACTGAATGAGACATGAGCTCTCGAGCATATTGTCCAGAATCAATGCCCAGATCTGCCCAGCCACCAACACCATCAGCCACACCAATGGCTTGCTCATCAATACATATGAAGTGTGCATCCTCCCCACCAGTTTCTTCTTTATCTGGGTGTGGTAGGTAACATGATCCCGAAAACAGTTTCAAGGCTCTGTCACCTAGAACTTTCCTGTGAGAAAAAAATTGAACATCAGCTAGTTGAGATGGTGGGTTATTTAATTTAAAATATCTGCAATAGCGACTTCCACATTTACGAGTTAACCCATCCTTCAGACATTGACGCATCCAAACTTTAACAACGACAAAAAATTTCTGCAATATGTTGCAGCTATCAGAGTGTGTTTGGCATTCATAAACGTATATGACAAAACAGACAAGCACATGAGCAAGCAACCAATGCGTCATTGTAGGCCATTACAGATCACGCACGGCCACTCAATGCACTATCAGAAATAAGTAGAGACTAAGTTTATGACGCAGACACAAGCAACCCCTAGAAAGATGAAAACAGGAAAGAAGCTTTGAGAAAGATGAAAATAGGAAAGGCCCTTAGACCAGATGGACTACAAATAGAGGTTTGGAATTGTATAGGAAATTGTTATTTTGGTGGACGAAATTGTTCAACAATATTGTTTATTATATAAGATCAAAGAAAAGGCCAGACGAATGGAGGAGAAGTGCCACAATACCTACTTATAAGAATAAAAGAGACATTCAAAGCTGCAATAACTATCGTGGGATTAAACTTATTAGCCATATTATGAAACTTTGGGAGAGAGTGATTGAAGAAAGACGAATATGTCAAAAAATGAGTTTCGTTTCATGCCTAGTAGGTCTACCAATGAAGCTATTTTTCTACTAAGACAAAGCATGGAGAGAAATAGGGAGGGGATGCCACATGGTCTTTATTGACTTAAATAAAGCATATGTTAGGATTCCTAGATAGTTAATCTAGTGGGTGTTGCGAAGAAAATGAATTTCAAAAGATTGATGTGGTTAAGGATGCGAAAGCATGATTCTGAATATCTGTATCGGGGGAACGTATCGGCCTAGCCAAAAAACTATACGATATGGGCGTCGCATATCAATATCATTCCGTATCAAACATATCGGTCCATGTCGATCGGAAAAAAAAAAAGAAGCCAAATACCAAGAAAAGAGCAAAATAACATCTTTACGAATCTCTCTCTTTTTTTCTTTTTTCTTTTTTTGTATTTTGGACATGCATACGATAGTGTATCGAACCATTCTTTAATGAGAATGTTATTTGTCGGTTTGATTTGTTAAAGGTCAACTAAATGAGCCCTAACTGAACACAAATCAAGCATGATTTGGTAAATTATGGCCCATTACATTAAAATACAACAAAAAGATGGAAATATAAAAAAGAAAGTGTAACTTTACCCTTCTTTCCGACTGTTCCCATAATAATCCACTTCATTTCGATTTGACAAATCGCATTCAAATCATTTGTTTTTATCCCAAAATAGGTCTAGATCTAGCCTAAATTGAGCTTTTAAGCTTCCTCCATGGTTTAACTTGAAGAGAGAAAAAAAAAAAAAAGTACATGAGACAAGTAAAATTTTGAAGAAAAAAAATTCGAAATTTGGCTTTTATGGGCCTATTGGCCTCATATTGTTGTCAATACGCCCCGTATCGGCCGATACGGGCTAGGTTTTCCGCATTAGGGCCTGTTTGTTAACGCTGAATTTTTGCACTTAACGCGGAATGGGGAAAATTTTTCGTGTTTAGTGGTGTTTGTTAATGCGTTGTTAACGCGGAAGACGGAAAGCGGCAAGTGGTTTTTCACTGAATTCTTTCCGTGATAGGAGTCTGGCTTAATGGTGAACACGGAATGCGCTCCGTGATTTTTCATTAAACAAAAAATTTTTGATTCCAAAAATACCCCTTTTCAAGTTATACGGAATCCGCACAATACAAAATCAACCTTTAACTTATGAAACTTTTTTATGCCCTACCATAATTTATCTATTTGATCCACACCGTTCATCAACTTTTTTAGCTAATTCAAGGTATAATCCAATCAAAGAAGCAAGTCCAATAATTAATTAGACCATAAGGTGAGGATTGAATGTCCACCGTTAAAAACTTCTTGAGAGTTGGAGAAGTTTCAGATCAAGCTGATATTTGTGTTTTCACTTCATCCACGTCTATATGACCTAATGAATAGGTTGGATGGTAAGAAAAAAAAAAAAAAAAAAAAAAAAACCATCACAGTGGCCCATGTAACTTTGATCTCTTTGAAACGTTTGTACAACGGACGTGGATTGCGTACTACCCCCGTCCCTAGCTCTGTGGGCATCCAAACCCTCTATCCCTTTTCTCATGTTATTTTAAGGCATCAAAACAAAAATAAGTCATATCCAACGATTAAATGGACCACATCACAGATGACTCTTCCATTTAATGCAACTGGTGCATTTTAATGCAACCAAGATTATTATTTGGTGTGGTCCACTTGAGCGTTGGATCTGCCTCATTTTTTATGTTCATACCTTAAAATAATATGAGAAAATGGATTGAGGGTTTGGATGTACATATACATCACAGTGGGCCCACCCACAGATCAGCCCGTTCGGAGCCAGGGACGGGCGGGGGTAGTACGCAGTCTGCATCCTCTTCAAAGACGCCGCCTGGAGACGGACGTGGATTTCCTGTGGAAGGAGTTCCTGCGCAAGGATCTGTTGGGGCCCACCACAATGTATGTGAGAAATCCATTCCGTCCATCCGTTTTGAGATCTCATTTTAGGGCGTGGGACCAAAAATGAGGGGGATAAAAATCTTAAGTGGGTCACACGAGAGGGAAAATTAAGGAAAGAAATTTCTACTGTTGAAATCTTCCCAGGCTCCACCTTGATATTTATATGTTATCTAAACCATTTATAAGGTCATTGTCAATGGGATTAAGGGAAAAAACTAAAAGTATAGACTGATACAATAATTTTTTGGGCATAAGAATGCTTCAAACAATGATCAATTCATTTCATCTCGTGTGTCCCACCTTAGTTCTATATACACATAATTTTTTATCCTAAGTCCTTAAATGATCTTGAAAAACGGATGGACGGATTGGATTTATCAAAAACATGTAGGTGGGCTCCACCCAGTATCCTTGCGCAGGAACTTCCTGCTAAAGGCTTTCGCAGGAAATCCGCGTCCCTTGTATAGAAGCCGGACGGACCTGCTACTCCCATCGCCACCTGCTTGTGGTGATGGTTGGTGCTCTGTGGGCCCTACCATGATGTATTTGTTTCATCCATGCCATCTATCTATTTTCTTAGATTATTTCATGGTTTGGGACAAAAATTAGATATTTAAAAATCTCAAGTGGGCCACATTACAGGAAACAGTGTTGAATAGCGTCGACCATTAAAAACTTTTTGGGGAACATAAAAGTTTTGGATCAAGCTTATCATTGTTTTTTTCCCTTCATCTAGGCCTGTATGAACTAATAAAAAGATTGGATGTCTAATAAACAGTACACTAGGCCGTAGGAGGATTTTAATGATGCATATCCAATCATTATTGTTTTCATATGGTGTGATCCACCTGAGATTTATATCCCTCTAATTTTTGGGGTGAAGCACTAAAATGATATGTAAAAATGGATGAACGGAATGGATGAAATACATACATCATGGAGGGGCTAACAGAGCACCGACCACGGTGCTGGGAGTAGCCAATCCGTTTCCGCATGTACGCGGCTCATGGGAAAAGACGCTGGATTGCGTTCAGAAGACGTCGATGAGAGGTGGCTACTGGCGTGCTAATGTGGGGTCCATAATGATGTATGTATCCTATCCATTCCATTCATCTATTTTTTCGACTATTTTATTACGTAAGACCATAAATTATATGGATCAAAATCTCATATGGACCACACCACAGAAAGATTGGTGATTGAACACTTACCATTAAAAACTTCTTAAAGGCCACAAAAGTTTTAAATTAAGCTTATATATATTTTTTTCTCTTCTACCAAAAAGTGTGACCTAACCAATAGGTTGGATGACAAATAAACATTACGTGAGCCCTAGCAAATTTTTAATGGTGACCATTCAATCTCTCTTGTTTTCTTGTGGTGTGCTCCATGGAGATATTAATATCTCTCATTTTTTTATAATGCTATACAATGATATTTAAAAATGTATGAACGGCTTGATAAATCAAAATACTCCATGCAGGGGTCGTAGAGTATTGTCGAGAGCTACGTTGCAATTGACGCTGTCCGTATGCAATCCGTCCCCTCGCGAAAGCCTTCCGCGGAAGCTCTGCGTTAGAAGCCTATATGGGCTCATCGAGCTCAAGTTGAATGAACATTTTAAGGAGATCAAACTTGGCGAAAAATCATCCGGTGTAGTACCAATTTACGTTTATTTTTTCTAAGATACATCAAGTTTCTCATTCACTTCTCCATTGCATCATCGATTATTTTTTTCAAAGATCTTTATAAAGGATTATAAATATTTCTCTTCGATAGGTATTACAGTCTCTTTATCTTTAAAGATTGACATGATTTTCTTAAGTTTTTGTCTTTTCTATTTATTTTAATCAAGTAAATTTATTAAAAGATTTTTACCCAATTGTTCTTCTTTAAACAATTCTCAGTTTATACTAGGCTATTGTAGCGATGACTTCAAGGATAGTGGCGGGGCAAGATGGAGTGATTTGGAGAAAAAATATTTATTGATTGTTGTCTTGAAGAAGCACATAAGGGTGGTAGGTCAAAGGTCAAGCTTGACCAAACAAGCATGGAACAAATTAATAATTGAGTTGAAAAAGCGTACGGGAAAAGAATTTAATCAAAAGCAATTGAAGAATTTATGGGATTATCTGAAAGTACAGTATACTGCGTGGATTAAATTGATAAGCATTACAGGACATGGGTACAATGCATTGACGGGCCAATTTGATTGGCCTGGAGAAAGATGGGATGAGTACATAAAGGTAATTATGAAATTTTGTTATATATTTATAAAAAAATTTGTCTTTCATCAAATTAAGACATGATTTTATGATATTTTTATTGTAGGCAAATAAGAATGCAGCTCAATTCTGAAATAGACCACTAGCATTTGAGAACGAATTGAGGGCCTTATTTGAAGGTTTTGTTACAACTGGTGCTGAAGCCTACACAACACATAGCGACAATCTTTCTGAGGAGTATTTTGGGTCGTCATCTCAAATACCTTCAAATACACCTATGAGTGAAAATGAAATCAATTTAGATAGTCTCGGTATTAACATAAATCCAGATACTAAAGAATGCCAACAGCACCGCTTATCGATTTAGAAGCTCATCAACGCAAACGACAAACCAAATAGGAAGAAAGATATCCAAAGCAAAGATGCACTCATACATCGCTTGGAAAAGACAGTGTATGGACCCACTATCAAGGAATGTTTAATGAAATTAAACAAAGATGTCATCAATAAGAAGACCAGATCCATTATACTTTAAAGCTCTAAAATCGTTTACCCAGAAGAAGGAGAATAGAGAAGTGTGGATGCTTCTAGAGGAAGAAGAGGATATGAAGCTTTGGACAGAAACTTTAGATTAGTGTGTGGTTTATTTTTTCATATTTTTGACATTAGTTTTATTTCTTTTTCTTTAATGTTTTGACATTAGTTTTGCTTATAGACTTTATATTTTTGTTGATATAATCTATTTAAGAGATTTGTTAATCCTAACTAGTTAATTGTTTAAACATCTAATTGAAGTCTTTACTTTCAATGTTGACAGAATTATGGCATTAACAAATGAACAGAAGAAATTATTGAAGATTATTGTATTAAAGCTGCTATTTAATTATTTAGAGACATCTACTAACAGAATACAAGCAAGTTCTCCTGCATTACCTGGATCATATTTTGTGAAAGAATTGCTAAATGGTCCATCTTCAGTTTGCTACGAATTGTTTAGAATGGAGAAAAATACATTCAATAGTTTGTGTAACTTGTTTCGCATTCGAATGTGCTTATTTGATAGTAGATATGTATCACTCGAGGAAAAGATTGCCATGTTTATAATAACAATTAGTCATAACCTTCGGAATAGATTGGTAAGAAATCGATTTGTACATTCAACATAAACAGTGTATAAATACTTTCATGAGGTATTATTGGCTATGTTAAAATTTGCCAAAGAAATGATTGTCACTCCATCATTCGATCAAAATGTCCAAGAAATCAGAACACACCGACATCTTCGGCAAATATTTAAGGTAAAACTTCATATAAAAAAATATAAATATATTTACTTATAATTGAATCATCCTACGCAAGGATTAACAATTTACCTTTAATGTTTATGGTGCCGTTGGTGTGTTAGATGGAACCCTCATTCCTGCATGTATCCCGACAGATAAACAAATACCTTACAGAGGAAGAGGAAGGGGTGAATGTGCTCAGAACGTTATGGCCATCTGTGACTTTAATATGATTTTTACATATGTTATAGCTGGATGGAAAGGGGTGGCACATGATTCAAGGGTACTTATGGATGTTGTACTTGATCCAAATAAGAAATTTCTGTTGCCCCCTCCTGGTAATATTTAATATATTTTTTCATATAGCTTAGTGAAATTATAACTTAAAATTTTGTTAAAATGTCATTTGTTTTTATGTAGATAAATATTATCTTGTTGACGCTGCTTACACTCACACAAGAGGATTTATGGCACTATACCGTAATGTTCGGTATTGGTTGGTTGACTTTCGTAGTGGTGGGCGGCCTACTAGTAAAGAGGAGGTTTTTAATCATATGCATGCAAAGTTACGGAATGTAATCGAAAGGTCTTTTGGCGTGTTGAAGGCGTGTTTTGCAATTTTGAAGCGGATGGCACCATATTCCTTCCCGACGCAAAGAGACATAGTTATTGCATGCATGACACTACACAACTACATCAGAAAGGAATCCATCTTCGATCCACTCTTCCAACAATACAATGATGAAAATGTTCTTTCAGAGATGAATATCGAATCAGAGAATGATATGCCTGAAGTGGAAGGAGTATTTGGAAACTTTGAACAAACTATTATGTCTAATATGCGAGAAGAAATTGCCGCCACACTTATACATGCAAATCATTAAATTTTTATCTGTTTTTATGAATAATGATATTTTAATTTTCTATTAAGTACTTTATAGTTTATTTGAATTAAATAAAATAATTTATTTTCATTTAATAAGAAATAATTTCTTTATAATGTAAAGCATTTCCAAACAGAAATAGATAGGGGCATATGTGTCAAATTAACATATTTCAGACATTTCGGATGTTTGTTAACAAACAGATTGTTTCAAATTCAATACTTAATTTTCAGACTTCAGCCATAGTTACCAAACAAGTTTTTTGACTTCAGATTTCAGATTTAAGCTTCAGATTTCAGATTCGGGCTTCAGATTTCAGATTCAGGCTTTAGACTTCAGATTTGACAAATCGCATTCAAATCATTTGTTTTTATCCCAAAATAGGTCTAGATCTAGCCTAAATTGAGCTTTTAAGCTTCCTCTATGGTTTAACTTGAAGAGAGAAAAAAAAAAAAAGTACATGAGACAAGTAAAATTTTGAAGAAAAAAAATTCGAAATTTGGCTTTTATGGGCCTATTGGCCTCATATTGTTGTCAATACGCCCCGTATCGGCCGATACGGGCTAGGTTTTCCGCATTAGTCCGATACAACCCCGTGTTGATCATTTCGTGTCGATATGTATACGATATGGCCGTATCAGCTGATACAATACCGATACTCAGATTTGTGTATATGAGGAAGCGGTAACAAATGAGAGGACCATTAGAGAGACAAATGAGTACCCAATTACTGTAGGCTTGCACCATGGATGAACATTGAGCCTGTACCCTTTGCAATGGTTATAAATGAGTTAACAAGCAATTTGCACGAAGAGATCCCATAGTGTATATTGTTTTCAGGTGATATAGTTTTGACTAAGAAGATGAGGGAGGGCAAAAAAATAAAACCAAATTTATAGTGCTTTAGAATCTAAAGGATTTAAAATTAGTCAAACTAATAAAGAGTACATGGAGTGCAATTTTAGTAACAATGGGATAGAAAAGGAGGGTCGAGGTATTAGTTAAGATTCCAGAACAACAATAAGAGTTGAGATTGCCTGACTCTGCCAAGACCTTACTCTCAAGTTAGGATTGTTCGAGGATTGGAAGACAAAAGACTGCTCTTTGAAGACAACCATTTTGGCTGTCTAGCGGACATTTCAGGGGGGGAGAGGGAAGGATAGTGAATGCTTTCGAAATGTCTAGAAAGGAAGAAGAGGTGTCTTTTAAGGCAAAATCCTTTGTTTTGGAATGGGCCTATTGTATGGTGCCTAGAAAATTGTAATTTAAGTTTTTTACTTTGTTCAATAAATTCTTTCTTACCTTAAAAAAACAAAAGAGAAGTTTCACAAAATGACTAATTTC
The DNA here is from genome assembly GCA_030180095.1 of Magnolia changhungtana. Lineage (NCBI taxonomy): Eukaryota > Viridiplantae > Streptophyta > Magnoliopsida > Magnoliales > Magnoliaceae > Magnolia > Magnolia changhungtana. The sequence continues at coordinate 1,583,511 of JASAUF010000234.1, read as the reverse complement.
AATACCTTGGGTCAGTAATTCATGAGTGGAGAGATTGAGAAAGATGTTGCCCATAGAATTGAAGCTAAGTGGAAGAAATGGATGTGTCTCTGGAGTTTTATGTGATCATTGTGTGCCACTCAAACTGAAAGGGAAATTTTATAAGATCGCTATAAGACCGACCATGCTTTACGTGACATATTTTAGGTAGTTAAGGAACAACGTGTTCATTGGATGGGTGTAGCTAAAATGAGGATGTGGAGATGGGTGAGTGGCAAGACATGGATAGAGTTAGAATGGATCTATTCGATTGAACTTAGGGAGTAGCACCAATAACTAATAAGAAGAGAAGGTAGACTTGATGGTTTGATCATATGCAACGGAGACCAAGAACCGCTCTGTTAAGGAGTGAGTTGGTTCAAGTCAAAGGCTCTAAAATGGTAAGGGAAAGGCCCAAAAGGCCATGGATGGAGGTAGTATGAAAAGACCTAATAATCAATGGTCTAACTGAAGGCCCAGCCCTTGATTCTTTTGAAAGGTTGGCCCTTAATAGAGTAGAATGGCGCCGGCGGATAAGGATTCATTGAGCCAACCCCAATTAAATGAGATAAGGCTTAAACAATGATGATTATGACTACTCAGCAACCCAAAAAAATAAGCAAAGATACAAAATCTGGTATCCATGAACAATATAATAAAGGCAAATGGGAAGGCAACCAACACACCACTTTTAGGCCTGTTTGGGATCAAGGTTTGCATTAGATTTGGATTTGAAAAAAGCCATAGGCTGCTGTTTTGTAATGAAGCCGTGGATTTGAGGAGCATTTAATGCAATGGCTGCAAGGGCATAGCTTTTATTGCTCTTGACAGAATCATTTTGTGGATTGACTTGGGAAGATTTGGATTTGACCTAAAAATCCAAGGATTTATGGAGGTATGGAATCAGGAAATCCATGGATTTGGCCCTGAAAAAATAAATAAATAAATAAAAGGAGAGATTTTATATATGTGGATTTCACAAATCCCTGCCAAACTTCCTCAGGCCAAACAGTCCCTTGGCTTCCACATGCCACGTTTCTATATCATTGAATCCCATTCTAAAATATTGTTCTTGACAGATTAGAGGAGAACTGAATGCAATGCAGAAAAATAAAGAAGGGCATTCATGAATATGAACGACCATTGACCAATTAAGTGGATTTATGAATGCAGTTGTAACAACTGACAAGTTTGGGGGCGGGGGGGGGGGGGGGACTAATACAAACTTCCTCAGGCCAAACAGTCCCTTGGCTTCCACATGCCACGTTTCTATATCATTGAATCCCATTCTAAAATATTGTTCTTGACAGATTAGAGGAGAACTGAATGCAATGCAGAAAAATAAAGAAGGGCATTCATGAATATGAACGACCATTGACCAATTAAGTGGATTTATGAATGCAGTTGTAACAACTGACAAGTTTGGGGGCTAATACAAACTTCCTCAGGCCAAACAGTCCCTTGGCTTCCACATGCCACGTTTCTATATCATTGAATCCCATTCTAAAATATTGTTCTTGACAGATTAGAGGACAACTGAATGCAATGCAGAAAAATAAAGAAGGGCATTCATGAATATGAACGACCATTGACCAATTAAGTGGATTTATGAATGCAGTTGTAACAACTGACAAGTTTGGGGGGGGGACTAATACTAATTAATAAATAGATGAATAATAAAGAGAAAAACAAAACAACAAGCACAGAAAACTTACTGGTCAGAAGAAACAACAGGATTGTCGTTCTGATCTTCCCGTATGGAGCCATCAAATGACATATTAGGAACTGCCCCAGCAGAAAGTGGGGCAGAACACGAACTGTGAACATCCCTGGCTCCTGGCGCAACAAATGGATTGGTCTTCCAACTCCTCCTGGTTACATCAAACAAGTAATACCCATAAACCATACTATTACCCCACGGTTCTCGATTTCCCAAACTCATGCTTGCTTTTCTGCAATAATCAGGACTTTTATTGCTGCAAGAAACATCAGATCGGGTCACAAGGTTTGAAGGTTGTCCGCTCTTCAAACTTAAATTTTCCAGCTGCGGAGTGCCCAATTCAGTTCTTCCCGACAAAGAACCACAAACAGCCATGAACTTCCTCTGAAACCGACTGCCAAATGAATTCCGGTGGGGATCCAAGAATTGCCGATCAATGTGATATACACAAACCTGACAAGGAGCAGACACTGAAGGAATCGCAAGTGCACGAGAAAGCACTCCAACAATTGATAGTGTCCCCCGTTTGTCAACTGCACTAGAGTCTGATCTAGCTAAATTTGAAGTAAATTCTGAAAATAAACCCACGTCACTGACAGTTGAAAACAGCGCAAAATCAGATACTTTGGAGTTCTCAAACAGCCTTCCTCGCCCGAGTTGAAATTCTACTGGATTCTGCAGCCCTAGGATTGGTTTATGGGCTCCCGATCGGAAGGCAGCGTTTAGCCTTGAAAAAAATGTCGATGGCATCTTACCCTCATAAACAAAGCAATTCTTCTACCAAAAGACAATTACTCTTGCGAAGAAAAGGCACAGCACCACAATATGAGAACAAAAATCTCATAACTTTCAACACATCTAATTATTGTGTTCTTGATAAGTCAGAGAGCCATCCCTGATGGAAAAATTAGCAAAATTGAATACCTGACACCAAGGAAGAAAAAAAAAAAGGTTACCATCTGATTGAATTGTGTGAAACATAAGTCAAGTTGAGAAGCCGAAACTTCCATTCCAAGAATCTTCAGTCTCATATATATCAAGAACTCTATATAAAATTCCCAAGGGAACCAAATTTTTCATGACATCATAATGAAACCAATACATAACAGATGGAAAATCTCGATTTCAAGCAAATAATCACATGAAAAACAATTGCTCCCCTGATAAAAAGAAAAATCAAGAAAAGTTAAAATCTTTGAAAAGATGGAAATATTCGTTTGACATAGTTATATGTGAAGTTATGCACACACAAGCATGTATTATCAAGCAAAAAAGAAACAGAAAATAAAGATTCAGACCAAAAAAAGCAGAACAGAAAATATTAAATTTACATAAACGTAATTTTTTTTGGCGGGGAAAAAACTTACCAAAGGCCTCCACACATAAATGGTTTAAAAATCGGTTTTGGCATATCGTATTGTTCACCGCTGATAGAGGATCAAATTGCCCCATATCGCCCTCTATCTGGCCCTCTATCTGGTTGTTTCGGGCTGATACAGGCCGATAAAGCTCATCCCGAAACAGCCGTACAGTTCATAGACGATAATGATACGTATCAAGCGATACCGTTTCCAATGACACGTTAAACCTTGTAAGCTGTAACTCAAACGAGTGAATCAATCGAGATGAGAAAAAGCAAGATTCCACAAACACAAAGGCAAAATCAACACAAAAGGGGAAGAAAAGATCTCAACAACCTTAAAATTGCAGAGAAAACCCTAAAAATCTTCAGAGGGAGCAAAATAGGTATTAAAAAAATCTCTACAACAATGCAGCGATCAAATAACAAATCCAGAGATCATAAAGATACAGATATGGGATGGAAACGCACCTGGTTCAAAGGATTTCGATCGTCATCGATCGAAACCCTAACCCAAAATTTCCACAAATCAAACCCGGGATTCTCTCTCTAATAGCGGCGGAGAGGAAACGAACGCGCGAGGAAATATCTCCTCTTAATTCGCGGAGAGAAATCAAGGGAGGAAAAGAAACTCCTAAGGAGAGAATAAGATGGGTTTTGGTAAGTGGAAAACACAAGCCTCGCCTCTCTCTTTCTTTCTTTCTTTAGGTCAGGTATACACGCGCGGACTAAGAAGCACGTGATTATAAGGGTTTTGTGACACATGCCAGCTCCAGCGGTGCCGGTACCACCAGGCAGATATGGGGTCCAATGATTTTTTCGTAATCCAAACCGTCCATAACATGAATCACCTCACAAAATCTTCAAATTGTCATAATTATCCTGATCTAACGGTAAGATGGGCCACAGAAGAGGGAACGTGTTGAGAGGGAAAACCTGCCGACGGTTAGCATGAGGCTCAGCGTGTTGTATATATATAATCAAGACCGTTCATACCCTTCATCTATTCAAGATGAAGGTCAGAAAAATATTCAGGCAGTTTAGAGACTCGATTGAGCCCCTGTGAAGTTCAAGGGTGGAAGTTCTCTCCCAGCTCGTTCCCTTTTCTGTGTCCCACCTTAATTTAGATTAAGCTAAGTTCTGGAATTTAGTGGCTTTCGAAGGTGATGTATCTGATAGACTGGTTGGATTGTGTGAATACATCACCTGGTTTCACATCAGACCGGTACGACTGTAAGGTTCTAGTGGTACCCGTACTACGAGAACATGCCGCTACCTACCATAACTTGTGTACGGAAACATGCCGCTGCCTACCATAACTTGGGATCCCGAGCAGGTTGGTGGGAGTCGGAGTCCTTTTGTTTTCTTTCTTTCGTATTGTTTTTCTTTTTTACTGGGAAATTTTGAATTTCGCCGCTGCGGTTCTCGTTACGGACCGAAAGTCTTTCGCTTTTAAATATTTCCATGAAACGACGTATCCCTTTCAGTATCTGACGAATATACCCGGTACACCAGCCCAAGTGAATGTGTCGTAGTCCACAGATATGAAAGTAGGACTACACGATGTTTGTGAGAATTACGCATCATCCATCAGCTTAAATAGAGGTGCACACGAGTCTCAAAACTCGGATCAGCTCGTCCTTGAGCTTGATTGGCCAGCTCGGCTCAATTCGGTCAGCAACTCAGCCTAGTTTAAGCTTATGTGGCATCTTCACGATTACACAGAATGTACTTTCAATTTCTTACTATATGTAAACAACACCAGCAGACAATATCAAAATTTTAAAAAAATGGTATTTGTTTTATATACATATAATCTTTGCCGATGGTCAGCAATTCGTTGAGTCATTTCATCGGACTTTTGATGAGCAACATCAATATCAAAGTAACCGAGTCACCGAACTTGTTTGATCCGAGCTCCATTTGAGTTGGGGTTCAATCCGAGTCGAGCGAAAATTTTCAAGCTTAAAATATCAGCTCAACTTAACTCATACTCTGTTTCAAACCTAGTTGAGCTTTTCGAGTCGAGCCGATCGAGCTAACCGAGCTAACTCGGATTGTATACCGCCCTAAGTGTAACCATATCATTTTAACAAATGAGCTAAAAAAAAGACAAATCTAATACAAGCTGTCCACATGATAGAAATAGTGAAGAGGAAAATGGCTTTGAGACGTTTTTTTATCTTTTGTGATTTTCATATACCATCGAGACCGTTCATAAACGTTATTGGAGTAGGATAGATAGAAATCAGAAACAAACTCGGCTAATCCAAAACTTTTGTGGGCCATGAGTATTTCTCCTTTGGACAGTCAACCCCCACTCTTTCATACTGTGTGCCCACTTGAGTTTTGGTGGCTCCAAATGCTTGAATGGTGGCCGTTCAATCCATTGTTTCTTGCATGTGACGCATTTGAGTTTTGGATCTACTTCATTTTAGACTCACCTCTTAATATAAGCTATAAAACTGATGGAAGGAGTGAATTTCTTGAATATATCACGATGGGTCCCCACCAATGACTGGACTGCAGGTGTTCAATAGGCATTGTTTTCATGCCATGTAATACACTTGCGTTTTAGTCCGTCTCCTTTTTTGTCCAACCCCAAAAATATCCAGCAGAAATTGGTGAACGAGGTGGAATTGTTAGAAACATCAAGGTGGGCCCGAGTGTTTTAAGGGTGGCCGTTCCATGTCCACTCATGCCATGCTAAAGCATTCATGCATGAATGTTGACAGTTACTACATTGCATCGTGCCACTACTTTATAGAGCCCACATGTTTTATCACTCTGTTCATCCATTTTGCCAGCCATTATAAGGCATGAGCCCACAAGTGAAGCTGATCCAAAGCTCAAGTAAACCACACCAACATAAATATTGGAATAGACGACACCGTGTTGAAAGTTGGGCGAGGCCCGTTATGATGTTTTTGAAAAATCCTGCCACTCCATCTATTTTGCTGGCTCATATTAAGGGGTGGACCCAAACAGAAGCCAAATCCAAAGCTCAAGTGAAACTTAAGTGAGTGGCATGGCATGAAACAGTAGGTTGGGAGGGTAATGCCTGTGGTTGAAACCTTCCTTGGTTCATTGTAATGTTTATATGACACTCATCCACTTGACGCCATGATGTAAGTAGGGCATACCATGATACATGTTGAGAATCCACCTTGCCCATCCGTTTTTCCAACTTATGTTAGTTGGTGGGCCCAAAATTGAGGGAAGTCTAAAGTTTAAGTGGGCCACATTGAAGAGAACAATAGAGACTGAACGATCATGATTGAATTCTTTCCAAAGGGCCCACCATGCTGTATATATGCTACCCAAACCAGTTAAATCATATGGAGAAACCCATGGACAAGGTGGATATTTCAAAACATCATTGTGGGCCCCAATGTTATTTCAACAATAGGCATTTAACGCTACCGTTTCAAGACTTGTGGCCCACTTGATTGTTGGATCTACCTTGTAATTAGGTTCACCCTCTAAAATGAGTTGAAGATAATGGTGGATCGGGATAGATTCTTCGAAAACATCACAATGGGTCACTATTGTTTCAACAATGTACATTCAACACCATTGTTTCAAGTTGTGTGGCCTACTTGAGTGTTGGATCTGTATCATATTTGGGCCCATGCCCTAAAATGATCTAGTGAAATTGGTGAATAGGGCAGATTTCTCAAAAAATCATGGTAGGCCACGTAGTTTTTTTGGTGTTCCTCCATTCCATGGGCTTTTCAATACCGGTTTAAGCCACATGGCTCACTTGAATTAATTTTGGATCTTCATCATATTTGGACTCGCTAACTAAAATGATGGATAAAAACAGGTGGAAGGGCTGATTTCTCAAAACCATCACGGTGGCCACACATGGGTAGGTGTTCAATCCCACCGTTGCAAGTTGTATTGCCCACTTGAGTTTTGGATTTGCCTCATATTTGTGCCCACCTCCTAAAATGAGCTAAAAAATGCTGGATTGGGTGGATTAAGTGTGTTTCAACTATGAGTGTTCAATACCTGTACTTTTGGAAGTGTGGCCTTGAGTTTTGGATTTGCTTCTTTTTGGCCTCACCCCATAAAATCATTTGGAAAAATTAGTGAATAAGGCCTATTGTACAAAAATAACACATTCGGCTTCACAACTATTTCAATAGTGGGCAGTGGGCGTTGATCAATAGCCATAGTTTCCTGAGGTTTGGCCCACTTAAATTTCTGGATATATACCTCATCTTTAAGCTCATGCCCTGAAATGATCTGAAGAGACCAGTGGACGGAGGATTTCTCCTAAACATCGTGATGGCCCCGGCTGTTTCAATGGTTGGAAAATAATATCCACTGCTGCTGTCTACCCACTTATCTCTCTCATTTTCTTGCACATGCTCTAAATTTATTCAAGGAAACTGGTGGCCCACCTAAGGCTCGAATTTTCATAATTTTTTATTAAAGTATATTTTTCAATGGCCTCATTACAATCATTCCATCAAATGTAAATACACTATTAATTTGATTTAATAATCAAACTAAAATTCCTATAATTGTGCTACAATATTTCAATGCATCCCTACTTTTGGAATCGAAGACAAGCTACTAAACACAACTGAAAATTAATCACCTTAATTTGTCACTTGATTTTAATGTATTTCAATTAAAAGCCCTCGGTTCCCGCAATCTACAGCCAGTTGGGTGAAGAGACACGCGGGATTTATTCATCAGCTCACGTTTTTTTGCTAGGTCCAAATTGGAATGCATTGAAAGGACAACTAGAATCTATTGATGGAACCAAATATAAACCAGCCCAATATCAACCGGTCATTGCCTAAAATCTTCTAAACGGACTCGGATTCGATAGTGACCCTCGGGTAGGTGCTTCAGAAGCTCCATGTGACCGTCATTATGTATGTGTTTTATCCATGCCATCCATCTCTTTTTTCATATCATTTTTAGGATATGAACAAAAAACATGAGGCAGATCTAAGGCTCAAGTGAACTACAAGTAGGAATTAAATTTCCAACATTGAGAATTTCCTGAGGGCCAAAGAAGTATTGAGCAAGCTGATATCTATGTTTTCACTTCATCCAGTTTTATATTACTTTATAAACAGGTTGGATGGCAAATAAACATCACGGTGGACCTTGTGAAGACTTCAACAGTAGGTGTCATTATCCCCACTTAATCTTAAGGTGTGGTTCACTTGTGCTTTGGATCTGCCTCATTTCTGGGATAATGCCACGAAATGACCTGAAAAAATTGATGGACAGACAGGATAGAGCAGATACATCATGGTGAGGCCCACCGAACTTATCAAGCAAAAGAAAACACGAAAGCTTTATTAATTATAGAAATACAGTACACTAATACAGGGATACGGATCCTCGACATAAACAGAAAATTTTTATTTTTCCGCATCCTCATTGTTCCACATCATCACTGGCACTATAGTACGATGATGTAGCCCAAGCAGAGGATCTGGATCCACACGTTGAAATTTCAAATCTTCTGGAAGAGGACGTGGACCCCATATTGCGGGTACAAGGTTATCACGAACATGGGTGCATGAGCATATGCTGGCGAGACCGAGAACGAAAATCGACGTAGGATCATGGACAAGGCGATCTTCGACTCGACCAACGACAGATTGGGGCCCGCACAAGCCCTGGGCCCCAATCCAAACGGGAAGAATGCACCTAAATTCTTTCTTGCATCGGAAAATCTCAACGGATTGAATTCCTCTGCATCTTCGCCCCAGAGATCGGGATCGTGATGGACGGCGATCATCGGCAGGTAGATCTGCGTACCGGCTGGGACGTCGAGGTTCCCCAGCTTCACGTCCTTGCATGTTTCTCTCATCAGCATCACTGCCGGAGGGTACAGCCTGAGAGTTTCGTTGAGTATCATGCCTACCTGCAATTACAGTAGATTGTTTATTAATTAATCCACTCCATCTAATTTGCCACGCCGACAGGTTGTATACTCAAGTGGGGCCCACGTTTGGATGGCCCATGTACCAAAAACTCCAAAGAGAGAAACAATGCAAAACTTCAGTTCATATTCAACCAATGAAACACCTGGGATCTTTCAAGCTTGAGGATTTGTGTTGCATGGTCATTCAACATCAAGGCCCATTGAATGGACGGTTTGGATAATTGAACCTTGGCCCCACTTGAATAACCTGAAAACCTTAAGAGTATCCTAAAATCCAGGAAATATGAACCTTATGTAGTGCATGGCTGCTGAGGTGGTGAATCTCTGGCAAACAAAATCATATGATTCCACTACAACTATTACCTCACCTGAAATCCCATTGGCATGTACACTTGGACCTCATGTTGATTTTATCATGAATTCATGATATCAGGTGCAACCAAACGCCCCCTAGGAACTTATTTGGATACATGGATTCCATGGATAATGTAGTGATTATTAATTAATAATTTTCATGGTCATGTTAGAGAACAGTATTATTTGTATAGCAAGTTGATTCGTCAGATTGATTAGACTACATTCATCTTGTTTATTCGTGTAAGATTATTTTAAATGTGGATACGTGTAATAATTATTGTGTAGGACCTTTATTAGGTGGGCCCCACATGATAATCAAGCTAGATCATATTATTGGGTTAACATAGTGGACCCCATTATATATGTCTAATTCTTATAGATAGGTACGGGTGCAGTTACACTCGCATTATGATCTCTATGTACAACATTTGGATGGACATGAAACTCTTAACAATGTGAAGATTTTTAAAAGAAGAAGAAATTTTGTTGGGCTTAACTTATTCAGGTCCTTTGCTACATCTTACCATGTTGTTAACCTCACTAATCCCTCCCATTGAAACCTTTCCTAAGGTAAGTTGCGGAAGATCCAAACAGTTAGCTATGCACACACAAATGACTTACTAATCAGTATGATCATTTGATTCATAGCTATTTTTTTTTTTAATTTGATCTCCATCATTGATGTATAGATTGCTCCATTAATTCTGCAATTTACAACATGATAGGTGGTCGAGATAGTCAATTATATATCTTGTCAGTGGAAATTTATTTTCATTTTCACATGGATTCCCTGTGGCAAAACATGCCTTGAAGATGGGTGAAAATGTAGCCGTTGTGTTTTAATCGCCAATATTCACCAGCTTTCAAATTCAATTATGTGTGTTTCAAACTGGAGTTGAAATGATTGCAAATCAGGGCTACTTGCTAATCTGTCTTGGGGTGCATCTGTTGCACCAAATATCATGATTAATCAGTCTTATTTGATGCAAGATTTTATGAAATTTCATGAGACTTGGTACAACCAAATGGTGATTTGTTTCCACTTAATTCAATAATTGCAATCGAATTCAATCAAGCATCCAAACGCAGCCTAAAAAGAGAAAATGTTACTCACAGTTTTGAGGTGGTTCAAGCTCTCTATGGAAGGAGGCTCAAGGGGGCCACAAACACTGAGAACTTCTTCACGGGCCTTGCGCTGCCACTCTGGGTGCATTGCAAGGAGGAGAAGAGTCCATGTGAGAAGGTTAGCACTTGTTTCCTTCCCTGCAAAGTGGAACGTCTTGCACTCATCTATCATTTCATCGATTCCAATTCTCTCTCCTTCAGTTTCATTTTTATTGGCCAAGATCATCACGTCAAGCAGGTTCCCAGAATTTCTACTCATTTCCCCATTCTTCTGAATCAACTTTCGCAGGGAATTGCGGATTTTTGTGTCTAGCTTCCACCTCATTATGTTCTTCTTTGTAGGCAAGAACCTATAAATTGTATTTAAAAACAAAGAAAAGAAAAGAGTGAAGTATTATTGGAATTTTACTGGCATTATTCTAAATACAACTTATTTTTGTGATTAGATTGAACTGTCCACCCAAACTGGTCGAGGCCTAATTGTTGGTTTGTACCATGAAGCTGGTTTCGCTACAAAGCTTTGTAGGTTAGTCTTAACCTATAAAGCCATATGTGGGTCCCATCATGTGATATGTGTCCATTCCTGTTCTCCTTGACATCCCATGGTTAAGCTGGTTGGTGGGCCACATTACATAAGACAATTGAGTTGGGGAAGTGCAATATTGAAATCTTCAAGACTGAGGCCAACCATCTCTTCTACATGATATCTAATCCGCTTAAAAGATATGCCCAACCAAGATGAATAGACAACCTAAAATATCAAGCTATTTCAAAACCTAGTGATAAAAATGAAAAATGAAGGAATTGAAATTGAAATATTAGATAATTACTTGTTTTTCATTGACAGTAAGGTCTTGAATTTACATAAGAGAAATGACCCTAACATAAAATAATATAACAAATACAAAATCTTATTATATCTTAATGACTTATAAACAAAAGAAACAAAAATTCAAAAGAATATAGTATTTTCATAATATACATATGAGAAATAAAGTCTCATCATGTATTGGAGGTATACGAGCCACAGCCTTTCCAACTCGATTAAGGATAGACTAGGGCTAAGCGCCACCGTCGCCATCCACTATAAACATTAGATAAAATACGCAATCCGTATATTTCCAATTAAGTTATTAGGCCTGAAATCAGGCCAAATGTAATCCGTGGGCCGGCTTCGCCATGGTCAATCCAAAGATGGCCCAAAGTGGGCTGGATTTCTACTAGGAAAGCCCAGCCCATTTGTCGCCTTACACATAGTAATATAATAGCATAGGGTCCTAAGTTGGTAATTGATATTGTAGGCCCTACTATGAATAGACCATGCCCTAAAATCTCACAACTTTGGACGGTCCTACTCATCCATAGCGTGGCCATTTTCCTGGAGAAGACCCAATGGTAGTTTACAATGGTCCAATCTTTGAGATCTTGTGACGAGGTCGACACACATTTGGGCCCATGAAATCAACGGTCAACATAAATCCTCTCTCCAAAACGTGCTCACCTGAATCCAGGAATGTAAAGAGTGCGTAGAGCCTGTGAGACCAGGTACGTTTGCTGTCCTTGCAATTGGAAGACGAGCTTTCCCTCTTCGTAGCTGCTTCCAAAAGCCGCTTTCGAGATAACGTCGGATGTGAGATTCTGGAGCTCTCCAAACACCTCCAATTCGAATTCCCGCGCTTTTTCTCCCTCTCTCTCCCATCTTTCCAGCATCTTCTCACAGCTGTCCACAATCCAAGGCACCCAACCCTGAAATAAGACGAGGGGGCGTAGTTTACGTTAATGCGTAGATTAGCATCAGGGGCACCAACCAAGTTTACTTGCCCCATTTGGGTAAGTAAATGGGGGTAAATGGAGGAAAGTGGGAGTAAACGAAGGTAAATAATATTTTAAGGGTGTTTGGATAGTAATAAATATATGCAAATGAAATAAAATGAAAGTAAATAAGCTTATAAATTAAATCCTAAGAATTAGGAAATAAATGTGCTGAAATGTTTTTTTTGAGCTCCCTAATCGCACGACTAAACAAAGATGGCGCTGCGCACATGTCCACTGTATATATGATATGCTATTAATGCTCGAAAATCATTCAAATACCGATTACATCACTAAAATCACACCAATAAAGTGATTCAAGCCATTTAAAGGTTGGTTATCTAAATGAATGGTTGAAAAGCATTGGCAAGTTACTTGTTTGTTGTGACTTTTATATTTGAAGCCCGCTTGAGTCTTAAATTTATTTTTATTTTTTTGGTAAATTATATATTTCATGTTCCAAATCTTCTTCTTTACTTCTATCCAAACAAAATGTTTAAATTTTAAATGCATTTCATTTGCTCCCATCCAAACACATGCTAAGTAAGTCTCATATCATTTACTCCCGGTTTATTTACCTCCGGTTCATTTCTTGTCTACCTCCATTTATAAGCTTATGAACTAAGCTTGATATCCTTTAAACTAGGCTTGAGCCAAGCTTGGCTAGTCTGGTAGTTTATTTAACACCCATCTGCCCAGCCCGTTTGGGTTTTCAAGGCCCTTTTGGGGAGCAAATTACCCCACACGGTAAGGGTAACACACCTTGATGAATTTGTTGTACATGCACCATCCATCAGCTCATTTTATGACATGTTTCCAAAGCTTATGCAGATCCAAATCTCAGGTGAACCACACCACTAGTGAATTACCATTAAAAACTTTTTTTTTTTTCACACAAGTTTTGGATCAAGCCGATCTTTGTATTTTCCCTCCATATGGGCTGGTTGATCTCGTGGGTTGGATGGCAAATAAACAGTACGCTGGACTCTAGGAAGATTTTAATGATGGGCGTTCAATCACCACTGCTTCCTCTGGTGTGCTCCACTTGAGATTTTCTATTGTAGGCGTTCAATTCCCACTGCTTTCTATGGTGTGGCCCACTTGAAGTTTGAATCTGCTTAATTTTTTAGCTCATGCCTTAAAATCATCTCACAAAATGAATGGACAATATGAATATAACACATACACAACGGTGGAGCTCATAGAGATCCCCATTAGTTTGCCATATAACAAACCTCAGCTAGCCCAGACCTGGCCCGTTGACAGCCCTATGAGTAAGGGAAATACACACGGAACCTACTACGGTTGCAAACGGGTGGGGTTGAATGGAGGGAGACACGAACCAAATCTATTTTAGTAATTGAGTAAAGATTTTTGGCCGAGATCCAAGCCATTAAAGTTCAGGTAAGGTATGGTTTAGGTCTAAGTAAAATAGAAATGCTTATTTATTTAATTGGTCGGGTCTAAATTTAGAAGGATCTTGACATGAGCCATTTGTCTCATGAGACGGATTTGGGTTGTGTATAAAAATTAGAAGTGGGTTTCATGCAAATAATGTCGAAATATGTTAGTCAAATAAGGTTTTAATCTAATTAGATCCAATAATGTTATAATCAGATGTCTTAAATTTGTAATTCTCGTGCTGCTCAATCAGTCGAGAGGCCTACTCGACCAGTCGAGGGGGCTTCTCAATCAGTCGAGGCTAGCTCAACTCGAAGTCTAGCGTGTTTTCTTCTTTTAGGTGTCCGAGCCGCTTGATTAGTCGAGGGTCAGGCTCGACCAGTCAAGGGTGTCCTTCGACCAGTCAGGACCTGGCTTGACGAGTCGAGGGTTATGCAGATGCAGCGCGGATTCTACGCGGACTGCATAAATTTGAGGCGGTTTCGCAGAGGTGTGGAAAAGGAGTTTCCTAAACTATAAATAGGGATCCCTAGGGCTATTCTAAGGTATGATAAAGCTTTGTAAAGTGGTTTCAAGGGTTTCTAAAAGGGTTTTAAAGTTTCTAAAAGGTATAGCAAGGGTGAGATTCGAGGTTGTTCGAATCTGGTAAGTCCTCTTTCTTTGTAATTTATGCTTTCATAGTAGAATTCTGTCGCTTTGTGCCGTAATTTTTTCCCGCAAGAGTCTTCCATGTAAAATCATTGCGTTCTCTTATGTTTGCTTGGTGCTCTTGAATTGCTATCCTAAATCTAGATCCGAGTGATTCCACAACACAGGTCCCCAACAAATAATACATAGCTTTATTCCATCAGATGAGTGCAGTTTAGGTTTTATGGCATAAAATCAGGCATTTCACTTGGTAGCAGAATATCAAAACAAATGAATAGGAAGAAAAATATTTTAATCTTATATCTACTTTGTTAATCCAGACTGTTGGTATGTTGCATCCCACCGTGAGTGGATCATGGCCATAAAATCTCCCTGATTGGACGATCCTACTTGCACCTTTTTTTTTTATATAATAATTGAACGTGGACCATTTCTGTTCTTCAACCTCTATTTGCAGGCCACGAAATAAAAGATTACAAACAAATCCACTCAGAGCATGGCCCATCCAACCTGGCTACAAGAGTTGCCCCACCTTCAGAGTGGGATGCCTGAAAATTAACGCTATCCGACCATGAATTGGGTCACCACATGAATTTAGAGGTTTTATATGTTAGTAGATTATTTTCTATGGTGGCGCACCTAATGACTTTATAGGCCGAATATTGTTGGGACTTACATAATTACACAAGTTGCATGGCATTGCAGAGCACGTGGGCCCACTTTAGAAGAATAATAGGCGACCATCCAAAAGCTGTTAAAATTGGTGGTGGCCCACATGAGGTCGGGTTAGCTGACTCTTTCTGGCCTCCAACGTTCATGGTGAGGCAAAATTATCAAACATGTTAAAAGTGCTGGTAATAATGTGCTGAGAACAGTAAATAATCTTTAAAAAACTGAAAATTATATAATGAAAGTAAGAAAAGATGATTTATTTGTTTGACTCGAGTTGTGATTGAGTCAGTTCGAAACCAAATTTGTCCTCTTTGATCGTGTCTGAAGAGCAGTATGAATTTTGGACAACTGACATCCAGGATGCAATGACTATTACTCGGTCCCAACGATGCACTCATTGTACACGAGTTGGAATGAGAAGTAAATCTTAACCAAGGTGAGCTGACTTAACAGCCTCAATTGACAAAATAACACTAATTATGAGTTCAGAAAAGGAGTAAGTATATATATATATATATATATATATATATATATATATATATATATATATATATATATATATATAAAACTACGATTATGTGCTTAAAACACCTTTTAAATGGGTTAGGTCTGTTGGGTTTGAATTCAATAGGTGCGACTACCTAAATAGACACATCTCTAGTTTCAAATTTGCATAAAATAGACAGGTGTAACTCATAGATTACGAACAAAATTGTTGGTGCGAGTGTAGCGTGTACACACACACGTCCACATCCCAGCATAGCTCGGCGCATGTGCGTATGGTCAATAGCATAAGTTCGGGCTAATAGCACCCTATTGAATCAAATTAACGTGCCCCTGGGAAGGTCTCAAGCCTCATGTAAAACTCATCTCTTATATAGTTAGGTTTTTTTTTTTTTTTTTCCTTTTCAAATTAACAATAAATAAGCTAATATATATATATATTTTTTTAAAGAGAGAGAATTTTAAAATTTTGAAACACTTTGTTTTAAAATCCTTTTAAAATACAACACGATGCCCCAAACACACTTAGGTAGGCCCCACCTGCAGCCCCTCTAGGATGAGTTTACTGGGATTGTAGAGTTGACCATTGGAAAGTCTTTTCTCAACCGCCTCTTCGTTTCATGCAGGGGCAGCCGATCCGATGAGTAGACTAGGATGACGTTTGGGCATGGCCACCACATCCAGGATCTTGAACATAGATCCTTGATATTGGTTAGGCAAAGCATGGATCTTGAACATACATCCTTGCTATGGTTCATCTGTCTACTTCATGCATGTGGAGCCCACTTAATCAACGGATGGATTAGGAAGCTATGTGGGCCCACCACGATTTCTATATGAGCCTGATGTTCTAGGCCCATGTGCCTGGCCCATTTCCAACCTAGTTTTTTAGTTAACTCAGTAACAGCGTTCCGAGTCAAGCTGAGCTTTTGTATTTTTAAACCAGGGGCGGCTTACAATTTAATTTTTTTGAGAACTTAATTAGCAATAAAGTAGGTAGTTGTGGTCCTAGGTTTTAGGAGAAGAATTTATTAGGAATGATGCTATTATTTTGAAAAGAGACGATAGATTTAAACGGTTATTATTGATAGTGCTAGTTTTTTAGGATTTGTTTTTTATTTTCTATTTCAAATCTGTAAACTAATTTTCGAGATGTTCCAATTTTGTAGTCCTTTCAATAAGTTTTATTTTAAAAAATTTAGGCTTTTTTTCTTCTTCTTAATTTTAATTTTGCTATAATATGGGACCTTAGAGAGAGAGGGAGAGAGAAATCTTACTTTGACTCGTTCCATATTCAAGACCGAGTTAGCAATCTTCCGATGCTGGGCCCACTTCTCTCCCTTCAAGTTCACCACCCCATTCCCAAGCAACTGCCTTGATAGAGGATTCATGGTCAGCTTCTCAAAGGCCCCACCAGAGTTCATCAAAACCTCCTTGATCAGCTCCGGCTCGCCTATCGCTAGCCGTGGGGTGGTTCCAAACCAATAGATGAACGTCTTACCGTAGATCTTTGACCAGTGGTAATATTGAGGGATGACCCTGCGCACGATGTTGTGGCCCAGAGGCAATGGGTCGGCTTGTGCTTTCGCAATCAACTCCCGAGCATCCCCTGCATTGCCGTTGATCAGACGGCGAGGTGGACCACGTAGGCCTTGCCTGATGAACTGAGCTTGTAGCCTGTATGGCACCCACATGAAGGAGTATATAGATTTAAGGAGGAGAAAAAAGAGGAGGGAAACGAACAAGTATGTGAGAAAGAGAGAGAGATGCATTGCATGGAAATGGTGTAGTAGAGAGAGAGAGAGAGATGGGTTTTGAAGTGTAACCAAAATGTAATATTGAATGTTTGTAATCTACTCTTTTTTTTAATACATCTCATATTGCTGACAAATAGAGCTGGGCATCGGACCGAGTCGGATCGGATTTGGTCCAACTCGGCACAGTCCGAAAGATGGCTGGACTCATCCGAATCTGACTAGATCTACAATCGAGTCCAGAACACCCTACCGGACCAGAATCGTTATATGCTTGGCCTGACCTCGAACCGATTCCGACTCGGTCAAAGAAACCGAGTCGGATCGAATTAGCTAAGGATCGAATTTCTCTACGGTGAAAATCATTATCGTCGTCGTTATTTTCGGTGTGGTCCATTTGAGCTTTAAATATGATTTATTTTTTCTCCAGATGCATTAAAATTATCACAAGAAATGGATAAACGGTATGGATATATTAAATACATCATTGTGGGCCCACGTAACGTGGATCTCATTTTGACCGTTCGTACAACTCGGAGCTCGAGAAAACAGCTGGCTTTCATTGACGTGCACGGCACGCTAACACGACGCGGATGTTCTGTGAAAGCATTTCGCACTTCATGTGTTGAGGTTGTAGGTGGGGCCCACTGTAATGTTTTTCAGGAATCCACTCCGTTCATCCGTTTTTTGAGATCATTTTAGAACATGAGACCAAAAGTTAGCAGGATCCGAGACTTAAGTGGGCCATATTAAAGGAAAAGGTGGTTAGATAAATTCCTACCGTTGAAACCTCCCTGGGTTCGACGGTGATGTTTACATGACATCCATACTGTTAATAACGTCAATCCTACTGGGATTAACTGAAAAAGCAAATATTAGCATGATTCAAAACGTTTGTGGCCCCACGAATAGTTCAACTGTGGACGTTCAATTATCACTTTTTCGGCCCACCTGTGCAGTGGATACGGTTCATTTTTAACCTCATGTCCTGAAATGAACTCACGAAACGTATGGACGGGGAGGATTTCGCACAAACTTCGCAGTGGGTCCCACATGGGTTCCCAGCGGAGGAACTTCTTTTGCATGAAATCGCGTCCGTCTTAGCACGGCACGTACCTACAGCTAGCTGTAGCTAGGTACGGAAGTGGATTGCGTACTGAGTAACTCATTACGTTAAAACGTACTGAGTAAACTCTGTGGGGTCCACCGTGATTTACGTATTTTATCTGCTCTGTCCATCCATTTTAATAAATAATTTTATGGCTGGAGACCAAAAATGAAATATATCCAAATCTCAAGTGGACCTCACCACGGTAAACAGTGTGAATTGAAATTCTACGGTTGAAAATTTCTTGAGGCCCATAGAAGTTTTGGATCAAGCTGTTATTTGTGTTTTCCCTTCATCCCTGTCTTCTTGATCTTATGAAAAGGTTGGATGACAAATAAACATCACTTTGAGCCCCAGCAAGGTTTCAACAGTGGAAGTCATTATTCCCAATGTTTCCTTTGATGTGGTCCACTTGAGCTTTGGGTATACTTATATTTTGGACTCAACAATTAAAATGATCTTTAATAACGGATGGACGGTGTGGATAACCCACATACATTCATAGTACGCTCAACTGAGTTTACTCGGTACGATAAAAACGTACTAAGTAACTGTACGCAATCCCATTTAGAGCTGGGCATCGGACCGAGTCGGATCGGATTTGGTCCAACTCGGCACCGTCCGAAAGATGGCTGGACTCATCCGAACCCGACCAGATCTACGACCGAGTCCAGAACACCCTACCCGACCAGAATCGTTATATGCTTGGCCTGACCTCGAACCGATTCCGACTCGGTCAAAGAAACCGAGTCGGATTGGATTAGCTAAGGATTGAATTTTTCTACGGTGAAAATCATTATCGTCGTCGTTATTTTCGGTGTGGTCCATTTGAACTTTAAATATGATTTATTTTTTCTCCAGATGCATTAAAATTATCACAAGAAATGGATAAACGGTATGGATATATTAAATACATCATTGTGGGCCCACGTAACGTGGATCTCATTTTGACCGTTCGTACAACTCGGAGCTCGAGAAAACAGCTGGCTTTCATTGACGTGCACGGCACGCTAACACGACGCGGATGTTCTGTTAAAGCATTTCGCACTTCGTGTGTTGAGGTTGTAGGTGGGGCCCACTGTAATGTTTTTCAGGAATCCACTCCGTTCATCCGTTTTTTGAGATCATTTTAGAACATTAGACCAAAAGTTAGCAGGATCCAAGACTTAAGTGGGCCATATTAAAGGAAAAGGTGGTTAGATAAATTCCTACCGTTGAAACCTCCCTGGGTTCAACGGTGATGTTTACATGACATCCATACTCATTAATAACGTCAATCCTACTGGGATTAACTCAAAAAGCAAATATTAGCATGATTCAAAACGTTTGTGGCCCCACGAATAGTTCAACTGTGGACGTTCAATTATCACTTTTCGGCCCACCATGCGGTGGATACGGTTCATTTTTAACCTCATGTCCTGAAATGAACTCACAAAACGAATGGACGGGAGGATTTCGCACAAACTTTGCGGTGGGTCCCACATGGGTTCCCGGTGGAGGAACTTCTTTTGCATGAAATCGCGTCCGTCTTAGCACGGCACGTACCTACAGCTAGCTATAGCCAGGTACGGAAGTGGATTGCGTACTGAGTAACTCATTGCGTTAAAACGTACTGAGTAAACTCTGTGGGGTCCACCGCGATTTACGTATTTTATCTGCTCTGTCCATCCATTTTAATAAATAATTTTATGGCTGGAGACCAAAAATGAAATATATCCAAATCTCAAGTGGACCTCACCACGGTAAACAGTGTGAATTGAAATTCTACGGTTGAAAATTTCTTGAGGCCCATAAAAGTTTTGGATCAAGCTGTTATTTGTGTTTTCCCTTCATCCCTGTCTTCTTGATCTTATGAAAAGGTTAGATGACAAATAAACATCACTTTGAGCCCCAGCAAGGTTTCAACAATGGAAGTCATTATTCCCAATGTTTCCTTTGATGTGGTCCACTTGAGCTTTGGGTATACTTATATTTTGGACTCAACGATTAAAATGATCTTTAATAACGGATGGACGGTGTGGATAACCCACATACATTCATAGTACGCTCAACTGAGTTTACTCGGTACGATAA
This sequence comes from Magnolia changhungtana, assembly GCA_030180095.1. NCBI lineage: Eukaryota > Viridiplantae > Streptophyta > Magnoliopsida > Magnoliales > Magnoliaceae > Magnolia > Magnolia changhungtana. The sequence goes on along the minus strand of JASAUF010000234.1, from coordinate 1,563,039 downwards.
AAACGTACTAAGTAACTGTACACAATCCCATTTCGTTGGTACACGGAAACGGATTGGCTACTCCCCTGCCACTAGAGCTGTACACGAGCAGGCAAAGCTCGGGTACTCGATCGACTCGACTCGGAATGCTCGACTCGATGCTCGACTCGGCTGAGTTAGAGCAGAGTACGAGCAGTTTTTTACTACTCGTTTTGAGTTCGAGTAGAGTACGAGCAAAGGAGTACTCGACTCGTTACTCGACTCGTTGCTCGACTCGTTACTCGAATCGTTACTCGACTCGTTACTCGACTCGTTACTCGACCAGGGCCATATATAACTCTAAATCCCTAGTAATCCTGGTCGCTTTCAGCTTTCACGCCTGCCCGCCCAAATCGAAAAAAACACCCTTCCCTTCCCTTCCCTTCCCTCCCTCCCATCGGCCCGCCGTTTGGCCATTCCCATTTCCCTCTCTCTCTCTCTCTCCTTTCATTCCCCACATGCGGCACGCCATCTTCTTCTTCTTTTCTCTCTCTCTCTCTCTCTCTCTCTCTCTCTCTCTCTCTCTCTCTCTCTCTCTCTCTCTCGGAGCTTGTCCTGTCCGCACTCACGAAATCTCCTCGTCGGTCGTTTGGTCAGCGGCTCACCGCCTGCCTGCCCTGCTGCCGCCTCGTCCCTACCCTACCCGGTGCCCACAATCCTGTTCTTTGCTCGTCCATTGTCCCCCGCTCGCTCGACGCGATGACGCCCAATCCGCAGCTCGTCCCACCCCTGCCCGGTGCCCCTGTCCGTCCATCAGGTAAGAATTTTGTTTTGAATACGTTGCTTTCCAAAGTTGATTTTGATGGATTACATAATCTATGTGTTGGGGGGCCCACCATTTTGTGTCCGGTGCCCCTGTCCGTCCGCAGATTTTCTTGTGTTGGCCCACCATTTTCTGTCCGGTGCCCCTGTCCGTCCGCAGATTTTCTTGTGTTGGGCCCACCATTTTCTGTCCGGTGCCCCTGTCCGTCCACAGCTCGTCCCACCATTTTTAATTGGATGGTAAATAAGCACTAGGGAAACAAGTGCGCCCTGAGAAGCTTTCAATGGTAGGAATAGGATGGTTAATCAACTTAATCAGCACTGTTTCTTACCTTGATGTTTATTTGCCTTCTAGCCTAATTATAATATAACATAGACCTGGATCTGGGAAAATACAAATATCAAATCAACTTGATCAAAAGCTTCAACTGCTTCAAGAAGTTTTCAACGGTGGTAGTTTAATCATCATTGTGTGGCCTACTTAGCTACTTGATCCTCGGATCTGCCTTATTTTTAGGCCTCCATACTAAAATAATACGTCAAAATGGAAGGACGGTGTGGATAAAATCCATACACAAAAGTTGCCCCTCATAGCCCCTCCCTGTGCTGATCTCAGGACCAGTGGGGTTCTCACCCAATCCGCGTCCCCCAATCTGCTTCCGTATCAAGATGTCGGTTAAAAAACAATCCCCGAACGAAACCATTGATACGGTGATCCACACCTCACGTTAAAAAATAAGAATGGTTAAACTCTCAGGTGGGCCAAAGAAGAAACATTATACCAAAAAATATAAATTCACGTGTTATGGTCTACCTGAGTTTTAGAGTATGGTAATATTTAATTAATGCTTTATTCCTAGTGATCTGGTCAGATTAATGGATTGGATGGCATATAAACACTACGTTGCTTCCTACACAAAACAGATGGTGTGCGTTCCACCTCAACCCTTGACCAGGTGTTGAAACTCATAAAAGTCATTTCAATTTATTTACTTCTAAATTATGCTAAAAGACGTCATTTACAAGCTAATTTACTTTCATTTTATTTCCATCTGCATGAATTTATTTATACTTGAAAATAGTTAAAATAACATTTACTTTTATTTATCCACAATTTACTCCATTTATCTCTGTTCACTTCCATCCAAACTATCCTTAAAACTTTTTGAGCCACAATAATTTTGGATTAAATTGATATTAATGCTTTCGATTCCTTTAATTCATTTATTGTTTGATTGTCATCTTTTATTATTATTTGTATTGTTCTAGTTGTAGTATAAGATAATCATTGCCCATTTGAGGATTTCTATGTTGCCAGACATAGATTCAGTGTGTTCTTGGATGCATAGAAATTGCTTAAATTGTCCCCTTTTGGACAGTTCAGGGTTAGATAGATTGTAATGTCTTCATTTATTTCAATTTGAATGCATATTTCATGTCGTCTCTCCTTTTTCTCTCTGGATATATTTCATGTATTTATTTCCGTTCTCAAATGTCCATACTTTGTGTTGATGATTGACATGGGAATCAAATACAAGATTAATATGTTCTGGAGAGATAAGGGAGATCTTCTTTGCATTTCTAGCATTTAAATTGGAAAATGAAGCATTACAATCCATCTAACTTTGAATGGGTGGCTGATTTAGACAGTTAAGTAATTATGCCCGTCTAGCGGTCTAGCCATCTAGGACCCTAGGTATAGCCGTATAGCCGTATAACATATCGAGAACTTTATTTTATAGATGGCTAGTCAAGACGAAAGCCCAAATACCCTGGAATGGGTGCATCGGCCACATCTCCTCTAATAGTAGAGGGAGACACAGGACACGTCAACCGCATGCAAAGGAAGAAGAAGAGATCGGCGGTGTGGGATGATTTCGAAGATGTGACAGTTAACGGTGTACGAGAAGATAAAGTGTAATAAGCTAAGGGGTTATTCACAAGATTCCAGGAGGATCTACGACACATCTAATTAGACATTTGAAGACGTGTCCTAAGAAAGCAAAACTCCCTCCTCCCGGCCAACGAGTGTTTGTCATTTGAAGTCGAAGGGGACGACTCCCAAGGCGTAGTGTCGACTCATAAGTTTGACAAGGAGAAGCCGAATGAGTGGTTTGCTAGATTAGTGATTTTGGAAGAAAAACCTTTCGAATGATTGAAAGTAAAGGGTTTAGGGCTTTACATCAATTCCTTAACCCTCGGGCCGAGAATGTCTCCCGCGTCACGGTCTGAGAGAAAGTATGAAGATGTACGCAAAGGAGAAGATGAAAGCTGAAAGAAGTTTTAGCTTCGGTGACGAAATAGCTTTGACTTCGATTTATGGACGGCGTCAATCAAAGAAAAGGATACATTTCATTAACCGCTCACTATGTTGATAAGGATTGGAAACTATGCAAGAGAATTTTAAACTTCAAACACCTTCCTCCTCCACATCTTGGTTTACTTATTTGATTGCATCTGATTGTCTAGAAGGTTTGGGGCATTGAGAAGAAAATTTCAGCAATAACTTTAGACAATGCTTGACAAATGACAGTGTCATTTCATGCTTACGTAACCAATTCGGGGCTACTGAAAATTTATTTTTGAAGGAAAAATATTTCAGGTTAGATGTTGTGCCCATATTGTAAATTTGATTGTACAAGAAGAGTGAAAAAGCAATCGATGACACTATAGAAAACATAAGAGAAAGTGTGAAATATATAAGGGGTCGCCATCGAGAAGTAGTGTATGGAATGACATCATCCAACGTTTGAATGTGCCATCTAAAAAAACGTTGAAGTTGGATGTCTGTACACGTTGGAACTCGACCTATGAAATGTTAGATGTGGCAATAGAATTACAGCTTGCATTTCCTGAATATGCGGCGCGTGACAGAACGTATTCTTGGTTACAGAGCACAGATGATTGGGCCAAAGCACAACAAGTTCACACATTTCTCCAAGTTTTCTACGATTGCACGAAGATTTTATCCGGGAATCGATATCAACCGCGAATCTGTTTCTTCCGTCTCTTTGGAGGATTAAGGATGCTCTGTGAGAAAAATGTCGGTCGGGTCCAGATTTTATACGCGGATGATTGGTATGAAGACGAAGTTCGATAAATCTTTGGGACGAATGTCATCTGGTGATGTCCTTAGCGGTTGTTCTTGATCCCGTTGTAATATGGGATTGGTTAGCTTTATTTTCATGAAGCTTTATACTCTTGAAAGAAGCGGCAAGAGGCGTCTAAGGTTCGTGAAGCCCTTGAAGATCTGTATAAATCGTATGTTAATACTTTACTGCTGACAGGCAGGTGTTGAAGAAAGTAGAGATGCGAATATTTACATACACTGTAATCCGGATGTGCTAAATGAATACATATCATATTTGGCACAAGCACGAATGGGAGTTGATACTAAGGAATCGAGTTAGAAATGTATCTCAAGGAGCCAATCGTAGTGCGTGAATTTGATGTGTTGGAATGGTGGAAGATGAGGGTTAGTGAATCAAAATACCCTACATTATCTGTGATGGCACGGGACATATTATCAATACCCGGTTTCAATGAGTGACATCGAATCCGCATTCAAAGACGAGGGCGGGGTTGTGAGCAAATGTATCAAGCTCACTTTCATGCCAAACACAGTTGAAGCGTTGATTTGTCGCAAGATTGGTTGCGCCCGATATGGGAGGAGATATGAATGATGATGATGAAGAAGAGGAGATTGAGATTCATGACGCGTCTCTACCTACAGGTCATAATTATTTTCGATTTTCAAAATTTTTGGTGAATGTTGAATGATCTGTAATATTATTTCATCAGCAATGCAAACACGAAAGTGTTGGTCCTTTTGGAATGTGGTTTGGAAGACTTTGAATCATTGATATTTATTTACATATGCCTGTTCATTTGCTTTTATTTTTGAATTTTGATATATTTATATTGTTTTCTTTTATTGCTATATCAAGTTCAATTTATTTATCAATATTCTGATTTTTTTTTATTAAAAATTGAATGTAGATATGTCGTCATCTGAGCCATCGTCAAACATTTGGGACTATGCTTCCCTAGTTGAATCACCGCCACGGTCTAGAAAAACAAAGATTAAGTGTGGTTTGTGTGGCGCAAAGTTTGTGCACAAGACTAATCGCTTTCGCCTACACTTGTCATGTCGAGGTGGTGATGCAAAACCATGCCCCAATGCCCCTAAGGATGTCCAATTCTTTTTCGAGCCTGTTAGATTCGAATAGAAAGCCTTCCACTCCATCCAAACCTTACATCTGGATCCGGTACACAAATGACATCCACAAAAGATGCAGAGGAGGAAGCCAGATTAAAAGCTTTGGAGGAAGAACAATTCCAAATCGCCATAAAACGCAGCATGGAAGATGCTTCTAGACTTCAGCGATATTCGAGTCAAAGACAACATGATGTTGAAGCAGGGTCAAGTTACTCGTCGAGTACGACAAACAAGAAGAAGAAAAAGAGTAACAAATTGAAATTCCTAACTCGTCTCGGTGAATTTTATAGGGCATTGGGTACTACATACAATTCTTCACATAAAGCAAGTTTGAAAAATCTAGTTGAAAGTGTAGAAGAGCACGAAGGAAAAATCTCTTCGCCTTCTGACTCAGAGGAAGTGAATCAATTTATATATGAAAAATAGATAGCAATTCCGATGGATCAGATGACAATACAGGAACAGGAAGACACTCATCTTATAGAGGTTATTAGTTATAAATTGTCATTTTGAACAATGTAAAAATTAATTTCAATTTATAACTTGAACTTGGCTCAAAGCTCGAACTCGTTACTCGAAAAAACCCTACTCGGGTGGGCTCAAATTCGACTCAAACTCGCCTCGAAAACTGGCACTCGGTACTCAACTCGTGTGCTCGTACTCGGACTCGACTTGAAAACTCGCACTCGGTACTCAACTCGTGTGCTCGTACTCGAACTCGCCTCGAAAACTCGGACTCGACTCGAATCGTTTACTACTCGTACTCGACTCGTACTCGGGCGAGTAGAGTACGAGCAGGGGGTCATGCTACTCGGCCGAGTAGAGCACGAGTACGAGCAGCGGTCGGTCGTTAAGAGTCGAGTACGAGTAGGGCGATACTCGACTCGACTCGACTCGTGTACAGCTCTACCTGCCACAACCCCGTGGCTAGCGGTCGGTGCTCTGTGGGCCCCACCATGATGTATGTGTTTCATCCATTCCGTTCATCCATTTTTAAAGATCATTTTAGTAAGCATCTCAAAATTGAGAGAGAGATATAAATCTCAGGTGGACCACACCACATGAAAACAATAGTTATTGGATATCCACCATTAAAATCCTCCTAAAGCCTGCTGTATTGTTTATTTGACATCTAATCTGTTGATTAGGTCATACAGGCTCAGATAAAGGGAAAAAACAAAAATCAGCTTGATCCAAAACTTTTATGGCCCTCAAAATGTTTTGAATGGTTAATACTCATTCAAAACTGTTTCCTCTAATGTGGTCCACTAGAGATTGATATATACCTCATCTTTGGTCTCAGGCCTTAAAATGATCTTTAAAAATATACGAACGGCATGGATGAAACAAATACATCATGGTGGGGCCCACGAGCACCGAACCACCACCATTGGTCGGTGTCGGGAGTAGCCAACTGTTTTCCGTGGTACACCGGCGAATCCTATTACTGTACTGAGTAAACTCGGTTGGGCCCACCCTGAATGCATGTGATTTATCCACGCCGTCCATTCGCTTTTCCATATCATTCTAGTGGTTGAACCTAAAATTGATGAATATCCAAAGCCTTAAAATGAGCTCGCCAAATGGATGGGCAGTTTGGATATAAAACATACCTGCACTCTCTTTCTCTTTCCCTCTTTCTCTCTTCCATGCACAAGATATTCAAGCTCCGAAACCTTCTTCTTATCTTCTTCTTCAACTGAAATAGAAAGGCATACGGAGAGAGAATCATCTTCGTGCCTTCTTCTTCAACAGAAATAAAGAGACATATAGAGAGAGAACCTTCTTCTTGCCTTCTTCTTCAATAGAAATAGAAAGACTTATGAGAGAGAATCACAAATAGAGACCGATAGAGAGAGAGATAGAGAATACATTAGGCGGGATTTTTTGGCGCCGAATCTAAATTCAGGCGGTAAAAGTTTATATATATATATATATATATATATATATATATATATATACCGTTGCCATTCGGGTCGAGTCTGTTCGGGTCGGGTCGGGTACATTCGGGTCGGGTATCCAGGTCGGGTCTGTTCGGATATAGGTTTATCCGTACCCGAGTCGAAAAGAATCGGATCTGAAAAATCTGACCCGATCAGGCCTGATCTTGGCCGTCGGATCTGTTCGGAACAGGGCGGATCGGGGCGAATCCACCAGATCGAGTCCATTTTACCCAGCTCTAATCCCATTTCGTGTGGTACACGGAAACAGATTGGCTACGAGAAAATGACCACTGTAGACAAAACCTTTTACCCAGCAGTTTCTATGAAAGAATACAAACTTTAGTTACCAATCTAGACTAGCACGTGCGGACAGCGACTTTGAGGACGAAACTACCCCTCCTTTCACTGAAACGGATTGGGTACTCCCCACCCACCCGCCAATGGCGGATGGTCGGTGGTCAATGGGCCCCACCATGATGTATGCTATTCATCCATGCCGTCCATATATTTTTCCATATCATTTTATGGTATACGACCAAAAAGAGGTATATGCAAATCTCAAGTGTACCACATTACAGAAACTTGATGTTGAATGAGCGTCGACCATTAAAAACTTTTTGGGGGCCCACTGATGTTTGTGAGAAATCCTCCCCGTCTAAGTTCATTCATAGGTCACAAAGACTGGATGAAGAAGAAAAACAAATTTCATAATGATCCAAAACTTCTATAACCCCTAAAAGGGTTTCAATGGTAGACGTTCAATTCCCATTGCCTTTTACAAAGTGTGGTCTACTTGATAGTTAGATCTATCTTATTTTTAGTCTCAAGCTGAATATGAGCTCATGCCAAATAGATGGGCCGGTTTGGATATAACACAGACCTCATGATGGGACCCACAAAAGGTGGTGGGGATTACAACGACAAAGAAAAAGAAAAAAAACAAAAAAAAAAAAAAACTGGGAACTTATGGCTACGGTTTTCATGGCTACGGATTATAACCGTAGCTATAATCGTAGCTACGGATTACTTTCAAAAAAATTCTCTCTTCTATTTTTTCATTATTAATTTAACAAGAATATCTTCTAAACTAAAATTAGTTACTTGATGTACCACATATGATTTTGGGGTAAGAGAAGCTACTTTAGCTAACCAACCTAGTTATTTTCCAAGATTCCATCAGGTCGATAGTTGAAAATACATTTCATTCACTTCGCTGTCAATTTCAGTCACTTCGCGGTCAAACTAGAAATTGCGCGGGACAAATATGAAATTGAGTAGGCAAATTGAAAATTGAGTGAGGCAAGGTAGGAATTGAGCGAGGGAACCTAGAAATTGAGAGGCAAGGTAGGAGTTCAGCGAGGGAATCTAGAAATTGAGCGAGGTAAACTAGAAATTGAGCGAGGCAACGTAGAAAATGAACGAGGGAACCTACGATTTGAGCTAGGCAACCTAGGAATTGAGCGAGGGAAGTTAGAAATTGAGTGAGGGAAGCTAGAATTTGAGCGAGGGAACCTAGAAATTCAGCGAGACAACTAAGATTTGAGCAAGGGAAGCTACAAATTGTGCGAGAGAATCTAAAAATTGAGCGAGGCAACCTATGATTTGAGCGAGGCAACATAGGAATTGAGCGAGGGAACCTAGGAAATGAGCGAGGCAATGTAGAATTCGGCGAAGAATCCTAGGAATTAAGCTTAGGAAGCTAGGAATTGCTTGAGGAACATAGAAATTCAAATGTTGAGACAACCTAGGATTTGAGCGGGAAGCTAGAAATTGAGCGAGGAACCTAGAAATTGAGTGAGGCAAGGTAAAAATTCAGCGAGGAAACCTAGGATTTGAGCGAGGCAACCTAGGAATTGAGCGAGGGAAGTTAGAAATTGAGCAAGGGAAGCTAAAATTTGACGAGGGAACTTAGAAATTCAGCGAGGCAACATAGGATTTGAGCGAGGAAAGCTACAAATTGTGCGAGGAAACCTAGAAATTGAGCGAGACAACCTAGGATTTGAGCGAGGCAACGTAGGAATTGACCGAGGGAACCTAGAAAATGAACGAGGCAACATAGAAATTCAGCGAGGAATCCTAGGAATTAAGCGAGGGAAGCTAGAAATTAAGCGAGGGAGCCTAGAAATTCAGCGAGACAACCTAGGATTTGAGCGAGGGAAGCTAGAAATTGAGCGAAGGAACCTAGAAATTGAGTGAGGCAAGGTAGAAATTCAGCAAGGAAAGCTAGGATTTGAGCGAGGCAACCTAGGAATTGAGCGAGGGAAGTTAAAAATTGAGCGAGGGAAACTAGAATCTGAGCGAGGGAACCTAGAAATTCAACAATGAGACAACTAGGATTTGAGCGAGGGAAGCTACAAATTGTGCGAGGAATCTAGAAATTGAGCAAGGCAACCTAGGATTTGAGCGAGGCAACATAGGAATTGAGCTAGGGAACCTAGGAAATGAGCGATGCAACGTAGAAATTCAAAATGAAGAATCCTAGGAATTAAGCTTAGGAAGCTAGAAATTGCTTGAGGAACATAAAAATTCAAGAGACAACCTAGGATTTGAGCGAGGAAGCTAGAAATTGAGCGAGGAACCTAGAAATTGAGTGAGGCATGGTAAAAATTCAAGAAAACCTAGGATTTGAGGGAGGCAACCTAGGAATTGAGCGAGGAAGTTAGAAATTGAGCGAGGAAGCTACAATTTGAGGGAACTTAGAAATTCAGCGAGGCAACATAGGATTTGAGCGAGGGAAGCTACAAATTGTGCGAGGAAACCTAGAAATTGAGCAAGACAACTTAGGATTTGAGCGAGGCAACGTAGGAATTGACTGAGGAAACCTAGAAAATGAACGAGGCAACGTAGAAATTCAGCGAGGAATCCTGGGAATTAAGTGAGGGAAGCTAGAAATTAAGCGAGGGAGCCTAGAAATTCAGCGAGACAACCTAGGATTTGAGCGAGGGAAGCTAGAAATTGAGCGAGGGAACCTAGAAATTGAGTGAGGCAAGGTAGAAATTCAGTGAGGAAAGCTAGGATTTGAGCGAGGCAACCTAGGAATTGAGCGAGGGAAGTTATAAATTGAGCGAGGGAAGCTAGAATTTGAGCGAGGGAACCTAGAAATTCAGCGAGACAACTAGGATTTGAGCGAGGGAAGCTACAAATTGTGCGAGGGAATATAGAAATTGAGCGAGGCAACCTAGGATTTGAGTGAGGCAACATAGGAATTGAGCGAGGGAACCTAGGAAATGAGCGATGCAACGTAGAAATTTAGCGAAGAATCCTAGGAATTAAGCGAGGGAAGCTAGAAATTAAGCGAGGGAACTTAGAAATTCAGCGAGATAACCTAGGATTTGAGCGAGGGAAGCTAGAAATTGAGCGAGGGAACCTAGAAATTGAGTGAGGCAAGGTAAAAATTCAGCGAGGAAACCTAGGATTTGAGCGAGGCAACCTAGGAATTGAGCGAGGGAAGTTAGAAATTGAGCGAGGGAAGCTAGAATTTGACGAGGGAACCTAGAAATTCAGTGAGGCAACGTAGAATTTGAGCGAGGGAAGCTACAAATTGTGCGAGGGAACCTAGAAATTGAGCGAGGCAACCTAGGATTTGAGCGAGGCAACGTAGGAATTGAGCGAGGGAACCTAGGAAATGAACGAGGCAACGTAGAAATTCAGCGAGGAATCCTAGGAATTAAGCGAGGGAAGCTAGAAATTAAGCGAGGGAACCTAGAAATTCAGCGAGACAACCTAGGATTTGAGCGAGGGAAGCTAGAAATTGAGCGAGGGAACCTAGAAATTGAGTGAGGCAAGGTAGAAATTCAGCGAGGAAAGCTAGGATTTGAGCGAGGCAACCTAGGAATTGAGCGAGGGAAGTTAGAAATTGAGCGAGGGAAGCTAGAATTTGACGAGGGAACCTAGAAATTCAACGAGGCAACCTAGGATTTGAGCGAGGGAAGCTACAAATTGTGCAAGGGAACCTAGAAATTGAGCGAGGCAACCTAGGAATTGAGCGAGGCAACGTAGAAATTAAGCGAGGGAACCTAGGAAATGAATGAGGCAACGTAGAAATTTAGCAAGGAATCCTAGGAATTAAGCGAGGGAACCTAGAAATTGAGTGAGGCAAGGTAAGAATTCAGCAAGGCAACATAGGAATTGAGCGAGGGAAGCTAGAAATTGAGCGAGGCAACCTATGAATTAAGCGAGGCAACCTAGCAATTGAGTGAGGGAACCTAGGAATTGAGCAAGGCAACCTAGGATTTGAGCGAGGCAACTAGGATCTTTCTTCTCTGAGGGCTTTGGATTCAACGATTTTTAAGAGCAAGAGAGAGAAAAGAAGAGTTGAGATAATACCTTTCGTCATAATCTCATCTACTGGAAAAGGGGGCCCTCTTGATCACTTAAAGAGATTTGTAGGTTTCGTCGCTCAATTTATAGGTTCCTTCGCTCAATTCCTATGTTGGCTCGCTCCAATTTCTATGTTGCCTCACTCAATTCCTAGGTTGCCTCGCTCAATTCCTAGCTTTCCTCGCTTAATTCCTACGTTGCCTCGCTCAATTTCTAAGTTCCCTCGCTCAATTTGTAGCTTTCCTCGTCAATTCCTACGTTCCCTCGGTTGCCTCGCTCAAATCCTACGTTGCCTCACTCAATTCCTAGATTCCTCGCTGAATTCTATGTTGCCTCGCTCAACTTAGTAGTTTTCCTCGCTCAATCCCTACGTTGCCTCGCTCAATTTCTAGGTTGTCTCGCTCAAATCCTAGGTTCCTTGCTCAATTTCTAGCTTCCTCACTCAATTCCTAGATTCCTCAATTTCTACGCCTCAGCTCAATTCGTAGGTTCCTCGCCTCAATCCTATGTTGCCTCGCTCAATTCTGGGTTGCCTCGTTCAATCCTAGGTTGCCTCGCTCAATTTTTAGGTTCCTTGCTCACCTCGTAGCTTCCTCGCACAAATTCTAGGTTGTCTCACTTGAATTTCTAGGTTCCCTCACTAAATTTCTACGTTGCCTCGCCTCAATTTCTAGGCTCTCTCGCTTAAATCCTAGGTTGCCTCACTGAATTTCTACTTCCCTTGCTTAATTTCTACCTTCCTCACTGAATTCTTATATTGCCTCGCTCAATTTCTAGGATCCTTCTAGCTTCCCTCGCTCAATTCCTAGGTTACTTCGCTGAATCCCTACGTTGCCTCGCTTAATTTCTAGCTTCCCTCGCTCAATTCCTACGTTGCCTTGCTCAATTTCTAGCTTCCCTCGCTCAATTTCTAGCTTCCCTCGCTCAATTCCTACGTTGCCTCGCTCAATTCCTAGGTTCCCTCTTTCAATTTCTAGCTTCCCTCGCTCATTTCCTAGGTTGCCTCGCTCAATTGATAGGTAGCCGCGTTCAAATTCTAGGTTGCAATGTCGGGTGGGTCACAGGTTGGTCGGGTTGAACCCGCCCAACTTTCAGCCCTAAAATCATATATGGTACGTCAAGTAACTAATTTTGGTTTAGAAGATATTCTTGTTATATGAATAAAGAAAGGGTTCGAGTACCCACCGGTGGTGAAATCCCACGGCGTGCGTGTGTAAGCATGTGTGTGTGCCTGTAAAAAAAATAATAATAATAAAGAAAGAAATGAAAAAGGAGAGAAATTTTTTTTATATACTTATATATATATATTTATATAAATATGTGTTAGAGAAAAATGTAGGTAGAATAAAATTCTAAATGTAAAAAAATTAAAAAAAAATTAAAAAGAAAAGTACACAAGATACGGCTATAGCTACAGTTATAATCCGTAGCCATAGCCTTTTGTTTGAATCGGGGATCAATCGCGGATTCCGCGATCCATCCCCGAATTCTACAGCGAGTTGCGGTGGAATCGCGGAATCCGCGATTGATCCCCGATTTTGTTTTTTTTTTTTTGAAATTTTCGTTGCTTCTGTGGGCCCCACCATGAGGTCTGTGTTATATCCAAACCGTCCACTATTTGGCGAGCTCATATTAAGGCTTGAGACGAAAATTAAGACAGAGCTAACTATCAAGTGGACCACACTGTAAAAGACAGTGGGGAATTGAACGTCTACCATTGAAACCCTTTTAGCCGTGGAAAACATCCGAAGTGTTTTCCCAAGAGGCTAGATGAGTCTTGATCTTGATGAGGAAAACTAGAAATTGAGCGAGGGAACCTAGAAATTGAGCGAGGCAACGTAGGAATTGAGCGAGGCAACGTAGGAATTAAGCGAGGGAAGGTAGGAATTGAGCGAGGCAACCTAGGATTTGAGCGAGGGAACCTAGAAATTGAGCGAGGCAACGTAGGAATTCAGCGAGGTAACCTAGGAATTGAGCGAGGGAAGGTAGAAATTGAGCGAGTGAAGCTAGAAATTGAGCGAGATAAGCTAGAATTTAAGCGAGGGAACCTAGAAATTCAGCGAGGCAACCTCGAATTTGAGCGAGGGAAGCTACAAATTGTGTGAGGGAACCTAGAAATTGAGCAAGGTAACCTAGGATTTGAGTGAGGCAACGTAGGAATTGAGCGAGGGAACCTAGGAAATGAGCGAGGCAACGTAGAAATTCAGCGAGGGAAGCTAGAAATAAAGCGAGGGAACCTAGAAATTCAGCGTGACAACCTAGGATTTGAGCGAGGGAAGCTAGAAATTGAGCGAGGGAACCTAGGAATTGAGCGAGGCAAGGTAGAAATTCAGTGAGGAAACCTAGGATTTGAGCGAGGCAACCTAGGAATTGACCGAGGGAAGTTAGAAATTCAGCGAGGGAAGCTAGAATTTGAGCGAGAGAACCTAGAAATTCAGCGAGGCAACCTGGGATTTGAGCGAGGAAAGCTACAAATTATGCGAGGGAAGATAGAAATTCAGTGAGACAATATATAAATTGAGCGAAGGAACCTAGGAATTGAGCAAGGCAACCTAGCAATTGAGTGAGGCAACGTAGAAATTCAGCGAGGCAACCTACGAATTGAGCGAGGGAAGCTAGAAATTGAGCGAGGGAAGCTAGAAATTCAGCGAGAGAACCTATGAATTGAGCGAGACAGCCTAGGAATTGAGCGAGGGAAGCTAGAAATTCAGTGAGGCAACCTAAAAATTGAGCGAGAAAACCTAGGAATTGAGCGAGGGAACCTAGGAATTGAGCAAGGGAGACTAGAAATTGAGCAAGGGAGGCTAGGAATTGACCTAAGCCTTATCCCAACTAATTGGGGTCGGCTAAATGAATCATTTTCCACTATTCTATTCTATCAAGATAGGTAATATATAATAATTATATGTGGGAGGTATAAACTGTATCATGAATTGTATGATAGGTTAAGCATTAAAGAGGGAGAGAAAGATGCATCAAGGAAGTGGAAAAGTAAGACAGATCTAGCTATCAAGTGGACCACACTGTTAAAGGCTGGGAATGATCATGGATTGAATGAAATGGATTTTTTACCATCGACCTGATGGAATCTTGGAAAATAGAAAGGTTAGTTGGCTAAAGTAGCTTCTCCTACCCCAAAATCATATATGGCACGTCAAGTAACTAATTTTGGTTTAGAAGATATTCTTGTTAAATGATTAAAAAAATAAATAAAAAAAAAGAGGGAAAAAATTTTTATATGCTTATATATACCTATTTATATAAATATGTATTAAAGAAAATTGTAGGTAGAATAAATTTCTCCATGTAAAAAATAAAAAAAATAAATAAATAATTTCATAGAGTGACACTGGGTACAGTTATGGCTACGGTTATAATCCGTAGCTAAAGGTAAAATACCTTTTTCGTCACATCAACAGACCGTCGATATATCGACAATTGTAGGATTTTTGAGGAAAACTCACTGGACAGTTCTGGACCATTTTCGATATATCAACTGACCGTTGATATATCAACGGTTTTTTTTTTTATTATTAAATGTTTTGCTGTTGTAATCCCACCGCTTTTTGTGGGTCCTATTATGAGGTATGTGTTATATCCAAACCGTCCATATTTTTGGCGAACTCGTATTAAGGTTTGAGACGAAAAATAAGACAGATCTAGCTATCAAGTGGACCACCTTTGTTAAAGGTGGATGATTGAACGTCCTACCATCAAACCCTTTTAGGGGTCACGAAGTTTTGGATCATTATGAAACTTGTTTTTCCTCTTCATCCTGGCCTTTGTGACCTTATGAATAGATTGGATGGAAAATAAATGTTATGGTGGACCCTACAAAATTTTTAACGGTGAAAATCAATTTCCCGCTTGCTCTTTGTGGTGTGGTCCAGTTGATCTTGGGATATGATTTTTTTTTTTTGGATAATGCTCCGAAATGATCTTGAAATATGGATGAACGTTGTGGATATAATAAATATATAGTGTGGGGCCATGTAACTTTGATCTCTTTTAAGCCGTCGTACAATCTCGGTTGGAGGAGCGTCATTGCCGTCTTCGCAATAAAAGAAGGGGTAGTTTCGTCCTCAAAGTCGTTGTCCGCACGTGCTAGTCTAGATTGGTAACTAAAGTTTGTATTCTTTCATAGAAACCGCTGGGTAAAAGGTTTTGTCTACAGTGGTCATTTTCTCATTGGCTACTCCCCTGCCACAGCCCCGTGGCTAGCGGTCGGTGCTCTGTGGGCCCCACCATGATGTATGTGTTTCATCCATTCCGTTCATCCATTTTTAAAGATCATTTTAGTAAGCATCTCAAAATTGAGAGAGAGATATAAATCTCAGGTGGACCACACCACATGAAAACAATAGTTATTAGATATCCACCATTAAAATCCTCCTAAAGCCTGCTGTATTGTTTATTTGACATCTAATCTGTTGATTAGGTCATACAGGCTTAGATAAAGGGAAAAAACAAAAATCAGCTTGATCAAAAACTTTTATGGCCCTCAAAATGTTTTGAATGGTTAATACTCATTCAAAACTGTTTCCTCTAATGTGGTCCACTAGAGATTGATATATACCTCATCTTTGGTCTCAGGCCTTAAAATGATCTTTAAAAATATACGAATGGCATGGATGAAACAAATACATCATGGTGGGGCCCACAGAGCACCGACCACCAGCCATTGGTCGGTGTCAGGGAGAGTAGCCAATCTGTTTCCGTGGTACACCGGCGAATCCTATTATTGTACTGAGTAAACTCGGTTGGGCCCACCCTGAATGCATGTGATTTATCCACGCCGTCCATTCGCTTTTCCATATCATTCTAGTGGTTGAACCTAAAATTGATTAATATCCAAAGCCTTAAAATGAGCTCGCCAAATGGATGGGCAGTTTGGATATAAAACATACCTGCGACTCTCTTTCTCTTTCCCTCTTTCTCTCTTCCATGCTCAAGATATTCAAGCTCCGAAACCTTCTTCTTATCTTCTTCTTCAACAGAAATAGAAAGGCATACGGAGAGAGAATCATCTTCGTGCCTTCTTCTTCAACAGAAATAAAGAGACATATAGAGAGAGAACCTTCTTCTTGCCTTCATCTTCAATAGAAATAGAAAGACTTACGAGAGAGAATCACAGATAGAGACCGATAGAGAGAGAGAGAGATAGAGAATACATTAGGCGGGATTTTTTGGCGTCGAATCTAAATTCAGGCGGTAAAAGTTTATATATATATATATATATATATATATATATATATATATATACTGCATTATTCATTGGTCGAGTCTGCAATTCGGGTCGGGTCGGGTACATTCGGTCGGTATCCGGGTCGGGTCTGTTCGGATATAGGTTTATCCGTACCCGAGTCGAAAATAATCGGATCTGAAAAATCTGACCCGATCAGGCCTGATCTTGGCCGTCGGATCTGTTCGGAACGGGGCGGATCCGCCGGATCGGGTCCATTTTGCCCAGCTCTACTGGCAAAAGATATATTGTACGATTGTCCATTTAAATATTAAAAGGATCTCTCTCGATCTCACGTTTAAAAAAAAAAAAAAAAGAAGAAGAAGAGTTCAGGTTACCAAACTTGTTTGACTGACTCATTTGTATTTTATACATTACATTGGTCGTAAGAGCAATGAAACAGACGGATTAGATCGCAATAATAAGTTTTTGAAAGTCTTGAAATCTCCACGTGGCCCCACCTGATCCTGATAAGTTGTCAGGATAACGCGCCTATGGTCTGTATATGGCCATGTGCGAGGTCTTGTGGGCCGGATAACATAAATTAATGAAGAAGTCCCAAATAGCATTTTGTTATCACTCATTAGTGGGGCCCAATTATAGAAAACAGTGTATATCGAAGTAGATAGAGCTGATTTTTGGATATATATATATATATATATATATATATATATATATATATATATGTATAGGGAAAAGGTACTATGCGCTCGAGCGCATACGGTTGTCCATGAGGTCGAGTTGGTGTGGGGCCCACCGTGATGCCGTTCGAACATCTACCCCTCGGTCAGATGCACCATCCCAGGTGGGGCCCACACGACTGAAAATCACCTAAATCCGTGACTTTTGTGGGCCACACCACGTACAGAAGTGGAGAAGGGCCGTGCACCATTGAAAAATTCAAAACCAGTTGTGGGGGCCTTTCGAGAGGTTTCTTCATGATCAAAGCCATCCATCATGTGTGTCCCACTTGAAAGTAATTTTAAACCACTTTTCAAGTGGTATCCACATCTCAGGTGGGGCCCACCAAGTGCTTTTACATGTTTTTGCTTGTATACTTATGTTTTCAGATGGTATGGCCCACTTGATCACGGTGGACGGTGTGGATCTTCGAACGGAATCACGGTGGGGCCCACCCCAGCTCGACCTCACAGACGACCGCTTTACGCTCCAGCGCATACGGTCGTCCATGAGGTCGAGTTGGTGTGGGGCCCACCGTGATGCCATTCGAACATCTACCCCCTCAGTCAAATGCACCATCCCAGGTGGGGCCCACACGGCTGAAAATCACCTAAATCCGTGACTTTTGTGGGCCACACCACGCATGTATGGAGAGGGGCCGTGCACCATCAAAAATTCAAAACCAAATTGTGGGGGCCTTTCGAGAGGTTTCTTCATGATCAAAGCCGTCCATCATGTGTGTCCCACTTGAAAGTAATTTTAAACCACTTTTCAGGTGGTATCCACATCTCAGGTGGGGCCCACCAAGTGCTTTTACATGTTTTTTCTTGTATACTTATGTTTTCAGATGGTATGGCCCACTCCGATCACGGTGGATCGGACGATTTTGGGCCATCCAGCCCAAAATGGGACGGTGCATCTGGTGGACGGTGTGGATCTTCGAACGGAATCACGGTGGGGCCCACCCCAGCTTGACCTCACAGACGACCGCTTTACACTCGAGCGCATAGTACCTTTTCCCATATATATATATATATATATATATATATAGAGAGAGAGAGTAAAGCTCACACACAACTAGTTGGAAGGGTCCAACTAGTTGCTTCATTTACGAATCAATTAATGATAATTAATGCCGGCCGGAGATGTAATTTAAATAGGCGGATTTCCTTCAAAAACTTTTGCAGGGAGTAAACTTCGGTGGGGCCCACTGTGATGTTTGTGAGAAATCCACCCCGTCCATCAGTTGGGTGATATCATTTTAGGTGATTAATAATAATAAAAAAATGAGTTGGATCTAATACTTAAGTGGGTCGAAAACATGAGGATTGAATGTCCACAATTAAAATATTAATGGGGCCATAGAAGTTTTGAATTATCATAATATTTATTTTTTCAGTTCATCCTATTAGGAATGACGTTATGAATGATATGGATGGCATGTAAACATCACGATCTACCCTAGGGAGGTTTCAACCGTAGGAATTTCTCTGCCGACCTTTTCCTGTAGTGCAGCTTACTTAAGTCTTCGATCCTCATTTTTATTCTGATACCTTAAAATGAGCTCAAAAAACGAATAGGCGGAGTCAATTTCTCACAAACATCACGGTGGGCTCCACCTAAGTTTACCTATGGAACTTCCACTTCAATAATTTAAGCATCACTTTGCAAAAGGAGTGTCCAGCTTAAGTGGGCTCCACATTAGCATTAATGTGAAATCCACTTCAACAATCAGTTGAGTCATCTCACTACAGTTGGACCACACGATACGATTGGTAAGTATACGGGGACAAGCATTTTATGGTTAGAATGGATTTTACATCCTCACTATAGTTGGGCGTAGTGAGCCCATAAAAATCAAGGGTGAACGTCTTTCTCACAAATGTTTTTTTAGCGTAACCCACTTGAATCACATATCAACCTGATTTCTTCACTACAGGCGTAGTGTAGATCACACATCTAAGTGGTCAGCTTGTGGGTTCGAGTACCCACCAGTGGTGAAATCCCACGTTGTGCGTGTGTGAGGTGTGTGTGCGTGTGTGAAAAAAAATAAAAATAAATAAATAAGTGGTCGGCTTGGATCGTACACACGCATCATCGTAGCCCCTTCAAAAATCACGTGTGGGCGTCCGTCTCCCACAGGTTCCAAGAAAATAACGCTAGTTTTGAAAAAATCGTGGTGGATTGCGTCTTACCCCCGCCCGGACGGATGGTGCCCACAGTGATGTAAGTGTTTTATCCATGCCGTTAATCGCTTTTATCAGCCCATTTTAAGATATGAAACTAAAAATAGGCAGGTACACATCTCCAGTGGACCACACCAAAGGAAGCGGCGGTGATAATGACAACCAACAATAGTTTGAGGTACGCCCACTCTTCAAATTTTAAGGGTCCCACCGTGACATTTTTAGAAATCCACTTCAATCATTAGCTATATAATCCCATGTTAGGCTAGGACAAAAAAAAAATCAGGCTAATCAATGATTTAAGTGGGCAATACCAATTGAAACAATTGAGAGAGACTTCCACCCTTGATTTTTATAGGCCCTATCATGATGAGAATATAAAATCCACTCAAACCATTAGCTCTCACACCAAAAATTAGGCCTCAAACCTAAAAATTTGGCACATAAGTGATTAAAGTGAATCACACCAAGAGAAAGAGTCTGGAGGATGATCTTTTTAAATACACATTTTAAAATCATGTGGTTCAAGTGGGATGGAGCTGATTGTTTTGCACTGGGTCTAACTTGAGGTGGGGGCCACTTAAGTAAGCAACTCTTTTTCATCAATTGAAATAACTTTTAATGGGAAATTTTGACTAGGATTAATTGTTCATTAAATGCCCAGTTAGTTGGACGAAAATGAAGCGTCCAGCTAGTTGTGTGTGAGCATATCTCTCTCTCTCTCTCTCTCTCTCTCTCTCTCTCTCTCTCTCTCTCTCTCTCTCTCTCTCTCTCTCTCTCTCTCTCTATATATATATATATATATAGAAAAGGTACTATGCGCTCAACCTCACGAGTCTGTCTCATGAGGTCGAGCTGTAGGGCCCCACCGTGATGTGTTTCGACATCTACCCCATCAGTCAGATGCACCATTCCATCATCGGCCTAGGTCTTAAAAATCAAGTCAATCCATGACTTGTGTGGGTCACACCACATACAGAAGTGGAGAGGGGCCGTGCACCATTAAAACATTCATAACCATTTTTGAGGGCCCACCGAGATGTGGTTTGCAAAACCAGCCCATCCATTATGTGTGTCCCACTTGAATGAGGGTTCAGACCAAGTTTTAGGCGCATGCAAAACTCAGGCGGGCCCCACCAAGTGCTTTTATATGTTTTAATGGTGTCTTCACATACTTTTAGATGGTATGGTCCACCTGAGTTCCGTATACAATTGATTTTTGAAATATCCCATAATTTAAAGGGAACCCACCAAATGTACGGTGTTGATGGTTGACACGCATCACGGTGGGGTCCACACAGCTCGACCTCACGGCAGCTTATCGTCAGGTGGAGAGCATTATATATATATATATAATTATATATATATATATAATTATATATATATATATATATATATATATATATATATATATATATATATATATATATAAATCCCGCTCTCCTGCGCACAAGGCTGCACGGAGTTTCAATGCGAGCTTGTATATGAGTGGTTGGATTCCACACACGGCTGAGATTCGACAGCCGTGAGAATGAGAGAGTTTGCAAAACAAAGACTTGCGCCAAGATTAACTCAGTACCCTTAGTGTACTGAGTAAACTCTGTGGGGTCTACCATTATTTATTTATTTTTATTGACTCCATTCATCCATATTAACAAGTAATTTTAAGGCTTTAGCTCAAAATGACAGCATATCAAAATCTCAAGTAGACCACACCATAGGAAACAATGTGATTGAACCTCTACCATTGAAAAATTCTTAAAGGCCACGGAAGTTTTGGATCAAGCTGATGTTTGTGGTTTCTCTTCATATATATCTTTTTGATCTTATGAACAGTTTGGATGATAAATAAACATTACTGCGGGCCCTAGGAAGATTTCAATGGTGGAAATCATTATTCCACACTGTTTTCGGTGGCGTGGTCTACTTAAGCTTTGGATTTACTTCAATTTTTGGGTCAACCCTTAAAAGTAGCAGGAAAAATGGATGGACGGTTTGGATAAACTACATACATTCACAGTTGGCCCAACTGAGTTTACTCAGTACAATAAAAGCATACTGAGTAACTCAATACGCAATCTGATTTCCTGAAAATTAACCTCGACTTCCTGTAACACAAAGATCTGTGGGCCCCACCACTATGTTTTTGTTGCATCCAATCTGTCGATCTGTTTTTTCACCTCATTTTAGAACATGAGCCCAAACATGAGGGAGACCCAAAACTCAAGTGGGGGCCACGAGTGAGTATTGAACGTCCACCGTTGAAAAATTAGTGGGTCCACAGAAGTTTTGGATCAGGGATATAACTGTGTTTTCAGTTCATCCATGTAGGAATCACCTTATGAACGGTGTGGATGGCATATAAACATCACGGTGGTACCATGAAGGTTTTAACGGTGGTATCATGAAAGTTTTAACGGTGTAATGACCGTGCTTTGTAGGCCGATCATAAGGTGATTGATGTATGTGTTTTCCATTCATCCATGTCTGTGTAATCTTATCGAGTAAAATAGCTGGATGGAGTGGATAAAATAGGTAAATCATGGTGGGCCCCACAGAGTTTACTCAGCATGTTAAGCATACTTAATTATTCAGTACATGCAATCCGCTTCCGGTTATGATAGAGGTGGTATCGGTGCGTTCGGGGACGCGAATTGCCTTCTTACTTTGCCAGTCGCTAGGTGGCTACTGTAAGGTACTTTGTGGGCCCACCATGATATATGTGTTTAATCCACGCCGTCCATCCATATTGAATGATTATTTTAGGGCATAATCTAAAAACGAGGTAGATCCAAATCTCAAATGGACCACACCACATGAAACAGTGGTGATTCAACACCCACTATTAAACAGTGGTGATTTACCTATTTTATCCACTTAGTTCATCCATTTTAGTGGATAAGATTACACAGACATGGATGAATGGAATACACAAATATCAGCTTGAGCCCAAACTCCTCTGGCCTGAAGAATTTTTCAAAGGTGGACATTCAATTTACAATTGTTCTTATGGTGTGCTCCACTTGAGCTTTGGATATGCTTGAATTTTGGGCTCAACTCATAAAATGAGCTGGAAAAACGGATGGATGGTGTGGATAAACCACATACATTAATTCATGGTGGGCCCAACATAGTTTTGTTGAGCATAATAAAAGCCTATAAAGTAACTCAGTGCGAGCAATTTTATTTCACGGGACCTGCTACAGCCGGATGGCAAATAAACATTACAATTGGCTTAGAAAGTTTTTAACGATGAGTGTTTAATCACAACTGTTTTCCTGTGGTGAGGTCTATTTGAGATTCGGATATATTTTGTTACTGGGCTCATAATTCAAAAAGATCGAAAAACTTAGATGGACGGCATGGATTAAACACATACATTATGATCAACCAAAAGAGCACAATCCAATAGCTTCCTAGCTATGTACAACATGCGTGCGAGTCATTGTTTTGCAAACTCTCTCACTCTCATGGCTGTTGAATCCTAGCCGTGAGTAGAATCTAACAACTCATATACGAGTTCACATTAAAGCTCCGTGTGGCTTTGTGCGAAGGAGACCATTTCTGATATATATATATATATATATATATATATATATATATATATATATATATATATATATATATATATATATATATATATATATATATATAAAGATAATCCTCATGATGGAGCCAACCTATTGGATAGGCTGGATGTCCTGCACACCCAACAGGTTGTAAGTTACCCGCCGCTGGATGGTAACTTATTGTCAAACGGGTTGGACTGGAGACTATCTCAATAACGAATAGAATGATCCATTTCACTCCCAGGGACTACGTACTAGGACAGATGATTGGGACCATCCATCTCGCTATAAATGGACTTGGCTGATTATTCGGAAAAATCCCAGTTGAGCAGCTAACAGCATAGGAATCAAATGTTGAAAGTGAAAATCGCCAACGGTCAACATCCAACAAGGAAAATCAGGTGACTAGGATTTACTCCTGAGTGTGATTCTTCTATACTCGGACCCCACAAGATGGAAGGTTGAGATCATCTCACCATTCTTGCATGTGGATCCATCACCGATGAGCCAAACAAAGGGCCCTCAGCAACCATTTCCACCAAGTAGGCGGCGCTGAGTAAAATATATTTCAGATATGTAGATAATGGCTAGCTTGGATTGGCTCAGATGTACTTTTGGAATAATGCAACCAACCAGAGAGTGTGGGTTAGAATAATCCTATATATTGATCAATCTATGTTTCAATTTTAAAAAGGGTGGACCATTTTGATCTGTCGGTGCGGCTAGGATAATCCTATCGATCCAATCGATCCATGTGGGCTGACAAACATTGGCCTAGAGGGCACTAATCAAATGGCTAAGATCGTTCGGTCCATGTCTTCTCTGTATCCTGGAGGCATCCACTGTAAGGGCCACTAGACAGATGATCCGGATCATCTGATTCAAGTAGAGGTCTGAGCTGAACGAGCCGCAGGAAAGATCTTGTTGTTATAGCTGTTGCTCGCTTGGCTGACGCTCGTCTTTCTCTTTCGAGCCGGATGGGCAATGGATAGGGGACACCAACAGTGGGCGCAGCTTCAGTAGATCTCCGGATCCATAGAGGTGCGTGGGGCCCACCTTGATGTATGTGACTACATCCACGTTGCCCATCTGTATTGAAAACTCATTTTAGGGCATTATCCAAAAAATGAAACAGGTTCAAATCTCAGATGGACCATAGTACAGGAAACAATACTAGTATTAAAAACTTCTCTCGTGGGCCACAAAAGCTTTGGATCACAATGATATTTGTGTGGTCTCTTCGTATAGTTCTTTGCCACCTTATCAACCGGTTGGATGGAAAATAAACATTCCTGTGCTGAGCTCGGCCAAGCATGGGTCACTGTGATATATGTGTTTTATTAACCAATGCAAGGCATTTTCACACCTGACTCGAGTGGGATGGTCCGTAAGATGTGGGAACACACTCGGGGTGGGTAGTCCGTGTGAGGCGGGGGGTTCATATGAAGCAGAACCCATGTGAAATGAAGCCCACAAGGGGGTTTAGTTGAGGTCCTAACCTATGCGATGTGGGCCTGAGCTATGAGATAAAGGGACTGATTCGCTATGCTCTATCAGTTCAAGCTTGTAGAGCAAGTGGCTAATTGTCTTGCATCAAAGTAGTATTATAATGGGGGTTATCATATGGATGCGGAGGCAAAGGCGAGTCATGCTCACATGAGCCTTTTCAGGGCTTTAATTGTGTGTTTGTGGGTAGTGTTACATGTAGCGCCAATGACAAGCTTTAACTTAGGTTGAATAAATCCACATTGACAATCCTGTTGAAAAATTAGTGGTTTTAACAAATAATAAAAACAAAATTCGAATTTTCAAAATTTCGGGATTTTCCCGCCAAAACGTATTTTGAATTTTTTGAATTAAAAAGTGCGGTGTGTGTGCTTTGTCCCACATCGGAAATGAAAAAGAAACTTTTGTGGTTTATATGAGATGTTGTGAAAGGTATTCTTACTTGGAGTTTTTTGGAGGAGATAAAACTTAGGTTGCGTGTTCCGGTCTGGCAACTGAACACACTACCTGCCTTACGCCTGTGTCACTTCGCGCCAGCTCCGGACTCTGGCACGGGCGTGGGCGTGGGCAGTGTGGCTGTAGTGGCGCTAGATGGCGCACTTTGCACTTGGGTCCAGTGCGATGGGTCTGGTCAGAGCCTTAGGGCAGTGCGGATCTGAAATGAGCCTGGGTTTTTTATAGGTGACTGAGAACGGTCGGATCTTGAATCCGAAACGTCCAGCCGTTTCTACAAACGGCTCTCTGCCTTGAAAGCCAAACGGTCCGAAAACGGACGGGCCGGGATGATCTAACGGTCGGATCTTCGATCTAATGACCAGAAACGTCTGGAATTAATGGACAACGGCGAAACGTTTTCAAACGTTCTGGACCATTGATATCACACAGCAACGGGTCTAAAACCTGAGGCCTATATAAACTGGACCATTCCAGTCCGATTTCATCATCTCAAAAATATCATCTCTCCCATCAGATCAAATACAGTCCATAGCTCTAAAGAACATTGTGATCATCTCGACCGTCTAAATCATCGTCGAAGAAATCTATTGCGTTAAATTGTTCCATAGTGGACCTATCGTGATTCTTTGCATCGGATCCAGATAAGGCTTGTCTTATCCTGGAAGCAATCGTCTGCAGTAACCCATCAGCAGTGATAAGGGGACGAATCACGCTTTAAGGACAGCGTATTTTATACGTGATTCAGCCTAGTGAAATTGCTATTATTTTAATTATTTTTTTCTGATTTTCGGTGTATTCAACCAAATTTTCTAACAATCTTAAAGCGTGATTCCATGGACACCGAAAGTGTTGCATCAGTCAAACTGATGAACCAGGATCTGATCCGATTGGACCGATTCGATGGTTCAAATTTCACTAGATGGCAGGACAAACTGAAATTCCTGCTGACCGCTCTGAAGATCTTCTACATCCTGGACCCGACTCTCCAACCTCTTCCTGAAGCAAAGGAAACAGACACTCCAGGAACAAGTGGTACACTTGGATCAAACGCCAGGAAGATGAAGCTAACGTGTCGTGGCCACATCCTTAATGCTCTCTCGACGATCGATTATGCACGATTTGTACACGGGACCACATCGAAAAAAAGAAATATGGAGCGCATGGGAATACAAATACAAGGTCAAGAGGAAGGTACACGAAGTTTCTAATTGCCGGGTATTTTGACTTCACGATGGTAGACAATCTACCGTTGCCGCTTGCCCAAATTCAAGAATTACTGACTTATTGTAAATAAAATAAAAGCGATAAAAATCGATCTTCCTGAATCCTTTCAAGTCGGAGCTATAATCGCAAAATTGCCTCAGAGTGGAAAGACTACGGAAGAAGCTACTTTGCATAAATCGAAGAGTTCACCCTAGAACAAATTGAAGCATCTTCGTATAGAAGAAGAATCTCGTATGGAGACAAAAAGGATGACGCTAATGGTGCATCCTCATCCAAGGTTAACGCAGATAGAAACGGCCATTTCAAAATAATTCCTATGAGAAAGCGAGATTCCTTAAACCTAACAAAGATCAAGGAAAATTCAAGAAAACCCAAAAGAAGAAAAACGGCAAACCTAAGGGAGCTTGCTATGTGCTGCAACGGCAAAGACCGGCATTTACGCTTAAGTCTGTAGGGGACCGAAAAAGCCTAAGAAAGAGGCTAATGCAAGACGATGAAATCGTAGCAATGGTCACAGAAGTGAACCTAGTTCAAGAGAAAATTCCTGGTTGGTGGTATGATACAGGTGCCACAGTCCATGTATGCAACGATCGATCTTCTTTTAAAACCTATGAAGACGAGACTAATGGTCAAGAGGTTCAAATGGGAAATGAAGGACGATCGAAAGTTGCAGGCAAAGGAACCGTGGAATTAATCTTTACCTCTGGAAAAAAGGTAATTCGATTAAGCGTCTTTGCATGTCCCAGACATAAGGAGGAATCTTGTCTCAGGGGATCTCTTAAGCAAACCTGGGATTAGGGTTGTGTTTGAATCAGGCAAGTTGATCTTGTCCAAGAATGGGAACTTTGTGGGTAAGGGATATGCTTGTAATGGGATGATCAAATTATCTTTGAATGAAAAGAATTCTTACCTTACGTGGTTGAGTCTGTAACGCTATGGCATGGTAGACTAGCCCATATTAGCTCTGATGCAATCTTAAAACTCATGGCTAAAACGACTTAATATCATATAACGATAGTGACAAAGATAAATGTGAAGTATGCATAAGGTCTAAAATAATCAAGAAACCATTCCCTAGCGTTGAGAGATCGTCTCAAATTTTAGACCTAGTGCATACTGACATATGTGAACTAAATGGCGTTCTTACCCGTGGAGGTAAAAGGTACTTTATAACATTTATAGATGATTGTTCAAGATATGTGTATGTATATCTGTTAAAATCGAAAGATGAAGCATTTAATACATTCAAGATCTATAAATCTGAAGTAGAAAATCAATTAGATAAAAATGTTAAAATCCTTCGTAGTGATCGAGGTGGAGAATATTTCTCTAATGAATTTTCTAACTATTGTGAAGAACACGGTATAATTCATCAGTGTACAGCCCCTTATACACCACAACAAAATGGTGTAGCGGAAAGAAAAAATAGGACATTAGTAGAAATGGTCAACTCAATGCTAATACAAGCACAGTTACCATTAAACCTATGGGGAGAAGCAACATTTAGTCAGCGTGTCATATTTTAAACAAATTCCATCTAAGAAAACCAAGACCTCTCCATATGAAATATGGAAAGGAAGAAAACCAAACATAGGGTATCTTAGAGTGTGGGGGTGTCTTGCATCTTGAGAACTCCAGGAACCCAAAAGAACTAAGTTAGGACCAAGAGCTATCAAGTGCGTCCTTGTAGGATATGCACAACATAGTAAGGCCTATAGACTTCTAGACTTAGACACCAATGTAATTATAGAATCTAGAGATGTAGAGTTCTTTGAGAATTACAGTATTCATAGAGGAAAGAATGCTAAGATTCAATCTTCTAATAGAATAATAAAAGAAACACTAATAGAAGAGAAGCAAATCCTAGTGAACCTCGTAGGAGTCAAAGAGCGAGAGTAGAAAAAAGTCTTGATCCTGATCAAATAGACTCTCAACGACTCTCCTTTCATCTAGTAGAGGGTGATAGAGAGAAGGTGATTAGGAAAATACCTATGGTTTTAACTATAGAAGATGAACCTAAAACCTTTAGTGAAGCTATGTCTTCAAGAGACTCCGCTTTTTGGAAAGAAGCTATTAATGATGAAATGGATTCCATAATATCTAACCAAACATGGGAATTGGTAAATCTACCCCCAGGTTCCAAACCAATAGGTTGTAAGTGGGTATTTAAGAAGAAATATCACACTGATGGTACAATTCAAACCTTTAAGGCAAGATTAGTTGCTAAGGGTTTCCGACAGAAAGAAGGAATCGATTATTTTGACACTTACTCTCCAGTAGCTCGAATAACATCGATTAGGATCTTATTCGCTCTAGCATCCATACATCATCTTCATATCCATCAAATGGACGTGAAGACAGCATTCCTGAATGGTGATCTCGATGAGGAGGTTTACATGGAACAACCAGAAGGGTTTGTTCTACCAGGAAATGAAAGAAAAGTATGTAGACTAGTTAAGTCTTTGTATGGGTTAAAGCAAGCACCAAAACAGTGGCATGATAAATTTGATTCTAAAGTTCTGTCTTATGGTTTTGAACATAATATTGCTGATAAATGCATATATTCAAAAGTATGTAATGATTATATAGTAATCATATGCTTGTATGTAGATGATATGTTAATAATCAGTAATAAAATGGAAGGTGTAACTGAAACCAAAAAGTTTCTTTCTTCAGTTTTCAAAATGAAGGATCTTGGACAAGTGGATACCATATTAGGTATCAAAGTTAAAAAACATAGTGGGGGTTTTGCATTATGTCAGTCTCATTATATTGAGAAAATAATAAACAAGTTTAATCACTTGAATATTAAAGAGGCAAAGACCCCGTTTGATCCAAGTATTAAGTTAAAAGAAAACGATGGAAGAAGCAGTTGCACAACTAGAGTATGCTAGTGCTATAGGCAGTCTTATGTATGCAATGCAATGCACAAGACCGAGATATAGCATACTGCCGTGAGTAAACTAAGCGAGTTTACAAGTAATCCTAGTGTTGAACACTTTGAAAGCAATAAGTAGAGTTCTAGGTTATCTTAAAGAAACCAAAGAACTAGGGTTATTTTACTCGAGAATTTCAGTGATTGGAAGGATATACCGATGCAAGTTGGATATCGAGTGCGGGGACAACAAGTCCACTACAGGGGTGGATATTCACCCTAGGAGGTGCATGCAGTACGTATCTTGGGGATCCAAGAAACAAACATGCATAACGCACTCA
Source organism: Magnolia changhungtana (assembly GCA_030180095.1). NCBI lineage: Eukaryota > Viridiplantae > Streptophyta > Magnoliopsida > Magnoliales > Magnoliaceae > Magnolia > Magnolia changhungtana. The sequence continues at coordinate 1,533,697 of JASAUF010000234.1, read as the reverse complement.
ACTATGGAATACGAGTTCATAGCTTTAGTACTTGCTACGGAAAAGAGGTGAGTGGTTAAGGGATCTTCTTTTAGAAATCCCTTTCTATGCGAGAAATCTGGTATACATGTTTCACTTCATTGTGATAGTGAAGCCACCCTAGCGAGAGCCTATAGCGGTATCTATAATGGAAAGTCCAGACACATAAGTTTGAGACATGACTATGTAAGGCAATTGATTCAAGATGGAATCATTGCGATCTCATATGTAAAGTCAAGTAATAACTTGGCTGATCCTTTTACTAAACCTCTAACGAGAGAGGTAGTAAGGACAACATCTAGAGAGATGGGGTTGAAACTCTTTACTCAAAGTTTCACCAGTGAAAGAAACCCAACCCTAATTTAGAAAATCTCTAAATATTGGGTTTAATGGGTAACAACAATTTACTGATTAGTGAAAAGTCTCAGCACTAAATAAAATAATAACCTCATCCAGAATGATAAGTGCTGGCCGTTAAAAGAGAGGGATGAGTATTAAACTCTTAATGAAGTCCAGTCAAACAGGACAAGTGTTTTAACGGAAACACTGGAAGGATTTCACCTATGTGAGCGTAGAAGTGGTGCGCTTCTCATGAGACTTAGAGTTATCTCGGGATCGTTCATGAAACAGGATAAGCACATGGCCATTAAAAGTGCTAAGCAAGATTATAAAGGAACACTTAACGCAGGAGCTATTATGTGTGTGGTATTTTCGGTTATTTCATATAGGAATAACTGGTTAAATCTTGCGGCAACCGAATTTGAAATAACTTTAAGATACTTACACTAAGGAAAGATTCAAATCGCAAGATATCTTTCTTTATGCATAATAACTGTTATTATTCTGACAGAGTTTTTCATTATTTTAAAAAACCAGTGGGGGATTGTTGAAAAATTAGTGGTTTTAACAAATAATAAAAACAAAATTCGAATTTTCAAATTTTCGGGATTTTCCTTAAAAACGTATTTTGAATTTTTGAATTAAAAAGTGCGGTGTGTGTGCTTTGTCCCACATCGGAAATGAAAAAGAAACTTTTGTGGTTTATATGAGATGTTGTGAAAGGTATTCTTACTTGGAGTTTTTTGGAGGAGATAAAACTTAGGTTGCGCACTGGAACACACGCACGCACGCACGCGCGCGCGCGCGCTCGGGCTCGGGCACGGGCACGGGCGTGGGCGAGGGCGTGGGCAGTGAGGCAGTGTGGCTGTAGTGGCGCTAGATGGCGCACTTTGCACTTCGCACGTCCGCATCGTGTCGCAGAGGGGTCGCTCCTTCGCGACCTTACGCGAACCGGTGCGATGGGTCCAGTGCGATGGGTCTGGTCAGAGCCTTAGGGCAGTGCGGATCTGAAATGAGCCTGGGTTTTTATAGGTGACTGAGAACGGTCGGATCTTGAATCCGAAACGTCCAGCCGTTTCTACAAACGGCTCTCTCTTGAAAGCCAAACGGTCAGCGGACGGGCCAGGATGATCTAACGGTCAGATCTTCTGATCTAATGACCAGAAACGTCTGGAATTAATGGACAACGGCCAGAAACGTTTTTCAAACGTTCTGGACCATTGATATCACACAGCAACGGGTCTAAAACCTGAGGCCTATATAAACTGGACCATTCCAGTCCGATTTCATCATCTCAAAAATATCATCTCTCCCATCAGATCAAATACAGTCCATAGCTCCTAAAGAACACTGTGATCATCTCGACCGTCTAAATCTGTCAGAAGAAATCTATTGCGTTAAATTGTTCCATAGTGGACCTATCGTGATTGCTGCACGCTGGATCCAGATAAGGCTTGTCTTATCCTGGAAGCAATTCGTCTGTAACCCATCAGCAGTGATAAGGGGACGAATCACGCTTTAAGGACAGCGTATTTTATACGTGATTCAGCCTAGTGAAATTGCTATTATTTTAATTATTTTTTTCTGATTTTCGGTGTATTCAACCAAATTTTCTAACAAATCCAACTTGCCAAAGTGATAACCGCTCAGTGTAAGTTTCTGATGGGCAAGATCTGATTATCTTGGCAAGCTACAAAGTATACGCTTGAAATTGGGTGCACAATGCTATAAATGTAATGTTATGGATGAGGATAAGCAGGTGGTTGAGAAGGGAATATGTATTGCACGAAGCTAATGTAAGGATTGATGAAGTTAACTGACACCCAAACCCAGCCCATGTCAGGCCAGTCTCGGGTGCACATTAGATGTACCCCACCCATTGACACCACCGATGATGATGATTGTAAGGATATTTATCCATATAATGCAACTGGACTATTAGATTGCAGATCAAACCCCATCTCATTTTGCAATTTACTCTTGAACAGTCTCCAACCTTCATACCATTTATCCTCAAACCATCCACACAATGGGCCACCAGATCAATGATCAGGCAGGTCAGGCCTATTCGTGTTGCCCCATCACCCCGCAGCGTTCAGGGCTACAATTTACTGTGCACTAGCTTTGTTCAGTTCTCCTTGTTTGCATTCCCCATCTATCAATCTGATAATAGAATCGTGCATCAGCAAACGTGCCAGGGAGTTTTGTTTTGTGATCAATACCGCTGATCAAATGGACCACAGAAAATGCCCTGATTCAAATTTGTAGCCCCATGTGGTGCAAGTAGATGGTTAGGAATAGAATGAGCCATCCACATTCAAGTAAAACTCAATCAAGGATCAAAATGTTCTAGATCTTTGGGCGTGGCCAATTTTTAGGTATCTCCACACATGATGGGGCCCATCAGATCATCAACCGATTCCTCAACCACATTTGCCAACCTTCTGTTTTATTTTTATTTTTTTATTTTTTTCTTTTTTGGGTAACAGATAATCTCCGTATTCTCTTTGCTTCTGTAATAAGGCTTTGTTTCTTTTTTCCTTTCTTTGTAAATTTATCACCTTTGAAAAATACAAATAAAAACCAAGTCTTCTCTTTATAAACTATAATCTTATACTATCAAGATGTCCTCTATTTGTTATAATGGGAGCTAATTACAGGAAGAGGGAAAAGGAATTGCTGAGTTATTCAGGATGTGCATGTGCGGAAGATCTCAGCTCGCATGACATCAATTGGCATGTGATCAAGCGTGTAACGTTCTGGACCTAGATAGACACCCGTCTTCTCTAAGAGTGCCAGTCCTTCATCTCTACCGTACCTTGATGCATAGAGCTTTAGATATTCTGTATCCTACACATCATAGATGACACAAAAGTTCCAAGTAAAGATGAGCTTTTTACCAAGGAAAATAACATGGCTATAAATGTGGAAAGTGTAGGGAAATGCGGAAGATGAGCCCTCAAGATCTGACGGTCTACACGATAATTGGAACCTTCACAAAGCTGAAGATTGATGCTCCAATGGCCCGTCTATCTACTACTGGAGCAGATTGAACTTTTCACACCTCTGATCCTACGGTATATAGTGGTCCCGGATAGCGATCTATGGATCAGATCGTCCCAAGGACAAGCCAAGATGGACAGACTATAGCGCACTCTATTTCTCTCTGTGTTTCGTATGATTCGATGCGTTCCATGAGAGAAGCGCACTCCTTTTTATAAAGAGGAAGTAGAGTTTGGGTGGGATTGGGATAAGGCCACATCATCCGGTCTTATCCCTATCTCCTATCATAAATCAAATTCAAACTTGAATTTGAAATATAACAGAAGACGAAAAAGACCGGAAGAAGCCAAAGCTCGTGGGACCCACCCACTAGTGATTGCTCACCAGTGGGCCCCACTGGCCTACGTCCAACATCTCCCACTCAATCACATTGTGGGATAGGCACAAAAATTTGTCCAACTAACTTGCCTTATAACAATCAAATACCAAAACATCGCGATCAAAAGAATCAGAGACGTGGGACCAGCTGGATCACCATAATCTTCTCACAGGTGCTTAAGTACTAAGTGACCACCTAACTAGTACTCAATAACCCAAGCTTTGTAATGCCTGTCCTAGTCCGCATGACCACACCGGATAGAGTTAACTCCCGATCTGGAGTACTCGGCCAACATACGCACTTGTCCAACTTATCGAGTTATTCTGAAAACTTGATTTTTCACAAACTTCGATTAAAACCAATACTTATATATATATATATATATATATGCTTTTTAAGAAAAATACTGTTTGCAAAAGTCTAATAAAAACAACTCGATACTGCCGGCGGATAAGTCTTCAAGTGCGTATTTATAGTTCTAGAAACTTGGTGTAGCTGTCACGGGATCTTCCCCACGCAGATGTGTAATTTGGAATTAATCAAGCCGCTTTCCTAGCGTAACCGAGTCTGGTCAATCAAGGACCTTTCGTCATTGTACACTAAAGTAGCGACACTCAATCTCATCCTCATATACACAAGAGGAGGGTAGCTAAGGACACAAGGAGTCACCTACGGGACTGGCTACTCGCACGTTGCAATGATTAGATCGAATCAAAGCAATCTGTAGGTAAAAGGTCCTAGCACGTGGCTACAACCCACGTCGTAAAGTAGACAATACTAAGTGTAAGTCGGGTCTACAGTACGCAGGTTATTCTACATAAGGCACGACTCATCTCATAACCTCATAACCTGACTTTAATTTCAGGCCATAACATTGATCGCATGTATAGGAATGGTGCAATTATGTTATTCGACTTTATCAGTCTCATCTACAATCTTTATAAGATTGTAGGCGGATACGACTCACTCATATCCTCATCCTTTATTATTCACAATAAAGGGAAGTTCATACCTCAATGTATAAACATAGCCCCAAATGTACCTCTCTTGTACATTCAAGGTTGGTCAACTCGTGCGAGTGGGTAACCGGCCTGCCAACAAAAATAGAAATCCTACATGATCTCAAGGTAAATGCTGATGATCTTCTTACCTAGTTTATATTAGTGTTCAATACTGAATAAATGGAATATATTATTCATTAATGAAAGATCAAAGGTATTACAAAACAAGTACATCAATCAAGTTTTCCTCAATCCCATCTGCCTGACGTGAACCTGAAATAGATCTCTAGCTATAGGTTTAGTCATGGGATCAGCCATCATCTCCTTGGTAGGAATGTAGCTGAGGGCGACCTTTTTATCTCTCACTTGATCACGGACGTAATGATATCTGACCTCAATGTGCTTAGATTTCTGGTGGTGTTTAGGGTCCTTTGCCAAGTCAATGGCAGAAGTATTGTCAATCTTCAGTGATATAGGCTGACGAACACTCGGTACAACACCCAGACTCAATAGAAATCTGCGAACCCATACACACTCCTGAACTGCAGCACAACATGCAATGTACTCGCCTCCATAGATGAAAGAGGCTGTGGATGTCATTTCTTACTCGACCATGAGATAGCTCCTCCTCCGAGTAAGAATACATACCCTGAAGTAGACTTTCCCTCGTCGGCGTCATTACCCCAAGCAGCATCAGAATATCCTTTGAGCTCGAGGCTTGTGCCTTCATAACACAACATTAGGTCTTTTGTTCCTCGAGATAGCGGAATATACGTTTGACTTGCCAATGAGACTGTCCGGGTTACTCGATAACGGTGACTATGCTATGCCATTGCATAGCTAATATCCGGTCGGTGCATAGCATAGCATACATTAAGCTTCCCTCTGCGCTTGCATAAGATGCGAGGACATAGCCAATTTCTCGGCCGATCACGGGACACGATTTCTGTCTAACTTGGTAGCTTTATCCATAGGGGTTTCAACAGCTTTTAAATTTTTCATCCTGAACCGCTCTAAGATCTTTTGTAAATAGGTTGCTTGAGACATGCCTAAAAATTTCCTAAGGCGATCCCTGATGATTTTTACCCCAAGGATAAAGTTGGCTTCACCGAGGTCTTTCATCTCAAAGTTCGAGAATAGCCAATCTTTAGTCAATGTCAACAATTGCATGTCATTACCAGCTAACAGGATATCGTCTACATATAGAGATAATATCAGAAAAGATCTTCCAGACCGTTTCATGTATACACAATGATCTTCTTCACTCATCGTGAATCCAAAAGTGGTGATGGCCAAGTGGAACCTCATGTACCACTGTCTTGAAGATTGCTTCAGCCCATAGATAGATTTCAACAATTTGCAGACTTTCTTTGGATGCTTTTTGTCCACATAACCCATGGGTTGTTGCATGTATATTTCTTCATCCAAGTCACCATTTAAGAATGCGGTCTTTACATCCATCTGATATAACTCTAAGTCTAAACTTGTGACAATGGACAAGATCATGCGGATTGAGGAGAACTTTGCAACAGGTGAAAAGGTCTCCTCGTAATCAATGCCTTCTTGTTGTGTAAAACCTTTAGCAACTAATCGTGCTTTATACTTGTCCACTGTACCATCCGCCTTTCTTTTGATTTTTAGTACCCATTTGTTACTTATCGCTTTGCGATTGGAAGGCAGATCAACAAGTTCCCAGACTTTATTCTTTTCCATGAATGCGATCTCTTCGTCCATAGCATTTACCCAATCGGCCGAGTTAGAAGATAATAATGCATCCTGATACGAATCAGGTTCATCATCATCAACTACAACGCAAGAGAATGTTTGCTCTTTAATATCGAAATATCTTCGGGGAATCAATCCTCTTTCGCTTCGACGTAACTCAGGAGCCTGCTGAGATGTCCTCCCACTGTCCTGACGAACTATAGGAGTCTCATCGTCTTGTGAAGCAGAATTCCCACTCTCCTGAGATACATCGGGTATTTCAAAAAGTTGGATTGGAACCTTTTGCTTCATTCGGCTTGGGTATCTATCTTCAACGAAGGTCACGTCTCGAGATTCTATCTCAATCCATCGTCCATGGTCCTCATAAACTAGAACGTATCCCTTTGAATGCATAGGGTATCTTATGAATACGCATTCAATGGTCTTACTATCAAGTTTACCTCTATGCGGAGTAGGTAGCAAAACATATCCCAAAGATCCCCAAGGGCGTAGGTTGGCTAGAGAAGGAATCCTCCCAGACCACATCTCATATGGAGTCTTAGGAATTGATTTGGATGGGACTCTATTTAGGACGTAGACGGCTGTTAACAGTGCGTCTCCCCAGAATGTGGTAGAGAGATTGGCTTGAGCCATCATCGATCTAACCATGTCCAATAATGTCCTATTCCTTCTCTCTGCAACACCATTTTGCTGTGGTGTGTAAGCTATTGTGTCTTCTTAGAACTATTCCAACGTTTTCACAGTATGATTTAAACGTTTCAGATGTATACTCGCCACCTCTATCAGATCGAAGGATTTTAATTTTTTTCTCAAGCTAATTTTCCACCTCAGCTTTGTATTTAAGAAAACAATCAAAAGCCTCAGATTTGTGTGAGATGAGATACACATATTCATAGCACGAGTAATCGTCAATAAAAGTGACAAAGTATTGACATCCGTTTTTGGCATGTACATTAAAGGGTCCACAGATATCTGAATGGATTATCTCTAGTGTGCCCTTTGACCTAGCCGCTTTGGGAAATGGTTTCTTCGAAGTCTTCCCGGACACACAATGTTCACAAAATGGCAAATCAACTTTGGATAAGGAGTCTAACAGACCAGAACGTACTAGTCTTGTCATATGATCCTTTCCAATGTGACCTAACCTCACGTGCCATTTTTGAGATTCAGATACTACAGTTTCATTCGACATAGCAGACAAAGCAATAGATGCATTATCACATTCTACGTCTAGAATAAATAAATCTGAAATTAAATTACCCTATGCAAAAATGAGGTTATTCTGTCTCAAAGAAACTCTTGTCCCGGAAAATCGAATATCAAAACCATCAGCTAATAACCTAGAAACAGAAATTAAATTCCGACGCATCCCCGGTGCATATAGAATATCACGGAGTATGATTGTTCGCCCTATACGCGTACGTAGATGGAAAACGCCAATCCCTTGTACGTCTTCAACAGCATTATTGCCCATGTACAGTTTGTAACTCCCCTTGGCTACAGGCCGAAATTCCTCGAGTCCTCGATGACTACTTGTCACGTGCTTTGTTGCGCCTGAATCTAAAATCCACTCGTTAGATATTGTATCAACGGAAAGGATTTCAGAACAAACGCCTACATACAAAGTATCTTGCGACTGAGAAATTACAGTCTTTTTATGGGCGCACCGTCGAGCATAATGGCCAGAATTTTCACAGACAAATCAGACTACTTTTGTCTTTTTCTACTTATTCTTTCCGTTCCCCTTCTTGAGATTTGGAGCAGGTGTTATGGTCTTCTGATCTTGGTTATTCTTCTTCGCCTTCTTGCGAGCTTTGGACCGTTTATTGTTAGCTTTCCGCTTATGGGTGTCTGCTACAAAGGCCCTGGCCGAACTTGGCTGAATTGCATTCATTTCAACCTCACGTACCAAGTGGCCACAAAAGTCTCTGAACGTAGTGATAGAATCGGTATGGTTCGAGAATTCTTTTGATTTGGGCCCATGATTCAGGCAAGGAACGGTGCATGGCTATAATCTTCTGATTTTCAGTCAATTTACACCCAACATTCCTAAGGGCACCTATCATTTGCTCCATCTTACGGATATGATCTTTGATGGGGTAGCCGACGAGCATCCTATACTCCTGGAATTCCAATTCCATTACCTTAACTCTTGCATCGACTTCTACATAGGCATCTGTCAGTGCTTCCCGATTCCCTTAGCGGTTTCATACACTTCATACGTAGGTATGAGTTCTTTGTGCATAGTGCTAAGAAGGACATTACGAACTGAACGATTCTGTTTTCGCCACTTATTGTAGCGAGTCATCGCAACCCTATGTTCTTGTAAATTTCCGTTTTCAGCTAAGATGAGTTCCTCTTGAACTACATCGAGTGTGTGAAATATATCGTCCTCGTCCAGAAGGCATCGCACCGCGCGGGACCAGTCTTCGTAGTTGTTGCCGTCGAAATGTTGTCCTTTCAGCTGTTCAGCGATCAACGCTTTGGTGGCCATCTCTACATTGCATGAGTATCACTACTTAGCTAAGATCTAAGGTATTGACACTAATCATCAACATTTCTACGTGTTATACAAATTTTCATAATATAAAAGTAGTCAACATATCTTAACAAGATCTGAAAGTCCACATACCCGAATGGGCGGTGTAGAACAATCAAGTTCTCAAATTAAGATGAAATTGGTACTTTTATAAAATTATAATTGTATAACATGCAACCTTCCATTATTTGGTTGCATGCATCATTTGGTGAATGAGATTAAACTTCCACTCAGGTTATGCACAACCTTTAGTTTTAGGAAAGATTCTAGCACTAAGTTTTTCTATATGTTCAAATGAAAAATAAGGAGGGCTTAGATCTAAACACATCAAGCCTAATTATTTCACACATGTAAACATCATCAGAAAGAAAATAAAGTGCTAAGATATCAGGAGAGTTCTATCTTCATCTGTGATCATGACCATTAGTGATAGATCCGATCATTACCGTTAATGATCATTGTTGATGATGGATCCTTTCATCAACATTGATCATCATGGTTGATGATCGTTTCGCTCACTAATGATCTCTAGATCAACGGTGAAGATAATATCATGAAGGAAACAATATATATATATGCATATATATGTGAGCAGTATGCCAATCCTAGGGCCTATCATTATATCACAAGCATAGATGCATTCATTACACACAGTACTTCACTTGTGCATCATTATGTATATATTATATGTGCATCATCATTACCAGATGATCGGCCCATTTCCCATGTTCATGTGCCACATTGCTACAGGCGACATGGAAATCAGATTGCGTACTTAGTAAACTCCTTTGAGCTAATCTCAAAAATGTGGTTTATCCATGTCGTGCATCCATATGGCCCACTTGATATTCAAGCTCACTAGATGGATGGACGGTTTCGATACAACACATACCTCGTTATAAGATCCATATGTGTTGCTGACTGCATAGTACTCCATGTGGATAGACGGTTTAGATACAACACATACCTTGCCATCCGATTAATACATGAACATTTTATAGCACATGGATACAACACATGGATACAATACATAATTTGCATATGGATACAACACATGAATATGGCACATGAATATTCAATGTGGGAAATATTCAATGCTAATGTACAAGAATACAACGATGGAAATTCATGGGTTGTTGACGTACATGAATACAGCTATGGCAAACACTAGCCAATTCGTGTACGGATGCTATGTATCAAGTTGAAGTTGTCTATCAGAACAACATGTGTACACATGTGTATACGTGCACATCTGCCAACATATGTACACAGGTGTACATGTGCACATCAGGCAAGTATTCGTGCACACGTGTACATCATCCAACATATGGAGAAATTTTTCTAAACTTGTGTACACGTGTACATCATTCAAAATACGTGCATATACATTTGTGTGCATGTACAACAGATCATCACATGTTCAACAGCCAACAATTCAAGTATGGTGGGATACTTCACCAGTAGCTATGTTTTAGTGGTTGACTTCAATTCAACAACTATTTAGTTGGTATTATGCACACGTATTGGGTATATGCTACATACTTTCATGGTTTGGTAATCCACACCGCTGGTAGATTGAGTTGCACCATGGATGGATTATACCCTACAAACTTTCCTTCATGGACAATCTTAACCTTTCCATCTGTGGTCTACCATTGGACGGTCGATTATAGAAAAAACACAACAACAGTCCACATTCAACATTAAAGTGGGAGTATATATCTGCTGTAATGTATATTCATGGGGTACATCACGTGGATTTTTATTGTACAGTAATCATATATGGACCCACTTATCAGAATAAGAATGCGTGTACTTAGCCATTCCGTTTTTCTAATACATCAGCCAGTGGTGTATTTCAATACAACAACACTAGTCACTAATAGCTATGTTGTATTTCAATACAACAACATCAGTCAAACCGATCTCTACGTTTGCTTGAGATATGGCATAACGTAGACTAGCCATTATGACCCCCCACGTGTACAAAAGTTATGGTATGACATATATTTGTGATGTACACGCATGTGGTACATTACTTGGATCATTCCGTGAATCAACAAAATGGTATACATGAACTAATACCATTTGAAAGCCTTGGATTCCAATCTAAAAAGAAAGGATGGGCCACTTACCTTTTTAGATGATAAGAATCGGAGATCCGCCGCTGAAATGCTCTGATACCACTGTAGGGAAATGCGGAAGATGAGCCCTCAAGATCTGACGGTCTACACGATAATTGGAACCTTCACAAAGCTGAAGATTGATGCTCCAATGGCCCGTCTATCTACTACTGGAGCAGATTGAACTTTTCACACCTCTGATCCTACGGTATATAGTGGTCCCGGATAGCGATCTATGGATCAGATTGTCCCAAGGACAAGCCAAGATGGACAGACTATAGCGCACTCTATTTCTCTCTGTGTTTCGTATGATTCGATGCGTTCCATGAGAGAAGCGCACTCCTTTTTATAAAGAGGAAGTAGAGTTTGGGTGAGATTGGGATAAGGCTACATCATCCGGTCTTATCCCTATCTCCTATCATAAATCAAATTCAAACTTGAATTTGAAATATAACAGAAGACGAAAAAGACCGGAAGAAGCCAAAGCTCGTGGGACCCACCCACTAGTGATTGCTCACCAGTGGGCCCCACTGGCCTACGTCCTACAGAAAGAGGGCTATTCAACCTATTCAATTTGTTAAGCAGTGTAGTTTGGTAAATTGGCGGGCCATAGACATGATCTCGGCAATAGCATTCACAGCTAAAAATGTCGACCGAGTTACATGTAACAGGAAACTGCCAATAGATTATATCTGCATTTATGGGCAACACAAACACCCACATTGGTGGGAAAAGGAGACAGCAATAGCTGCAATACAAGGAATTATATGTGATTGTCGACCTGAGCATATGCATCACATCGCTAGGCCTCAAATTAGTACCAGTGAGGCTCATGGTTTGGTGATTCTGAATGTTGTTTTGATGGACCCTACCACGGAAAGAACATGCCCCAAGAATCTCCGGGATCAGAATATCCAAACAATCTAGTCCTCCCCATTTTTACAGTTGAATTTTGACTACTTGTGTGTCATTTTTTAATTGTCTATGAGCGGCCACGATGGATAATTTTGGGGCGCAGTATGGAACTGATCAGATATACCATGACCACCAAACCATGCGACCTACTTCTGCAGAAAAATGCTGGAGGATAGTATGAATATTCCTGGGTCAATAAAATGATGCTCAAGCATCATCAATGGATTTTTATGAACCCCTGTCAAATACCTGCAAACCGCTGAGGATGCGCTCTAGCCTGGCAGAAGCTACGGGTTGATGAGATGGGGAGAAAACCTCGCCAGGATAAAACAAGACCCCATCGCCTGGCGGAAGCCCACGCCTGAATCTTATCTGCAGCATGGACATTCAGCACCAAAAATTGGTGAATGTGAAGTAGCTTAAAGGCGCCCTTTACTCATCATCATCAGAGGTGGATACAGAGTCAAAAGCCAAGCAATACCTCTGCACTCGCAACCGTTGATTTCTCATAGCAGTTGGCACCCCAATACAGGAACCCCTTGCCTCCTTCTTTCCATACTCGCCACATCACTGCACGGTGTTGTGTGCCCCGCATCCCGAGGTGCCAGTTGGGGTGAGGATCAGAAGGTCCCATGCACACGTAGGTCCACCATTCCTGCATGAAAGAACATACTTCAGCTTCCCTCCTATATACTGAGATAGATGGTTATGGATGGACTGAATACAAGGTCGAGAACTTGATATTGCTTAGGGTTAGATTCTGATTGTAAATAAGTTGTTCTGCAGTCTGTATACAGAGTTGTTATCTTGTGAATGAGAGTTCGGAGTTCGCACAGAGCTCACTTGCCTCTGCCCTCTTCTTCTTGATGTGCAGGCCCTCTTTACTGTTCTTTCTTGAGCAGACCGAGTGTGCCCATGAAAATGATCTTGAAACCCAACTTGGCAAGTGTTTCAGTGTCTCATTAGCTTCCCTTGATATATTATACAAAAAAGATGTTCATGTGTGATGCTCAATCACTAATTCCAAGGTTCTGATATAATTGAAGAGACCTTTGCTTGATAGTGTTATTAGTCTCCTTATTTTATACCATAATCGACCGAGAAAAAGATGCTATGAGAATTATGAACCATGTAATCACTACAGAAGTCTGCTGGACACCACAAAAAGAAGAAAAAAAGAAGAAGAAGAAGAAGAAGAAGAAGAAGAGGTTTTTAATTCCATCCACATGGATCTCCTATCCATATCAGTCCCAAAAAGTAGTATTTAGTTTTCAACGTGTTATACAGGCACACGGGCGTAAAAATTATAAATTCTATAGATGCAGATCAAGTTATTATAAGCCAGATGTGTGGTACACCACACAATATTTTAGTAAAGTGAATTGAAAATTTCATCCAGAACACTGTTAGCATAATTTTTAAGCAATTGCAAAAATGCATCCAGTTACTTCACTCGGTTACGACTTAGATTTTCAAAGGCTAACCAAGGTAAAAGCAAATACAGGTAAATTGGCACACCTCGATAACAGTGGTGGTACTCAACGTAACGTGCACCGATGGCAGAAAAAGTGAAGAAACGTGGATATAATCAGAAGCATACCAGATGTCAGGGCAAAAATCAGCCAAGCATAATTTTCTTTCTGATTGACAAGGTTACTCAATCATGCAAAAAAAAAAAAAAAAGGTGAGAGCCAAAGGACCACCCACGAGGTATTGCATTAACCCTTAATGGTGTTACTAAAATAACACTATTCAAGCAACGCTGATTGCCTGAGCACTTTTCTCTTTGATTCATTCACTCGAAAGAGATGATGACCTGGATGTGATCTTCAGATTGTTGGATTAATTCCATGATGTGTCAAAAATGGTGCAGGTTTTTTACATTTAGTTGGCATGATATTTTGCATGGTCTTTCTGGTGATCCTTGGATGAGCAGCTCAAATAATCTGAAGGATTAAGATGGGTCACAATTTGCCTAGGTGGAGGCACTTCTACATCTTTTGTAGGGTCATGAGTTAATCAGTAGCACTGGAGTTAATGTTTCACATTGGTAAACTCATCTAGTTATCCTCTATCCTTTACTATCTCCTGAACCTTTTGTCTCTCCTCTGTTTGCTCCACATATGCCGCATGTGCGTCTTTTACTAGTAAGATATGATTCATGTAAGCAATGACATATAAAACAAGAACACCTCCATAAATCTTACCTCACCATTCTCTGGCTGTATCTCTGCAATTATATCTTTAACCAAATCCTCCCGATTACCTAGAACCCACTCACTGCAGAAGTAAAACAAATCAATACCAACCATAATTGTCTTGTTGCAAATGCTCATAAATGTAATGTTACTTGGATACTAGAAGTTACTACCACATCTTGTATTTTAAGCAACTACAATATCTGATAAAGAACAATAAGCCTAATGCTTGTTTGAGTAATAAAAAACAAAACAAAACTTGAAAGGACATTAATCTCGCTCATTATTATGACTCATGGAAGAGCATTCATCATGGTTTTATGGGAAAGTGTAGGAATACCTGTGGTCTACAAAGCAACAGAACCCTGGCATCCTTCATATTTATTTGATTAATAAGAGGTATCAGAATGTAAATATTGTTTTTTATAAGTCAAATTACTTCATTAAAGGAAAAAGTAGGTACAGAATAAAAATACAGCATGGGAAGCAGTAGCAAGGCTGCCAAGATAATTAACCCAACATGCAACAACACAAACGGGAAACTTCGATTCCCTACACAAGCCCTTCCACAGCCACCTACCTTTCTTACCCCAAGCTTTGGAAATTGGAATACCAACTCTCAAATAACTGAGAGACAGATATTGGGAAGACCTGATTCCTCCCAAATTTCATTATGATTCCTCCCAAATTTCATTATGAGAGCTGACCGTATCACAGTGGATGAGGAGGTGGTTAGCTAACTCCTCGGCCTTGAAGGAAATGACGCACCTAATAGGCATGCATATCCCTTTCTGTGTAACTGGTCTACTGTTAAAATTTTAACCCAGCACGCAAGCCACATTAAGGCCTTAATTTCTATATGGAACTTGGCAGACTATAGATTGCCAACAAGAAAAGGGAGGATAAAGGAACTGTTGGACAGGAGATAGGCGAGAGACTTTACGGACAATCTGCCATCCCACTGCAGGCTCCATACGTACGAGATGTTACAGTGTAAATATTGTTCATCAGCCTCAGGTACATCGTCCTCTACGGTTGTATTATGATAGCATAATTATCCAGTAATCATGGAAAACATCCCAAAGGATTCCCTGAAATTTGGAGTTAATTCAATGGTTTTTCACTTCTCCAAAATATGTCCGGGTAGATTTCGAAGACAACCAATGATCAGAGCATATGCAATAAAGCTACCCTGCTTCACATGAAAGGTAAACAGGTTCAGAAAAGGCGGGTGGAATTCCAAACAGGCTAAAATGCAGAATATTTGTGCATAAACTCCGTGTTACGAGTCTCATAACACTGCCCATCACCCAAACCTAGATGTGGAAAGAAGTAGCAATGGGATTTCAAATATATCTTACATATGAGCAGGCAAACTATAGCACAAGGACTAAAAGATCCCGCCAATGGATAGCATGTACACAACCAAAATAAATTGGTACCTTGTACAAAATATTTGAGTATGAGGCCGTAGAAATTTTGGAACTTTAACAAAAGCCTCAAAGTTACTAGGTGCAAGAGGTGCATCACTTGGCCCTGCATTGAAGAAGAGATCCATGAAACTTATATAAGGAAAGACCATCTATCCAGTTGTAGACAATCAGTTCCTGACCATCACTCATACGTAAAAGGCGAACAGTGCGAGGACGTAACATGTGCAGAGTGATGTTAGTTGAAACCTGAAAGTACCCCAATAGCAAGAAGCAATATTATGGTAAATCATGTTATGAGGACAGACTATGCTGTCACTGACAGCCATGTTTTAAATTAAGCATGTGAGAAGAGCATTTGAATGCAGAAAAATTAACAAATATTTATGGGTCCTGTTTCATCGCTTGGCCCTGCATGGAAGAAGAGATCCATGAAACTTACAAAAGGAAAGACCAGATATCCAGTTGTAGACAAACAGTTCCTTAACCATCACTCATAAGTAAAAGGTGATCAGTACAAGGACGTAAATTGTGCAGAGTGATGTTAGTTGAAACCTGAGAGTACCCCAATAGCAAGAAGCAATATTATGATTTTATGAGGACAGACTATGCTGACACTGACTAGCATGTTTTAATCAAGCATGTCAGAAGAGCATTTGAAAGTAGAAAAATTAACAAATATTTATGAGTCCTGTCTCCCATGTCTAGCCCCGGGGGGGGGGGGGGGTGGATTACAAAGAGGGAGGACCATCCCGCTGAGTTAGCCTTCTTGAAGCTATTTGAAATTGCCTTTACGGATCTTGTTTCACCAATCATGTCTATCCAAGGCTCTATCCTTTGTATGCAAACAAGCCTTCATATCCCTCCTCACCACCTTCATCCAAATCCTTTTAGATCATTCCTTCATCCTACTTTCAGACCCTTCAAACCTAAAAGGTCCCCCTTGTTGTTGGGCCCTCACCTCCGGTTCTTTTAGAACATGAATGAACTATCTCAATCTTGATTGTATCCTTCCTACACATGGGTCCTTACTCTTGCTCTAGTGGTAGACTCTTAGGAGTTTCAACACCCGGTCAAGGGTTCGACTACCCATAGGTGGTGAAATTCCACTAAGGCGAGAGTGAGTGGGGGTATGTGTCACATTTAGGAACGGTTTTTAACTGTTCCTAAATGCTTCAGGAACGGTTTAAAACCGTTCCCAAATGAGGCGTCGCAGAAAAACGAACGATTTAGAACCGTTTTGGGTACCGTTTCCAATTTCAGAAACGGAATTTTAGGAACGGTTTTAAACCGTTCTGGTGCCAACAGTTAGGAACGAAATTTTAAAAACGGTTTTAAACCTTCTTAACGTTGCCAACCGTCAGATTTTTAGGACGGAATTTTACGAACAATTTTAAACCCGGATAAACACACAAAATTTAAGATAAAGGGAAATAAATTAACAGAAGTTTATCACATTCCATCAAAATAGAGATTAATCCAAAAAAAAACATAAGAAAATAATTTCCTTGAAGATGTTTCATTGCAAAATCAAATTTACAAAATAAGCTAGTAAAGGCTAGCACTTTAAATTGTAGCTTTGCGGAGATGGCGTGTGAAGCTCCCTCCTCAATGCATTGATCATCATCTCCTAGACCCACAGGAACATGGCGCTTCCCACCTAAGAATATAAATAACTATAGAAATTGAAGTTAATTGGTAACTTAAAGTCATACTAACTATTATGATAGGAATCAAAGATAATTAATCGCCATATAATTAATGAAGGCATCTTATACAGAAAACAAAATTTCAATGAAGGAATCCTTACTGAACCCTTATCTTTTTTTCTCCTTCAAAATCACAAATATTAAAATTATTCTGGGTCTTGCTGAATTTTATTCACCAAAGAGGAGGCATACCAATTTCTATGCGTGCTTTACTTGGGATGCTATTGATCCCTCCTGGATGCAGCTCCATAATTCCTACCAGAAGCATGAAATTGTTAAAGGAAAGCTGCAACATGGATTATTCACCAACAAACGCTTCTCCACAGATTTAATGTATTTAGACGAGAAATTTTCAAAGTCACCTACCCAGATCCTCAACATGAATGTTGACAAGAGAAACTCTAATTTGGTTATCTCAATTTATCAAACTAAAATTGAAATCCAATTCCATAGCACATCCAAACATGCCCAAAAGCAGAAGAGGGCAGAATCAACAGATATTATAACACTCAAAATATATAAACAATAGAAAATTGCTCACTCTGGGCTATGGATGGAGTGGTCCAGCTTGAAAAACTTGAATCTACACAAACCCAATTCAGAAAAGAATGACTTTGCATAACTAATTCCCTGCAAGAAAGAAAAAGAACCCAATTAAGATCACCAAGAAACAGTTCTATTTCCAAAGGCATTTCAATAAAATCCAAATCAGATGACCCAAAGAAGAGGAGAAAACAAGAAAAGAAAAAGAAAAAATAACTATTTTTTGGCAATTGATTTCGTGGGAAACAGAATTCAAAAACAAAACAGTTCTATTTTCATTTCATTTCAAAAACCCATATGAAATCATACAAATAAGATCACTCCCAAATAGTTATATTTCCAAATATGTTTCTAATTCAAATCTCATACCATTGGGTGGGGTTTGTCTTCCACTCGCGATCATGTTATCAGAATCCGCCATTAGAGGATCCACAACGCTGAAATCCTAAAAGAAAGAAAAAAAAAAGTATATAAAAGAAGATATAACTGCGCCAACCTAAATGTTCACATGCTAAAAATTGTGGTCTATGGCCCATCTAAATTTTTTCATTTGAACCAAAAAATAAATAGAAAAAAGAGTGAAATGGCCTCATCGAAAAGTACATCATCCACTCGAACAAACCAAAAATATAACAGAGTACAACAAAAGTAATCATAATAATAGTTCTATATTGCATTTCCAACTCTTAAAAGAATGCATACCTGACATTGGAGCAGTTCACCGGGGTAAGATGAATGCCAGTGCCATAGACGGGCTTGAATTTTGGCTTTACATTGTGCCCAAACCCATTAAGCATGATCCCTGTTAAAGCTTCTTTTGAAACACCAAGCCAAGCGTAGCGAACATTTGCATTTCCACGAAAACTTTTGGTGATCTCAACTTGCTTCTGAAAAAGCTGCAACCGAGTTTGCCCTGAATTGCTTCGTGAAGCACGGTAAATTCTGACAATGTTGTCCGCATCAATGAATTGGCTTAAACCTACAAGGAGCATGGTCTTCACGGCATCATAGTCTCTTCCACCACTAACCAGTTTGACTAAGCTGCCATGAAAATATTCAAAGCCAGGATTTTGCAGAGCAAGAAATGTAAATGGTTCATTTTCTCCAATGACTTCCTTAATTTCTGCATCTGGTTTATCACCAGTGGTGTAACCCTGTTCCAGCTCATAAAAGTTGCTAGAGGGTTTTGGTTTTTCTTCTATTTTAAGCCGCTTAACATGAGGAACATCACATTCCTCTGACTTTGAACTATCAGCAGCACTTATTGCATTTGTATGTACAGTCGAATTGAATTGCAAATATACAGTTTAATCAACAGGGCATTGAAATAAGTCCTGTTGGTAAAAGGCAAGGTATATGATTTACCTTCAAGTTGTGGAAACCATCCCCGGCTCGAATCGAAATCTTGCTTGGGGTATAGCTCTCATCGAGTTTGAAATCAACATAGAGTACAAGCAACTGAATTAAAAGAGGGTTCCAACTCACCAAAGAAAAAATAGAAAAAAGAAAAAAAAAAAGAGGAGAAAAAGAAATGTACCTGGAGCTTGACTTTTTTCTGGAACTAGATGTTGATAAGGTGGGGCTAGGCACCATCTGATCTGTAATAAGGCAAAGAAATAGTGAGATTACAAGTATCAAATCAATGTTAGAAAGGCAGAGAAGGGGAATGGATGGGGGTAACTGCCAGTAGGTGTCAAGGTTATCATCGAGTATAAAATGGTTGAAGATGGAAGTTAACTACATGGTAGAACTTCCACATACTGTTCTTACCTTGCTAGGAACAAAGTTCAGAAATGCCTGATGCACAGCTGGTCTTTCTGCAAAAATCTGAAATGAAATTTCACCATCACAAAACAAGAACACTTAAAGAAAAATCTTCCATGGCAGAGAACATCCTAAAACCACTAAATGATCTATCGACAAAGTACCCCCAATTTCTTTGGAATTACAGATATGCCATCATGATTAAAAGCAAGTTGCCAAAGAGTGCTAAGTTACGACTCATAACTAAACTGAAATTCGTGAGGAATAGTTTGTGCTTTTCCCACCATGGAGACGGATAGAAGCTCCCGGCACGTGTGAAGGTGTGTCATGTCTATGATCTAAGCTGTCCATCACGAGGAAGGGACCCTTGAGAAAAATAAACAACTGGATCAAGTGTGGTGATTAACTGCACATGTTATGCTTGTTGGAAAAAAAAAACAGTTATTAAAAACCCATTTGGGTAGCATCCAAACATGCCTGTTTTATGTGTTTCACGTCCCTGGGAACATGTGGTAGTGTTTGCACATAGCATGCATGGAAATTCAAATTAACTGGAACTTTCCCGTCCGTTGGATCACTTTCCTTTCAATTGATTGATGAGCACCAATTGGATGGTTAGGATTATGGATTGTATTTGGCTGTTAGGTTGTGTTCCATCCCCCATGAAGTCCTTGATTTGGACGGTCTAGATTGAAGCCATTTGTGAGGCTTGGATGAATCACCACCACCTAAGAAATGCAGGGAATCTACATAGTAGTTGGACTTGGGCACTCAATTGAAAGGGTATTTAAGCAATTTTTGGGCTCTCGCTTTCGTAGTTTTGGCCGTACGTTTTAAGTAAGGAGAGTTATTGGATACTCAGGCAGCGTATGAGGCTTAATATGCATGCACTCAAAAATTGTACACGTGGCATAGATTAAGTCAAACTAAACTGACTAAATTGTGGAACACTTATGTTTAATTTGATCCATTAAAGGGATAATCACATGGAATCACTCCAATGGGGATTTTCATGGCATCGCATCACACCATAAGAAAGAAACAATTGTACCTAGGATTCAATGAAACCCAAAATTCTGTTGTCACTCTTCAACAAGCAGTGCTAGTTGATTGATCTTGAACACCTCTAGCAATGAACCAAACCAGAAACATCCTTTTGTTTCTACAGGAACAGAATAACAACCTGAAAATTATGAATACCGCGCTAGAAAACATGAACAAAATAAGAGTTTTTAGAATTGAATTAGAGACAACGATTGCTAGAATATGCAAAGCCTAAAACAAAAAACCAAACATTCAGGCCTTTAAAGTTAACACATAAAACAACATAAGGTGAAAAGGGTCATTACAAAAATAATAGTCCATTTGGACGGAAAGAACATCACCCACGTACAAAGAGATTGATAATATCAGGATTCTAGAACCCACTAGCACAGTATCACAGACCATGGTTTTACATAGGACTCATGAGTAAACTTGACATTTTAATACCAGTGACCTGCAATGCAGACTTAAGTATCTACAACTAACAGTATTATAGATACTAGGTGTTAAAATGCCTGACTAAACCTGCCCATGCTACAGATTACAGCGACAATGATTCCATCAGGGCAAGGGATGTTTCCATCTTCTATAATTTACAGCCACCATCTGTAGCATTAAAGATCATGTTGAAGATGTGGATGTAAACATGTTGCTGTGTTGGTGTTTCATGCCTCCCCTCCCCTCTTACATACGTACATATGTACATATAAATGTGTACAGTGAAGGCAATTACGTTACTACGATTGGACTCAGAAGGAAAACAGGGCTAAATACTGAAAACAAGCACCAGAGGAAAACAGAGACTGAGAGAATCAAACAGTTACCCTCTTGGTCGTTTAGTCAGCTCATGTTTGGTTCCCAGTTCAGAATTCGCGGGGTTCTTGACCCAGGTCAAATCCAATATTCAATTTGATTCACCAGGAAGGCGAGGCAGACAGAATCCTTCCATGCCCAAATCAATATCTGTTGTTTTCCAGATGATGAATGGTCAGATACTGGCCTGAAACATAACAGATGTTGATTTGAGGTGGAGAAACCCAATCCCACTAGGTGGTGTTTGGGAGCTTGGAAAATAAAAGGTGAAAGTAACATTTTCTTTCAAAGTAAACTCCCAATAAGGGGAAAAATCTCGTTTCTTGGAAAGTATTTTCCGCATAAATATTTCCCAAGCTCCCAAACAGGCCCGCCCTTGTGCATTTTATTCCACAGATTCCTTCTCACAATAAATAAATAAATAAATATAGAAATAAATAAATTCGTACCTGCTGGGGTACCTTGCATGCATCAACAAATACCGGAACACAGTCAGCATTAATAGCAGCACTGCGGACATTTTTCATCACAATAGAATCCAACTTGTGCATTTTCTTCTCAATAACACCAGGTGTATCATAGTATCATCTGCAAACTAACCGATTACTCAGATAAATATACGGACAAGCTCCTTAAACTTCTGCCCAGTTTTCAGTGATTATTACCCATTTGTTATCTTAAACAACAACATTTAAGATTGGCTGAGAAGGAAAATTATAAAGAGAGAGCATTCAGCTATGGAAAGCATTGTACCTGATACTCAGGGCCAGAACAAATACCAAGGATTCGATGGCACATTGTTTGAGGTTTATCTGTAACAATCGAAAGCTTCTGGCCTATCATCTGGTTTGATAGTGTACTCTTTCCAACATTCGGCTTCCCT
The DNA here is from genome assembly GCA_030180095.1 of Magnolia changhungtana. Classification (NCBI taxonomy): domain Eukaryota; kingdom Viridiplantae; phylum Streptophyta; class Magnoliopsida; order Magnoliales; family Magnoliaceae; genus Magnolia; species Magnolia changhungtana. Next base: position 1,511,271 of record JASAUF010000234.1, on the reverse strand, counting down.
AATACAGCTACATATCCTACATTTAACTTATATACCGTAAGATTACAAAGAAGATTATCATTTGGTTTGATTAAATGAATAAAGAAAAACCAAAATTAGAGAGAACAAAGGAATATATATATAGGTTGTAGCCATAGACCATAGACCTCACAATAAAAACAACACCAGTATATGATTGTAGCCATCAATAAGGGATTTTACCAATGAAGTCAACCACTGTTTGGCCTTTTTCCTTACCGTCCATTTGTAGTCTGCAAGAATTTATCATGGACCAGATCACCAATTGATGTGATTCTTTACCCCATCCACACCAGGGCCAAATAGACGAAAGGAAACCATGTACATGTCCACCACATTCACGGATATTAATGCTTCGTAGCTTAACTCAGATAATCTTGATAGCACTACATCTTTTTTCAAGATATTTATTTCTTGTTTGACATGAAAGACAAGATATAGATATTTATTTCTTGTTTGAGGCATGCATGCACAATGAAAATTGGATGATAAAAGATTTTTTTTAAGTACAAATTTGACATAAACATTAATTGAAAACCCGTGAGAAACATGTGACAGTGTTTTATGCCTGTATCGCACCCTTTGGACACATAAACATTTCGATAGTGCATTGGAAATACCACATGTATCTGGGAATGTATCAATGTCTGGGAAAGTGATGGAACTTTTCAATGAAACATCAAGAGATATTAAAAGATTATTACACACTTAAAACTCAAAACACTACAAAAACAAATATGCACAATAAGTTTCCATTTTACAGGGGTGTAAACTGTGTTGTCTAACAGCAGTGATGCCTCCACTCACTGGGCCGGCGTGCAGGCTTTCTTCTCTTTTCCTGGCCTGGAATGTGGGCAATTTACCGTTGTTTTTTGTCTCTCTCTTCTCCTGGCTCAGGATATGGGCTGCTATCTTTTGTCTTTCATTTTCCTTTCTTATAATCTTTTTCACTCTGCCCAATCTATATGGTAATATAATTATTTTTCTTGCCTTCCAACTAAAAAAAAATATATATATAGGTTCATTCCAAAGTAGATCCCATACTTAGGAATGAGTCAAACTATTCCCCACAACCACGACATTGATTTTTAGCGTTCTCACTCAAAGTAACAAATGGCTCCTCATGTTTCACGTGCTACACCAAAGATTCTTAATTGTTTAGATGCTCATCAATGCCTCACACAGCTATAACTGTTCACTACATTTCTAGAGTGCACAAAATTGCCCAATCTTCTGAAACATTCCAATATCATTGTTTCTCTCTACAAAGTATGATTTATAATGCACTCCTCCATATCCACTGTGGAACAAGATTTTACACTTGAAAAGCGAAAAGTTGATTTTTACTCGATATATGTTGTATTTTTACTCCAACAAAAATCACACAGACAGAAAAATCATAAACCCATCAATAATAGGTGGCCAAAAGTTCTCATTAATCCAATAGAAGGCTAAATATTCCATTAGTAGGATTTCCAATGGGGGGTTTTGGTGCATGGGCCATTCCCATTGAGTCCCATCTTATCAACATTTTGGATGATAAAACCATAAGCCTTTTGTTAAAAATTGAAAGCCAAGACATATTATACAATCTCACGGACTAACATTATATAATACCCTTGTGATTCTTTGTTTACCTTGTGATTCTTTGTTTTGATAGGTGTATAATACCTCATGATTTACTATTACCAAGTAAAACAGTTTGGCCTTTCATGCGAAGAGATATTTGGCACTTTGACTGATCCAAGAAGGACAAGAAACTTTAATCACAGAACACAACTGGCATTTTTATTCATGAACCACAAATCTTTTTTTTTTTTTTTTCAAAAGCTCTATTTGTCAGTGAACCAAATCTAGCAACCTTGGATGACCCATCACAGACATGCGCAGAGGAATGGAATGAATTTCATACATCCCTTTTCCACTTGATCCATAAACAACTTGTTAATATTGGTCATGAAAAATAATTCACAATTTGTTCTCACTGGTTTTGTTTATGATGCGTTTAGTTCTTGAATAGGCAATGGAAGTGGTGGTTTTTCAATTCTCTTCAAAATTGAAAAGTTCCCATGGACTCCTCTCAAGGAAGATTGGTTAGCATAGGCTGCTTCGCTAATGAAGAAGAAAGTGAAAAAGTTCTGTTGTAGCTAGAGCGAGATGTTTGCATGGAAACATGATAAAACAAGAGATGCTTAGGTTGTCTGAGTCCAATTTGACGTTATGGTATAAGAAAGCAGGCGAAAGAGAAGGCGAATATTATTGCAGAGCACTGCAATAAAGGGAAGTTTTAGAGGGTCGCAATGGCACCACACCAAGTTAACATTTCTCAAATGATGAATCATGTAAGCTATTTGAAGAGAAAGCAGGTGATATGGTTGATGACCCTACCTTGCACACCATTGGCAAGGGAGGTTTTCAAAGAATACAGCAGTCTTCCGCTTGCGATTACAACACTTGGAGGAGTATTGAGAGGTGTAAGCAATTACAGGTTGTGGAATAATGCACTATCACAGCTAAAAACATCTGCCCCAAGCAACATCAAAGGCACATGGCATGGAGGACAACTTACCAGTCTATCAGAGTAAGTACAATCATTTTTCAAGTGAGTTGAAACAAGGATTCTTGATTTGCTACCTGTTTCTTGAAGATTGATATTGATGTGGGTACAATGATCAGATGTTGGAAGGTGGCAAAGGCTTTTTAGAAGACACCAAATTTCTGGAGGAAATAATAAACAAAGAGCAAACTTGGATTAAAGAACTCAAATCTTCTTCTGTTATTAGTGGGGGAAGAAGGGTCTACCTGCCTCTCTTGAACAATTAAGCATTGTGGAATGATTGATAATTTATAGGTAACTTTTTATTGTCGTACATATCTAAGACACACATACCTTACATATTTAAGACGCATATTTTGGAATTTTCAAAATCAATTTTTAATTTGCTGTCATTTTGTGGGAAAAAAAGTTTACAAAAAAAAAAAAAAAAACAAAAACATAAACGCTTTTGTCGAAGAATGGAATTTATCATCTACATGTTCGATTGGTATTTTGGACCTCATATGTAATAACATGAAACTAAAATTCTATCTTATCTATGATTGAATCAATGGTTCACAATTCTAAGTCGATTGTGCATCCGAATGCAATCTCAACAAACACGAGAATTCTTTTACTAGAAATTAATATTGATGAATGAAAGTAGAGGAGGATTACCAAGCCCCATTATGAGTTAGAATTATAAAAAATTATAACTATTGGAATTGTGAGCCTCCAAAGTAGCACGCACAGTTTTGGTCATTCAATAGCTGTGTCTACATTACACGTAAAGCAGAGAATACAACTGCATCTAAAAGAGGGAAAAGAAATGACAGGGAGATAAAAAATAATAATAATAAATAAATAAGATGTCTAGAAAAAATAGGGAAAAGAAAAGAATTTGCTAGCTGAAGCATATAACTAGAAATATCTCACATAGTCAGAAGATGATTGATTGGTCAAGAACCCGCAAAAAACACTTTGGGGATACGTAAATTTGCCCACAGGGACTGAAACCTGTACGTAATCTGAAACTAATTAGAACTAGAACTAGACTAAGATGAAATCTAAATCGAATGAAATTTGAGGAATAATGATGCAATAATTATCTAAAACTTAAAGAATTCAGGGAAAGAAAACTAGGGATTCAGAGGATCCACTTATAGAGATCAGGAGATCTACGGTCGATTCATGGACGCAACTGAACTTAGAGTCCCATCTTCATCCAGTTGGAAGATATAACCTGAAAATCAAATCCGAACATCTTTTGATATGCAAGCACTTGGAAATTATTTAGAAATTGCATACGTGGAATACAAGTAATTCAAATCAAAATGTCCAATTATGGGTCCCGGTATAGATGCATCATGAAAACATTTATTTGATATCTGACTATTGGATTAGAAGTTAAAAACACCCAGGTCATATTTTAACAAACAAGTGACCACATATCAAGGGTTAGGATTGTTCAACAATCTGACATTTGGTCTTGGTGAAAACAATTTAGTCAGCATATCAAGAGTCATATGCTGCTGAGTATTTAAAAACTTCCCATTCAAACCACAACCAAAATCAAGATTCATTGAGCAAACAAGAAGCTTACAGTAAGATGAATGCAAGAGCATGTTTCAGATAGTTATAAATAACTTCGAGCATGAAACAAGAATAGAAGGCTTAACAAGTGAAGATACATTGTTCAAGCTCCAAATATCAAAACATAAAACAGAACCAACTTCCACAATGCATTAGAACTTAGGAACACCTAAAAGAGAATGCATGATGAAAACAACAAAGACATCTGGAAAATTCAAAATTTGAAACTTCAATAACCCCAAATAGCTATGATGATGATGAAACTGGAGAGGTGAGCAAGTTCTCATCAGCTACACTGCTCTCAAGTTGGAAGTGTCCATTGTCAAGACCATTCATCAGGCAGGTCCCATCATGGATGAAATTAGGGAGCTCAACAAGTTCTTGTCTGATGACCTGCTCTGACGTTGAACACGTGTCATGACCATTCATTGTCAAGACCATTCATGAGGTGGTTCCCACCAAGGATAGGATACTGTTTGCCAATCACACAATGTGCAACCTCACCTGCACAATTGGGGGAACTTGTCACATTCATTGCTGACAGTTGCCAATATCCTTTTCCATCATCCTTTTGTATGTCTCAACATCGAACTGTTAAGATTGTCTGAACAGTGAGATTTTGTCATAGTTGCAGATCCATGGAAGGATCCACCCATCCAAGTGGACAGCCAATTACATTGGCCATCTAGTGACATTTCCAATTTCTAGTGGGAAATCTAGACGATAGCAAAAGTTATAGATGACTGCTTTAATTTTTGTTGTCAGCCAAGGAAATACTTAACCCAACTGAAAATTTTGTAGTAGAAAACACCAAAGATGTTGTAATGTATCCACTTCAAGAAAAACACAGAAAAAAAGTCAGTAATAGAAGAGGTGGGAAGAATAACTGTTGCCGAATTGGAATACCTTCCTCTCCAATATATCCACATTGTCTTCTCCTATAAGGAGAGTGGAGGAAGCGCAGGTTGCAATGATGTCTTTTGATGTGATGACAAATTCCAGCGAAGGATCCACACCGGGTAAGATGTGAAATTACCTCGCGTTGAAGATCCTACAATTCCTCTGCTCTAGACCAAGGTGATGTTTCAAGATTTACAAGCAAAGCAGCAAGTTAATACTACAAACTACCTGCCTAAGATAATTCAATGCTTGTCTTTGGAAACATCTTTCTCGGGTACCTGAGATTCCAATTCCTTGGGTTTCATCTTCTCTGCAGCCCTAAAAAATAACAATCATAAGGCAATGATGAGTTCTTAAGAGATGTTTATGGTAAAATGATTAACTGATTAAAACTACAAGTTCATGCGCAACATTTGAGAGAGACATGCGCTAGCGTAGCATAGTAGCAATGCAAGGACAGAAAATTGAATCATTGCATGAAAACAATGGTTTCATGAGAATATTGATGTGTCCACAGTTCCCAAACATGGTTAAAAGACTTGGCGACTTGTTCTCGAACTATCTAACTTGAAAGTAACATGATCCAAAGTTGGAGACACTCAATATGGATGCTAAGGAGCCTATTTGATGCATGGGAATCCATAATAAAAAGAAGAAAAAGTGTAATCATTAATGTTTCCCCTAGTTTGACTTGCATAGAAAATCATGGATTCCATGATATCACTGCACTTTCCCACTTGTACAATCCACAAGCACAAAATTTATGGTGACCATTGTGAGATAAAACAGAGATTTGACTGAATTCCCCTCCTACACATTTCATCGAATAGGTTCCAAGCATGTCATCCAAAGTACTGTAAGTAATGACATTTGACTAAATTCCCCTCCTACGCATTTCATTGAGCAGGTTCCAAGCATCACACAACAACTTATTCAAACAACAAGCATTTATCAAAATATTGTAAGTATAGGCATTAGGAACTGCGTACCGATCAAGATGCAGATAAAATTCCTGAAATTTTTTGCTAGTAAATCACTTACTACTTGCCCCATTTACTACCATCCAAACGACATCAGATTCTTCATTCCCAGATAGAAAATGTTAACCCTCTCTCTACACACGAATTTGAGGAGTTATTTGATACTCCTGGCAGAGTATAACACTAGATATGCATACATTAATACGAAAATCACCAAACCAATCCAGAAAACAAATCTCAGCAAAACTAACCTCCAAAATGGGATCCGAGATCGAGAATCGAAGCCCTATTTCATGACAATGGAATCCGAGATCGAAGATTCATCGCCTCAAAAGCGGTCGAACGACAGAAAATCTGCTCGGGAACAAGTGGATGGAGTGAAGGTCGATCGATCTATGATCTTCTGCAGCTACAAAGATCGAGATGGACAGAGATCGGGAGTGAGGGAGCGGGTGAGAGAGAGGGAGAGAGATCGAGAGGGAGGGAGGGAGTGAGGGAGCAGGAGAGAGAGGGAGAGAGATCGGGAGGGAGGGAGGGAGTGAGGGAGGGAGCGGGAGAGAGATCGAGAGGGAGGGAGTGAAGGAGTGAGGGAGCGGGAGGGAGAGAGAATGGGTGCGGCTGCGGTGGAAATAGAAATAGGGTTTTTCTTATTTTCTTTTTCTGGTTTGAGAACGGCTTAATAATTTACAACCGTTCCAGAACCAAAATAACACTATTCAAGCAACCCTGATTGCCTGAGCACTTTTCTCTTTGATTCATTCACTCGAAAGAGATGATGACCTGGATGTGATCTTCAGATTGTTGGATTAATTCCATGATGTGTCAAAAATGGTGCAGGTTTTTTACATTTAGTTGGCGCGATATTTTGCATGGTCTTTCTGGTGATCCTTGGATGAGCAGCTCAAATAATCTGAAGGATTAAGATGGGTCACAATTTGCCTAGGTGGAGGCACTTCTACATCTTTTGTAGGGTCATGAGTTAATCAATAGCACTGGAGTTAATGTTTCACATTGGTAAACTCATCTAGTTATCCTCTATCCTTTACTATCTCCTGAACCTTTTGTCTCTCCTCTATTTGCTCCACGTATGCCGCTTGTGCGTCTTTTACTACTAAGATATGATTCATGTAAGCAATGACATATAAAACAAGAACACCTCCATAAATCTTACCTCACCATTCTCTGGCTGTATCTCTGCAATTATATCTTTAACCAAATCCTCCCGATTACCTAGAACCCACTCACTGCAGAAGTAAAACAAATCAATACCAACCATAATTGTCTTGTTGCAAATGCTCATAAATGTAATGTTACTTGGATATTAGAAGTTACTACCACATCTTGTATTTTAAGCAACTACAATATCTGATAAAGAACAATAAGCCTAATGCTTGTTTGAGTAATAAAAAACAAAACAAAACTTGAAAGGACATAAATCTCGCTCATTATTATGACTCATGGAAGAGCATTCATCATGGTTTTATGGGGAAGTGTAGGAATACCTGTGGTCTACAAAGCAACAGAACTCTGGCATCCTTCATATTTATTTGATTAATAAGAGGTATCAGAATGTAAATATTGTTTTTTATAAGTCAAATTACTTCATTAAAGGAAAAAGTAGGTACAGAATAAAAATACAGCATGGGAAGCAGTAGCAAGGCTGCCAAGATAATTAACCCAACATGCAACAACACAAACGGGAAACTTCGATTCCCTACACAAGCCCTTCCACAGCCACCTACCTTTCTTACCCCAAGCTTTGGAAATTGGAATACCAACTCTCAAATAACTGAGAGACAGATATTGGGAAGACCTGATTCCTCCCAAATTTCATTATGAGAGCTGACCATATCACAGTGGATGAGGAGGTGGTTAGCTAACTCCTCGGCCTTGAAGGAAATGACGCACCTAATAGGCATGCATATCCCTTTCTGTGTAACTGGTCTACTGTTAAAATTTTAACCCAGCACGCAAGCCACATTAAGGCCTTAATTTCTATATGGAACTTGGCAGACTATAGATTGCCAACAAGAAAAGGGAGGATAAAGGAACTGTTGGACAGGAGATAGGCGAGAGACTTTACGGACAATCTGCCATCCCACTGCAGGCTCCATACGTACGAGATGTTACAGTGTAAATATTGTTCATCAGCCTCAGGTACATCGTCCTCTACGGTTGTATTATGATAGCATAATTATCCAGTAATCATGGAAAACATCCCAAAGGATTCCCTGAAATTTGCAGTTAATTCAATGGCTTTTCACTTCTCCAAAATATGTCCGGGTAGATTTCGAAGACAACCAATGATCAGAGCATATGCAATAAAGCTACCCTGCTTCACATGAAAGGTAAACAGGTTCAGAAAAGGCGGGTGGAATTCCAAACAGGCTAAAATGCAGAATATTTGTGCATAAACTCCGTGTTACGAGTCTCATAACACTGCCCATCACCCAAACCTAGATGTGGAAAGAAGTAGCAATGGGATTTCAAATATATCTTACATATGAGCAGGCAAACTATAGCACAAGGACTAAAAGATCCCGCCAATGGATAGCATGTACACAACCAAAATAAATTGGTACCTTGTACAAAATATTTGAGTATGAGGCCGTAGAAATTTTGGAACTTTAACAAAAGCCTCAAAGTTACTAGGTGCAAGAGGTGCATCACTTGGCCCTGCATTGAAGAAGAGATCCATGAAACTTATATAAGGAAAGACCATCTATCCAGTTGTAGACAATCAGTTCCTGACCATCACTCATACGTAAAAGGCGAACAGTGCGAGGACGTAACATGTGCAGAGTGATGTTAGTTGAAACCTGAAAGTACCCCAATAGCAAGAAGCAATATTATGGTAAAGAATGTTATGAGGACAGACTATGCTGTCACTGACAGCCATGTTTTAAATTAAGCATGTGAGAAGAGCATTTGAATGCAGAAAAATTAACAAATATTTATGGGTCCTGTTTCATCGCTTGGCCCTGCATGGAAGAAGAGATCCATGAAACTTACAAAAGGAAAGACCAGATATCCAGTTGTAGACAAACAGTTCCTTAACCATCACTCATAAGTAAAAGGTGATCAGTACAAGGACGTAAATTGTGCAGAGTGATGTTAGTTGAAACCTGAGAGTACCCCAATAGCAAGAAGCAATATTATGGTAAATCGTGTTATGAGGACAGACTATGCTGACACTGACTAGCATGTTTTAATCAAGCATGTCAGAAGAGCATTTGAAAGTAGAAAAATTAACAAATATTTATGAGTCCTGTCTCCCATGTCTAGCCCGGGGGGGAGGATTACAAAGAGGGAGGACCATCCCGCTGAGTTAGCCTTCTTGAAGCTATTTGAAATTGCCTTTACGGATCCTGTTTCACCCATCATGTCTATCCAAGGCTCTATCCTTTGTATGCAAACAAGCCTTCATATCCCTCCTCACCACCTTCATCCAAATCCTTTTAGATCATTCCTTCATCCTACTTTCAGACCCTTCAAACCTAAAGGGTCCCCCTTGTTGTTGGGCCCTCACCTCCGGTTCTTCTAGAACATGAATGAACTATCTCAATCTTGATTGTATCCTTCCTACACATGGGTCCTTACTCTTGCTCTAGTGGTAGGCTCTTAGGAGTTTCAACACCCGGTCAAGGGTTCGACTACCCATAGGTGGTGAAATTCCACTAAGGCGAGAGTGTGTGGGGGTATGTGTGCGTGTGTAAAAAAATAAAAATAAAAAAGTCTTCCTACACATACATCTCAACATCTCATCTACTCACGTTGCTTCCTAAGTGCCATACTAATGCAGGGGCATTTTCACACCGGGCTCGAGTGGGATGGCTTGTGGGATGTGGGGGCACACTCGGGGTGGGCGGACTGTGTGAGGCACGCCCCACCCATGTGATGTGGGGCCTACGAGGGGGGTTTGGCCGAGGACCTAAACCATTGGATGTGAGGCCTAGGGTATGAGATAAAGGGATTGATTCGCCATGCTCTGTTAGTTTGAGTTTTTTTTTTTTCTTTTTCTTTTTCTTTTTTGAGAATTGATGATGTTGTATTAAAAATAGGAAAACTGAAAATACAGCAAAACAAGAAAAACAGAGAAAAGGAAAAAAGCCAAGAGGCAGCAAGAAAACTAAGAAAAAACACAGAGAGGCTACGCTGAGGTAGCGTCGGCCTGAAGAGCAAGAAAATCGAAATCCATTTCCCTTAATGATTCAGCATACGAAGCCCATTTGATCACCAATCTTAAGGCTTTGAGTGACACTGCCTCGACAGATGAAGAATCGTTGCGAAAACATCAGTCGTTTCTTTCTAGCCATACTGACCACTAGACGGCGAGAATAACCAATCTCCAAATGATTGTCTTCGACTTCCCTATCCTGATCCCATGCCATGCTTTCAGCAACAGATCTACCGAAGTGGAAATGCACCAATGAATGTTAAATTTTCCTGCAAACTCTGCCCAGATATAAGCGACAAAAGGGCAGTGGATTAACAAATGGTCCACCGTCTCTGCATCCTTCATGCAACACAAACAGATGTCAGGAATGATCATTCCTCTCTCCACCAGATTGTTGATAGTGAGTATTTTCTTGTTAGCTACTAGCCAGGCAAAGGCCACGATTCTTGAGGGGGCCGGATAGGACCAAACATAAGCAGAAGGGGAATCGGGAGAGGTTAACTAGTTGGGGAGGAGGGAGCTGTAGAGGGATCTAACTGAAAACTAAGCAGATTTTTCCTTCCTCCAAATGATTCTATCAGCCTCGAGAGGATTGAGATTAGCACTGTAATTAGCGTTGTAGATGCTTTCTAAAAGCTTGGCAAACTCAGGGATTTCCCAATCTTCTAGGTTTCGTCTGCAGCGGATGTTCCATTCCATCTTTCCCTCTAAAAAGAAACAGTCAGCCACCATGACATCGGAATTAGGAGCTAGCCTATAGATAGAGGGGAAGGCGTCTTTGAGGGGTTTTTCACCGATCCAAAGGTCCTTCCAAAAACTGATTTTGTTACCCATGCCTGGATCAAATCCGATACCTTTAAGGACGTCATTTTGAAGACGCATGATATTTTTCCAAATAAGAGAAGCCCTATGTAAGGATGAATGTTTGGTCCACCAGCCCCCACTCGAGCTGCCGTACTTACTTTTGATGATGTGGTTCCAGAGACTGCCACTGTCTGAACCTAACCTCCATACCCATTTCCCGAGCAAAGCCCTATTCATCTGCCTAAGATCTTTGATACCAGCCCCTCCTCTGTGCTGTTTGCAGACTTACTTCCAGTTCATCAGATGGAATCGCTTCTTGTCTTCTTTTGCATGCCACAAGAAATCGCGTCTCGATTTGTCGATAGCAGCAAAGACCGAACTGGGGCATCTGAAAAGAGACATATAGTAGATTGGAAGATTGGATAGCGTGGATTTTATGAGAGTAATACAACCCCCGATGGAAAGATAGCGACATTGCCACTTGGCTAAGCATCTCTTAAATCTGAGGAGAACTCTGTTCCAAGCAGACTTGGAGGGAGCACCTAAGCCCAGCGACAAGCCCACGTAGGTGGTTGGGAAGGAGGTAGTGCAACAACCGAATTGGGCTGTGAATTTTTTCGTATCTTCATCATCCAGATTTACCCCAAAAATCTTTGATTTACCCAAATTCACTCTTAGACCCGATAACACCTCGAAACAACAAACGGTTGTGCGCAAATTTTCCATCATGGAGGAAGAAGCTTCAGAGAATATGAGTATGTCATCTGCGAATTGTACGTGAGATATCGGATTGGGCATCCCTTCAATACTAATGCCACGAAGAATGCCCTCTACCTGACCTTTATGCAGCATCCTGGAGAGGGCCTCGTCCACTATGAGAAAGAGAAATGGGGATAAGGGATCGCCCTGTCTGAGACCCTTATGGCTCTTGAAGTAACCTTTAGGGGAACCATTTAGGAGAACAAAGAAAATTGGGGAGCCAATACATTCTTCTATCCATCTGCTCCACCTTTCGCCAAAACCCATCCGCTTCATCATATATAGCAGGAATTCCCAGTCGACATGATCATACGCTTTTTCAACATCCAAACCGCAGAAAATGCTCTTCGATCCTGATCGAAAGGCGGAGTGAAGGCATTCGTTGGCTATTAAGGAGCAATCTACGATCTGTCTGCCAGGAATAAAAGCGCATTGGTTTGAAGAGATGACCAACCCAATCGCCTTCTTCAAGAGGGATGCTAGGACTTTCACCAAAATTTTGTAAGGGCTTCCGATTAGGCTGATGGGACGATAGTCATTAACGGAGGCTGTGCCCTCGAATTTTGGAATAAGAGCTATGAAGGAGGATCCAAGACCTTTGGATATCCTACTTCTCGAGTGGAATTCAGAAAGGAAATTCATAACATCCGATTTTATCAGCTCCCAGAAATGGTGAAAGAAGCGGATTGGGAATCCATCGGTTCCCAGAGCTTTGTCTCCTTGGAGCGAGTCAATGGCCAACTTGACCTCAACTTCGGAGAAAGGTACTTCCAGCGAACTAGCCTCAGCGGGAGACAGAGAGCTGACTTCGAGGTTATCCAGCCGAGGTCTGATCCAGGAATCGCCTTAGAGCAGATTGCTTAAGTGGGAAATTGCCTCTGATTCAATCGAAGACTGATCCTCTATGCGGGAGCCATTGATGATCAAGCTACTGATCTTGTTAGCATTGGAATGCAGACTAGCAAGTCTGTGGAAGTACTTTGTGTTCTTGTCATCCTCCTTGATCCACCTAGCCCGAGATTTCTGCCTCCATGAAATTTCGTTCTCTCAGGCTCTGGCAGAGAGATTTTGGATTAGCTGAATTCTTCTAGCAAGGCGGTCTATAGTCATCAGCGAGTCTTCAGCGAGCGAGTCAATCGTTTGGATTTCAGATAAGATTGATTCCGTCTCTCCTTCTCTGGCGTTCCATTCAAGGTGCTTCCACTACTTCAGCTTCTACTTGAGAGATCTGAGTTTTGAGCTAAGACTATATGACCTGCAAAGCCATCTGCCTGGAAACCTTTCCACCAATCAGCGATCATGCTGTGAAACCCCTTGACTTTTAGCCACGATAAATCGAACCTAGACGGCTTACGGCCCCAGTTAAGCTCGTCCATTGAAAGAAGAATTGGCCAATGGTTGGATGTTGTTCGAGGAAGAACGGTTTGAGCGGAGGGGGGGAGCTGATCCATCCATTTAGGAGAAAGGAGGAAACGGTCCAACCTTGAGAGGATGGGGTTTAGGCGCCCGTTTGTCCAAGTGAACCTGGACTCGAGAAGGGGGACATCCATCAGAGAATTTTTGTCAATCCATTCTGAGAACGTTTTCATGGCTGTGTTAATCTTCGATGCGGGAGATTTTTCATTTGAGAATCTGATGATGTTGAAGTCGCCTGCAAAACAACATGGGCCCTGGAAACTTTGGCTCGACTTTGACAATTCTTCCCAAAAAGATTTTCCTTTCAGAGTCAATAGTGGGACCATACACTGAGCAAAAAAGAATGGAGACACCTGTAGACGTCTCTTTCAGAAGAACTGATAACGAATATCGGTCAGACCAGCTTTGTTGGAGAATCCACTGAGTAGAGATCCAGGCTATCAAGATACCCCCGGATGATCCGATTGTGTCTAGAGCTAACCAATTGATGTCCTTTGCATTCCATAAAGTTCGCATTAACCGGTCGTCGAACTTCTGCACCTTAGTTTCCCGAAAATAGACAATCTGAGGTTTGCATCTCAAACCATCTCCCACAGGAGGCCTTGATCAACTGTCTCTTCTATTTTGATCCCACCCCCCTCACATTCCATGACAGGATCTTCATGGGATAACTGAACTGCCCCTAGAAGCCTGTCGCCCTGCTTCGATGAACGTGGACTCCGAAAGTCCCGAAGAAGTGTGGAGCCGTTGTAGTTCTCTAACACTGCATGATTTGGACTTCCGCTTTCTGGTAGATCTTGACGCTGAAAGGGGGCCGTCCACGGGTCTCGACGCATTGAAATAAGGCAATGTAGTCTTCCGGAGTGCCCCCGAATGACAACCCAAGAAATCTTCCTACATGACTCATCGCATCCCTAATCCATTTCTTCCTATGAATGGTGTTGACGAGTTCGGTCCTGTCTGCTTCTGCAAGCTTCTTTACTTCCTCTCCTTTATCCTAGATTCCTGAACAACCCTCTCTAATCTGCAGTGGCATCGCCTCGATAATATCTTCTCCCGGGTTGACTTGAAAAAGAGAGATGAGGTTGTGGTTGGACCATTCTGACTGGACAGCTTTTAGAGCAAGTGGTTAGTTGTCCTACGTCAAAGTGGTATCAGAGCAAGAGGTCCCGTGTTCGCAGACTCCTCACTGAGGGTGATTAATACAAGGACATTTTCATACCAGGCTTGAGTGGGGTAGCATGTAGGATGCAAGGGCTCACACAGGCCGTCGTGTGAGGCGGGTGGCTCGTGTGATGCAAAACCCATGTGATGTGGGGCCTACGAGGGGGGTGGCTCGTGTGATGTGAAACCCATGTGATGTGGGGCCTACAAGGGGGGTGGCTCGTGTGATGCAGAACCCATGTGATGTGGGGTCTACGAGGGGGTTCCGCCGAGGACCTAACCATGGGATGTGGGGCCTGGGCTATGAGATAAAGGGATTGATATCGCCAAATATTATTGATTTTAATAAAAAGTGATCCATCAACATCTTAATACAGAACTCATCTTCCTCCATCGTTTGGTCATTTTTAAGTTGTTGAAGTAATCATTATATACTTAACTGTTAATAATAATGCAATTACTTTTTCAGAATTATAATGCAATTAATTGCATAACTGCTTTAGAGAACTTGGTGGAGAAACAAAAACAAATGTTCTGAAATCCATATACTTCCATCAAGGTGATGATCTAAGACGTTGTTACATTCATAAATTTCAAAGATAGTCAGGGGATCAAAAGAACAAAACTATAACTATTGCATGGGAGTCAAAAGTTTGAGACACCGAATTCAGTAGTAAGGATGTTGAGAGGAAACATCCTCTCTTTGTTGATCCCTCCATTGGCCAATTATATCATCAATCTCCTATGGATAATAAAAATATCTAGTGAGGCTTGTCGGTTATCTCCAGCTCCAAAACCATCTCAGAAAGGTTTTTGAACTTCATGATAAAAATTAATATTTTTTATAGTATTGAATAACATTAGAAGTGCCACCATGAAACCAAAGCAAGCAATAATATTGAGCGCAATGAGGATATGTAACTTCTCCCTCATGTTAGAATCTGCCCAAGGGAAAATAAAGATGGTAATCTTGCCATCCTGGATTGTGTTTCATTGTTGTAATTTGCCGGTTTTCTCAGCTTCTTTAATATTGCTACCTTTCAAAAAATAATTATAAAGAATAAAGCAGCAGCACCTCCAAACCACTGTAAGAAAAAAGGATTTCATTTCCTCATAAGACCTCAAATTAGGTAAACACCCACATTGATTCATCTGACAGTCTGAAACCGGTGGGCTACCAAATTAGTGAGCACAGAACTAAGAAAGAAAGAAAGAAATATGATCCAAATGATGATTGCAAATAGAGAAATTTCAAAAGGGAGGGATCAAAATTCAGCACAGCAGCAGAGAAACTTTTACCGCAGTAATAAGTAGTTAGAACACGGGCATCAGGTGCATACGTCCGTAGCTCAGTGGACATGCTGCGGACAGCATTATACTGCTCCATGTTTAATGGCTGGCAGGCAGTTAGGCATGCGTGTCAGATCATCAAGATAGTCAATCAAACAAATGAAAACGTATGAAGCTATTGCCCAACCATATCAAAGGACGACAAATGAACAAGGTTTGCAGAGAGGACAATAAATCTACACCAAAATGAGTATTTCAAGTTTTACATTTTTTCTGGTAGGTAAGATGCAGTTAAGGCAATTAAAAAAAAACATATGCCACCAGAACTCCAGTCCATGACTGTGGATTTGCGACTCAAGTCACATAAGTGAAATACCCAGTAGTTGTTTCAAGTTCATTTGCATCAGCATGTTCATACCTCATCCCATAAGTAGAAGTACGCTTTCTTCCAGTGAGCTTTTTTCTTCAAGGTTTCAACTTCTTTTTGCACCACATCTTTTGCATCATCACTACTGTTGCATGTCAAAAACAAATGCTTATCAAACCTCACACAAATCTTCAAATACAAACACCTGCAAAGTGTGAGCATGATTTGTGGCATACCGATTAAGAATTGGAGTATATGGTACTGCATATGCAGCCAGTCTTGGATCTGAATAATATTCATCTGCCTTTGGATGATCAGCTACATCAAGAAGAAATTTTGATTAAGCATTTCACAAGAAGCAGTTGACTTCACAATGATAATGCATTTGAGATCTGAAAAACTGAACTTCTATAATGTTAATAAATTAGACAGAAGTTAATAATCTACCACAAAATTATGTTTCTTTTACCAAATTACCTGGCCAGGGACAGGTGTATGTTAAGACACGCATGCTGTCTCCCCATCTGCAAAAGAATGGACTAATTCTAAATTGAAGAAGCCACTTGAAGTGCCTTTCTAATGCATCATACCACCCATCACTCCCATGTTGTACTCCAAAACGATCCTCAATCACAGTTTTGGATATCTAAAGCACAGTTAAGAAATTCACAACGGTATGGTGTCCATTTTCTCAATAATTAAGGAACAAAAGCAACCTTTAGTACAAGATCTCCGTAGATTGTCTTTTGAATCTCCCATGATTCAGACTATAGTTTGTATATCTTCATAAAAATTATCCGCGCAACAAACTCTTAATGCATTAAACAAGTTTTGGTGTCACATATATACCTGAACCCTTTGGTGTTTGACAATTACTCCTTTCAGTGAAAAAAAAAGAAAAAAGAAAGAAAGTGAAGGAATCTTTTTAAAAAGCAAAGGAATAACGAAAGGATACACCAAATACAGCTGGAAGTGAAGGAGTTAATGGAAGAATGAAGTCCCATACTGTCACACTCAATTTCACACGGATAGAAATGTTTGTCAAAGTGTCTTCATCCATCATGTCACCTGACCCATTATCTGAAGAAAACTCAGTAAATATCGGTGACAAAAGAACTGTTTTTAAAGCTACACAGGCAGATTTCACTCTTTCTACCTACAAAAAGGAAACAAATCCATAAGAACACAGAGAAGGACCAGGAGTTCTCCTATGTGTTTAAAATAAAACCAATGTAAACCCACCACTTCCTCAAATGTTCCCCCATCTACAGGTTCCACTATTTCAAGACAATTTTTAATTTCGGTGTATATTTGATACTTCTCAGATTTAGCTAGACGTTGTGCTGAAGACCTGTAAGAAAAGAACAAATCCATGTCCACATAACAGTAAGTACAAAATATAGAAAGCAGTAACAAACGCTTTTAATATGTAGTCAACTTAAAATAATAACTATCCGAAAATCTCAAATATAACTAAGAGAATACTACGTGCACAGGAAAACTAATATTTAACTGAAGAAAACAGGCTAGAATATCACTCTGCATCGGCCTTCAGAGCAGTAATGAAAATTTCCCCTTCATATTGACCAGGTGGTTGCCCAGAGGGGATGTCAACTGAAACCCAAATTGCTGTGGTTTCTCTGCAACAAAGAAAATGCCTCCACAGGATCAATGAGAGTAACATTCAAAAAAACTTCAATCACCCTGGATAGCAGCACTACAAAAAGCAGTTTTAATATTTCATGTGAACAGTACCCAGGAATTAGGTTTATTTGAGTGACTGGTAGATCAAGAGGTACAAGAGCATCAGGCACACCTAAGATAGACACAACACGGCGCAAAGTCAACGATTGTCCTACTACCAACCTGCAGAGAAAGCCACTAAGAAAAATAAGGTTCTCAAAAACAAAAATCAAACACAGGAAGAAGAAGCTGTATCTTCAAATATTGTCAAACCTATCACCAGAAGTGGAGCACAAGTCAGTACAGTGTACTTGAACAACCCCTGCAATACCAAGACCTCCCCAAGAAACCTTTGGACGTAAAGCAATTTGAGTGCTTTCTCTTTCATTTCTTGCCACCAGAAGAGATATCTGTAATGCACAATTTCAAAAAACTCTCTCAAAAACCAACACATTATCACAACTAAAGAACAGTTAAGAACAAGAAAAATACAAGTGTTAGCAGCTGCTGCAACATTTAATTACCATCCCCCTTTAGCATATTATTATTGATAACAAATGGAAACTGCAGTTGAGGTACATAACCAATCTTCTTTTTTTAAAGTGAGCTAACATAACCAATCTGTGCCATGGTTTCCCTAAAAACACACTATTGAACAGTATACAAGTCTTTAACGACATTTCTTGAAGATGTTTCAAGAATCAACTGTCCTTTAAAAAGAAACATCAATACTGTAGCCTCTATCCGATTCAACTTCATAGAAGCTTGCTATTAAAGGATCAGTTAAATGGGTTTTATTCCTTAACGAAAGGACAATTTTATGTGAGATTTCTGATTTATTTTTTTAATGTTTCCATGCATTGGAACTTACAGAAAGTACTTAAAAGTTAAAACTCAAAGCATTGAAATAGCATTTGACTAGGTTTCCCTCTGATGTGCCTCTACATTCCTCGCTTCACTATCAATGAACTTGGAATATTAGAAGTTGGACATCCACCAAAAGTCAAAACTTTAAGGGACAAACCAATGGCTTTGAAGTTAACACAAATAACAAATCACTTGCAAATCAAATTTACATAGGTCTCCTGCTCGTTAGATGAGCTGGTAGAGACAGTGTAGCATGTGTGAGTGATCCAGGGGTCAATACCTGGTAGTATTATCTTTCAAAAAATAAACAATAATAATTAATAACAAAGAGAGTTGATTGAATGACAGGCTTAAAGGAAATTGAAAATTAGGCCAGCAAGAACAGAAAATAAATGTCGAGCAAACTTACAGGCTCCAAAGGCCGAGGCATTTCTTGCTGTCCAATGTTTGCAGTGCTTGGCATACACCACACATGCAATAAATCTGCAGATGGAACTTTTGTAGGATCAACTACACCACCGAGAGAATTTGAACAGTTCGAGATACCATCACTCCATCCATAACCGGTCCCTCCTCCAGCGACACCTTCCACTGGAGGCATAACAACGTTCTGAGGATTCTCTGTTGAGCAGAATAAAAGGAAAAAAACATGGACAAACATCACCAGTTCTGACTATGGAAGCAAAGCTGCAAATTCTCTGCCAATCTCAACTGGAAGGAAGGAATGGAATGGGTAGAAAAATATGCAGGAAAAACAAACTTCAAAAAAATAGAAAGAAGAAAAAACCCGCTTATATCTTTAGAAAATGGTATCCATCTGAATACAAAAATGGCAGAAAAACCACAAGTCACTAAAGAACCCCAAAAAAGCCAAAACTAGAATCAACCCCACACCCCCCAAAAAAAAAATAATAATAATAATAATTTTTAAAGCACCAAAGGCAGCCCAAAACTACAACACACCGACCCACCTTAACCCAAAGAGATACGATCTACAGGAACTTTCAACATAGAAGCCCACTCCAGCAAATCCGACTTTGCTTTTCTAAAAGCATCCAAAGCCGAGCCACTCTTTCATGGCTTGGAACACGGAGTTGCCTTAGGTTTTCCGCCAAGAGATTCGCTATGCGGTCGATGGAAGTCTGCAGCCCTTGCATGGCTTGTCGATTCTCTTGTCACGCTACTTTGAAAGCTGCCGTCGTTAAAGGTAAATTCCCTTGAGCACTGCCCATGAGATTGTTGTCCGAACCGTCGTTAGAAGCCATCGTTCCAAGGAGAAACCTCACTCTGATACCAAACTAACGCAGGGGAGGACGTGAGGTCAAGTACCATCTTCCTTAAGAGGATAATTATTCTGAATCCATGGAACTTCTCTGGACTCCTCACACCGACTTCTCGAATCCACGAGGAAAGAAAGCAGAAAAATAGAAATAAATTCTAATAAATTCGAAATTGATTAATGAATCCTTAAAAACGAATTCACAACCCTTTAAATAGGGGTGCCAAGCAATGGAAAAGAAATCAGAATCAAACTACAACTAAAACTCCTAGAAATCGCGACTTACTATAAATAGTAAACTTACTATTTATAGACGGTCATGATGGCTACTAGTGCGCAAGGTTTTTGGCCAAAAATAGTAAGTGTCCTATTTGGCTTCACCAAACCGTTCTCCTAATTATTCTAAGCTCTTTTCACGTTGGGCGCAACTCCTAAAGCCCGACGGATGAAGAGTTATAATCAAACTAAAACTTACTATTTATAGTAAAAATAAAATTAAAACAGGGAAATGACCGTCGATCCAGAGGTTTTTCGCAATTCTGGGCGTCGCAACCTTGCATAGCGGGGTCGGTTGGCTAAAGTAGCTCGTTCTACTCCAAAATCATATATTTTACGTAACTCGTTCCGGATTGCGAGATACGCCCGATCTAAGGTCCGATGGTCCAGATCACTTCTGTCATCGACCGGACCTTTTCTAATCCATCTTGGCCATGAAACTGTCCGCGACCTGCTCTACACCAATTCGTCCCTTGATTTTAATGTATTTCAAATAAAAGCCCTCGGTTCCCGCAATCTACGGCCTGTTAGGTGAAGAGACACGTGGGATTTATTAATCAGCTCACGTTTTTTTGCTAAGTCCAAATTGGAATGCATTGAAAGGACAACTAGAATCTACGATGGATCCAAATATAAACCAGCCCAATATCAACCGGTCATTGCCTAAAATCTTCTAAACGGTCTCGGATTCGATAGTGACCCTTAGGTAGCTGCTCCAGAAGCTCCATGGGACCGTCATTATGTATGTGTTTTATCCATGCCATCCATCTCTTTTTTCATATCATTTTTAGGGTATGAACAAAAAAATGAGGCAGATCCAAGGCTCAAGTGAACTACAGAGTAGGAGTTAAATTTCCAACATTAAGAACTTCCTGAGGGCCAAAGAAGTATTGAGCAAGCTGATATCTATGTTTTCACTTCATCCAGTTTGATGTTACTTTATAAACAGGTTGGATGGCAAATAAACATCACGGTGGACCTTGTGAAGACTTCAACAGTAGGTGTCATTATCCCCACTTAATCTTAAGGTGTGGTTTACTTGTGCTTTGGATCTGCCTCATTTCTGGGATAATGCCATAAATGACCTGAAAAAATGGATGGACAGACAGGATAGAGCAGATACATCATGGTGAGGCCCACAGAACTTATCAAGCAAAAGAAAACACGAAAGCTTTATTAATTATAGAAATACAGTACATTAATACAGGGATACGGATCCTCGACATAAACAGAAAATTTTTATTTTTCCGCATCCTCATTGTTCCACATCATCACTGGCACTATAGTACGATGATGTAGCCCAAGCAGAGGATCTGGATCCACACGTTGAAATTTCAAATCTTCTGGAAGAGGACGTGGACCCCATATTGCGGGTACAAGGTTATCACGAACATGGGTGCATGAGCATATGCTGGCGAGACCGAGAACGAAAATCGACGTAGGATCATGGACAAGGCGATCTTCGACTCGACCAACGACAGATTGGGGCCCGCACAAGCCCTGGGCCCCAATCCAAACGGGAAGAATGCACCTAAATTCTTTCTTGCATCGGAAAATCTCAACGGATTGAATTCCCCTGCATCTTCGCCCCAAAGATCGGGATCGTGATGGACGGCGATCATCGGCAGGTAGATCTGCGTACCGGCTGGGACGTCGAGGTTCCCCAGCTTCACGTCCTTGCATGTTTCTCTCATCAGCATCACTGCCGGAGGGTACAGCCTGAGAGTTTCGTTGAGTATCATGCCTACCTGCAATTACAGTAGATTGTTTATTAATTAATCCACTCCATCTAATTTGCCAGGCCGACAGGTTGTATACTCAAGTG
The DNA here is from genome assembly GCA_030180095.1 of Magnolia changhungtana. Classification (NCBI taxonomy): domain Eukaryota; kingdom Viridiplantae; phylum Streptophyta; class Magnoliopsida; order Magnoliales; family Magnoliaceae; genus Magnolia; species Magnolia changhungtana. The sequence goes on along the minus strand of JASAUF010000234.1, from coordinate 1,489,337 downwards.
GGGCCCACGTTTGGATGGCCCATGCACCAAAAACTCCAAAGAAAGAAATAATGCAAAACTTCAGTTCATATTCAACCAATGAAACACCTGGGATCTTTCAAGCTTGAGGATTTGTGTTGCATGGTCATTCAACATCAAGAACCATTGAATGGACGGTTTGGATAATTGAACCTTGGCCCCACTTGAATAACCTGAAAACCTTAAGAGTATCCTAAAATCCAGGAAATATGAACCTTATGTAGTGCATGGCTGCTGAGGTGGTGAATCTCTGGTAACCAAAATCATATGATTCCACTTCAACTATTACCTCACCTGAAATCCCATTGGCATGTACACTTGGACCTCATGTTGATTTTATCATGAATTCATGATATCAGGTGCAACCAAACGCCCCCTAGGAACTTATTTGGATACATGGATTCCATGGATAATGTAGTGATTATTAATTAATAATTTTCATGGTCATGTTAGAAAACAGTATTATTTGTATAGCAAGTTGATTTGTCAGATTGATTAGACTACATTCATCTTATTTATTCGTGTAAGATTATTTTAAATGTGGATACGTGTAATAATTATTGTGTAGGACCTTTATTAGGTGGGCCCCACATGATCATCAAGCTAGATCATATTATGGGGTTAACATAGTGGACCCCGTTATATATGTCGAATTCTTATAGATAGGTATGGGTGCGGTTAAACTGACACTATGATCTCTATGCATGTACAACATTTGGATGGACATGAAACTCTTAACAATGCGAAGATTTTTAAAAGAAGAAGAAATTTTGATGGGCTTAACTTATTCAGGTCCTTTCCTACATCTTACTATGTTGTTAACCTCACTAATCCCTCCCATGCAAACCTTTCTTAAGGTGTGTAAGTTGCGGAAGATCCAAACAGTTAGTTATGCACACACAAATGACTTACTAATCAGTTTGATCATTTGATTCATAGCTATTTTTTATTTGATTTCCATCATTGATGTATAGATTGCTCCATTAATTCTGCAATTTAATCTAACATTTTAGGTGGATTTCACCTATCGAGTTAGTCAATTATATATCTTGTCAGTGGAAATTTATTTTCATTTTCAAATGGATTCCCCGTGGCAAAACATGCCTTGAAGATGGGCGAAAATGTAGCCGTTGTGTTTTTATCGCCAGTGTTCACCAGCTTTAAAATTCAATTATGTGCATTTCAAACTGGAGTTGAAATGATTGCAAATCAGGGCTACTCCTTGGTTATGAACAGGGCGGTGCTAATCCGTCTTGGGGTGCATCTGTTGCACCAAATATCATGATTTATCAGTCTTATTTGATGCAAGAGTTTATGAAATTTCATGAGACTTGGTACAACCAAATGGTAATTTGTCTCCATTTAATTCAATAATTGCAATTGAATTCAATCAAGCATCCAAACGCAGCCTAAAAAGAGAACATGTTACTCACAGTTTTGAGGTGGTTCAAGCTCTCTATGGAAGGAGGCTCAAGGGGGCCACAAACACTGAGAACTTCTTCACGGGCCTTGCGCTGCCACTCTGGGTGCATTGCAAGGAGGAGAATAGTCCATGTGAGAAGGTTAGCACTCGTTTCCTTCCCTGCAAAGTGGAACGTCTTGCACTCATCTATCATTTCATCGATTCCAATTCTTTCTCCTCCAGCTTCATTTTTATTGGCCGAGATCATCACATCCAGCAGGTTCCCAGAATTTCTACTCATTTCCCCATTCTTCTGAATCAACTTTCGCAGGGAATCGCGGATTTTTGTGTCCAGCTTCCACCTCATTATGTTCTTCTTTGTAGGCAAGAACCTATAAATTGTATTTAAAAACAAAGAAAAGAAAAGAGTGAAGTATTATTGGAATTTTACTGGCATTATTCTAAATACAAATATATTTTTGTGATTAGATTGAACTGTCCACCCAAACTGGTCGAGGCCTAATTTTTGGTTTGTACCATGAAGCTGGTTTCGCTACAAAGCTTTGTAGGTTAGTCTTAACCTATAAAGCCATATGTGGGTCCCATCATGTGATATGTGTCCACTCATTTTCTCCTTGACATCCCATGGTTAAGCTGGTTGGTGGGCCACATTACATAAGACAATTGAGTCGGGGAAGTGCAATATTGAAATCTTCAAGACTGTGTATGAGGCCAACCATGTCTTCTATACGCCATCTAATCTGCTTAAAAGATATGCCCAACCAAGATGAATAAACAACCCAAACTATCAAGCTATTTCAAAACCTAGTGATGAAAAGGAAAAATGATGGAACTTAAATTGAAATATTAGATAAGTACTTGTTTTTCATTGACTGTGAGGTCTTGAATTTATATAAGAAAAATGACCCTAATATAAAATAAAATGACAAATACAAAATCTTATTATATCCTAATGACTTATAAACAAAAGAAGCAAAAATTCAAAGGAATGAAATATTTTCCTAATATACATATGAGAAATAAAGTCCTTCCTAATACTTAGGTGCACTAGCTATATCATGTTACATCGCCCCTGAAACCTCTAAAATCATGGTGGGGTCAGTTCAAGCTATTTTTAAATGTCAAGGAGAACATAAGGGGGTGTACATATGATAAACAGATTAAATGTTATTAACACGTCACAATGAGCTCCATGCATTGTTACGTAATTTAATTTTAATGTACAAAACTTTATAATAGATCCGCACATCATGCGGCAAGTTAAGCAGAAAATAAGATTGGCAATGGCCCAGATCACTCAAACATATAGGGCTAGGGATTGGGCCTTAAACTTGGCTTTAGCGCCAATCTGGGCTTGAAATTTAGGTGTGGTACTGTTGGATTGTGCCAGACTTAGGCCAATCACTGTAACAATTTAAACTTTTTGTGATGACTTTTTTAGCGACGAGTCTAATTTCATTGCAAAAATTCAATTTTTTATGACTGACATTCTAAGTCGTTGCAAAACTTATTGTGAAAATTTGGAAATATTACGTGGCGGAAAATGCTTTTTGCAAAGAGTTTCAATGGTTATCACTAATAGTCACTTTTTGTGATGAATTGGGTCTCTCTCCAAAAAAAAAAAAAAAAAAAAAAAAAAAAGCATGGATGGTTGTAAAAAAAAAAAAAAAAAAAAAAAATCCTTGCAAGCGTATTGGATGTACATAGATATTCTAAATGCACCCTTGGTCCATGGTCATGCTTAGATGATAAATTTATACAAAGAGTCTCATCATGGATTAGAAATATGCGGTTCTGCAGCCTTTCTAGCTCGATTAAGGATAGAATAGGGCTAAGCCCAGCCCTAAGTGCACCCATTGCCATCCAGTATAAACATTAGATAAAATACGCAATCCCTTATATTTCTAATTATCAAGTTATCGGGCCTGAAATCAGGCCGAATGCATTCCGTGGGCCGGCTTCTCCATGGTCAATCCAAAGATGGCCCAAAGTAGGCTGGATTTCTACTAGGAAAGCCCAAGCCCATTTGTCACCTTACACAGTAATATAATACCATAGGGTCCTAAGTTGGTAGTTGATATTGTAGGCCCTACTATGAATGGACCATGCCCTAAAATCTCACAACTTTGGACGGTCCTACCATCCATTGCGTGTCCATTTTCCTGGAGAAGACCCAATGGTAGTTTACAATCGTCCAATGTTTGAGATCTTGTGACGAGGTCGACACACATTTGAGCCCATCAAATCAACGGTCCACATAAATCCTCTCCCCAAAACGTCCTCACCTGAATCCGGGAATGTAAAGAGTGCGTAGAGCCTGTGAGACCAGGTACGTTTGCTGTCCTTGCAATTGGAAGACGAGCTTTCCCTCTTCGTAGCTGCTTCCAAAAGCCGCTTTCGAGATAACGTCGGATGTGAGATTCTGGAGCTCTCCAAACACCTCCAATTCAAATTCCCGCGCTTTTTCTCCCTCTCTCTCCCATCTTTCCAGCATCTTCTCACAGCTGTCCACAATCCAAGGCACCCAACCCTGAAATAAGACGAGGGGGCGTAGTTTACGTTAATGCGTAGATTAGAATCAGGGGCACCAACCAAGTTTACTTGCCCCGTTTGGATAAGTAAATGGGGGTAAATGGAGGAAAGTGGGAGTAAATCGAAGGTAAATAATATTTTAAGGGTGTTTGGATAGAAATAAATATATGCAAATTAAATAAAATGAAAGTAAATAAGCTTATAAATTAAAGCCTAAGAATTTGGAAATAAATGTGCTGAAATGTTTTTTTGAGCTCCCTCATCGCACGACTAAACAAAGATGGCGCTGCGCACATGTCCACTGTATATATGATATGCTATTAATGCTCGAAAATCATTCAAATATCGATTACATCACTAAAATCACACCAATAAAGTGATTCAAGCCATTTAAAGGTTGGTTATCTAAATGAATGGTTGAAAAGCATTGGCAAGTTACTTGTTTGTTGTGACTTTTATATTTGTAGCCCGCTTGAGTCTTAAATTTATTTTTATTTTTTTGGTAAATTATATATTTCACGTTCCAAATCTTCTTCTTTACTTCTATCCAAACAAATTGTTTAAATTTTAAATGCATTTCATTTGCTCCCATCCAAACACATGCTAAGTAAGTCTCATGTCATTTACTCCCGGTTCATTTACCTCCGGTTTCATTTCTTGTCTACCTCCATTTATAAGCTTATGAACTAAGCTTGATATACTTTAAACTAGGCTTGAGCCAAGCTTGGCTAGTCTGGTAGTTTATTTAACACCCATCTGCCCAGCCTGTTTGGGTTTTCAAGGCCCTTTTGGGGAGCAAATTACCTCCACACGGTAAGGGTAACACACCTTGATGAATTTGTTGTATATGCACCATCCATCAGCTCATTTTATGACGCGTTCCCAAAGCTTATGCAGATCCAAATCTCAGGTGGACCACACCACTAGTGAATTACCATTAAAAACTTTTTTTTTCACACAAGTTTTGGATCAAGCCGATCTTTGTCTTTTCCCTCCATATGGGCTGGTTGATCTCATGGGTTGGATGGCCAATAAACAGTACGATGGACTCTAGGAAGATTTTAATGATGGGCGTTCAATCACCACTGCTTCCTCTGGTGTGCTCCACTTGAGATTTTCTATTGTAGGCATTCAATTCCCACTGCTTTCTATGGTGTGGCCCACTTGAAGTTTGAATCTGCTTAATTTTTTAGCTCATGCCTTAAAATCATCTCACAAAATGAATGGACAATATGAGTATAACACATACATAACCGTGGAGCTCATAGAGATCCCCATTAGTTTGCCATATACAATACCTCAGCTAGCCCAAACCCGGCCCATTGACAGCCCCATGAGTAAGGGAAATACACACAGAACCTACAACGGTTGCAAACGGGTGGGGATGATGGGGTTTTTTCCCCGTCTTCGACCGGTCCTGAGCCCCGCTCGACCGGTTGTAGGTTCAAACCCTGGCACGACTCAAAGTCCAGCGAGTTCGTGCTGTTTTTCTTGGAGGCTAAGACCAGTCCTGGAATTCCAGGACCAGTCGAAGGTGGGCTTCGACCTATCATGGACAGGCTTCGACTAGTCGAAGGTAACGTAGTTTGTTCCGCGATTTTGCGCGAAACTGCGGATTTGAGTCCTTTCGCAACCGAGATGCGAAAGGGAAGTTTCCTAAACTATAAAAGGGGTTGCCTAGGGTTTTCTAAGTAATGCAAGAGGGTTTTCTAAAGCTTTACAATGGATTTGTTAAAGGGTTTAGGGCTATCAAAAGGTGAGAGAGAGAGAGGAAGCTTATAGAAGGGAGGTTCTACTCGAGTAGGTTAGCTACTGTGCAATCTATATCTCAGCACTTCTATGTCCTCGTAATCAGTTAGATCTCTCCGTTTTCTCTATTTCTCTTATTGTTTATCCACTCCTGCATGAGTGAAGAAGTTTGTAACGTTCTACTTCATAGTGGATTGTTGATCTGGACGAGGTCCCATGGTTTTTACCTCTTTGAGGGTTTTCCACGTAAAAATCTCGTGTGGTGTGTGAATGATGCATTGATTGTTTTCATTGCTTTATTATCCATAGTTCTGGTTTGTTTTGGAGGGCTAGATCCTAAGGTTTTGTGCAAGGCCCCCCAACAGTTGAATGGAGGGAGACACGAACCAAATCTATTTTAGTAATTGAGTAAAGATTTTTGGCCGAGATCCAAGCCATTAAAGTTCAGGTAAGGTATGGTTTAGGTCTAAGTAGAATAAAAAGGCTTATTTATTTAATTGGTCGGGTCTAAATTTAAAAGGATCTTGACATGAGCCATTTGTCTCAAGAGATGGATTTGGGTTGTGTATAGCAATTAGAAGTGGGTTTCATACAAATAATGTCGAAATATGTCAGTTAAATAAGGTTTTAATCAAATTAGATCCAATAATGTTATAATCGGATGTGTTAAATCTGTAATTCCTGCGTTGCTGGCCTACTTAACCAGTTGAGGGGGTTGCTTGACCGGTCGAGGCTAGCTCGACTCGAAGTCCAATGTGTTTTCTTCTTTTAAGTGCTCGGGCCGCTTGACTAGTCGAGGGTCAGGCTCGACCGGTCGAGGGTGCCCTTCGACCAGTCAGGACCTGGCTTGACTAGTCGAGGGTTACGCAGATGCGGCGCGGATTCTACGCGGACTGCATAAATTTGAAGCAGTTTCGCAGAGGTGCGAAAGAGGAGTTTCCTAAACTATAAATAGGGGTTCCTAATGCTATTCTAAGGTATGCTAAAGCTTTCTAAAGTGGTTCCAAGGATTCTTAAAAGGGTTTTAGGGTTTCTAAAGAATGTAGCAAGGGTGAGATTCGAGGTTGTTCGAATCAGGTAAGTCCTCTCTCTTTGTAATTTATGCTTTCATAGTGGAATTATGTCCCTTCGTGCCGTAGTTTTTTCCCGCAAAGGTTTTCCACGTAAAATCGTTGTGTTCTCTTGTGTTTTCTTGGTGCTCTTGGATTGCTATCCTAAATCTAGATCTGTGTGATTCCGTAGCAAAAATCCCCAACAAATAATACATAGCTTTATTCCACCAGATGAGTGCAGTTTAGGTTTTATGGCATAAAATCAGGCATTTCACTCTGCAGCAGAATATCAAAGCAAATGAATAGTAAGAAAAATATTTTAATCTTATATCTACTTTGTTAATCTAGACCATTGGTATGTTGCATCCCACCGTGAGTGGATCATGGCCATAAAATCTCCCTGATTGGAAGATCCTACTTGCACCTCTTTTTTTTTAATAATTGAACGTGGACCGTCTCTGTTCTTCAACCTCTATTTGCAGGCCACGAAATGAAAGGTTACAAACAAATCCACGTAGAGCATGGCCCATCCAGCCTGGTTACAAGAGTTGCCCCACCTTCAGAGTGGGATGCCTGAAAATTAACGCTATCCGACCATGAATTGGGTCACCACATGAATTTAGAGGTTTTATATGATAGTATATTATTTTCTATGGTGGCGCACCTAATGACTTTATAGGCCGAATATTGTTGGGACTTACATAATTACACAAGTTGCATGGCATTGCAGAGCACGTGGGCCCACTTTAGAAGAATAATAGGCAACCATCCAAAAGCTGTTAAAATTGGTGGTGGCCCACATGAGGTCGGATTAGCTGACTCTTTCTGGCCTCCAACGTTCACGGTGAGGCAAAATTATCAAACATGTTAAAAGTGCTGGTAGTAATGTGCTGAGAACAATAAATAATCTTTAAAAAACTGAAAATTATATAATAAAAGTAAGAAAAGATGATATATTTGTTTGACTAGAGTTGTGATTGAGTCCATTCGAAACCAAATTTGTCCTCCTTGATTATGTCTGAAAAGCAGTATGAATTTTGGACAGCTGGCATCCAGGATACAATGACTATTACCCGGTCCCAACGATGCACTCGTTGTACATGAGTTCAAATGAGATGTAAATCTTAACCAAAGTGAGCTGACTTAACAGCCTCAATTGACAAAATAACACTAATTATGAATTAAGAAAATGAGTAAGTATATATATATATATATATATATATATATATATATATATATATATATATATATATATATATATAAAAAAACTACGATTATGTGCTTAAAACACCTTTTAAATGGGTTAGGTCTGTTGGGTTTGAATTCAATAGGTGCAACTACCCAAATAGACGCATCTCTAGATTGAAATTTGCGCAAAATAGATAGGTGTAACTCATAGATTACGGAACAAAATTGTTGGTGCGAGTGTAGCGTGCACACATGCACACATCCACATCCCAGCATAGCTCGACACATGCGCGTGTGGTCAATAGCATAAGTTCGGGCTAATAGCACCCTATTGAATCAAGCCTCATGTAAAACTCATCTCTTATATAATTAGGTTTTTTTTTTTTTTTTCTTTTCAAATTAACAATAAATAAGCTAATATATATATATATATATATATATATATATATATATATATAAAAGAGAGAGAGAATTTTAATATTTTGAAACACTTTGTTTTAAAATCCTTTTAAAATACAACACAATGCCCCAAACACACTTAGGTAGGCCTCACCTGCAGCCCCTCTAGGATGAGTTTACTGGGATTGTAGAGGAAACGGCCTGGTGAGTTGACCATTGGAAAGTCTATTCTCAACCGCCTCTTCGTTTCATGCAGGGACAGCCGATCCGATGAGTAGACTAGGATGACGTTTGGGCATGGCCACCACATCCAGGATCTTGAACATAGATCCTTGATATTGGTTAGGCAAAGCATGGATCTTGAACAAACATCCTTGCTATGGTTCATCTGTCTACTTCATGCGTGTGGAGCCCACTTAATCAACGGATGGATTAGGAAGCTATGTGGGCCCACTACGATTTCTATATGAGCCTGATGTTCTAGGCCCATGTGCCTGGCCCATTTCCAACCTAGTTTTTTAGTTAACTCAGTAACAGCGTTCCGAGTCAAGCTGAGCTTTTGTACTTTTAAACCAGGGGCGGCTTACAATTTAATTTTTTTGAGAACTTAATTAGCAATAAAGTAGGTAGTTGTGGTCCTAGGTTTTAGGAGAAGAATTTATTGGGAATGATGATATTATTTTGAAAAGAGACGATAGATTTAAACTGTTATTATTGATAGTGCTAGTTTTTAGGATTTGTTTTTTATTTTCTATTTCAAATCTGTAAACTAATTTTCGAGATGTTCCAATTTTGTAGTCCTTTCAATAAGTTTTATTTTAAAAATTTGAGACTTTTTTTCTTCTTCTTAATTTTAATTTTGCTATAATATGGGACCTTTGAGAGAAAGGGAGAGAGAGAAATCTTACTTTGACTCGTTCCATATTCAAGACCGAGTTAGCAATCTTCCTATGCTGGGCCCACTTCTCTCCCTTCAAGTTCACCACCCCATTCCCAAGCAACTGCCTTGATAGAGGATTCATGGTCAGCTTCTCAAAGGCCCCACCAGAGTTCATCAAAACCTCCTTGATCAGCTCCGGCTCGCCTATCGCTAGCCGTGGGGTGGTTCCAAACCAATAGATGAACGTCTTACCATAGATCTTTGACCAGTGGTAGTATTGAGGGATGACCCTGCGCACGATGTTGTGACCCAGAGGCAATGGGTTGGCTTGTGCTTTCGCAATCAACTCCCGAGCATCCCCTGCATTGCCGTTGATCAGACGGCGAGGTGGACCACGTAGGCCTTGCCTGATGAACTGAGCTTGTAGCCTGTATGGCACCCATATGAAGGAGTATATGGATTTAAGGAGGAGAAAAAAGAGGAGGGAAACGAACAAGTATGTGAGAAAGAGAGAGAGATGCATTGCATGGAAATGGTGTAGTAGAGAGAGAGAGAGATGGGTTTTGAAGTGTAACCAAAATGTAATATTGAATGTTTGTAATCTACTCTTTTTTTTAATACATCTCATATTGCTGGCAAAATTAAGATACATTGTACGATTGTCCATTTAAATATTAAAAGGATCTCTCTCGATCTCACGTTTAAAAAAAAAAAAAAAAGAGTTCAGGTTACCAAACTTGTTTGACTGACTCATTTGTATTTTATACATTACATTGGTCGTAAGAGCAATGAAACAGACGGATTAGATCGCAATAATAAGTTTTTGAAAGTCTTGAAATCTCCCCGTGGCCCCACCTGATCCTGATAAGTTGTCAGGATAGCGCGCCTATGGTCTGTATATGGCCATGTGCGAGGTCCTGTGGGCCGGATAACATAAATTAATGAAGAAGTCCCAGATAGCATTTTGTTATCACTTATCAGTGGGGCCCAACTATAGAAAACAGTGTATATCGAAGTAGATAGAGCTGATTTTTGGATATATACACAACTAGTTGGACGGTCTAACTAATTGCTTCATTTATGAATCAATTAATGATAATTAATGCTGGGGACGTAATTTAAATAGGTGGATTTCCTTTGAAAACTTTTGCAGGGAGTAAACTTAGGTGGGGCCTACCGTGATGTTTGTGAGAAATCCACCCCGTTCATCAGTTGGGTGATATCATTTTAGGTGATTAATAATAATAAAAAAATGAGTTGGATCTAATACTTAATGAATCAAAATGATAATTAATTGAACATCCACAGTTAAAATATTAATGGGGCCATAGAAGTTTTGAATTAGCATAATATTTGTTTTTTCAGCTCATCTTAGTAGGAATGACGTTATGAATGATATGGATGGCATGTAAACATCATAGTTTACCCTAAGGAGGTTTCAACCGTACGTAGGAATTTCTCGGCCCACCTTTTCCTTTAGTGCAGCTTACTCAAGTCTTTGATCCTCATTTTTATTCTGATACCTTAAAATGAGCTCAAAAAACGAATGGGCGGAGTCAATTTCTCACAAACATCACGGTGGGCTCCACCTAAGTTTACCTATGGAACTTCCACTTCAATAATTTAAACATCACTTTGCAAAAGGAGTGTCCCGCTTAAGTGGGCTCCACATTAGCATTAATGTGAAATCCACTTCAACAATCAGTTGAGTCATCTCACTATAGTTGGACCACATGGTACGATTGGTAAGCATAAAGAGACAAGCATTTAATGGTTAGAATGGATTTTACATCCTCACTATAGTTGGGCGTAGTGAGCCCATAAAAATCAAGGGTGAACGTCTTTCTCACAAATGTTTTTTTAGCGGAACCCACTTGAATCACATATCAACCTGATTTCTTGACTACAGGCGTAGTGTAGATCACACATCTAAGTGGTCGGCTTGTGGGTTCAAGTACCCACCAGTGGTGAAATCCCACGTTGTGCGTGTGTGAGGTGTGTGAAAAAAAATAAAAATAAATAAATAAGTGGTCGGCTTGGATCGTACACACGCATCATCGTAGCCCCTTCAAAAATCACGTGTGGGCGTCCGTCTCCCACAGGTTCCAAGAAAATAGCGCTAGTTTTGAAAAAAGCGTGGTATTCCCAGAAGAGACTCATTGCGGACGTGGATTGCGTCTTACCCCCTCCCGGACGGATGGTGCCCACAGTGATGTAAGTGTTTTATCCATGCCGTTAATCGCTTTTATCAGCCCATTTTAAGATATGAAACTAAAAATAGGCAGGTACACATCTCCAGTAGACCACACCAAAGGAAGCGGCGGTGATAATGACAACCAACAATAGTTTGAGATACGCCCACTCTTCAAATTTTAAGGGTCCCACCGTGACATTTTTAGAAATCCACTTCAATCATTACATATATAATCCCATGTTAGGCTAGGACAAAAAAAATCAGGCTAATCAATGATTTAAGTGGGCAATACCAATTGAAACAATTGAGAGAGACTTCCACCCTTGATTTTTATAGGCCCTATCATGATGAGAATATAAAATCTACTCAAACCATTAGCTCTCACACCAAAAATTAGGCCTCAAACCTAAAAATTTGGCACATAAGTGATTAAAGTGAATCACACCAAGAGAAAGAGCCTGGAGGATGTTCTTTTTACATACACATTTTTAAATCATGTGGTTCAAGTGAACCAGGGATGGAGCTGATTGTTTTGCCCTGGGTCTAACTTGAGGTGGCTCACCTAATTGTCTGATGGATTTTACATAATACTACAGTGGGGGCCACTTAAGTAAGCAACTCTTTTTCATCAATTGAAATAACTTTTAATGGGAAATTTTGACTAGCATTAATTGTTCATTAAACGCCCAGCTAGTTGGATGAAAATGAAGCTTACAACTAGTTGTGTGAGCATCTCTCTCTCTCTCTCTCTCTCTCTCTCTCTCTCTCTCTCTCTCTCTCTCTCTCTCTCTCTCTCTATCTATATATATATATATATATATATATATATATATATATATATATATATATATGCGCTCGACCTCATGAGTCCGTCCCATGAGGTCGAGCTATGTGGGCCCCACCGTGATGCGTTTCGAACATCTACCCCATCAGTCAGATGCACCATTCCATCGTGGGCCTAGGTCTCAAAAATCAAGTCAATCCATGACTTGTGTGGGCCACACCACATACAGAAGTGGAGAGGGGTCGTGCACCATTAAAACATTCATAACTATTTTTGAGGGCCCACCGAGATGTGGTTTGCAAATCCAGCCCATCCATTATGTGTGTCCCACTTGAATGAGGGTTCAGACCAAGCTTCAGGCGCATGCAAAACTCAAGCGGGCCCCACCAAGTGCTTTTATATGTTTTAACGGTGTCTTCACATACTTTTAGATGGTATGGTCCACCTGAGTTCCGTACACGGCTGATTTTTGAGATATCCTATAATTTAAAGGGAACCCACCAAATGCACGGTGTTGATGGTCGACACGCATCACGGTGGGGCCCACACAGCTCTACCTCACGGGAGCTTATCCTCAGGTCAAGCGCATTATATATATATATATATATATATATATATATATATATATATATATAGCGTAAAGCTCGTTCGTGAGTCGAGAACCGATTCGGGCCCCACGTGATGCGTTGAAAATTTTGAGAACCCATCATACGTGATGAATCATTCCAAAGGGGGAACACATGTGAATCAAGTCAACCTCATGAAACCCTATAGTATAAAATTTTACTTTGATTGAAACTTTGGTGGCACCGTGAAAATGTAAAACCATTTCTTTCCTTTCGATTTGAATTTCTCTTTGATCAACACCGTCCATAGATGGTATGGATAAAAATTTTAGATAAAAGTAAAACTTGGTCCCTGGGGTTTCATTAGGTGGGGCCACCAAGAACTTTTACATGTTTTGACGTTATCATGTATGTTTTCCGATGGTATGGCCCAAAGTTACGTGGACGGCGTCTCGGGACATGTGGGTCCACCCCGGGCTCGTGCATATGGTGGACTGTCTCTTCGAAAGGCATCTCTCTCTCTCTCTCTCTCTCTCTCTCTCTCTCTCTCTCTCTCTCTCCCACACACATACATATATATATATATATATATATATATATAGTCCCGGTCTCCTGCGCACAAGGCCGCACAGAGTTTCAATGCGAGCTTGTATATGAGCGGTTAGATTCCACACACGACTGAGATTCGACAGCCGTGAGAATGAGAGAGTTTGCAAAACAAAGACTCGCGCCAAGATTAACTCAGTACCCTTAGTGTATTGAGTAAACTCTGTGGGGTCTACCATTATTCATTTATTTTTATTGACTCCATTCATCCATATTAATAGGTAATTTTAAGGCTTTAGCTCAAAATGAAAGCATATCAAAATCTCAAGTGGACCACACCATAGGAAATAGTGTGATTGAACCTCTACCATATAAAAATTCTTAAAGGCCACAGAAGTTTTGGATCAAGCTGATGTTTGTGGTTTCTCTTCATATATATCTTTTTGATCTTATGAACAGTTTGGATGATAAATAAACATTACTGTGGGCCCTAGGAAGATTTCAACGGCGGAAATCATTATTCCACACTGTTTCCGGTGGCGTGGTCTACTTAAGCTTTGGATTTAGTTCGATTTTTTGGATCAACCCTTACAAGTAGCAGGAAAAATGGATGGACGGTTTGGATAAACTACATACATTCATAGCCGGCCCAACTGAGTTTACTCAGTATAATAAAAGTATACTGAGTAACTCAGTACGCAATCTGATTTCCTGAAAATTAACCTTGACTTCCTGTAACACAAAGATCTGTGGGCCCCACCACTATGTTTTTGTTGCATCCAATATGTCGATCTGTTTTTTCACCTCATTTTAGAACATGAGCCCAAACATGAAGGAGACCCAAAACTCAAGTGGGGTCCACGAGTGAGTATTGAACGTCCACCGTTGAAAAATTAGTGGGCCCACAGAAGTTTTGGATCAAGGATATAACTGTGTTTTCAGTTCATCCATGTAGGAATCACCTTATGAACGGTGTGGATGGCATATAAACATCACGGTGGTACCATGAAGGTTTTAACGATGGTACCATGAAAGTTTTAATGGTGTAATGGACCGTGCTTTGTAGGCCGATCATAAGGTGATTGATGTATGTGTTTTCCATTCATCCATGTCTGTGTAATCTTATTGAGTAAAATGGATGGATGGAGTGGATAAAATAGGTAAATCATGGTGGGCCCCACAGAGTTTACTCAGCATGTTAAGCATACTTAATTGCTCAGTACATGTAATCCACTTCCGGTTATGATAGAGGTGGTACCGATGCAATCGGGGATGCGAATTGCTTTCTTACTTTGCTAGTCGCTAGGTGGCTACTGTAAGGTACTTTGTGGGCCCACTATGATATATGTGTTTAATCCACGCCATCCATTCATATTGAATGATTATTTTAGGGCATAATCTAAAAACGAGGTACATCCAAATCTCAAATGGACCACACCACATGAAACAGTGGTGATTCAACACCCACTATTAAACAGTGGTGATTTACCTATTTTATCCACTTAGTTCATCCATTTTAGTGGATAAGATTACACAGACATGGATGAATGGAAAACACAAATATCAGCTTGAGCCAAAACTCCTCTGGCCTGAAGAATTTTTCAAAGGTGGATATTCAATTTACACTTGTTCTTATGGTGTGCTCCACTTGAGCTTTGGATATGCTTGAATTTTGGGCTCAACTCATAAAATGAGCTGGAAAAACGGATGGACGGTGTGGATAAACCACATACATTAATTCATGGTGGGCCCAACATAGTTTTGTTGAGCATAATAAAAGCGTATAAAGTAACTCAGTGCGAGCAATTTTATTTCACGGGACCTGCTACAGCCGGATGGCAAATAAACATTACAGTGGGCTTAGAAAGTTTTTAACAATGGGTGTTTAATCACAACTGTTTTCCTGTGGTGAGGTCTATTTGAGATTCGGATATACTTTGTTACTGGGCTCATAATTCAAAAAGATCGAAAAAATTAGATGGACGGCATGGATTAAACACATACATTATGATCAACCAAAAGAGCACAATCCAATAGCCTCCCAGCTATATACAACATGCGTACGAGTCATTGTTTTGCAAACTCTCTCACTCTCACAGCTATTGAATCCCAACTGTGAGTAGAAGAATCTAACAGCTCATATACAAGTTCACATTAAAGCTCCGTGCGGCTTTGTGCGCAGGAGACCATTTCTGATATATATATATATATATATATATATATATATATATATATATATATATATATATATATATATATATATATATATAAAAAGATAATCCTCATGATGGAGCCAACCTATTGGACAGGCTGGATGTCATGCACACACAACAGGTTGTAAGTTACCCGCCGCTGGATGGTAACTTATTGTCAAACGGGTTGGACTGGAGACTATCTCAATAACGAATAGGATGATCCATTTCACTCCCAGGGACCACGTACTAGGACAGATGATTGGGACCATCCATCTCGCTATAAATGGACTTGGCTGATTATTTGGAAAAATCCCAGTTGAGCAGCTAACAGCATAGGAATCAAATGTTGAAAGTGAAAATCGCCAACGGTCAACATCCAACAAGGAAAATCAGGTGACTAGGATTTACTCCTGAGTGTGATTCTTCTATACTCGGACCCCACAAGATGGAAGGTTGAGATCATCTCACCATTCTTGCATGTGGATCCATCACCGATGAGCCAAACAAAGGGCCCTCAGCAACCATTTCCACCAAGTAGGCGGCGCTGAGTAAAATATATTTCAGATATGTAGATAATGGCTAGCTTGGATTGGCTCAGATGTACTTTTGGAATAATGCAACCAACCAGAGAGTGTGGGCTAGAATAATCCTATATATCGATCAATCTATGTTTCAATTTTAAAAAGGGTGGACCATTTTGATATGTCGGTGCGGCTAGGATAATCCTATCGATCCAATCGATCCATGTGGGCTGACAAACATTGGTCTAGAGGGCACTAATCAAATGGCTAAGATCGTTCGGTCCATGTCTTCTCTGTATCCTGGAGGCATCCACTGTAAGGGCCACTAGACAGATGATCCGGATCATCTGATTCAAGTAGAGATCTGGGTCCATAATAGGTGGGCCAATGGATAGGGGACACCAACAGTGGGCGCAGCTTCAGTAGATCTCCGGATCCATAGAGGTGCGTGGGGCCCACCTTGATGTATGTGACTACATCCACGTTGTACATCTGTATTGAAAACTCATTTTAGGGCATTATCCAAAAAATGAAGCAGGTTCAAATCTCAGATGGACCATAGTACAGGAAACAATACTAGTATTAAAAACTTCTCTCGTGGGCCACAAAAGCTTTGGATCACAATGATATTTGTGTGGTCTCTTCGTATAGTTCTTTGCCACCTTATCAACCGGTTGGATGGAAAATAAACATTCCTGTGCTGAGCTCGGCCCAAGCACGTCACTGTGATATATGTGTTTTATTAACCAATGCAAGGCATTTTCACACCCGACTCGAGTGGGGTGGTCCGTAAGATACGGGGACACTCTCGGGGTGGGTAGTCCGTGTGAGGCGGCGGGTTCGTATGAAGCAGAACCCATGTGAAATGAAGCCCACAAGGGAGTTTAGTTGAGGTCCTAACCCATGCGATGTGGGCCTGAGCTATGAGATAAAGGGACTGATTTGCTATGCTCTATCAGTTCGAGCTTGTTGAGCAAGTGGCTAATTGTCTTGCATCAAAGTAGTATTATAATGGGGGTTATCATATGGATGCGGAGGCAAAGGTGAGTCACGCTCACATGAGCCTTTTCAGGGCTTTAATTGTGTGTTTGTGGGTAGTGTTACCTGTAGCGCCAATGACAAGCTTTAACTTAGGTTGAATAAATCCACATTGACTCTCCAACTTGCAAAAGTGATAACCACTCAGTGTAAGTTTCTGACGGGCAAGATCCGATTATCTTGGCAAGCTAGCTACAAAGTATACGCTTGAAATTGGGTGCACAATGCTATAAATGTAATGTTATGGATGAGGATAAGCAGGGGGTTGAGAAGGGAATATGTATTGCACGAAGCTAATGTAAGGATAGATGAAGTTAATTGACACCCAAACCCAGCCCATGTCAGGCCAGTCTCGGGTGCACATTAGATGTACCCCACCCATTGACACCACCGATGATGATGATGGTAAGGATATTTATCCATATAATGCAACTGGACTATTAGATTGCAGATCAAACCCCATCTCATTTTGCAATTTACTCTTGAACTGTCTCCAACCTTCATACCATTTATCCTCAAACCATCCACACAATGGGCCACTAGATCAATGATCAGGCAGGTCAGGCCTATTCGTGTTGCCCCATTACCCCGCAGCGTTCAGGGCTACAATTTACTGTGCACTAGCTTTGTTCAGTACTCCTTGTTTGCATTCCCCATCTATCAATCTGATAATAGAATCCTGCATCAGCAAACGTGCCAGGGAGTTTTATTTTGTGATCAATACCGCTGATCAAATGGACCACAGAAAATGCCCTGATTCAAATTCGTAGCCCCATGTGGTGCAAGTAGATGGTTAGGAATAGAATGAGCCATCCACATTCAAGTAAAACTCAATCAAGGATCAAAATGTTCTAGATCTTTGGGCGTGGCCAATTTTTAGGTATCTCCACACATGATGGGGCCCATCAGATCATCAACCGATTCCTCAACCACATTTGCCAACCTTTTTTTCTTTTCTTTTCTTTTTTGGGTAACAGATAATCTCAGTATTCTCTTTGCTTCTGTAAAAAGGCTTTGTTTCTTTTTTCCTTTCTTTGTAAATTTATCACCTTTGAAAAATACAAATAAAAACCAAGTCTTCTCTTTATAAACTATAATATAATACTATCAAGATGTCCTCTATTTGTTATAATGGGAGCTAATTACAAGAAGAGGGAAAAGGAATTGCTGAGTTATTCAGGATGTGCATGTGCGGAAGATCTCAGCTCGCATGACATCAATTGGCATGTGATCAAGCGTGTAACGTTCTGGACCTAGATAGACACCCGTCTTCTCTAAGAGCGCCAGTCCTTCATCTCTACCGTACCTTGATGCATAGAGCTTTAGATATTCTATATCCTACACATCATAGATGACACAAAAGTTCCAAGTAAAGATGAGCTTTTTACCCAGGAAAATAACATGGCTATAAATGTGGAAAGAGGGCTATTCAACCTATTCAATTTGTTAAGCAGCGTAGTTCGGTAAATTGGCGGGCCATAGACATGATCTCGGCAATAGCATTCACAGCTACAAATGTCAACCGAGTTACATGTAACAGGAAACTGCCAATAGATTATATCTGCATTTATGGGCAACACAAACACCCACATTGGTGGGAAAAGGAAACAGCAATAGCTGCAATAATAGGAATTATATGTGATTGTCGACCTGAGCATATGCATCACATCGCTAGGCCTCAAATTAGTACCAGTGGGGCTCATGGTTTGGTGATTCTGACTGTTGTTTTGATGGACCCTGCCATGGAGAGAAAATGCCCCAAGAATCTCCGGGATCAGAATATCCAAACAATCTAGTCCTCACCATTTTTACAGTTGAATTTTGACTACTTGTGTGTCATTTTTTAATTGTCTATGAGCGGCCACGATGGATAATTTTGGGGCGCAGTATGGGACTGATCAGATATACCATGACCACCAAACCATGCAACCTACTTTTGCAGAAAAAGGCTGGAGGATAGTATGAATATTCCTGGGTCAATAAAATGATGCTCAAGCATCATCAATGGATTTTTATGAACCCCTGTCAAATACCTGCAAGCCGCTGAGGATGCGCTCTAGCCTGGCAGAAGCGACGGGTTGATGAGATGGGGAGAAAACCTCGCCAGGATAAAACAAGACCCCATCGCCTGGTGGAAGCCCACGCCTGAATCTTATCTGCAGCATGGACATTCAGCACCAAAAATTGGTGAATGTGAAGTAGCTTAAAGGCGCCCTTTACTCATCATCATCAGATGTGGATACAGAGTCAAAAGCCAAGCAATACCTCTGCACTCGCAACCGTTGATTTCTCGTAGCAGTTGGCACCCCAATACAGGAACCCCTTGCCACCTTCTTTCCATACTCGCCACATCACTGCACGGTGTTGTGTGCCCCGCATCCCGAGGTGCCAGTTGGGGTGAGGATCAGAAGGTCCCATGCACACGTAGGTCCACCATTCCTGCATGAAAGAACATACCTCAGCTTCCCTCCTATATACTGAGATAGATGGTTATGGATAGACTGAATACAAGGTCGAGAACTTGATATTGCTTAGGATTAGATTCTGATTGTAAATAAGTTGTTCTGCAGTCTGTATATAGAGTTGTTATCTTGGGAATGAGAGTTTGGAGTTCGCACAGAGCACACTTGCCTCTGCCCTCTTCTTCTTGATGTGCAGGCCCTCTTTACTGTTCTTTCTTGAGCAGACCGAGTGTGCCCATGAAAATGATCTTGAAACCCAACTTGGCAAGTGTTTCAGTGTCTCATTAGCTTTCCCTTGATACATTATACAAAAAAGATGTTCATGTGTGATGCTCAATCACTAATTCCAAGGTTCTGATATATTTGACGAGACCTTTGCTTGATAGTGTTATGAGTCTCCTTATTTTATACCATAATCGACCGAGAAAAAAGATGCTATGAGAATTATGAACCATGCAATCACTACAGAAGTCTGCTGGACACCACCAAAAAAAAAAAAGAAGAGGTGTTTTAATTCCATCCACATGGATCTCCTATCCATGTCAGTCCCAAAAAGTAGTATTTAGTTTTCAACGTGTTATACAGACACACGGGCATAAAAATTATAAATTCCATAGATGCAGATCAACTTATTATAAGCCAGATGTGTGGTACACCACACAATATTTTAGTAAAGTGAATTGAAAATTTCATCCAGAACACTGTTAGCATAATTTTTAAGCAATTGCAAAAATGCGTCCAGTTACTTCACGCAGTTACAACTTAGATTTTCAAAGGCTAACCAAGGTAAAAGCAAATACAGGTAAATTGGCACACCTCGATAACAGTGGTGGTACTCAATGTAACGTGCACCGATGGCAGAAAAAGTGAAGAAACGTGGATATAATCAGAAGCATACCAGATGTCAGGGCAAAAATCAGCCAAGCATAATTTTCTTTCTGATTGAGAAGGTTACTCAATCATGCAAAATTCCCAATCAATCATCATTGCAAGTGGGAGAAGAAGTAACATATCATATAATCTTTATAATATTACTAACGTTAACTGAATATGGAAGTATTAGTGAAAGGTGTCACTCCAGACTCACATGTTGGACCTTTCCCCACCCCTCCCCCCCCCCCCCCCCCCAAAAAAAAAAAAAAAAAAGAAAAAGGTGAGAGCCAAAGGACCACCCACGAGGTATTGCATTAACCCTTAATGGTGTTACCAAAATAACACTATTCAAGCAACCCTGATTGCCTGAGCACTTTTCTCTTTGATTCATTCACTTGAAAGAGATGATGACCTGGATGTGATCTTCAGATTGTTGGATTAATTCCATGATGTGACAAAAATGGTGCAGGTTTTTTACATTTAGTTGGTGTGATATTTTGCATGGTCTTTCTGGTGATCCTTGGATGAGCAGCTCAATTAATCTGAAGGATTAAGATGGGTCACAATTTGCCTAGGTGGAGCCACTTCTACATCTTTTGTAGGGTCATGAGTTAATCAATAGCACTGGAGTTGATGTTTCACATTGGTAAACTCATCTAGTTATCCTCTATCCTTTACTATCTCCTGAACCTTTTGTCTCTCCTCTGTTTGCTCCACGTATGCCGCATGTGCGTCTTTTACTAGTAAGATATGATTTATGTAACCAATGACATATAAAACAAGAACACCTCCATAAATCTTACCTCACCATTCTCTGGCTGTATCTCTGCAATTATATCTTTAACCAAATCCTCCCGATTACCTAGAACCCACTCACTGCAGAAGTAAAACAAATCAATACCAACCATAATTGTCTTGTTGCGAATGCTCATAAATGTAATGTTACTTGGATATTAGAAGTTACTACCACATCTTGTATTTTAAGCAACTACAATATCTGATAAAGAACAATAAGCCTAATGCTTGTTTGAGTAATAAAACCACAAAAGCAAGAGCGTAAGTGTAGTGTACTTGAAAATAGCATAAATTCCCGACATTAACGCTACATGCTATGTAGCGGAAGGCCCGTATTATGTATTTTTTTTATTATTTTAGAATGTTGAAGAATATGACTCTTGATACTTTTAACCTATAAGATTTTTATTTCTTTTCATAATTGTGAATGGTTTCAATTAGACATTATTAATTAAAGTGGTTTTCTTAGAAAGTTTTTGATGTGATAATTATTTGATTTGGCTTATATATGTGGATTGGCTTTTGATAAATGATAACTAATAACTTTTTTGAACATGCTTATAATTGATAAAATGAATAATCTTTTAGGCATTTTTATATTTTTTTTCCTTTTTTCACTATTTATTATATTTGTCCTATTTTTAAATTAAAAAATAGAAGTATCATGTAGCTTACGCTACACGCTACGTATTTATGCTACACGCTATAGAGGGCTGAGCGCTACGCATCACGCTACCGCTATTTAAAACACTGATAAAAACAAAACAAAACTTGAAAGGACATTAATCTCGCTCATTATTATGACTCATGGAAGAGCAGTCATCATGGTTTTAGGGGGAAGTGTAGGAATACCTGTGGTCTACAAAGCAACAGAACCCTGGCATCCTTCATATTTATTTGATTAATAAAAGGTATCAGAACGTAAATATTGTTTTTTATAAGTCAAATTACTTCATTAAAGGAAAAAAGTAGGTACAGAATAAAAATACAGCATGGGAAGCTAGCAAGGCTGCCAAGATAATTAACCCAACATGCAACAACACAAATGGGAAACTTCAATTCCCTACACAAGCCCTTCCACAGCCACCTACCTTTCTTACCCCAAGCTTTGGAATACCAACTCTCAAATAACTGAGAGACAGATATTGAGAAGACCTGATTCCTCCCAAATTTCATTAAGAGAGCTGACCAAACCTCCGTATCACAGTGGATGAGGAGGTGGTTAGCTAACTCCTCGGCCTTGAAGGAAATGACGCACCTAATAGGCATGCATATCCCTTTCTGTGTAACTGGTCTACTGTTAAAATTTTAACCCAGCACGCAAGCCACATTAAGGCCTTAATTTCTAAATGGAACTTGGCAGACCATAGATTGCCAACAAGAAAAGGGAGGATAAAGGAACTGTCGGACAGGAGATAGGCGAGAGACTTTACGGACAATCTGCCATCCCACTGCAGGCTCCATACGTGCAAGATGTTATAGTGTAAATATTGTTCATCAGCCTCAGGTACATATTCCTCTACAGTTGTATTATGATAGCATAATTATCCAGTAATCATGGAAAACATCCCAAAGGATTCCCTGAAATTTGCAGTTAATACAATGGTTTTTCACTTCTCCAAAATATGTCCAGGTAGATTTGGAAGACAACCAATGATCAGAGCATATGCAATAAAGCTACCCTGCTTCACATGAAAGGTAAACAGGTTCAGAAAAGGCGGGTGGAATTCCAAACAGGCTAAAATGCAGAATATTTGTGCATAAACTCCGCGCTACGAGTCTCATAACACTGCCCATCACCCAAACCTAGATGTGGAAAGAAGTAGCAATGGGATTTCAAATATATCTTATATATGAGCAGGCAAACTATAGCACAAGGACTAAAAGATCCTGCCAATGGATAGCATGTACACAACCAAAATAAATTGGTACCTTGTACAAAATATTTGAGTATGAGGCCGTAGAAATTTTGGAACTTTAACAAAAGCCTCAAAGTTACTAGGTGCAAGAGGTGCATCACTTGGCCCTGCATTGAAGAAGAGATCCATGAAACTTATATAAGGAAAGACCATATATCCAGTTGTAGACAATCAGTTCCTGACCATCACTCATACGTAAAAGGCGAACAGTACGAGGACGTAACATGTGCAGAGTGATGTTAGTTGAAACCTGAAAGTACCCCAATAGCAAGAAGCAATATTATGGTAAATCATGTTATGAGGACAGACTACGCTGTCACTGACAGCCATGTTTTAAATTAAGCATGTGAGATGAGCATTTGAATGCAGAAAAATTAACAAATATTTATGGGTCCTGTCTCATCGCTTGGCCCTGCATGGAAGAAGAGATCCATGAAACTTACAAAAGGAAAGACCATATATCCAGTTGTAGACAAACGGTTCCTTAACCATCACTCATAAGTAAAAGGTGATCAGTACAAGGACGTAAATTGTGCAGAGTGATGTTAGTTGAAACCTGAGAGTACCCCAATAGCAAGAAGCAATAATATGGTAAATCGTGTTATGAGGACAGACTATGCCGACACTGACTAGCATGTTTTAATCAAGCATGTGAGAAGAGCATTTGAAAGCAGAAAAATTAACAAAGATTTATGAGTCCTGTCTCCCACGTCTAGCCTCCTTTACAGAAACTCTTTTCTAGTTTCTACAATATGCCAAAAGCTAAGGATTTTGAACTATATTATAATTCACTGCCTTGAAAAATGCTATAAAACACTCTCTTTTTTTCCTGAGAAGTGAGAACAAGGCTATGAGGGTTTCATTACATGATCATCACCATCACCATCACCATAACTATAGCCTTCTTTTTTAAAATAAATAAATAAATAAATAAGGTGACAGAGATTATATTTAAAAAAAAAACGGGGGGGGGGGTGGAGGATTACAAAGAGGGAGGACCTTCCCGCTGAGTTAGCCTTCTTGAAGCTATTTGAAATTGCCTTTACGGATCCTGTTTCACCAATCATGTCTATCCAAGGCTCTATTCTCTGTATGCAAACAAGCCTCCATATCCCTCCTCACCACCTTCATCCAAATTCTTTTAGATCATTCCTTCATCCTACTTTCAGACCCTTCAAACCTAAAAGGTCCCCCTTGTTGCTGGGCCCCCATCTCCAGTTCTTCTAGAACATGAATGAACTATCTCAATCTTGATCGTATCCTTCCTAGTCTTCCTACACATGGGTCCTTACTCCTGCTCTGGTGGTAGACTCTTAGAAGTTTCAACACCCGGTCAAGGGTTCGACTACCCATAGGTGGTGAAATTCCACTAAGGTGTGAGTGTGTGGGGGTATGTGTGCGTGTGTAAAAAAATAAAAATAAAAAAGTCTTCCTACACATACATCTCAACATCTCACCTACTCACGTTGCTTCCTAAGTGCCATACTAATGCAGGGGCATTTTCACACCGGGCTCGAGTGGGGTGGCTTGTGGGATGTGGGGGCACACTTGGGGTGGGCGGACCGTGTGAGGCAGGCCCCACCCATGTGATGTGGGGCCTATGAGGGGGGTTTGGCCGAAGACCTAACCCATTGGATGTGAGGCCTAGGCTATGAGATAAAGGGATTGATTCGCCATGCTCTATTAGTTTGAGCTTTCTTTTTTTTTTTTTTTTTTTTTTTTTTGGAGAATTGACGATGTTGTATTAAAAATAGGAAAACCAAAAATACAGCAAAACAAGAAAAACAGAGAAAAGGAAAAAAGCCAAGAGGCAGCAAGAAAACTAGAAAAAACACAGAGAGACTACGTTGAGGTAGTGTCGGCCTGAATAGCAAGAAAATCGAAATCCATTTCCCTTAATGATTCAGCATACGAAGCCCATTCGATCACCAATCTTAAGGCTTTGAGCGACACTGCCTCGACAGATGAAGAATCGTTGCGAAAACATCAGTCGTTTCTTTCTAGCCATACTGACCACCAAACGGTGAGAATAACCAATCTCCAAATGATTGTCTTCAACTTCCCTATCCTGATCCCGTGCCATGCTTTCAGCAACAGATCTACCGAAGTGGAAATGCACCAATGAATGTTAAATTTTCTTGCAAACTCTGCCCAGATATAAGCGACAAAAGGGCAGTGGATTAACAAATGGTCCACTGTCTCTGCATCCTTCATGCAACACAAACAGATGTTAGGAATGATCATTCCTCTCTTCACCAGATTGTGGATAGTGAGTATTTTCTTGTTAGCTACTAGCCAGGCAAAGGCCACGATCTTGAGGGGGTCGAATAGGACTAAACATAAGCAGAAGGGGAATCGGGAGAGGTTAACTGGTCGGGGAGGAGGGAGCTGTAGAGGGATCTGACTGAAAACTGAGCAGATTTTTCCTTCCTCCAAATGATTCTGTCAGCCTCGAGAGGATTGAGATTAGCGCTGTAGATGCTTTCTAAAAGCTTGGCGAACTTAGGGATTTCCCAATCTTCTAGGTTTCGTCTGCAGCGGATGTTCCATTCCATCTTTCCCTCCTTTAAAAAGAAACAGTCAGCCACCATGACGTCGGAATTAGGAGCTAGCCTGTAGATAGAGGGGAAGGAGTCTTTAAGGGGTTTTTCACCGATCCAAAGGTCCTTCCAAAAACTGATTTTGTTACCCATGCCTGGCTCAAATCTGATACCTTTAAGGACATCATTTTGAAGACGCATGATATTTTTCCAAATAAGAGAAGCCCTATATAAGGATGAAGGTTTGGTCCACCAGCCCCCACTCGAGCTGCCGTACTTGCTTTTGATGATGTGGTTCCAGAGACTGCCGCTGTCTGAACCTAACCTCCATACCCATTTCCTGAGCAAAGTCCTATTCATTTGCCTAAGATCTTTGATACCAGCCCCTCCTTCTCTGTGTTGTTTGCAGACTTGCTTCCAATTCATCAGATGGAATCGCTTCTTGTCTTCTTTTCCATGCCATAAGAAATCACGTCTCCATTTGTTAATAGCAGCAAGGACCGAACTGGGGCATCTGAAAAGAGACATATAGTAGATTGGAAGATTGGATAGCGCGGATTTTATGAGAGTAATACGACCCCCGATGGAAAGATAGCGACATTGCCACTTGGCTAAGCATCTCTCAAATCTGAGGAGAACTCTGTTCCAGGCAGACTTGGAGGGAGCACCTAAGCCCAGCGACAAGCCCACGTAGGTGGTTGGGAAGGAGGCAGCGTAGCAACCGAATTGGGCTGTGAATTTTTTCGTATCTTCATCATCCAGATTTACCCCGAAAATCTTTGATTTGCCCAAATTCACTCTTAGACCCGATACCACCTCGAAACAACGAACGGCTGTACGCAAATTTTCCATCATGGAGGAAGAAGCTTCAGAGAATATGAGTATATCATTTGCGAATTGTACGTGAGATATCGGATTGGGCATCCCTTCAATACTAATGCCGCGAAGAACGCCCTCTTCCTGACCTTTATGCAGCATCCTGGAGAGGGCCTCGCCCACTATGAGAAAGAAAAATGGGGATAAGGGATCGCCCTGTCTGAGACCCCTATGGCTCCTGAAGTAACCTTTAGGGGAACCATTTAGGAGAACAAAGAAAATTGGGGAGCCAATACATTCTTCTATCCATTTGCTCCACCTTTTGCTGAAACCCATCCGCTTCGTCATATATAGCAAGAATTCCAAGTCGACATGATCATACACTTTTTCAACATCCAAACTGTAGAAAACGCTCTTCGATCCTGATCGGAAGGCAGAGTGAAGGCATTCATTGGCTATTAAGGAGCAATCTACGATCAGTTTGCTCGGAATAAAAGCGCATTGGTTTGAAGAAATGACCGACCCAATCACCTTCTTCAAGCGGGATGCTAGGACTTTCGCCAGAATTTTGTAAGGGCTTCCGATTAGGCTGATGGGACGGTAGTCACTAAAGTAGGTTGCGTCCTCGAATTTTGGAATAAGAGCTATGAAGAAGGATCCAAGATCCTTGGATATCCTACTTCTCGAGTGGAATTCATATAGGAAATTCATAACGTCCGATTTTATCAGCTCCCAGAAATGGTGGAAGAAGTGGATTGGGAATCCGTCAAGTCCCAGAGCTTTGTCTCCTTGGAGCAAGTCAATGGCCGACTTGACCTCAGCTTCGGAGAAAGGTACTTCCAGCAAACTAGCTTCAGCGGGAGACAGAGAGCTAACTTCGAGGTTATCCAGCCGAGGTCTGATCCAGGAATCGCCTTGGAGCAGATTGCTTAAGTGGGAAATTGCCTCTGATTCAATCGAAGATTGATCCTCTGTGCGAGAGCCATTGATGATTAAGCTGCTGATCTTGTTAGCATTGGAATGCAGACTAGCAAGTCTATGGAAGTACTTTGTGTTCTTGTCGCCCTCCTTGATCCACCTGGCTTGAGATTTCTGCCTCCATGAAATTTCGTTCTCTTGGGCTCTGGCAGAGAGATTTTGGATTAGCTGAATTCTTCTAGCAAGGCGGTCTGTAGTCATCGACGAGTCTTCAACGAGCGACTCAATCGTTTGGATTTCAGATAAGATTGATTTCGTCTCTCCTTCTCTAGCGTTCCATTCAAGGTGCTTCCAGTACTTCAGCTTTTGCTTGAGAGATCTGAGTTTTGAGCTAAGACTATAACCTGCAAAGCCATCTGCCTGGAAAACTTTCCACCAATCGGCGATCATGCTGTGAAACCCCTTGACTTCTAGCCACGATAAATCGAACCTAGACAGCTTAGGGCTCCAGTTAAGCTCGTCCATTGAAAGAAGAATTGGCCAATGGTCGGATGTTGTTCGAGGAAGAACGGTTTGAGCGGGGGGGGGGCGATCCATCCATTTAGGAGAAATGAGGAAGCGGTCCAACCTTGAGAGGCGCCCGTTTGTCCAAGTGAACCTGGACCTGAGAAGGGGGATATCCATCAGAGAATTTTCGTCAATCCATTCTGAGAACGTTTTCATGGTTGTGTTAATCTTCGATGCGGGAGATTTTTCATTTGAGAATATGATGATGTTGAAGTCGCCTGCAAAACAACATGGGCCCTGGAAACTTTGTCTCGACTTTGACAATTCTTCCCATGAGATTTTCCTTTCAGCGTCAATAGTGGGACCATACACTGAGCAAAAAAGAATGGAGACACCTGTAGACTTCTCTTTCAGAAGAACTGATAACGAATATCAGTCAGACCAGCTTTGTTGGAGAATCCATTGAGTGGAGATCCAGGCTATCATGATACCCCCGGATGATCCGATTGTGTCTAGAGCTAACCAATTGACGTCCTTTGCATTCCATAAAGTTCGCATTAACCGGTCGTCGAACTTCTGCACCTTAGTTTCCTGAAAATAGACAATCTAAGATTTGCATCTCTCACAGGAGGCCTTGATCAACTGTCTCTTCTGTTTTGATCCCACCCCCCTCACATTCCGTGACAGGATCTTCATGGGATAATTGAACTGCCCCTGGAAGCCTGTCGCCCTGCTTCGATGAACGTGGACTCCGAAAGTCCTGAAGAAGTGTGGAGCCGTTGAAGTTCTCTGACACTGCATGATTTGGACTTCCGCTTTTTGGTAGATCTTGACGCTGAAAGGGGCCGCCTACGGGTCTCGATGCATTGAAATAAAGCAATGTAGTCTTCCGGAGTGTCCCCGCATGATAGCCCAAGAAATCTTCCTACATGACTCATCGCATCCTTAATCCATTTCTTCCTATGAATGGTGTTGACGAGTTCGGTCCTGTCTACTTCTGCGAGCTTCTTTACTTCCTCTCCTTTATCCTAGATTCCTGAACAACCCTCTCTAATCTGCAGTGGCACTGCCTCGATAATATCTTCTCTCGGGTTGACTTGAAAAAGAGAGATGAGGTTGTGGTCGGACCATTCTGGTTGGACAGCTTTTAGAGCAAGTGGTTAGTTGTCCTACGTCAAAGTGGTATCAGAGCAGGAGGTCCCGTGTTCGAGACTCCTCACCGAGGGTGATTAATACAAGGACATTTTCATACCAGGCTTGAGTGGGGTGGCATGTAGGATGCAAGGGCTCACACAGGCCGCCGTGTGAGGCGGGTGGCTCGTGTGATGCAAAACCCATGTGATGTGGGGCCTACGAGGGGGGTGGCTCGTGTGATGTGGAACCCATGTGATGTGGGGCCTACGAGGGGGGTGGCTCATGTGATGCAGAACCTATGTGATGTGGGGTCTACGAGGGGGGTTCCACCGAGGACCTAACCATGGGATGTGGGGCCTGGGCTATGAGATAAAGGGATTGATATCGTCAAATATTATTGATTTTAATAAAAAGTGATCCATCAACATCTTAATACAGAACTCATCTTCCTCCATTGTTTGGTCATTTTTAAGTTGTTGAAGTAATCATTATACACGTAACTGTTAATAATAATGCAATTACTTTTTCAGAATTATAATGCAATTAATTGCATAACTGCTTTAGAGAACTTGGTGGAGAAACAAAAACAAATGTTCTGAAATCCATATACTTCCATCAAGGTGATGATCTAAGACGTTGTGACATTCATAAATTTCAAAGATAGTCAGGGGATCGAAAGAACAAAACTATAACTATTGTATGGGAGTTAAAAAGTTTGAGACACCGAATTCAGTAGTAAGGATGTAGAGAGGAAACATCCTCTCTTTGTTGATCCCTCCATTGGCCAATTATATCATCAGTCTCCTATGGATAATAAAAATATCTAGTGAGGCTCCTCAGTTATCTCCAGCTCCAAAACCATCTCAGAAAGGTTTTTGAACTTCATGATAAAAATTAATGTATTTTATAGTATTGAATAACATTAGAAGTGCCACCATGAAACCAAAGCAAGCAATAATATTGAGCACAATGAGGATATGTAACTTCTCCCTCATGTTAGAATCTGCCCAAGGGAAAATAAAGATTGTAATCTTGCCATCCTGGATTGTGTTTCATTGTTGTAATTTGCCAGTTTTCTCAGCTTCTTTAATATTGGTACCTTTCAAAAAAATAATTATAAAGAATAAAGAAGCAGCACCTCCAAATCACTATAAGAAAAAAGGACTTCATTTCCTCATAAGACCTCAAATTAGGTAAACACCCACATTGATTCATCTGACAGTCTGAAACTGGTGGGCTACCAAATTAGTGAGCACAGAACTAAGAAAGAAAGAAAGAAATATGATCCAAATGATGATTGCAAATAGAGAAATTTCAAAAGGGAGGGATCAAAATTCAGCACAGCAGCAGAGAAACTTTTACCGCAGTAATAAGTAGTTAGAACACGGGCATCAGGTGCATACGTCCGTAGCTCAGTGGACATGCTGCGGACGGCATTATACTGCTCCATGTTTAATGGCTGGCAGGCAGTTAGGCATGCGTGTCAGATAATCAAGATAGTCAATCAAACAAATGAAAACGTATGAAGCTATTGCCCAACCATATCAAAGGACAACAAATGAACAAGGTTTGCAGAGAGGACAATAAATCTACACCAAAATGAGTATTTCAAGGTTTACATTTTTTCTGGTAGAAAAGATGCAGTTAAGGCAAGTAAAAAAAAAAAAAAAACATATGCAACCAGAACTCCAGTCCATGACTGTGGATTTGCAACTCAAGTCACGTAAGTGAAATACCCAGTAGTTGTTTCAAGTTCATTTGTCATACCTCATCCCATAAGTAGAAGTAAGCTTTCTTCCAGTGAGCTTTTTTCTTCAAGGTTTCAACTTCTTTTTGCACCACATCTTTTGCATTATCACTACTGTTGCATGTCAAAAACAGATGCTTATCAAACCTCACACAAATTCTCAAATACAAACACCTGCAAAGTGTGAGCATGATTTGTGGCATACCGATTAAGAATTGGAGTATATGGTACTGCATATGCAGCCAGTCTTGGATCTGAATAATATTCATCTGCCTTTGGATGATCAGCTACATCAAGAAGAAATTTTGATTAAGCATTTCACAAGAAGCAGTTGACTTCACAATGATAATGCATTTGAGATCTGAAAAACTGAACTTCTATAATGTTAATAAATTAGACAGAAGTTAATAATCTACCACAAAATTATGTTTCTTTTACCAAATTACCTGGCCAGGGACAGGTGTATGTTAAGACACGCATGCTGTCTCCCCATCTGCAAAAGAATGGACTAATTCTAAATTGAACAAGCCACTTGAAGTGCCTTTCTAATGCATCATACCACCCATCACTCCCATGTATTACTCCAAAACGATCCTCAATCACAGTTTCGGATATCTAAAGCACAGTTAAGAAATTCACAATGATATGGTGTCCATTTTCTCAATAATTAAGGAACAAAAGCAACCTTTAGTACAATATCTCTGTAGATTGTCTCTTGAATCTCCCATGAATCAGACTATAGTTTGTATATCTTCATAAAAATTATCCGCGCAACAAACTCTTAATGCATTAAACAAGTTTAGGTGTCACATATATACCTGAACCCTTCGGTGTTTGACAATTACTCCTTTCAGTGAAAAAAAAAAGAAAAAAGTGAAGGAATCTTTTAAAAAAGCAAAGGAATAACGAAAGGATACACCAAATACAGCTGGAAGTGAAGGAGTTAATGGAAGAATGAAGTCCCATACTGTCACACTCAATTTCACACGGATAGAAATGTTTGTCAAAGTGTCTTCATCCATCATGTCACCTGACCCATTATCTGAAGAAAACTCAGTAAATATCGGTGACAAAAGAACTGTTTTTAAAGCTACACAGGCAGATTTCACTCTTTCTACCTACAAAAAGGAAACAAATCCATAAGAACACAGAGAAGGACCAGGAGTTCTCCTATGTGTTTAAAATAAAACCAATGTAAACCCACCACTTCCTCAAATGTTCCCCCGTCTACAGGTTCCACTATTTCAAGACAATTTTTAATTTCACTGTATATTTGATACTTCTCAGATTTAGCTAGACGTTGTGCTGAAGACCTGTAAGAAAAGAACAAATCCATGTCCACATAACGGTAAGTACAAAATATAGAAAGCAGTAACAAACGCTTTTAATATGTAGTCAACTTAAAATAATAACTATCCGAAAATCTCAAATATAACTAAGAGAATACTACGTGCGCAGGAAAACTAATATTTAACTGAAGAAAACAAGCTAGAATATCACTCTGCATCGGCCTTCAGAGCAGTAATGAAAATTTCCCCTTCATATTGACCAGGTGGTTGCCCAGAGGGGATGTCAACTGAAACCCAAATTGCTGTGGTTTCTCTGCAACAAAGAAATTGCCTCCACAGGATCAATGAGAGAAATAACATTCAAAAAAACTTCAATCACCCTGGATAGCAGCACTACAAAAAGCAGTTTTAATATTTCATGTGAACAGTACCCAGGAATTAGGTTTATTTGAGTGACTGGTAGATCAAGAGGTACAAGAGCATCAGGCACACCTAAGATAGACACAACACGGCGCAAAGTCAACGATTGTCCTACTACCAACCTGCAGAGAAAGCCACTAAGAAAAATAAGGTTCTCAAAAACAAAAATCAAAGACAGGAAGAAGAAGCTGTATCTTCAAATATTGTCAAACCTATCACCAGAAGTGGAGCACAAGTCAGTACAGTGTACTTGAACAACTCCTGCAATACCAAGACCTCCCCAAGAAACCTTTGGACGTAAAGCAATTTGAGTGCTTTCTCTTTCATTTCTTGCCACCAGAAGAGATATCTGTAACGCACAATTTCAAAAAACTCTCTCAAAAACCAACACATTATCACAACTAAAGAACAGTTAAGAACAAGAAAAATACAAGTGTTAGCAGCTGCTGCAACATTTAATTACCATCCCCCTTTAGCATATTATTACTGATAACAAATGGAAACTGCAGTTGAGGTACATAACCAATCTTCTTTTTTCTAAGTGAGTTAACATAACCAATCTGTGCCATGGTTTCCCTAAAAACACACTATTGAACAGTATACAAGTCTTTAACGACATTTCTTGAAGATGTTTCAAGAATCAACTGTCCTTTATAAAGAAACATCAATACTGTAGCCTCTATCCGATTCAACTTCATAGAAGCTTGCTATTAAAGGATCAGTTAAATGGGTTTTATTCTTTAACGAAAGTACAATTTTATGTGAGATTTCTGATTTATTTATTTAATGTTTCCATGCATTGAAACTTACAGAAAGTACTTAAAACTCAAAGCATTGAAATAGCATTTGACTAGGTTTCCCTCTGATGTGCCTCTACATTCCTCGCTTCACTATTAATGAACTTGGAATATTAGAAGTTGGACATCCACCAAAAAGTCAAAACTTTAAGGGACAAACCAATGGCTTTGAAGTTAACACAAATAACAAATCACTTGCAAATCAAATTTACATAGGTCTCCTGCTCGTTAGATGAGCTGGTAGAGACAGTGTAGCATGTGTGAGTGATCCAGGGGTCAATACCTGGTAGTATTATCTTTCAAAAAATAAACAACAATAATTAATAACAAAGAGAGTTGATTGAACGACAGGCTTAAAGGAAATTGAAAATTAGGCCAGCAAGAACAGAAAATAAATGTCGAGCAAACTTACAGGCTCCAAAGGCCGAGGCATTTCTTGCTGTCCAATGTTTGCAGTGCTTGGCATACACCACACATGCAATAAATCTGCAGATGGAACTTTTGTAGGATCAACTACACCACTGAGAGAATTTGAACAGTTTGAGATACCATCACTCCATCCATAACCAGTCCCTCCTCCAGCAACACCTTCCACTGGAGGCATAACAACGTTCTGAGGATTCTCTGTTGAGCAGAATAAAAGGAAAAAAACATGGACAAACATCACCAGTTCTGACTATTGAAGTAAAGCTGCAAATTATCTGCCAATCTCAACTGGAAGGAAGGAATGGAATGGGTAGAAAAATACGCAGGAAAAACAAACTTAAAAAAACAGAAAGAAGAAAAAACCCGCTTATATCTTTAGAAAATGGTATCCATCTGAATACAAAAATGGCAGAAACCCCACACTACCCCCACCCCCCCAAAACTAGAACCAACCCCCACCCCCCAACAAAATAATAATAATAATAATAATTTTTAAAGCACCAAAGGCAGTCCAAAACTACAACACACCGACCCACCTTAACCCAAAGAGATACGATCTACAGGAACTTTCAACATAGAAGCCCACTCCAGCAAATCCGACTTTGCTTTTCTAAAAGCATCCAAAGCCGAGCCACTCTTATCCCAGAAATATCTATTATTTCTTTACCCCCACGGGGCCCAAAGACCCACTAACAAGGAGCCTCCACAAGAGCTTGCCTTCTTTCCCAAAGCCTCCACCATGACAAGCTGAAAACAAGCAATCAATTGACCCTAGAATCACCAAGAGATCTTGAAGAGGACGAGGAATCTCTCCCAAACCAATCTGGCAACCAGACAATGACTAAACAAGTGCTTTACAGTCCATGCATCGATAAGCATGATGAACACGTTGGAAATGACCATTGACCTCTTTTGGAGATGTCAACCGATTTTTACCCACCAATCAAGCAAAGGCATAACTTTTAGGGAGCAACATACAAAAGCTGTGGAGCCGAACACGAACCAGGTGGTGAATGGGCAAGCACTCTTTTGAAGGAACGAAAGGAAAATTGACCCAAACTATCCAGTCTCCACACCATGGCATCCTCCTCCCCTATTACTACATGAATATCATGAAGTCGAGCAGAGATCACAATGAACTCATCCAACTCCTCTTCCAAAAGCAATCTTGGCTAACCTTGGGAACTCGGCCTTTCGCCTAACCACACACACCTTCCTAGAATCGGATCCTCTCCCCATCACCAAGAGAGAAGCCCACCCCCTCCTTGAACTTTGTAGCTACGCTC
This sequence comes from Magnolia changhungtana, assembly GCA_030180095.1. Taxonomy (NCBI): domain Eukaryota; kingdom Viridiplantae; phylum Streptophyta; class Magnoliopsida; order Magnoliales; family Magnoliaceae; genus Magnolia; species Magnolia changhungtana. The sequence goes on along the minus strand of JASAUF010000234.1, from coordinate 1,454,323 downwards.
TCGATCGCCTTCCACATACCACAGACCCTATATAAAGATGAACTATTGACCCATCACCCTCCAACACTAACGATGCAATCACCCCACATCATGCATGTGTGTACAAGAAAAGAACAACTTTCCCTTTTTAGCCCATCACTACTTTTCTTTTCTTTCAAATCTCTACATTAAGAAATTTCCTTTTTTTTCACATTTTTACATTAGGCAATGAGTAATCCAAAATTTTTCTTATTTAAGTACTTTCTTATTTAGGCGCTTTCTTAATTACAATGCTTTTTTATTTAGGTAATTTCATATTTTCTCAAATCTTGGCTAGCTATGAGTTTTATTTTTAGATTCCATTGCTTTTATTGTTGATTGTAAGGATTTATTATAAATAAGGCCAATGGCTTATGGAATAAGATAAGTTGATTGATATCTTCTGTAAGTAATTCTATATTTCTCTACGGTAGTTGTTGAAGCCTCAAACGCATCCCAAGCCATGCAAGATTGGGTGGTTGAATGACACGTTCATCCCTGTGACTAAGAGGTGCTTAATAAACTTCTCTCTAGACTGTTATCAAGAATTGCTTTGGTGTGACATCATTCCACTAAAAGTCACACATATATTATTGGGGCGTCCGTGGATATACGACAGGGATATAACCCATAAGGGTCACAAGAACACATACAACTTTATGTACAAAAGAAAGCCCATTACTCTTAACCCTATGAAGGATGGTGATTTTGAAGAGGCAAAGTCGGCTTCCACAATGTTGAGTATTGACCCGATTCGTAGAGGAGAGTCATGAATAGGGAATCATGTATGCTCTAGTAGGATGCAAGACCAATCCAGTTAGTAATGTTATTGTTCAACCTCTTGAGATTCAGGGCATTCTGTCCCAGTTCTAGGATTTGGTCCCTGATGGATTGTCAAGTGAGCTTCCACCAATGCTCAACATTCAGCATGTGATTAATTTGGTACCTGGAGTGCCATTACAAAATCTTCCAGCATACCAAATGAACCCGACAGAGCATGCGAAGCTTCATCAACAGGTGGAGGAATTGCTAACAAAGAGTTTCATTCGTGATAACCTCAGCCTGTGTGTTGTGCCGGCGTTGTTGACACTAGAGAAGCCATCTGGTGAATATGTGTTGACAGTCATACCATCAACAAGATAACAGTAAAGTACCGCTTTCCCATTCCGCGCCTAGATGACATGCCGGACATGTTAGCGAATGCTACAATCTTTTTAAAGATTGATTTATGAAGTGGATACCATCAAATAAGAATTTGTCATGGAGATTAATGGAAAATTGCTTTTGACAAAGCATGAATTATATGAATGGCTAGTCATGCTTTTCGGCTTGACGAACACACCTAGTACGTTCATGCAGGTGATGACGCAAATTCTACGTCCATTCATTGGCAAGTTTGTCGTCATATACTCCGAAAATATCCTCATCTATAGCCGTTCACAAGAAGATAATTTGAACCATCTTCGCCAAGTGATGAGAGTATTATGCCAGGCGAAACTCTACATCAATTTGAAGAAGCGTACCTTCATGAGTTCTAACGTGTCTTTTCTGGGGTTCATCATGTCGGCAGAAGGCATGAAGGCTGATTTTGAAGAGATAAGGGCCATTGTTGATGGCCTACTCCCATAAACATTCATAAGGTTAGCAGTTTTCACTTTTCATAGACTTACAATGTTTTATTGAAGGTTTATTCGGAACTTTAGTTCCATCATGGCGCCCATTACTGAATGGGTGAAGTTCAGTCCATTTGAGTAAACTAAAGTAGCAACAAATGCATTTCAAGAAATCAAGTAGAAAATGACAGAAGCTCTAGTTCTTAGACTTCCTAATTTCAAAAAGGTGTTTGAAGTTGTCTGTGATGCATCCCACGTAGGCATAGGTGTCCTTAGCCTAAAAGGACATCTGGTGGCCTTTTTCAGTGAAAACCTTAATGAGGCACGAAAGAAGTATTCTACATACGACGTGGAGTTTTATGCTAGTGTACAAGCTTTAAAGTATTGGCGTGATTACCCTCATTCATCGGGAGTTTGTGCTCTATTCTGATCATGAGGCATTATGTTAATTGAATTCTCGAAAGAAGTTAAGCGCTAAGCATGCTAAGTGGAGTGCTTATTTTTAAGAGTTTTGATGTAGGACATGAAATTCAAATATGATATGCAAGATTGTCAAGCTTCAGATCACGATAGTTCAGAAACAATTACACCAAATTCCATATCCCACACAAAAGTTCAAGCATTCAATCAAGGGGAATCTATGCGGGTCCAGGCCTACACATGCTAGGGCCGGATCAATCAAAATTATAGACCAAACAAGAATCAAAGGAGGGTAAATTCATCCATACATGCACAGAAACAATTCCTCCAATCCAAGGGATCTAGAAATTTCAATTCGGGAAACCCTAAGGTTGAAGAAAGGGTATAAAATTGAGGATTTGGGTAATTTAGGATTAGGTTTAGGGATTTTGGGTGAAAGAGGAGTGAAAGAGATGAGAGAGACGAACAAGAGAACTACCGCACACGTGGACAGCGACAATGGCCCAGGCGCACGTGTGTGATCACGGTCGCACGTGAGTGGGGCCCACTACTCAGAGATGGACTCCAAAACTCCCAAATCTCAGCTCGATTCGATGCACGGTTTGTAAGTGGTGTTCCTATAATTATTTTTATCCTACAGGGGCCGTATTCCGTAAATGCAGTAGATGGGGAAACACCTGCAAATATTGATGGATTTATAGATGGAATGCTTATAAGAAAAGAGAAATATGGATGGTAGAAGGTGAGGGCGAATCGGGATAACTATGACTTCACACTACGGTAGTCATCCTTTCGAAGAAGGGAGGGTTTCACACCCAATTGAATCTCCACAACTCAGGAATTTAGAGGAGCAGAAAAACACAGAAATTTTATTAATCTTCATTGAATTAAAAAGACTACAAGGGATGCTTATTTATAATAAAACCCCATACCCCAAAACTCGCGCCATGTGCGCAACCTATTACTTGGCGACGAAGTAATAAAAAATAACGACTAATCAAAGCAATCTAAACCATCCATGATATTCCTAATAACAATAATAAGCAAAACCCAAAGTACTAGATTAATTAGAATAGTGGGCCACGATCATGAGAGCCCATGGTGGGATTCACATGACTATCGGGTCCACTCCAACGAACCAAAACACAACCCTCTAACTAGGAAGCCCTCCTCAGACGTCGTCATCGATCCAGATCGATGGTGGGGCCCTCCTTCTCCTTGCGTACGTGCAAGAGGGGGGGGGGGGCATGCATGTGCGCGAGATGTCCCCATCAAGTTCACATTCAACCTAAAACATCGCGCCAACAATGAAAAAAAGGTAGTGGACGTCCTCAGTCGAAAATCACACCTATTGTCTACCTTACTAGTTTCTATTGTTGAGTTTGAAGAACTTAAAGGGACTGTGCCACATATGATGATTTTGGAAAAGTATTTCCAACACAAATGTTGAGTATCCAAGATTTAGCTTTGCATGATAAGTACTTATTTTATGATATGAGGTTGTGTCTTCTTAAGAGTTCCTTACGAGAACTTGTTATATTTGAGCTTCATTTAGGTGGCCTGGGTGGTGATGTAGAGTGGGTCGCGGATAGTTTCATGGCCAAGATGGATCAGAAAAGGCCCGGTCGACGACAGAAGTGATCCGGACTGTCAGGCCTTAGATCGGGCGTATCTCACAATCCGAAATGAGTTAGCTGACGTAAAATTAATGATTTTGGGGTAGAACGAGCTACTTTAGCCAACCAACCCAGCTACGCCAGGGTTCATGACGCCTGCAATTGCTAAAAACCCCGGGGCCGACTCGTTTCCTCTCTTTAATTTCGTTTTTACTATAAATAGTAGGTTTTAGTTTGGTTATAACTCTTCATCCTCATTTAGGAGTTGCGCCCAACGTGAAAAGAGCTTTCAAATAATTAGGAGAACGGTTTGGTAAAGCCACATAGGACACTTACTATTTTTGGCATCAAGAACTAGTAGATGTCACTTGACCGTCTATAAATAGTAAGTTTACTATTTATAATAAGTCGCGATTTCTAAGATTTTACTTGTAGTTTGATTATTCTTTCCCATCTTGCTTGGTACCCCTATTTAAAGGGTTGTGAACTGTTTTGATCATTAATCAATTTCGAATTTCTTAGATTTATTTCTATTTTCATCATTTCCTCGCGGATTAAAGTCTAGTGAGGAGTCCGGAGAAGCTAGTTCAAGTTATCCTCATCACGTTCATCCCCGCATCAATTGGTATCGAGCGAGGATTCCCCTCGGGCCGATGGCAATACAAAAGGTATGAATCAAAATCATGTGGACGGTGATCCGAGATTCGTTATCTTTCGAAAGAATGGAAGCTTTCCAAAAGTCGTGACCATGTAAGGGTTTTTTAACAACCCTCGAAGTCTCGCTATTTCCGCCCCGAGCCCCAGGCGGTTCACCACCATGGTTGCTCCACCACCCATGTTTCTCCGACACAACCCCGATTTTCATAGAGCACTACCAATGGCAAACCGTAGGGCTACAAAGATGATTCAAGTTCTAGCGACGAGGACCTTAATGAGGGTTTGCTGACGACCAATCCATGGGGCGATCACCTAGATCGTCTAAAGAAACTATCGAGGTAAGGTTGAACTTTCTAGTTGGGGTTTATTACGTATAGAAGATTTCCACTGGTGGCCGAAGTCAGAGATATTTTGATTATATGGATGTGCCATGGATCATAAAAGGATAAAATTGATAAGCGTATAACCCAAAATCGGTCACGCATGGTGGGAGCAATTACAACTCTTATGAGCCGGCCAAAGAAAGCCCCATCTCATTATGGCCACGGATGAGACGTCTTCTTGATCAGGATTTCTCCTCGGTGATTATGAAGAGGCAATATCAAAATTCCGACAAGGAAATCGAACCGAGTTATTTGAAGAATTTCGTGGAGGAAACGAGCCATGAACCGAGTCATAGAAGGTGGCGCGATTTATCAGGTGGGTTGCGATGACAATTCCAGACCGAGTTCGGATGTAGTCGGGACCATGGATGCAAGACGGATAGGGCAATCGCAATTGCAGTTCCTGTTATCCTTCAACCTCTTGAGATTTCCCACGCATTCTGGATCTAGTTCACGAGGAAAAGATTCGGCGGAGAACGTCCTCAACCTCCACAATGCCGCAAACCGTGATACGGGGAGCGGCTCATCCAGACCTCAACGTGCAGCACCCACAACAGCGGGCCCGAGTAGGGTTCCAAATCCTTATGCTCGACCAAGGTCGAACAATTGTTACCATTGTGGCCAGCCAGACCACTTATCAAACACCTGTCCTCAACATCCCATAGCACACTTGACTATAAACGAAGGAAGCACTGAAGATGAGGCAAAGAGTTTCATCCGTTGATGAACATGAGCAAACCATGTGAAGAAATAGCGGTGGCGATGAAACTGAGGTGAGGATCGTGGCGAGTTTGTTGTAGGCGGTCATACCCATCGAAAGAATTACATTCACGTACACGCTTTCCCATACTCGGTGCACTTTGTCGACAACATGTCGTGATGTGATCATGGCATGGTAGTAATGCGACAATCATTGTTCAAGGGTGATGGTGGACAAGTTGGATACCAACGAAAACATCCTTTCCGTCTCAATGGGATGGATAAAAAGGTGAATGAGACCAAGGTAATCCGAACAATGCACTTTGTCTCATTTTCAATTGGTAAAAATTATAAGGATCGGATACTGTGAATGATTGACATGGAAGTCCATGCTTTTCATGATGCGACCCATCTGGGACGAGACAACGTCTACGTATTCATGCAAGGATGACGAAAATAATCCTTGCCCCTATGGCACCGAGAACCACCCTAAAGCTTTGTAAAGTGGAGGGAGTTCCTCTTGACCATTCGGGATTTCATCTATAATCCAAAGAAACCGGCAAGAATCGATGAAGGGCGAGGAAGAGGAACCCTCAAACATCCTTCCAAGTTTAAGAGTAATATGCCAAAGAAGTCTCTACAGGATTTGAAGATGAATTGCCTTCATGAGGAAATCCAACATCACATAGGGGTTCCTCGTCTCGAGACTAGCTGCCCAACCGCCCTCATTATCGAATGAGTCCGAAGGAGTGTGAGATACTTCAGGGGCAAGTGGTGGAATTGATCCGTAAGGGTCTCTTGAGAGAGAGCATGAGCCCATGTGTCGTACCAGCATTATTTTTTTTTTCGCACGCACACACACACCCCCGCACACGCACACACTCACTCCCTACACCTGGGGAATTCCACCCCCTATGGATACTCGTACCAGCATTATTAACACCAATAAAAGATGGAAGCTGGCGCATGTGTGTCGACAGCCGGACAATTAACAAAATTACCATCAAATATCGGTTCTCAATACCACTTAGTGCCATGCTTATGCTAAAAAGGGGCCAAGGTGTTCTCTAAACTGATCTAAAGTGATACCATCAAATTCGTATCCGACTCGGTGATGAGTAGAAAATGACATTCAAGATCAAGGAAGGGTTGTATGAGTGGCGGGTCATGCCCTTCGGCCTATCGAACGCACCAAGTACTTTTATGTGTTTAATGAATCAAGTGTTAAAACTGTTTACTGGCCGATTTGTGGTAGTATATTTTGATGACATATTGATATATAGCTAGGATGAGGCGGAGCACAGGAAACATCTCGTAGGTGCTACAGGTCCTACAAATTAACAAGTTGTACCTCAACTTGAAAAAGTGTAGTTTTCTGACCGACAGCCTGTTGTTTCTGAGGTTTGTTGTCACGTCCACAGGCATTCATGTGGACGATAAAAAGGTGCGAGCTATTAGGAAATGGCCGATCCCGACAAACATTCGTGAGGTGAGGAGTTTTCACAGGTTGACGACTTTCTATCGTCGATTTGTGCGAGATTTTAACATTATAGTCGCACCTATAACAGATTGCATGAAAAAGGACTGGGACCGATAAAGCTTACAAGAGCTTTCATGAGATCAAGCATCGTTTATCTACAACACCGTCTTGGTGCTTCCATGAATTTCGACAAATTGTTTGAGGTTGAGTGTGACGCTTCATATATCGGAATTGGGGAGTATTATCACAGAAAGGCAGTTTATTCAACAAAGCTTCGGTGAAGCCCGAAAGAAGTGGTCGACTTATGAGCTTGAGTTGTATGCGCATTGTTCAGCGCCGCGACATTGGCATGCATTATCTCGATTTAAAGAGAGTTTGTTCTTTACACACCATCAAAGTTTATTAGTCAACTAACGTGAATCGTGTGCATGCTAATGAGTTGCATTTTTACACACGTTCACGAAGCATAAATTCGGCCAAAACAAGGTGGTTGATGCACTTAAATTTCATCACTACTTGTTACGATGAGCAACAAGGTGGTGAAGAAGGAGGGTATGCATGAGGATGAGGACTTCAAAGATTCTGGGTGAAGTGCCAGAAGGTCACCCCGGTTCATATACTGAGACGCATTTTGGGTGAGAATCGATTGTGCATCCTCCAAAGTTCTCTAGGGAGCATTATGAGATGGAGGTGACCTCAGTGGACACCTTGGGCGAGAAAGATGCGAGCTCTTGTGGAAGAGCGGTATTACTGGCCGCAATTAGTACGTGATGTGGGAAAAGTCGTACAACGTTGTCATGTTTGTCAGACCTCCAAAGGGCAATCTAAGAATACAGGCCTCTACACCCCGTTACCTGTGCCTGACGGTCCTTGGGAGGATTTATCAATGGACTTCGTGCTTGGTCTCCCACGAACACAACGTGGTATGGATTCGGTGTTCGTGGTGGTAGATCGTTTCTCCAAGATGGCACACTCTATCCCATGCAAGAAGACCCTCGATGCAACACACATGGCGAATCTATTCTTCAGAGAGGTCGTACAGCTACATGGGGTCCCCAAGACCATTACTTTTAATCGTGACACGAAGTTCATTAGCCACTTCTGCGAACTTGTAGGACTCGATTCGATACACGACTTCAATTGGATGGTATACCACCCACAGATCGATGGGCAAACCGAAGTTGTGAATCACACGTTAGGAAACCTCTTTATTATTTCGAGAAAACCGGCAGATTTAGCTTTTATCTCACCCAATTGCATTCCAACAACATGGTGAATCGCTTACAGGAACTTAAAATCAAAATTTTAGATTATCTATGGAATTAAGTGCCTCGCCACTACGCTTGACTTGGTCCCTGCCTATTTACCCAATAAAACGAGCATATAACCCCAGAACATATGATGATAAGATCATGGGCATTCATGCGGAAGTGCAGACCAAGCTACATGCCTCAAACGAGAAGTATAAGGAACAAGTGGACAAACACCAGCGACAAAAAGTGTTCGAGGTAGGCGACCACGTTATGGTCCATCTGTGCAAAGAGAGATTTTCGACCGGGACGTACAACAAGTTGAAAAATAAGAAGATTGGACCCGTCCCAATCATTCGAAAGATCAATGACAACACTTATGTTGTTGATCTTCCAAATGACATAGCGATCTCACAGACTTTCAACAGTGCGGACCTGACCAAATGAACCAGCGCAGGGTAAGAACTCGAGGACGAGTTATTTTGAAGTGGAGGGGACTAATGTAGAGAGCGTCACGGACAATTTCATGGCCAAGATGGATCGTCCCTCGACGACAAAAGTGATCCTGATGGTGGGGACATCCTCCTTACGTATCTCACAATCTGAATGAGTTAGGCATGCAAAATTAATGATTTTGGGGTAAAACGAGCTACTTTAGCCAACAAACCCATCAAGTTCACGCCCAACCTAAAACATCGCCCCAAAATGAAAAACCCCAGGTCGTGGACATCCTCGTTTTAATTTCACATAAATAAGTAAGTTTACCTTGGTTATAACTCTTCATCCGTCTATTGTTGAGTTGTGCCCAACGTGAAAAAGCTTAAAAATTAGGGAACGGCTTGCGAAGCCAAATAGGACACGATGATTTTGGAAAAGTATTTTCAACATTCATTTCCAACATAAATAGTAATGTTTATAGAGTATTTCTAAGAGTTTTAGTTGTAGTTTGATTCGCTTTCTTTCCATGACCCCTATTTAAAGGGTTGTGAACTCATTTATAATCAATTAATCAATTTCTTAATTTCTTAGAATTTATTTCTATTTTCCTCGCTTTCTTTCCATATTCGTCTCTGAGAGTCTTCATCCTCATCACGTGATCCTGGGTGGTGGTCACTTTGGTATAGATAAAACGATAGCCCTGGTTGAGGACCGTTTCTACTGGCTAGGTTTGAAGAAAAATGTCGGGATCGTTGTTCGTTAATGTCGAGCCTGCCAACTAGGTAAAGGTAGCAAGCAGAATAAAGATCTTTAATGTCGAGCGTGCCAACTGGGTAAAGGTCTTTATACGCCATTACTTATGCCAGATGCTCCATGAGAAGACGTCAGTATGGATTTCGTCTTGAGATTGCCTAAGACTCAACATGGCTATGACTCTATTTATGCTGTAGTTGACAGGTTCTCAAAGATGTCTTATTTTATCCCTTGTAAGAAGACATCAGACGCCATGCACATCGCCAATGTTTTCTTCAAAGAGGTCGTTCATTTACATGATATTCCCAAAACGAGTGTATTTGATCGTGATGTTGAGTTTATGAGCTACTTCTGTTGCACCTTTTGGTATGAAATAGAAACTAAGTTGAAGTTCTCAAGTGCTTATCATCCACAAACAAAAGGGCAAAGTGAAGTCGTCAACCGTAGTCATGGAAATCTACTTTGATGTCTAGTCGGTGATCGTATCAGTTCATGGGATAGTGTTATCACAAGCTGAGTTTGATTATAACAGTTATGTGAACCGCACTGCAGGACTCTCTTTTTTTGAAATTGCAACAAGTATGCGACCGCGGCAACCTATTGATTGGGTCCTACTTCCTGGTGCGACTCGATTGAGTCAGGATGTTGAAGCTTTTGCATAGCATGTTAAGGAGATATATGAAGAAGTTAAGCGAAAAATCACCCTTAGTAATGAAAATTATAAGGGACATACAAATGTTCAACAACATTCTACACAATTCCAAGAAGGAGATAAGAGTCGTGGTGCGACTTAAGCCTGAGTGGTTTCCTACTGGCTCTTATACAAAGCTCCACTCCAGAAAAGTAGGTCCTTACCACATTTTGAAGAAGCTGGGTGATAATGCATACCTAATCGAGCTTCCACCCGAAATGAAGATCAGCCCCATTTTTAATGTGGAAGACCTTACAATTTATCTTGGACATCATGAAAGCACAAAAGAACAAGCTATCCAGATACCTGAGGTACCATGCCAACTCAAAGAAATCATTGAAGACGTGTTAGATGATCAAATAGTTTCCACATGTCGAGGAGGGTATCAGAAGTTTCTTGTCAAATGGAAGGGCCGACCAAGATCCGATAGCTTGTGGATTTCAGCATATGATTTCAAGCGCATCAACCCAGAACTTTATGAGTACATTGTCATTAACTCGACGAAGCCAAGTTTTTTCAAGCCAAGGGGAATTGATGCAATCACCCAGTATCCCACACGTGCACGCTTTGCACGTGTGTACAAGAAAATGACCACTTTTCCTTTTTAGCCCATCACTACTTTCGTTTTCTTCCAAATCTCCACGTTAGGAAATTTTCCTTTCCTTTCATATCTTTATATTAGGCAATGAGTAATTTTAGATTTTTCTTATTTAAGTACTTTCTTATTTAGGTGCTTTCTTAGTTAGGTGGTTTCCTATTTTCTCATATCTTGGCTAGTTATGAGTTTTATTTTTAAATTCCACGGCTTTTATTGCAGATTGCAAGGACTGATTATAAATAAGGCCAATGGCCTATGGAATAAGATAAGTTTATTGATATTTTCTTTGAGTAATTCTCTATTTCTCTATGGTAGTTGTTTGGGGGGGGGGGTGGTTTTGGTTTTTGATCTCTATTTCAAGGGGAAGGGGGTTCTGATCTCTAGTTCAAGACTAGAGGACTATTGAGCTTGCTCATGATCTTGCATTCGCGGTCTCAAGCATTTGACTAGAGGATTGTTGGGTCCGTCCCCACAATCTCTTTCTTCTTTTCTTTCATTTATTTGCTTCCCCTTTCGGGATTTGCATTACCCGTACTTGGATGCTACCATATTCCTCCATAAACTCCCTTCTTCTATACTAAATCTCCATAATCATTTTCCAAACAAGGCCAAGCTTAACCCCCTCCTTCAACTTCACAGCTATGCTCTTGATCACCTTCCACATGCCAGAGGCCCTATATAAAGATGAATATTTGAACCACCCCCCTTCAATAACCCCAACTTGGATGCAACCACATTCCTCCACAAACGCCCTTCTTTTGTCCTAGATCTCCACAACCATTTTCCCAACAAGGCCAAGTTCAACCCCCTCAACCCAGACAAGCATTTTAACGAATTCTAACACAGCTACTAATCACATTGCTTTCCAAATCCATAAATTCACAATACATTTCTAAAATCAGTTAAAATTCACATTTGCTAGCTGCTTTCCGAACAAAATATACATCTCCCTATACCGTTCAAATCCACGAATTCATGATACGATCAGTTAAAATTCACATTTGCTAGCTCAGTTAAAGATAAATACCAAATCAAAAAACAAATTAACTTAAACCAAACCCGATAATCTTCAAACTCCTCGATCGAAGGATCCATTCTACTCTCCGGAACCCTAGAACACGAATCTCACAAGCTCGACGAACGAATCCGTCCACTGATAAAATAGCAAACAACAAAAGGCAAGAAGAACGAAACAAAGGCAATAGAAAAGAAAAAAGGTATAAATAAATAAATAACCTAGAAATATGATATCTAGGGGAAAGAGATAGATATGCTGCAAATGCGCCATTAAAGCATACAAAGGAGCAGATTTTTGAGACGGGTCTTCAAATCGACTGACCTGAGTTCTCCATTTCCTTGGAATCGGAGAGAGAGAGAGAGAGAGAGTGTGTGTGTGTGTGTGTGTGGCGGTTTTGATCAGACGATCGCGAGACGATCCGAGTTCAGTTGCAAGGGCTAGAAAATGAGCTTTTGATCTCTTTCTTGCATGTCGGCATGTATCCAATGAAACGGACCCGAATCGTCTGCGCTACGTATTTTCCGCAGCGCGTAAAACACTCAAGCTCTGTTGGGCCCGTCATGCAATATATGTGAAATCCACTCCGTCAATCAGGCGAGAAGAATTATTTTAACGGTGAAGTATATCACTGATATAACTTAAGGTGGGCCACATCAATGAAAAAAAAAATGTAAAATTTCTTCTAAAATCTTTAACTTCCCATGGTGCGGCCACATGAGTTTTGGATCAGTCTTATAATCTTCTCTCCATCTTGGGAGCTACATCTGATTAACGGGTTTGATGAAAGAGAAACACGATGGTGGTCTCACACACGAACCTACGGTTGGCATCCCAACCCATTAGTGTTCTGTGGTGTGGCCCTCCTTAGTTGTGGATCTGGCTCATTTTTTCCTACAAGGTCTAGAGTCCAGAGAACCACACGATGGACGGAGTTGATCTTAGATATACAATATGGTGGGCCCAACAGAGTCGGGTGTTTACGCGCTGGTAAAACAAATGTTGTAGGCGATTCCGGTCCCTATGTAACGGAACTCGCCCCTCCACAGTGCTGGCATGCACGCAAATGGCGATTCATCAGGTGGGATCCATCATCATGACCATGCCATGAACAGGAAATCGGACCGGTCCACTTATCAGGTGGACCATACCGGTGCGAGGAATACGTAAGCATAGTTCAGCATTCAACATGTGCTTGTGGCCCACCTGATCAGTGGACCGGCGTCAGCTTTGTACTGGACGTGGATTGCGTGGCGACTCTGCCACCACCGATCTCTGGTGGCAGAGATATGTATATGTACAGAGAGAGAGAGTAATGGTATTCTGGGCTACTGACGGGTTGAGTAGCTAGACTGCTAATGATGTGACGTCACCAAATTCTGTGGCCCTACAATAATGTATGTTTGTTTTGTATCCACGTTGTCCATCCATGGTTTTAGGGTAATATTCAAAGAATGAGTCACATCCAAAGCTTCGGTGGACCCCACCACAGAAAACATTTGAAGAGTGACGCAACCGGTAAAAACTTCTAAAATCAAGCTTATATTTGTATTTTCCCATCTTTAATGTCTTTGTTAACTTTTGAATAAGTCGGATTTTGAAAAAACATCATGGTGGGCCTTAGAAAGGTTTCAACGGTAAGCACCAATCTTCTCATTGTTTTCTGTGGTGGTGTCTAAAGCTCTAGATCTACCTCATCCTCTGGCTGATTATGGCTTAAAATAATATCTCCGAATGGATAGTTGTTGCAGATATCCTCTTGAGAACTTAGACAGGGTGGGCCTATAGTGATGCCTATGTGAAATATAGGCTGACAACTGGATGACTATTGAAAATTTAGCAGTAGAGTTAAGATAACAGGTTTATTTGGTTTTTTTTAAAAAAAAAAAATTTATACACGCACATAAACCCCCACACTCACACTATTGGGATTTCACCACCCATGGGTACTCGAACCCTTGACCAGGTGTTGAAACTCTCGAGAGTCAGAGTCGTGTCCTTGCTCTTGCTCCGGTGGTAGACTATCACGAGTTTCAACACCTGATCAAGGGTTTGAGTATCCATAGGCGATGAAATCCCTCTATGGCATGAGTCTGGGGTGTCTACGCATGTGTTAAAATAAAATAAATAAATAAATAAATAAAAGAATAAGAGTAAGGACCCGTAGATTTATGATTAAGGTGGACCACACTAAAAAAAAACAACAGGAGAAGGGATGCATATCATTGCATTTTTACATGGTTCATCGTACTTTTTACATGAAATCCACTCCAACTATTAGCTTCATTGAGAAAATTCATACATGGGGTATAACAATTATACCCATGCTTGATTTATGTGTGTGAAACCAAATGACACATTTTGGATGGTGGGCATCCATCTGCCTATTCCTTTCATGTGACCCATAGTAAATATTGATGTAATTGATTTTTTAGCATATTGTTAAACATTTTTTTTTTTACTAACCTTATGGACAGAGTGGACTTCACGTGCACATCATGGTGCCCACCCTGGTTAGCGTGCGGTGATGCTAACCAATGCAGTAGCCAGTGTGGGTGGGCGCTCCAGCGAATCAAGATGGGAATAGCCTTGTGTGAGCAAATCAAGATGGGAAGAGCTTGGATGGGCCCCATAGTGATGCGTATTTAAAATTTAATCCAATCACAAAGTGTGTGATGCGAATTATGATGTAGGGTTAAAATATTAGCCACATTCATAATTCAAGTGGGCAACATAAGAAGAAATAGTGCAAAGAATATCCTTCATTCAAATTTTTTCACTTGGTGTAGCTCACATAAATCACTCATGGGCGTAATTTTTCATCCCCATATGAATTTTCATAAAAAAGATAATAGTTGGATTGGATTTCACATAAAGATCACTATGAGCCATGTAAAAATCCAACGGTAGGTGTCCCCTCTGATTGTTTCCCTTGGTGTGGCCCACCTGAATCATTAATCCGGATAATTTTTTATCCCTATGGATAATTTTCCATCAATAACACAATAATTAGAGTGGATTTCACTAACTTATTATATTACATCTACTTTGTCTAAGTTCCCAATACCACTCGGCATCAGACCACACCGAGGTATCCTGCGGGATGGTTCGCAGAATTGCAGAAGACCATTACCCTCCCTCTCTCTCTCTCTCTCTCTCTCTCTCTATATATATATATATATATATATATATATATAATACTTCAAAGATTATCCCATATATAAGAGGCTTTTAACATATCCTAAGCTTCCATCAGGATTCCGGTGAGACCATCTAAACTCAGCTGTCTTGAAATACCGATGAGGGTTGAGTGTTGGGATGCCTTGCACAAACCTTAGGATCTAGCCTCCCGAAACAAACCAGAATTATGGATAATAAAGCAATGAAATAAATCAAAGCATCAATCACACACCACACAGGAGATTTTTACGTGGAAAACCCTCAAAGAGGTAAAAATCACGGGACCTCGTCCAGATCAACAATCCACTATGAAGTAGAACGTTATAATATTCTTCACTCACGCAGGAGTGGATAAACAATAAGAGAAATAGAGAAAACGGAGAGATCTAACCGATTACGAGGACATGAAAGCGGCTGAGATATAGATTGCACGTTAAAAACCTCCACGAGCGTAACCTCCCTTCTATAAGCTTCTCTCTCTTTTCTCCTCTCTCTCACCTTTGATAGCCCTAAACCCTTTAGCAAATCTCTTGTAAAGCTTTAGGAAACCCTTGTTGTACTAGAAAAACCTAGGCAACCCCTTTTATAGTTTAGGAAACTCCTTTCGCATCCCCACATGCGAAAGGACTCAAATCCGCGAGCCGCAAAATCGCAACAAATCACGTAACCTTCGACTAGTCGAACCCTAGTCTTCGACTAGTCGTAGGACCCCTTCAACCGGTCCGAGCCATCCCTTCGACCAGGTCGTGCTAGAAAAACAAAGAAAAATACTCGACTTGAGTCGAAGTCACGAGTCTTCGACGTCGACCACCTTTCGACCGGTCGAGCAGGGCTCACGACCGGTCGAAAATGGGTCAAAAAAACCCATCATTGAGCACATGGTACTCTGCATCTGAGTGTCAAAGTCATGGGTTCAATCCCATCTTGCCTATAAAAGAGGAAAAAAAGAAAGAAAGAAAGAAAGAAAGAAAGAAAAGCTACTAATAAAAGTAAATGATGTTCCCTGGTCTTCATAGCAAGGAAATAGCCCCCAAAATTGCAGTTACGTTTGTTTCAAGTCCAACTTCAAAGTAATGTCATTGCAATTTGGATCCTAGTCTCTGTATATGAAAGCTAAGGAAGGAAATCGAAATATGTTATTTCTACTTTAGTAGACTAGTAACCATCAATTCAATCAGGAATCAAACGCACCCGCACCCTGAGAGACGAAGACAAAACGGGTTTTTGTTATCATGCATTGAGGTTACACTATTGTGGTGGTTTGATTATCTTGATTCTGTCATTCCCATAACCATGCCTGTCGTCTGGACCGGTTTGTTTTCTCCGGTGATCGGGGAGGCTGATTTTCGGACATTGAATGGACCCACTTCCAACATCAATATGGCATATGCAGCACAACTCTCAAAGGAAGAACTTTGTGAGTGACCACAAAATCCACTGCATGGATTTCAATTCTATTTAAGTGTCATAATATCAAATTCCCATTTATTAGTCTTTTGTGTTGAAAGGAGGGTGGAGAGTTGGACTTGATTCAAAAGGTTGAGCAATTTGTTCCAGATGGTGATGCATGGTCCACTTTGGTCCATTGTATCCCAGCTTATGTTCTGATTGTGTATTGATCTAAGTCATGCCTTGCTTTTTTGTAGTTATTTAACTAATATTTTTAAGAATCTTGCAATATCTAGAGTTCTAGATATCCCAGGTTCATAGAATTCAAAATTTTTCTTTATGAATTTCTAAAACTATCTTAAGCCAGATGTTTTCCCCTATGCTATTGTGTAGGCATTTTCTAAAGGAATTCGGAGCTGGACCTCAAAAAAGTTCATTTCTGGATGGTGAGTTCTTTGCTGACAATAGATGGTAACTGCATTCTTTTAAGCCATAAATTGCACTAATGAATTATGACCATGATGCAAATCCGTGACTTCATATTTTTTACCAGCCTAGGAAATTAAGTGAACAGTGTTGTATTCTATATTGAGTAAACATCATCATCTTCATCATAGCCTTGTCCCAGCTAATCGGCTTTAGGAAACCCGTCTCACACAAGTTTTGAAACTGGATTAATTCATGATTGACTGGCAAAAGTTTGATGACTAGCTGCCCACCTCACACTATCAACCCTCCTTTACCCTGGCTTGGGACCACCTTGCCTATTGCTACCTAGCAAAATACACAGTTAACAAAATAGAAAAGTGAGCCACTATCTAGACCCATTCTGACTACAAAATCCACTCATCATTGCCACTTTTGGTCATACACTTATACAAGTTTGTATAATTGTATAGCCCATGGTGAAAAAGATGGGTGTATTTAGCAGTCAAAGTAGGGGCCAATAGCTTTTCCCTAAGAAATAACCCTCGAGCACTTCTAAAGTTCTAATAATTATAAGTTGATTCCTTTTAAAGACTTAAATCCATGTAGTACACATGCCAATGTGGCACAGTCGAGGTGATCATTGAGAAAAATAGGCAAGGAAAAGTGTGAACCCATACAACGGACCATCCCATCCTGAATGATTTAGAAATGGGCTCTGTGGTTATATCAAGAATAAAATCGATTCCCACCAGATTAAACCTATCCTGATTAAGAAATATACAATAGTATACCTTGAAACCCAAAGTATGCACATCATCATCATCTTCTAAGTGTTATACCAACTATGTAGATGCCATCATCTAAATGCAAATTATCCACATGCCATTCAAAATCACAGAGAATGGATTTTTTCTCTTTTAATTTTTCTGGTAAAATAAATTCACTGAATCCATGGAGGACAAATAGCCACGTAAAAGGGCGGTAGGACACATCAAAGAATAACAAAGCCCTAAAATAAAACATCCTTCTTGGATTAGCAAGTAAAAAGACTGGAAGTTTTATGATAGGTTTGTCATTTTTGCAGTGTCATTCTGTTTCCTCTAGCCATAACATTTTACATCACCTGGTGGTTCATTTGTTTTGTGGACGGCTTCTTTTCCCCAATCTATGCTCATCTTGGGATCAATGTATTTGGTATGTGTCTTCTTCATGTGCCCACTTTTCTTGATTTGGTATTTTAAGGAATGGTGTCAAGTTGGGCCTGTAAATATTTTCTATTTTTTGACCTTGTCCAACCAATGGAGTCCCTTTATGTTACTCTCTGCACTTTGATTTTAGGAAAATCTTTCTTCGCACATGATTCAAGACAGTTCTTCAAACATCCAAGTGGATGGTTAATTTAAACATCTGTTGTGATGCAATGACAACTATTGTTTCTAAATAAAAATATTTAGAAACATTGTTTCACATTTTCATTTTATCCAATGACAACTATTGTTTCTAAATAAAAATATTTAGAAACATCGTTTCACATTTTCATTTTATCCAATGACAACTATTGTTTCTGAATAAGCATGTTTCACATCTAATAGTCAATGTGCAGAGCAGGTGGGGAAAGAGGAGGTGGGAACACAGTTACCATAAATCTAAACTCTTCGAATGTAATGTGACAATTATAAGAAGAAGCTGATGTGAAACTTTGGTCAGAACTTTTATCATGGATTTTGGTTGATAGAGTTGTTCAACAAGATTGTAAGAGCAAAGAAAATGCCAGACGAATGGAGGAAAAGTACTATGCTGCCTATTTATAAGAATGAAGGAGACATGCAGAGAAAAGTGATCAGGCAAAGATTAAGGTATCAGACAAATGTGTCAGAAAATCAGTTTGGATTCATTCTAGAAAGGTTATCCATTGAGGCTATTTTCCTCCTTAGACAGCTGATGGAGAAATATAGGGAAAGGAGGAAGCATTGATGTAGAGAAAACATATAATAGGTTCCCTAGAGAGTTATCTCGTGGGTGTTGGGAAAGAAAGGAGTGATGAGAGGAGATATTGACATGATTAAGGAAACATACGAGGGAGTGGTAACAAAGATGAGGACCACTGGTGGAGAGACTAGTGAGTTTCCAATTATGTATGCTTAAACTAGGATCAACACTGAGCCTGTGTCCTTTTGCATTGGTTACGGAACAAGGCATTTATAGGAAGAGGTCCCATCTGATGTTGTTTGCAGATGACATAGTTTTGATGAGGTGGAAGGGATAAACACAAAAGTACAGCTATGTATGGATGCTTTGGATCTAAAGGTTTTAAAATTAGTCGGACTAAAACAGATGGAATGTGGTTTGATTAACAGTAAGAGTCGAAATGAGGAATTAGTTAAGACCATTGACCAAGAAATTCCCCCAAATGACCACTTTCAATATCATGGGTCAATAATTTAGAAGAGCGGAGAGCAACGTTACCTAGATATGTGACACAGGTGCCAAGTGACAGTGTCCTAGAGTATCAGGCTAAGCAAACTTCGAAAAATCTACACAAAGGGACACTTCCGTATACAAGTAAATAATAATTTACGTAAAATTAAATAAAGCAATAAAAACATTAAAGAAGGAAATTTGAAAGAGTGTTCACATAGTTCCAGTATAAACAAATTACCAATAGTTCAAACTAACAAATATTTTTTTTTGAAAGATCAACTAACAAATAATTAATTAAAAAACATTAAAAGAATCAACGATAATCATCTTAGAATATGGTAGTTCTTATGAACATCACTTGTTCTGTTAAAATATTGTTACTGAAACAAAAGAACAAAATGAACAAAAAAAAAGCACCAATTTATTGGTCATGGTACCTATAATGGAAAATGAACTGGAATCCAGATAGAAAGGAAGTCATTACAAGTAATCTTCAAGAACAAAAGAAAGGAGGCAAGCTCGAGTTCTAACAGTGACAGATCTTTGGCTCAACAAAAGAAATTTTTATAACAAAAAAAAATAATCGAGGAAGGTGAAATGAAATCTTTGTGCAGAAAAATATTTGGACAACTCAATTGAAGTGTCCAACATGCGGCACTTTTCGATGACATCACCCGGACACTTTGTCTGCAAATTTTGAAGTGCCATGTCCAGGAGTGTCCAAGTGTCAGCATGGCAAAATCCTAGAAAGTAGAAGTGTCCGGGTAACACTGGCGGAGAGATTGAGAAGAAGTTTGCTCATAGAATTAGAGATAGGTGGATGAAGTGGATATGTGCTCTAGACTTTTATGCGATAGCCACATCCAAATGAAATTGAAGGGAAATTTTTATAGGATAGGTAAGAGACCAGCCATTCTTTATGGTACAGAATGCTGGGTAGTCAAGGAACAACATGTTCATATGATGAGCGCAGCTGAAATAAGGATGTTGAGATGGATGAGTGGAAAGACAAAGAAAGATAGAATTAGAAGATGAATGCATTCGAGGGAACTTTGAAGTAGCACTGATAGGTAATTAGATGAGGGGTAGTGTGCTTAGATGGTTTGACCATGTGCAACAAAGACCAAGAACTACACTAGTTAGGAGTAGGGAGGGTCGAGTTGAAGGCTCTAAAAGGGCAGGGGGAAGGCCCAAAAGGATGTGAATGGAAAAGAAAAGACTTGTTGAGCTGTGGTTTCATTGGGGATATGATCCTTGATAGGGGAATGGCGGAACAAGATTTGTGTAGCTGACACCAATTAGTAGGATAAGCTTAGATGATGATGATGAGCATGCAATCAACGTTTTCCCTTGCACATTAACCAAAGAATCGTGAAAAAAAGGTTATTTTTGTACAATTTGGAAAAGTAGGCATTTTCAACAAAACCCATACTTTTTTTTTTAATACTAGCATAGATTTCCATGCATAGTACTAATAACTTGATTAGAAATCCAGATGAATACCCCAGTTGCTTTGATTATACACCAATAGTGTGGATTCATGTGATATCGTGGAGAAAGCTTCTAATGTGTGAGGGGTATGGAAATAAAGGAAGAGCAGAATCTTTTATGGTGTCATAGCAATGATGGTGAAATTTAGAGAAACAATTAAAAGTTTGTTATTTGATTTGTGAATGAATTGGAAGGTAGTAGTAGTCGATAGTGGAAAGAAGACAAGACTGACTGCACAATGGAAGAATCCACCACACCTTTAAGGAAGTTAAATTTTTTGGTATTTTGATTAGAGACATGACCTGTGGGTATTGAGGGAGTCTCAACAGATTACAAGGTAGAGATTCTTTTTTTTTTTTTTTTAAATTGTTAATCATTTTTTTTCTGTTAACTATCAAAAAGTAGAAATGATACTGGCGATTGTGCATGCCAAGATATCAGACTAGTACAGATCTAAGTTGTTGATTTGGTGTAACAATAATCAGTCAGTGTTCAAAACTCACTGATCAACTTGGGACTTGGCCAAGTGGTCTTGTTATGTCCACAAACCAAGCAGAGTATGAAAAGAAAGAAAGAAACTCCGCAAATATTTCTTCTACTCATCCAAGTTGAACTCTCGGAAATTCAAACAAGTTCTGAGTTGAATACGAGTATTCGAATGTTAATCAGTGTCATTAAAAAATCTTTGTCATCGTTCAAGTCCAAAAGTGCTTGCTAACTGATTTGGGGTCCACTTGCAGGTCTAGGATTCCACACTTCAATTAGGTGTGTTCATGTTGTCGTGGTTGGGAGCTTCTATTCTTGGTCTCGGAGAATTGTTTATTAAGAAAATGCCACTCAGGAGGTAATATCTACGCTGCCTTTAAGCAAATAAGCGCAGCAAGATATATATATATATATATATATATATATATATATATATATATATATATATATATATATATATGTGTGTGGAAAAGGTACAATGCGCTCGAGCTGATTTTAACGCCCCATGAGGTCAAGCTGTGGGCCCCACCGTGATGCGTTTCGAACATCTACCCCATCAGTCAGATGCACCATTCCATTATGGGCCTAGGTCTCAAAAATCAAGTCAATCTGTGACTTTTATGGGCCACACCACGTACAGAAGTGGCGAGGGGCCGTGCACCATCAAAACATTCATAACCATTTTTGAGGGCCCACCGAGATGTGGTTTGCAAATCCAGCCCATCCATTATGTGTGTCCCACTTGAGTGAGGGTTTAGACCAAGTTTCAGGCGCATGTAAAACTCAGGTGAGTGCCACCAAGTGCTTTTATATGTTTTAACGGTGTCTTCACATAATTTTAGATGGTATGACCCACCTGAGCTCCGTATAAGGCTGATTTTTGGGATATCTCATAATTTAAAGGGTACCCATCAAATGCACGGTGTTGATGGTCAAAACACATTACGGTGGGGCCCACACAGCTTGACCTCACGGAGCTTATGGAGGGCTCAAGCGCATAGTACCTGAACCATATATATATATATATATATATATATATATATATATATATATATATATATATATATAAGCTTATGTAATGATGTGTGAACGAAGCTGAGCATTTCTTCTCTCTCTCTCTATATATATATATATATATATATATATATATATATATATATATATATATATATATATATATATATATATATATATATATATATATAAAGGTTGGCATGTAATGATGTGCGAACCAGTGCATAGCTGAGCATTTCTCTCTCTATATATAAGCTTGATCCAAAACTCTGTGCCCCCAGGAGATTTTCAACCGTAGGTGTTTAGTCTCCATGGTTTCCTGTGGTGCGGTCCTCTCAAGCTTTGAATATGCTTCAATTTTGGGATGGACAGCACGAATAAATCACATACATCACGGTGGACCCCACAGAGTCCTTACACCACATAGCTAGGTGGTGTTGGGTTCACCACGCAATCCAGGTCTGGCCCATCTGTATCGAAGAGGCCGTTTTGTCATGATGGGGCTCAAATGACAATGGCCCATTTTTGGGACATGAAGATCTAAAGGTGGCCCGATTTGTGGGACATGCATATCTAAAGGTGGCCCACTCGATGAATGCTTTGAATATTTCACGCCTGTGCTGCGATCATCTCTTAGAAATTATTCAGTCTATACACTGCACACGTGTACAAGGCTTGACCAATCATTAGGTTGGTCCTATCATGGATGGATCTTAAAGAAAATGCAAGGGGCAAGACAGTTTCCCGACCGTGGACTAGTACTCACCATCCATCCGTCCATGCTGAAGCCCAATGGATCTCATGCACGTGCGTGTGCAATGGATGTGTGTGAATAGGTGATGATTGGCAACGGCCGACGGGTCATGTGTGATGAGCTTTGCAATCTATTAAAGGTTTTTTTTTTTTTTTTTTTGTTAAATACACGAGCACACACCCAACACACTCACCCAATAGTGGGATTTCACCACCTATAGATACTCAAACCCTTGATCTTGTGTTTGAAACCCTGAGAGTCTACCACCCGAGCAAGAGTAAGGATCCTAATCTATTATAGGTTCTAACAACTAAGACCACTAGCACTGCCCAACCATTCAACAGGGTCCTTCGGCAAATACATACATGAGGAATTTGGATCCCTGGCAAACAGGATTTTCCTATTTATTGTAATGTAATTGGGCCACATCATCACAAACTGCATTTAGTATAGTAGTGCTGAAAACATCAGAGATGATGTGGACGAATGACAATGCAGGAAAACATGAAAATTTTATATGTGATAAGCAGAGGTTCTGGATTCATGCATGAGATACTAAGGTCTGTTTGGGCATTTAATGCCTAAATAGCGTTTTCAGCCATACCTCAGTTTAGGTTCTGTGTTTAAATGCACTTTCACAAATCCCATCTCATGCCCCCCTTGTAAAATAGGCTCTAAAACCACAACTCCAACAAAGACCATCCCTATCGAGTCAACCAAACAAACAGGCATCAAAACCACCTTCGCAGAAACCTCCTGCGGAAGTGCATCAAAACAGGCCCTAGAATTAGATCTGAAACAGACCTTCAGATGGCTGGCAGAGTTTGGCATCTCCCACCATGCAGAAACTAAAACAGGCCCTAGAATTAGATCTGAAACAGACCTTCAGATGGCTGGCAGAGTTTGGCATCTCCCACCATGCAGAAACTAAACAGCTGATACCATACTGTGCCATGTCAAGGATTGAAAATCAGTTTCCGTGTACTGTATGGTCACCCCACCAAAACGGGTTGTACCACCATGTTTTGAGCCAATACAGCCATATCATTTATAGGCAACACTCATGCATACAGGCAATACATACTGGCTTTGGATGCTGCTTTAAACCTAATGCAACATTCCACACAGAAATATGCCGATACATCACAGGCCTTCGACTATTATGCTATCATTTGGTCATCTCCCAAGAAATATTCCTATCAAGCTTATTGGGAAACAAGTACTTATGGGAAGATTAAGGCCCAAAACAAGCAGCAAACATGCGTTCATGATGCATTGAAGCCCCCAGGCCCCACATAATAAGGATTCGGTGCCTCTGACAATGATCAAAGATTATGACATCAATGCCCAAGATGAAAAATGCTATTTTCTTCATCAATAGATAAATCTGTTCAAGCAAATCCAATGCTGCCAGAAATCACCAACCGAGGGGGCAAAAAACAGCATGCATGCATTTTTATAGCTTCAATAGATATCCTTACACAGCCATTAAGAAAACCCAAGCATACATTAATAATGGTCTGATCAGTCATTAAGCTCTACTATCATTCTGTGCTCCCATCAGCCATCAGGATGCCAGGTTCCCGCCAATCCCGAGCTTCATTTTAAGATGGCTGAAAACATGGAAAAACAAGTTATAAGAATCAAGTGACATTACAAACAGCAACAATAAAGGAAAAAATATGACCTAAGCATACATTAAGCTCTACTATCATTCTGTGCTCCCATCAGCCATCAGGATGCAAGGTTGAGGGGAAAAAAAAAAAACCCCAAAATATGACCTAAGAGTCCAGAGTTAAAATGATGTCTTGGGTCCATTTCAATCTTGTGGTTTCCTCACAATGCATCCCAATGTATTGCAAGGAGATACGTTGGGACTCTAGCATTTGAATTTGGTTTTTTTTCAATGACCCCAAACCATTTTTTTGATAGGGCTCCCATTGGATGATAGATGCCTAAAAGAAAAACTCTTGCATTGAATATTTCAACATTTTGATGATGACGATGATAGAGCCTGGTGGATGAGGCAAAGATGTGCCTCTTGAGCTTTATGTGACCATCATGTACCAGTCAAACTGAAAGGGAATTTTTATAGGATACCATAAGGCCAGGCATACTTTATGGGACAGAATGTTGGGTACTAAAAGAACAAAATGTCCATAGGGTGAGTGTAAGCTGAAATGAAGATGTTGAGATGGATGAGTGACAAGACAATGAAGGATAGAATTAGAAATGAACGTATTTGGGGGAACTTAGTAGCAGTACCAATAGAAAATAAGATGAGGTAAGTAAACTTAGATGGTTTGGTCATGTGCAACGGAGACCAAGAACTGCGCTAGTCATTTGTTGTTTGCATTTTTGCCTTGTGGGGATTGCTAGAATTTGACAGAGATTCAAATTACCAAGACGCACATCGTCGTCGTCGTCGTCATCATCATAGCCTTATCTCAGCTGTTTAGGGTGGGCTTTATAAAAATTCTCATTGTAGCTCAGCAAAAGTTTGATAAATGGCTGCCCATCTGACAACACTCCTCTTCCCAAGATACATGATGAAATAAAAATGCTGACTCCTCTAATAACTTCCTACTCATTTGTAATAAAAGAGTCTGCATGGTTCTAGACCCACAAGGGATGCCAATGAACGCCATTTTTGAGTCAGGTTACTTGTACTCAAAGAGGTCCATGAAAAGGAACCTCTTTAAAGATCCTGAAAACCATTTATAACCACTCAGGTTTCTGCCTCAGTGGAGCCACTAAGCTCATGCTTCACTAGAAGATAACTCAAGCTAACCTAACTCAATAAAGGACAGGCTCATTTTGAAGTACAGAAAATGGTTTACTTCTCATAAATAAAATCCGAAGAAAAATACAGGTTCATCATTAAATGGACCAAATTGTTCTTGAATTAGTCGGTACCAAATGAAGAATACAGTCGTATACTAAGAGCACATTTGAACGCAGTCCAAAGGGGCGTTTAAGGCCTAATTGCCATTTTGATCCAAACGGCATTTTATGTTGTACATTTGGATGCACACAATGAACTCCTGTCCTCATATCCCGCTTGGAAAAATAGGCACTAAAACGCCGACTCTGAAAAAACCAATCTAGTTGGTATTTGCCCCCATTTTTAAGAAACCCTCTTTTGAGGACGGCATCCAAATGAGCCACGGGAGTTTAACTAAAATCAACATGATATAGTTGAACATAACCGCCATTAACAAATGATCATAAAGAAGAGCATTGACAAAGCCTGCTGGTCAAAAGGAAAAGGAAAAAAAAAAAAAAAAAAAGGAGAAGAAGAAAAGGCATTTAGAATAACACTTGGATAGTCTGTCCAACAAATCAACCTGATCTGTCCATTAGGTGCAGGCACAAATTTCATGGACCACCATGTGAAAATCGCACTAATAACATCTCACTCATAAAAAAAAAAAAACAGCACACAAGCACACACTACACATAATAGTTTCCTCGCTCTCCTCATAAATCACAATAGATACGGCACACATGCACTAGTAATAACGGAGAGTTTCTTTCCTTTTGCATTTCCACTTTTACCCTTATCTAAATCTATATCACTTGAAGAAGAGTACACTTTCCATAACTTGCCACTGGATAACATATTAGAAAAGAAAGCTTGATATAACTAGAGCTTTGCTAAGTGCACATGCGTGTGCAATAAAGCTCGTGTACACGCCACACATGTGCCAGCATGGCACCCTAGGTCTGAGAACAAATCCATCCATAAAGACGGCACCGCTATATTGATGCCCTAGCCCATGAATCAGGTTGATCCACTCGTCAGGTTTCTAAATCATGCAAAAAAACACTTTTCCAAGACACATAATTTTAAATTATTCCATTTTTCTATTTGTGCAACATGGTCCCAAAGCCATGCATCATGAATGCATTTGAGCTAGAAATAATGGGCTGAATATCAAGGCTTGGGCCTTATTGATGGGTTGGAGTTTCCCTTTGAATTGGGCCTGCATCATTTTAGGACCCAACCGCCCTTTGCTTTTATTTTATTTCCAAAAGAAGAAGAAGAAGAAGAAGAAGAAGAAGAAGAAGAAGTTTTTCTATGGAAAATCAACCCTAGCACCCCCTAAATCAGAGATAACAGCTTATTCCTGTTAGTTTTTGGTCAATTCTCCATAATACCCTCCTAAAAGCAAACACGAGTAGAAAATAAACAGATAAAAATTGAACAGGTGAATCTCAATACAAGTGGCAATTTGGTACATCTAGCAATGTAGTAAACAAGCCTCCCCAAAGATGGTTACATCCATTTTCAGCTTTTTACACCTATGTTGAATATAAATTGAAAATTCATTTCTAGCAGTCAATTTTCCTCGTATGATTGTGGCCTACCTTATGAGTGGATTAGCTAGATTTATGGGAGAGGACATGCCCACTATCCTTCCCACCTAGAGAATGGTCTGGTTCTCGCAGGCCAAGTGGCCACATATTACATGATGCACCTCCTCATCCTCTCCTTGGCGGACTGTTGGAGCTTTCCACTTCTAGTAGAGTATAATTCACATTCATGCACACTTACTATACACATGGGAGTTTATGTAACTCAAATGCAGCCATCTATCTAAATTATTGGCCGACTATAGATAGTTCATAACCCGGGAACAAAAAGGAGTTGATGATCCAAACTGGTTGATTGGCGGATGTCCTATGGACAGTTGACACTAAATAGTCAACATCCCAAATTCAATCAACAAACATTCAGTAGTTAGAAGATAAGATCACTCAGTCAACCTGATTTACCGCATAAGCTCCATCAACAATAGGGCACCATTTGGACTGTTTGGGTTAAAGTAAATGTGTGTCCAGTGTACCGTTATTGAGTTCACACTTATGCCTCATGTCCTCTGCAAGAGTATCATAGAACCACAGGAACTTTACACGATAGAACTTCTACTGTTGAGAGACGGATAGATGATCTGCATGCATTTAGAAATTGTAAATGTGGCATATACATGCATGTAATTAAACTACTAGAATAGTTGGCCCCACTTTAGATTGTTTAAAAAATAAAATTCATACCAAAAGGATTCCCTCACTAGCTGAGAATTAATGGATATCTAAGGAATGACCAAAATAAAAAATAATCAACAGGTCAAATAGAGATTACCATAAATCAAAGATTCGGATCACTAAATGAATTTGATTTTAGGTTTATGACCAATTTGTAGTGCGTTGACGTTTGAGGTTGAGCTACTTATGTGCCAGGTATAAGAAAGTGAGAGAAGAAAAAGAGGGAAGGAAGAGCAGAGGAAAAAAGGGAGAGACTAACTAGCTTTTACTAAAAACAGTGAGTTGATATGGTGCTTCTCATGACTGCACTATATCAATACACCTCAATATGTGTGTGTGTGTGTGTGTGTGTGTGTGTGTGTATAGAGAGAGAGAGAGAGGGAGAGTAACTAGCTTTAACTAAAAACAGTGAGCTGATATTGAACTTCTCATGAGTGCACTACACTACACCTCAATAAAATATAGTATACCCATTATTACACAATACTACAATACTCCCTCTCAAGCTGGAGCATGGATGTCAAGCATGTCCAGCTTGTGATAAGCCCACTGAAGATGATGGTGATCAATTCCTTGAGTTAAGAAATCAGCAAGTTGATCTTTGGATTTTTTTTATAAGACATGAAAACATCCTTGGCAGACACATTCTACTAAGTAAGATGACAATCAACTACATTGTGCAACACTCATCTAAGGCAACTTCAACGGGCTCAACTTATTATCTTGTCTAGTTAATTTAAAGACAAATGAATCCCGTGTCAATTTGGTTTGAGTCCAGGATTGACAATTCACACTGACCTCATGTTGTGATGAGTCCCCTGACTTGGATTTAGCTCTAATAGGTACCTCAGCCAAGTTTGATGTGGTGAGGTTTAGTTACATGCTGGGAATGAGGAAGATACAATTTTTGAAGAAGGTTAAGGCATATCAATGCCAAAGAAGCACTGGCATAAAATAATATTAGCAACCTCAAAACATCTGTCTTGTATAATGAAATTGATAAAGCAAATTGTTTAGTGAAAAGCGGTTTGTGATAGAGCAACACCAAACCAACAAATCTGCCAATATGCAACAAGCCGGCAATTTGCATCAACAGTTCTAGAATCGTAGCATGAAAATTCAGCAATTAATCAGAAATAAAAGATAACTTGAAGAGAGGTCATTAGAACTCACGATCCAATGATTCACATCCCCAAAAGATAAACCAACTCCACAATTTCCAAAAGTAATACCAACGCTCCCCTTAAACAGCCAATAATATTTATTTATAATTTATAATGGTTATAGGAAACTTCATATGATAGCTTTTTTATTTAGATGATAGCATTTGTGTCATGTATATTGCACTGTATGTATTACAGGTAACAATGACAATGCCTAGAAGTCTGGAAAGGTATTAAAGATCATGAGAGTAACATAGTAGAGATCAAATCTAGGTTTTGGCACAATCATAATATAGATGTGATAATCACTGTGAGAGAAGAGGTTTTGATTTCATAAAAAGATGACTCTTTTTTTTTTTTCCTTTTGGCAAGAAAAACAGGTTTTAGTGTTGGGGTTGGGTTATATTTCCGACTCTATGAGAAAAGAATAGTTCTCTTTTATGCAAACAAACAAAAAAAGAAAAGTTATTTATTAATGAAGAGATTGAGATTTTGAAAGGATAGGACAGAGATTAAAGAGTAGATAAGAGTACAGGAAAAGGGAAGGACAAGAACATTAGGTATGACGTATGAGAACAATAGGCCACATGATAGGAGATCAATTTGTGGATGCCAGAGGACGAAGTAGAACAGCACACCACTCCAATGAAAAAGATAATTAAACCAAAGGACCTGCTCTGATCCATGAAAAAAACCTTGAGCATTGAGACTATTGAATCAATGGAATGAATAAAATGCATGGTACTTACAAGCTACTCTAGTCAACGTAGGAAGATTATGGAATCTTCTCACGTCTGGAGAGATCCTAGAGATCCTCTCAAGCCTATATAGAAGATTTACATAGATTACAAAAATTCCCTCATAGTACATAGAAACGACAAGGAATGCCCTCATAGAAATTACACCACTATTTCTTAACAAGCCAATTAAATGCAGCTCTACATGGATCACCAAACTAGACCAATTTTTCAAAATAGGACAGGAATGGACAATCTGGATTTTTGGACCAAAACTCTTAACAGGCAACAAACTCTACAAAAAATAAGGTCCGAGTGACGTGAAGGGGTAAACGGTAAGGTGCTTGAATGTTCCTCCATGTCACAAGTCTATCAAGCAAACAACAGATTTACAAAATTTCCAGGAGTTTTTACGGCAAGGCAAAGATGCCAATCAAACAAAGATTGGCCAATCCTTGAGTCACCAATCTAGGATTGAACCCTCCCACAATTCATAACTCTCGGATTTGGAAGCCCCACCATCCAAACAAGACCCAGGCATTTAGGCTCACTGTCTTTTGCTTTTTCATTCAATATTTTCTTTGCATGCGTTCCAGCAAATGCACTTGAAGGCCATCTCAAGTCGCATCAAATCATTTCTGCATATCTATAGACAGACACACCTGCAAGATTTATTTTGTACTCTTACAGATTTGGTTCGGCCAACTTGGGACTTTCGAATAAATAATATATCTTACAGAGGTAAAACTAGTTTGAAGGCTCTGAAAGGGCAAAGGAAGGCCCAAAGGGACATGGGTGGAGGGAGTAAGAAAAGACTTGATGGCCTGTGGTCTAACTGACTATGTGCCCTTTGATAGAGTGGAATGGCAGAAGAGGATTCCGGTAGCTGACCCCAATCAGTTGGGATAAGGCTTAGATGATGATGATGCTGATGATGATGATGACGATGACGATGACGATGACGATGACGATGACGACGACCACGACCACGACAATGATGATGATGAAAGATTAAAGTATTTTTAATTTTTTACTGATGATGAAAGATTAAAGTATTTTTAATTTTTTACTGATGATGAAAGATAAAAGTATTTTAAATTTTTTACCATGTGCACTAGAAATATTTTTTTCCTTTTGTGCATTAGAGATTTATCAAAGCCCCACATAAGCCTAATTATTATTTAAATGGAGGGGATGGAAATCTCATCCATCAGATGAGGTTTAAATATGGAGACACAGAGACGAGACCTGCAAGAAACAACTATCGTCTGGGGAGGAATTGGAGGCATGTCAGGTTTAGCAAGCTCATCAGTTGTCCTAGTTCAAGACAAGGTCGATTTTTGGCATGATCCTGTTCAACAAAGCGCGTGAGCCCGTTTAACAAAGCCAAAATTAACTAGAATATTTCTATCAAGGGGTACCTGATACCATGCAATGATTCCAACACAACGATCCCATACTACCCAAAGATACAAGCATATGCACACCCAATTTAACAAAAAGCAAGTATTGGAAACCGAATGGCAAACAAGCCATACAAATGCAACATGTAGCTGTGTGTCAGAGAAATTCAATAGAAATGAGAAAGTTTGTCACATGAAGAAGATTAGCATTGGGCCTTGAAATCCAGCCAATCTGCTCATCAAGTGGGCACATGTGCATTGAATGTGAACGCTGTCAAACTTTCACCATAGATTTTCACCAGCATCTTGCCCGTCTGATAAGCAGGCCAGCTTGAATTTTTCAGGCCAGCACAGACATGAGTTGGGAGCTTCTCAATGAAGGGCTCACATCTCTACAATTTAGTGGTAAATGTGCATACGAGTAGACTGCAAAGAAGTCATCCAAACAGGCCAACTGAAGAAAAGTGCAGACTTTTCACCTTTCATTTTGTAAGAAACTGAGGCCATTGTTCACCATAACGATGAACACAGAATCTTCCCAAGAAGAGAAATGAAAATACAGGGCTTAACGCCTAGAGCAACCAAAACTAATAAGAACGAACCAGAGATATTTTACCTTCTATAGAACTCAGCAGCAGAGCGCGATCCATTGTAGAAAATGAACCATAGCAACACAATCATCAATATATCTACCAAAGTTAAGAAACCACAAAAACACAAAAAGAATGAATATTGTAAGATCCTCCACCCTCGAATATGCAGTGTATTCAATCTTTCAGTTTGTAGGAGTGGGGTGCATTGTTCAGCAACACAAAACATCAGTTTGACATAACCAACGGTGGATGGACCAAATTGGCCGATCCAGCCACCAATCTTGAGCACTTTTTGCTGTTGGATGCCGACACCATAACAAGCCAATGGTCTGGATCATTGCGTCACGTACCCAAGTATAATGACAATTTTCACAGATCAAGGATCATACAATTTGTCAAAACAATCTAAATTCAATCAATAATAGAATCCTTAACTGCAGGCTTTACATAGTATACTCAGCATTTTCGGTTCCGACAAATGGGGCCCATGGTTCAGTGATTTAGACCAGTGGTCCACTGTTCTCCACAGAGGATGGACCATGCCTCATGGATGGACATCATAACTAGAGCTGGGCAAAACAAATCCAATCCGGTGGATCCGACCCGATCATACCCGATCCGACCCGATCCGAACCGAACCGACAGCCTGGATCGGTCAGGATCGAGTTGAGTAATTTAGATCCGAAATTCATTCGGATTGAGTTCGGATTGTGGTGGATCCAGACCGATCCGATCCGAATGGATCCGGACTGACCTGATCCGGAATCGGGTAGTATATATATGTATTTTAGGTTTTTTACCCTAAACCTAAAAAACTACCTGATCTCTCTCTCTCTCTCTCTCTCTCTCTCTCTCTCTCTCTCTCTCTCTCTCTCTCTCTCTCTCTCTCTCTCTCTCTCTCTCTCAAAGCTCCAACCCCCGCCTCCTATGCCGATGCGTGTAATGCTCGTGGTTTGGAAGGTGACCTTGCATCGGCCAGCTAGCTGGCGTCAAAGCTCTCCGGCCCACCATGATGTATTTTTAAATCCACGCCATCAAAGCTCTCACACACCATCATGTATCTCTCTCCCATTCTCTCTCTATCTCTCATTCTCTTAAGTGCAGAAATTGGAGAGTTAGAGCTTCCAATTTTGGGAGTTTTAGGGCCACAGATTTAGGGTTTTTATGGTGACAATTTTAGAGGTTTTAGGGCCACAAAAATAGGGTTTTTATGGTTATGATTTTGAGGATTTTAAGAATTTTGTTTTGTGGATTTTAGGACAATGGAGTATATGAATTTTAGGGTTTCTGGTGTAGTAAATTTGAGGGCCATGGAGATTAAAAATTTTAGGGTTTCTGATTTTGTGGATTGTAGAGTCATGTAGTTTGAAAATTTTAGGGATTTTTACTGTAAAATTTAAATCTGGACCGATCCGAACCGTTCCCAATCCAATCCGACTCGACGAGTCAGGTGACCCGGACTCGGTCCCAGATCGGATCGAGTTCCGGTCAGGCCATTAAGATTTCAGATCGGATCTGGACCCAATCCGATCCGATCCGGACCGATGCCCAGCTCTAATCTAAACCCTTTCAACTAACCACTTCAGAAGGATGGATTGGAAGCTCTAGACTAGATGTCAGACATCTCTTTCCTCTTGTCCAGTTCCATTAAGTAGGAGGTTGCCTGCACGTTTCAATAGAACTTTTCTTTTTTTTTTTTCTTTTTTTCTTTTTTTTTTTTTGACCCAGTTAGATGGGAGGGACCACCATGCCCAGTTTTGCTGATCTTCTCGGTTGCTAGATCATCGTAAGGGTTGCAAAGAACTTAATTG
Source organism: Magnolia changhungtana (assembly GCA_030180095.1). Lineage (NCBI taxonomy): Eukaryota > Viridiplantae > Streptophyta > Magnoliopsida > Magnoliales > Magnoliaceae > Magnolia > Magnolia changhungtana. The sequence goes on along the minus strand of JASAUF010000234.1, from coordinate 1,420,772 downwards.
ATCCAGATCGGTCCCTCTCATCTAGTTGTTTGGTTGGCTTCAGGATCCGATATTGAGATGGAAAGGATGGGGTGTCGACTGATGGAATTGATTCTTCAATACCACTTTCTGCATCTAATTCATTCTAGGATTTGGGGGTCATTATAACCACCTGATCGACAGAATAGGTGGGAAGTGGAATGAAGTTAGTTTATAGGCCTACAAGTAGATGGTGGAAAGCGAAATGCAGCAATTGCCGAAATTCAACTGAGAATCTAGGGTCTCCCAATCTGGAAGATTTTTGGTACATGATCTGCCCATGATAGGACGAAAAACAGACCAACAGCCTGCATTACCGACCAAGGACCGCTCTTGTCAAAATTGGAAACCAACCTAAATTTCTGGGAAACAAAAAAAAAAAAAAAAAGAAAAAAGCATCCAAATATCATAACAACTCATGTTTTAAGCTATAAAGATGCAAGTATAGAATTCAAAAAATCTTCTATCACCAGCTCAAAAAAGTCAAATCTATTTCACTCCAAGAACACCAGAAATACCAATCCGATTGAAATCACAAACTCGATTAGTAATACACACCCATCCATACATACATACATAAAACTAGGTAGGCATATATGTATGTTTCTCTCTAGAGAGAGAGAGAGAGAGAGAGATACTGAAGAGGTAGCGCTCCCACCAATCCAACATGTAGAGACCGAAGGTGACGTTGTAGAGATAGATCTTGCGCTGTATCAAATTCATCCTCTGTTGTGAAGAAAACGCACCTGAAAATCGAAGAAAATGGCGTTTGGATGAAGAACGAAATAGGATTTTTATTAGATCGGAATCGGTAGAGATCTTCCCCTCGAGGGGCTATCGCATAAGAAAAATCAAATCTGGAGGCGGACGGGCTACAAGTAGTCAGGGTCTCAACGGGCCGAGTTAGGGCCGGTCCAAGCCCGGCCGGGATTTATTTGACGAGCCAAAATATTGCCGCCCGAGCCCAGCACAAAATGTTTATGTCAAAAGGCCTAACCCGGCCCGCCCAGGCCAGAACCCGAGTGTCTTTAAATCGTGGAGAGAGACAAACCTTTAGCTAGATGGTGCAACGGACACAAGCCCGTGTGGTTGGTAGATATGAGAGAGAGAGATATGAGGCGTAGATTATAGCTGGGAAGATGAGGGGGCGTAGATTAGAGCCGGGAAGATGACAGAGGGAGTAAATCCTAACGATGGGGCGCGGATTAGATACTTACAGGTTGAGTATCGAGACTTGCTACTAAGGTGACGTCATATGTTTAGTATCCACGCCTTCCCTACATTTGGAGAGATCATTTTTAATACTCAAAGAATGGGTTAAATCCAAAGCTCCAGTGGACCCAGCACAGAAAACAGTGGGACAGTGATGCCCACCATTAAAAAATTCTACAGGCAACAAAAGTTTTAGATCAAACTGATATTTGTGTTTTCTATTTCATGTCTGGGTTGGATTTCAAATAAATATTATGGTGCGCCTTAGGATAGTTTTAACGGTGGGAATCACTCTTCCCCCACTGTTTTATGTGGTGGGTCCCTAACCCGATCCGATTGGATCCGATTCGACCGACCCGATTCGGACCGTATATATTAGAGTATATATATAATTATATTTTTTTACTTTTTTTTATCTGCCTCATCAGCCCATTCTTTCTACCTCTCTATTTATACTATAAAATGATATCTCAAAATGGATGGCCGGTGTGGACACAACACATACATCATAGTGAGCCCACAGAACTTCGTGTCGTCAAAAGGCCAAAAAATAAGACCCCCATTAAGCCCGGAAGGTAATCCATCCGGGCAGGGATTAATATCAAATTTGTTTTTCTTCTTCGTTTAGGCCCAACGTGATGTAAGTGTTTGGTCCACACCGTTCATTATCCGCTTATCTCTTTGGATTAATTTTTTTTTTTTTTTTTGGATAATGCTCTATGGTTCTAAAAATGAGATAGATATAATAAATACATCACTTGAAACTTTGATCTGCACTGACACCCACCCTTGGAACCATTCTAAGGGCTAACGTGATATTTTTTTTTACCATCCAACCTATTAATGGAAACGGATTGGCTTGACAATTTACCATTGAAAATTTCTTTAGACACCAGCCCTTTGTGATATTATGAACATGTTGGAGACAAATGATCATGGTCGGTGCTCATTCCCACGGTTTCTCGGGCCTACTTTAGATATACCTCATGATGTCATGATGTGTAGATAGACCACATTTCATCCATTCCGTCCATCTATTTTTGTAGATCAATTTATGGTATTGATAAAAAAAAGACTGAGTAATATCCACTCCATCTCAAGTAGACCACAAAAACTGATTACAGGAAACAGTGTTTAATGAACTTTGACTTTGAATCATGCTAGTTTTAAAACCCAATAGGAACTTTTGAAGATGGCACAAAAACATCATCGAAAAGTATTGGATCAAGTTGATCTTTGTTTTATCCCTTCATCTGGGTTTTATGACCTAATCAACGGATTGGATGTCAAAAAAGCGTGGGTACATCAGGAAACTCTTAGGAGGATTTAAATGATTGATATCCAATCACTATTTTTTTATGGTGGGCCTGTGGTGATTTAAAAACAAAAAAGATCTCAGTCAACATGTGTCCGATCCAGTTGAGATTTATATCCCTCCCATTTTTTGGATAAAAACATAAAAACTCGGTGATATTTAAAAAACTTCGGATGGATGAACGGAATGGATGAAACACATAATCCGTCATGGTGGGGCCCACATGAGCACCGACCAGGGGGAGGTATGGTTCAAAAATGAGATAGGAAGCTGCACGTTTCCGTTCTAAGGGCTAACGTGATATTTTTTTTACCATCCAACCTATTAATAATGTCATGTTGACGTGGATGAAGTGAAAACACAGGTATCAGCTTGATCCAAAACTTCTCCAGCTCCCATGAAGTTTTTAATGGCGGAAGTTCAATCGTCACTTTGTGGTCCACTAAAGCCTTGTACCTGCCTCATTTTTTGGCTCATACTTAAAATAATCTTAGAAAAGCATTGAAGCGTGTATAAAACACTTACATCAGGTTGGGCCCCACAGATCCCTACAGAAGTTTGCGTCCGTCCAGATCCAGGAAGCGGTTTGGCCAGAACGCCAGCTATATAGCTGGTGTAGGCATGTGTCGTGCGAAGACGATCGCTGATGCTCTGAGTTGCACGAACAGTTCAAAGGAGATCAAAATTACTTGGCCCTATAATGATGTATTTATTGTATCCACACCGTCTATACATTTTTGGTGATCATTTTAGAGTACCATCCAAAAAATGAATCATATCCAGAGTTCAACCGGACCACACCACAAATAGCAGCCGAGATAATGATTTTCACCATTAAAAACTTCTTAGGGCCCACATAACGTTTATTCTCCATCCAATCTGTTCATGGCATCACAAAGACCTGGATGAAAAGGAAAAACAAATTTCATATTGATCCAAAACTTATGTGAACCCTAAAAGGGTATCAATGGCAGACGTTCAATCCCCCACTGCTTTTTTCAGTGTGGTCCAGTGGATCATTACATATTTTTATTTTTCATCTCAAGGCTTATGATGAGCTCGAAAAAATGGATGAACAGTTTGGATATAACACATACCTCATGATGAGACCCATAGAACTAATTCACGTTCCTTTAAATTAAATAAATTTTTTTAAAAGTAAAATAAAATAAAATAAAAAATAATTTACTTCTCATTCACTTCTCCATTACATCATCAATTTTTTTAAAGCTTTTTTTTATAAAAGATTAAAAATATTTCCCTTGGGCAGGTATTACAGTCTCTTTAACTTTAGAGAATGACGTGATTTTCTTGATTTTTTGTATTTTCTATCTATTTTAATTAGTCATTTATTCAATTTGTTACTCAATATTTAGACTATTGTAGCTAGGGCTGAAAGTTTTGGGCGATCTTAAGCATAGAAACACCAACCCGATAAAACTTGGGTTGGGCTCGGTTGCCCGACCAACCACATCAATATATAAGTTACTTATAAATTATAATTGAGCTGTGGACCGATATTTCGAATCGATCTTAAGCTTGGGCTATAGAATAAACTCAAGATCAATAAAACTAGAACAACTCAAATCTAAGATTCTCAACTATCCGTCAAATAATGGTATCCTTAACACAATTCTAAAAATAAAACAATTAAGAACCAAAGAAAATTCCATCATGGTATGAATGACTACTAAGCCAACAAATCATGGCATTGCTTAAAGGAACAGAAAATTCAAACCTTCGAACCACCTGAATTATCAAGGAATAACCCTTGTTTTGATGGAATTGAATATTTATAAGTTACTTATAAATTATAATTGAGTGTGAATCGTTTGTGTCAACCAGGCCCACAATACACACTGCATGACAACCCTATACTTGGGGAGTGAACAAGTGTCGAGTCTCATTTGTCATGGGTCCAAACTTTCAACGGGTTTGTAGAATCAGCGGTCCTCTACACGATGGACGGCTTCGGATCGTCCTGGACGCTTAACGCAATTGTTTTAAATTCCGGAAAAGTCGGCAATGTTAACAAGATATGTGGGGTCCGTGATCAAGCTTTCTCCACCCGTCTCGAAATTTCTGAGACTTTTTTTCTTCATTCTATGCTACATATCGCCCGACTTTTAAAATGGAGATTTTGAGTTGTCTTATATTTTAAGGTGAGATGGCCTTTAGAAACCTAATGGATGTTTTTTAAAGAAAAAAAAAGAAGAAGTTCTTTATAATGAATAATCACATATATAATTAATAAAATTATATATACAAAAATAAGTCCCACCGTATTTTGAAATATAGTAAACTAATGTAATAACGAAAATATTAGCACGTTCGGATATATTTGGAGGATGATAAGCTGACCGACCAACCCGACCAACCGATGAACCCTTCGGCCAGACGGATGCACACCCAATGCACGTTGCTTGTGCACATGCATGCTCATCTTATTTAACAGTCAAACCAAATTTAAGTCAATTCCAGAGTTGGGCTTGGGGGCACTTGATAATTCCCAACCCGAGATTAGGTTAATTTGGGCCCTCATCTTGCATGAAGTCTTGAACTGATCGGATGGCGGGAACCATGTGATTTTGCATTCTGGACCAAGGTGAACGGTTTGATTGCAGGGTCCCTGGCAATAAATTCCATTATTGGTTCTTTGGAGTCCAGGCTCGGTGGCTTTGGATCATCAAATCCATGCTTTTAACATCATTTTTCAATACACGCTGGACCATCATGTATGTAAAATTAGGCAATTGCTTTGGGTCTGATATGCAGCGATCCTGATCAAACACCATGTCCATTTGTCCACCTGTTTCCCAACCCGCCTCTAGATTTCTCTCTCTCAAATAGACTTCGTCTATGCTAATTGTAGCGATGGCACATATATAATTAATAAAATTATAGATACAAAAATAAGGGATGGATCAACCCGATCGAGCAACGAGATTGGGTTGGGTTGGGTTGGGTTAGGGTTGGTATAGGGACCTTGGATTGGTTTAGGGTTGAGCACCAACTGCCCAACCTGATGGAGTGATTTCTACAAAAACAAAAAACAAAAAAAAAAAAAAAAAAAAACATTTATTGATTGTTGTCTTGAAGAAGCACATAAGGGTGGTAGGACAGGGTCAAGCTTGACCAAAAAAACATTGAACAAATTAATAATCGAATTCAAGAAACGTATAAGAAAAGAATTCAATCAAAAGCTATTGAAGAGTTTATGAAATTATCTAAAAGTATAGTATTATGCATGGATAAAATTGATAAATATAACAGGACATGGGTATAATGCATTGACAGGCCAATTCGATTGGCCTGAAGAAAGATGGGATGAGTACATAATATTGATTTTTTATGAATAATGATATTTTAATTTTCTATTAAGTACTTTACTTTATTTGAATTAAATAGAATAATTTTATTTTTATTTAATAAAAAATAATTTATTTATAATATAAAACATTTCCAAACAAGAGATAAGGGCAAATGTGTCAAATTAACATATTTCATATGTTTGTTAACAAACAGGTTGTTTCAAATTCAATATTTAATTTTCAGACTTCAATTATAATTACTAAACAAGTTTTTTTTTTAATTACAGATTTTAGATTCAGCCTTCAAATTTCAGATTCAGGCTTTAGACTTTAGATTTAACAAACGGGGCCAAACTCTCATGTACAATTAGTATAGGTTCCAAACTCTTAGGCAATGTTATGAAATTACTTAAATGCCCCTACTAAGTACAAGGTTAGATACCAGCGTGCCTAAGCTCAAGCCCAGTAAGGGTGTGTTTGGATTTACGTATAGTATTGTATAGGAATGTAAAACCGTCCCATCAAGGTATTAGTGGTACGCCAGCGGTTATGCATCTGCAAATTGAAAACCACTCACAATGTTTGGATAAGAGTGCAGTTGTATTTAGAGGAATTCATCATTTCCAAAATTAGTGTTTGGGAATGAAGTGTTCATCAAGTCGCACTGCTATCCAAGTATATACTATACGGAATTAACGTCAACCTACCCATGATTAACATCCACCCGTCCGTGAGTTGGAAATTGATGAAGGACATCCGGGCTTTAGATGATGTATTTACTGTCCAGGGCCCCACTATGATGTTCTAAATAAATCCATATTGTATAACTACTTATATAGAGCATCTACAAAATCAGTTCGATCAGAAGTATATCCGAACAACATGATTGACCACATTACAAGAATTGTGGCTATTCAACGGTCGAGATTTCAATTACGATTCCGGGCCACAACAGTTATGGATCCTTGTTAATCAGCCATTTCCTACTGTTCATCCGCGCCTGTAGAACATAATCCACAGTGTGGATGTGAAATAAAAAAGTATGGGATGTGAGAAGAGGGATTTAATCGGTGGAATAGTTTAAATTATATGTCGTCACTTGGTCCCTTCCACCGGAGTCTTATATCCCTCACAATATTTGAATCCAACCTTAAAAAAACATCTAAAAATGGAAGGATGGATTGGATGAGAAACATACATCATGGCGAGGCCCACAGAACATAAAGACATATAGATCTGTAGCATCATTTTTGCAATTAAATAAAAACCAGAATCTACAATTACTAAAAAAAGAAACCTGAGATCACTGAAAGTAACAGACAATACTAGATCTAAAATGTTCCCGATGGATGAAAAAAATACAAACACACTATAATTAAATTATGCATAGTTTGACGTCAAAAATGTTTGCAAACGATGTCGACACCTTCCAGCAACTATAGTTTACGATACGATAGAAGAAACTATTCAGGCAACCACTACATATATCAGCAACACCCCAATCACAACTTTGAATAGCGCATTCATCATCCCAGGAGGATCATGTTCTCCTCTCAAGTCTGGGTACGATTCGCACGGAGATTGCATCCCAACAAAATCCTCTTGCACTTGAGCCGAACCATGAAGAGAAGCATCAGGCTGATATCTCCGAGTGGGTCTTTCATAATTCTGGCATGTGGTATGTCTTTCATAATTTTGGCGTATATTGGGTCTTTTATAATTCAAGCATGTGATCTGCAAACAGGTAAAAATAAATTAATCATCAAGAATATGAGGGACACGATATACAACTCACATCTAAACTAAAAGGGTCCATGGATTCCACGTGACCATCTGTACAGAGGTTCTATATCCGCACCTGAAAATCCTACCAAGCTCTTGTAGCATCCTCGTATGACTTGTTGGATTGGTGTCTACATCCGCCGTAGCGATTCACCTGTGCTCGTGCATCCTCCCACCTGTAATATAATCCAAGATGTCTGTCAATAAAGACCACGTAGAATTTCCCCATACGTTCCTGAAATAAATTTCAGATATTAATCGTTGAAAAAATCAAGTGAATATAGTATGTGGCAGCAGTTGCGAGCATGTAAACTGTTAATAGAATCATTTACAGTTTATGAAGTAATAAGTCATATAACATAACTAGAAAGTCTTCCATCCACTTTTAATCCCATGTCTTACCTTTCAATAGGTTTTGTTAACTGTTAATTTGATATTCAATCCCATGAAATCATGGAATTTGATGGTTCCCTGTATCAACATGAAATATACATACCCTCTCTGTAAATTTATGAATAGCTGAAACTGCAACAATGATCAAGTGTAAGACAATCCCAGCATCAGTTAACAAAACAGACAACATATATGATGTCATGAGATGTCGTTTTCATCTGCCAGGAATCAAAACAGAGACTCAACATATACATGTAAATAGTAACGAGCATGTCAACATAATAGATCCAAATATTCTGAACAAACGAGTATATCATGATGTATCAGTGGACTGTTCCTGCGTTCTGAGGCAGATAATCAGCTGTACCTGCATTTATGCATTTCACTCCTATATTACATACATATCAGATCTAATCCTACTACCAAGCATCAAACAGTAATTGCGGTGTCGAAAGTTAGTAAAGCCTTATCAAGAAGATCCAAAAAGTTGGGTGCTGAGTACTCATGTAATACCCTAATCATCCACCCCACCAAAAACCTAAAATCCAAAAAACCACCTGTTTAATTTACAAAAACCCAAAAGAAAAGATAGTTTAGTAGCTTAAGAGTTCCAGTTCAACCAAGGCAGAGATGTTTCAAACATCTGCATTGCGGTCGAGGAGCTTTTGTACCCACTCCTTTCTCCTTTCATGTCCCATTTTCATGAAAAAATCGGCACTAACAATATCATCCCGCAGTAGCCGAGCAGCCCGGACCTGGTCATCATGACTGAGACCATCCACTTCCTCTAGAATGCCCAATAGTTTTTAGAGTCGGGTCATGGTTTTTCCCGTAGCCATTGTAATTGTCAGGGAACTAACAGCCTTAGCCATTTTACACATCTTATCTCCAATGTGATCACTCGATTTACCCATTCATTGTCGGATCATACCAGTAGCAGTGCTCTGACTGTTTCTAGACGCAAACGAGGTCTCCATAGGGCCTATATGAACCCTCTTTAACTGTTTCTGTGACCCCTCATTGGGACAACGGACCAAACCACTGCAGTTATCATTATCTTCGTCTGAAGAAAGACATACTGTTTCATTGCCATCCTCTTCAAATTCATCGGAAGAATCAACTTCATCTCTTTGGCGACGACGTTCAGAAATGGGAGAAGAATATGCGGTACTGGTATATGATCCGTGGGCACAATCATTACCAAACATAAAACTCAGATCATTATATCTATCAATGTGTTTTCCTCGTACCCTTTCTGCATATGGATGAGACTGCAAGAACAGAAAAGTATAATAAATTAGCATGACAGCAAATGGTATAACAGATATGTCCACCCACAAGAAATGAGTATGAACAAATGTTCTAATTTCATAGATGTGTAGCTGCTAACCCAGTGTCTACAATCATTTTGAATTCACATAAACATGGTCTACAAAATCATTAGCAACAACCATTTTGTCTTCTCAGATATGCATAGCTGAAACATTCAGTCTGAGTCAGAGAGGTATGAATATCAAATATACATATTTTAATATCTTTTGTTATTAGCAGATAAAAGCAGTAGATACAACCATTTCAACTCTACTTCCTTTTACTTATGCATAGCCGATTTTCATTTCAGATATGCATGGGTGAAAGAAGGCTATGCATCAACAATGCATATAGATATGCACACGATTGACATAATTAGCAGCAACTTCTGTTGCTTTCATCAGATATGTTTAGACTAGAAATCCGGCAGTATCTACAATATGTATGTAACTTACCATAATATAGGCCTCCCATACATCATCGATAGGGATGACCATTTTCAAATCGGCATCCCAACCAAAACCACTTGCGTTTAGCATATCCTTGACAGCCCAATAGATTTTTTTTAGAGTGCGGAGTCGGTTAGATATATGTTTGTTCTCTAGTTCGACTCCACATCTATCAATGATTTCAGTTATAGTTGTTTTGTAAGCTTCAGGCTTGAAACCGTTGTCACTCTTCCGACCAAGATTTACTTGCTCAACCAGTGCATCGACCAACGCATTATCCATCGCATCAGTCTATTGAATGCGAACAGATTTCTTGGGGTGTGCAGATCTTCGATTTTGCGTTGTCAGATACATAGGTGATGGTATTGTCAATAATGTTGTTGAGCTTTTTATAGCTGGTGTTCCAAATATTTTGTTGGGTGATGATAGAGCCTTGTTGGGAAAGCCCTTGCATTTCGAAGGAGATGCAGTCACCTTCTTGTCTCGGGCTATCTTGTTGAAACTCCATAGGAAGTTCATTTTACCTATGAAGCAGTAACAATTAATGGAAAGTAGTCTGACACAAACAAGTGTAAGAATTGAAATAGGATGATGAGACATATTAAGATTAAACAGTACTAACTGAACCATAATAAACAATTAATTGTCAGGCTTCATGAAGTCTTTTCATAAGATATTTTAAACTAAATTTGTCCTAGCATCCCAAAAGCACACCAAAAGAGTTTTTTGTAAAAATCTGCAGTTATAAAAATAACTTAATACATGAAATTAAAAAAAAAGAGATTAACGTCGCTGCCGGGTACAAGGAAGAATGTCATTCCGCATCCTCTCCGCAATATCATCCTTTTTTTGACTCACTCCTCTCTCGCGCGGTTTGTCAGACAAGACAAAGCACGATCTTCATCAGTATTATTGACCTCAATCGGGGATAGCGAGATTTCCTCAGAACTGTCTCTACTATCCTCAACTGCTTCATTAAAAACGTCTTCGTCATAAACATGGATGAAGTTGTGCACGACACAGCAAGTTATAACAATTTTTACTTGTGTTATGAACTTGAACTATGGTGCTATTCGAAGTATAGGGAATCGACCCTTTAAAATACTGAAACACTGTTTGATAACATTTCGTAACTGTGCATGACGATAATTGAATTGTTATTTCATATTAGCATGCTTCCTTCCTATACGATATTTATTCAAATGATATCGAACACCTCGATAAGGTGCCATAAATCCAGGAGAGTGGGCATATCCTGCATCCACAACATAATATTTACTTATAGAAAGTAATATATGAAAATTAAGCATGTATACAATCGTATGCTACATATGTACATGAATCAGCAATAGTCAATGCTTACCATGAGGGACAAGGAAACAATTAGGGCGACGAGTTAATGCATTGTGCAATACGTGAGCATCGGAGGTTGAACTATCCCAACCCGCTAGCACATACAAATTTAATATCGAATGCACAGGCTACCATTACGTTCTTTGACAGAAAACATTTTCGATTACGAAAAGTTACACTTTCGCCTTTCGGCAAATAGGCCGGAATGTGGGTGTCATCAAGTGCCCCAATGCAATCCTACAAGCAACATTCATCTTACATTTAGGTCGTTATTATGCATACATCAATTTAACTGTATCATAATTTCAAGATTATGAGATGATAATACCTGAAAATAGGGGCTCCACATTGGATTATCGGATATCTCTTTCGGAGTATGTAAATCCGAGAACTTGACATATTTCGGATAAAGACCAATTACAGCATTAAGAACCCTATTGAAGTGTCGACTCACTGTCTCTCCATATCGTGACAACTGATGACCAATGACATGGTTTCGCACATTATGGCCAATTATATACAGGAACATGACGACTTGTTCCTCTTAACTACACCTTTTTAGTATCACACAACAAATTTTTATCTCTTAACAAAGAACATAACTTGAAAAACTTATCGCGACCCATTCGTGGTTGTGCAAAACAATCAACATCACTTTTCCTTATGATTTCATTCACAAATATATTTCTTGCTACATGAAAATCTCAAGAGGATGACTTCATACAATACCGGCGACAATATTCAGCAGCTCCCATCACACATGCAGATGCTGCAATAGCAGTTAGTGCAGCTGCTATTTCATTCTCATTTCAGTCACTATTGGATAAATCCTCACGACTAGAGTCATCACTACGAGACCCCATGAGTTAAATTGGGAACTCACTTGTTACTTTTTTCAAGTTACTTTGTATATACAGATGCAAATATCATGAAAATCTCAAATGTACAACAAATTTATGATATCACATGCAAAGTATTTTTGTTAAACACTACATCGATTATTAACATGATTGCAAACATATCATAGATATATTTCCGCTCGAAATTGTATTTTCATACACCAGACATAACACAGGATATGGACAGTTATAAAGCAACCAAGAAGCATGTCTTCAAATACAATCAAAAATACATATTAGCAATAGCAACCACATCAATTATTGTAGCCTGACAATATATAAACAGATTTTATACTACCCCAAAATTGAAGTAATTTTCTTAAACCTAAAATATAAATTGCGCCTACGAGCAAGACGATCAATGAGTGTATGGAACATTTCAAATGAGAAGAAGCATCATCGACACAGTATAAAACATTGGTAACACAGACAGTGTGCTAATACCTGACCTAATGGAGAAGACCCGGACTTGGGGCAGAAGGTAAGTGTTTAATTTATAATCGATTATGAGAAGAAAGAAGAGAAGATTAGTTTATATAGACTTTCGGCAAATGGTTATGATGAGCATAGAGATCAGTAAGCCATGTTCGTTGACATGCAAAGGTCATGTCGCATGTCGCGGTATAGTGAATTCATCAGCCGGATACACTGCAGATACACAGTAAATCCAGAAGATTCATCTGCCACGAAAATATTATGTACGATATCCTTCACATAAGAACCATCGTCGTAGCATGTAAAGGAAATAAGGTCGGTACTCCACTCACACATGCATATCCAAATGATATTTGCGTTTGGGCGTTTGGGGAGTAAACCGAGAGATCGATAAAAACAATCCCGAGAGATCGATAAAAACAATCTCTTGGTAACATCCTACATCATCAAACGGGAATACTCTCTCCCTAAATCGAGCCAATATGCATGTATTTTGCACCTTATGTAACTGAATCGCTTGGCAATACCTGTATCTGCCAAATCACTCACAAGAATGTCCAGAGGGAAGGAGGAGAGAGAAACGGAAGCTTCGACGATGGCCTAATAATCCTATGTGAAGCATTAACCAAATTAGGTGGTGGAGGTCTCTAGAACCGGACACGGCAGGACGATCTTGACCATGGAGGGTTGTTGAAGCCTGAGATAACCAGCGTGAAGAGAAGAGAGAGTAGCGATCTCTTGTGGTCCGCTGAATACGAAATGGAAAGGAGGCTTTTTCTTTCAAACTTGCATCTGCTATGGCGGTGCAGTCCAATGAAAGCACCGTACTGCGGTCTGCACTGTACGCCGATAAATGAGGCATGTGGTTTCGATAAAGTGGGTCGGCGTGGTACTCGGACCGCCAACGTACCACATGGCAATGTTTGGATAGAGTAGCAGTGAATTGTATATTTTATTAAATTTTACAGTACTATACGATATGGGCCCGGCATCCAAACACGCCCTTAAAAGATTACCTAGGCCTGTTCTTGGCTCAATTCGTCTTCAAAATTGATCAAATCTCTATTTCCCATGGAGTTATTACTAACCTATCGAGCCACACGTAAATTTAGAAAATGAAACCAATGAGGTCCATGTCTAAAATTAATTAAGCCTAAGCTAACCCTCAAAATTGATCAGGGTCTTGCATGATATGCCCAAGCTTGGTCAACTCATAAGGATTGAGAGGTTTGTTGGGTCTCCCATTTAGTCTGCCCGCCGTGTGACATGTACTTTTATCTATGATTTTCTCTTGTTCATGCCAGGATGCAATCCCAAAAATGACGTAGATAAAAAACTCAAGTGGGCCACATCATAAGAGTGTATTGAATATTTGGGGCATACAAGTTTTGGATAGAAAAAATATTTGTTTCTTTTCCCTTCCCGAGTGAGATCAATTTAAAGAGCAATGCTCGCCCTTGCTGTAGCCTATCTGAATCAATTATATGCCTGATTTTGGGTCCTATGTCTGAATTTTGATGTGGCATCTAATGCCTGGAGTGGATTTAATATAATCATCATATGACAGTAGCTCACCAAAAAATGAAAGGTAAATGTTTCTCTTTCAACCATCTCCTTTAGTATAGGCCACATGAATTAAAGGTTAGCTTGATTTTTTTACCCTTAGTTGGTTGGAGTAGATCTCAAATGCATACTACAGGCAGCCTGTAAAAATCAAACATGGCGTCCTCTCCCAGCTTCCATAAAACAGAATCAACCAAAGAAAAAAAAACAACTGAGAGAGAGACATCCACCCTTAATTTTTATATGGCTATGAGGATAATTATATAAAATTCAATCAACTATTAGATGCCACACTAAAATTTAGGCATGAGGCGCAAATTTCAGTTCCACGTGCAATCAGAAGGCCACAAAAACAGAAAATTTTTGGAGGGCATGCGTTGCTCTGGACATCCTTTCCAACCTTGTCGTCCAACTGATCATGGCTAGGGCTGATATTTAGGCCTTATCCTAAAATAGGGTTACGCACCTAGTGGGCGGTGTAGATTTTCCATAAGGGTCCACCTGGCACCATCGTTACCGGCGCAGAGTAGATACTGACAAGGTCAGTAGCCAAATCACTACTGAAGTGACTTCACCAAGCTGTGGACCCACCATGATGTGTGTGTTATATCCATACCGTCCATCCATTTGGAGAGGTCGTTTTATGGCATGAGAAAAATAATGAGATAGATCTAAAGTTCATGTGGACCCACCATAGAAAACAGTGGGGACAGTGACATCCACCGTTCAAAACTTCTTAGAGGCCACAGAAGTTTCCGATCAAGCTTATATTTTTGTTTTCACTTAATCTATCTCTGGATCTGAAAAATACATCATAGTGAGCCCTGTAAATGTTTCAACAGTGGGTGTGACTGATCCCACGTGAAGTTTAGATCTACGCCAAGTGGTTGGACGGTCAGTAGCGATTTGGCTACTGACCTTGTCAGTGTCTAATCCGCACCCGCCCGGTATTGCTGGAATCGGATTGGTTACTCCCCTCCACCAACCCCGTGGCTGGTGGTCGGTGCTCTGTGGGCCCCACCATGATGTATATGTTTAATCCGTTTCATCCATTTTAAAAGGTCATTTTAGGGCTTCACACCAAAAAAAAATAAAAAAATGAGAGGGATATAAATCAAACAATAGCGATTAGATATCCGCCATTAAACATCCTCCTAAGGCCCACTGTACTGTTTATTTGACATCCAATATGTTAATTAGGTCATAGAGGCCCAGATGAAGGGAAAAAACAAAGATCAGCTTGATCCAAAACTTTTATGGCCCCCAAAAGGTTTCTAATGGTCGATGATCATTCAACACTGTTTCCTGTAATGTGGTCCACTTGAGATTGGGATATACCTCATTTTTTGTCTCTTACCATAAAATGCTTTGGAAAAATAGATGGACGGCATGGATGAAACACATACATCATGGTGGAGCCCTAAGTCTTGAAAAGACAATTTAAAGAGAGTTTCCATACCAACTTGAAAAGAAAATTTTATTAGAAATTTATTGAGCATTCACCATTAAGCCATACTCCTATCAAGCCATACTCCTACCGCGGAAAGAATTCAATGAAAAATCACTTAACGCTTTCCGATTTCGGCGTTAACAAACAACTCAGAGCATTTTCTCAATTCCACCTTAGGTACTATTTTTCAGAGTTAACAAACAGGCCCTTGGTCGAGTATAGAAACTAGTGGATGGAATGAAATTTACATTTAAAACAGTGGGCCCCACAGACTTGGTCTTTCACACGGTACATTAATCATCAGTCACCACCAGGGGCATTCATCCCTCAAGGGAGGCCAATGGCCCAGAGTAAATCAAGTGAGCCCACCACCCAAATATGCTCTTTATATCCTTTTAGCCTAAAGGTGCGGTCTACATAATATTCAGCCATCCTCCAAAACATTCAAACAAGAAAATCCTAGCCGAAGAAATCCTAAAAAGATGGGAAAGGAAGAGAGCTCCAAAATTTCTAGATGCTAGCCATCATATTCCGCTTGAGAAAACTTGTTCTCTGGATAAAAGACGGCAACTACATGATTCCCACCAAATTTCCTCCCGTTCAGTCCGGCCCTCGCTTTAGCAGCTCCATCAGTATCTGCATATTCCAAGAATACCTGCAAAAAAAAAAAAAAAGCTGGGATTTAGCAAACACTATATAGTGTTTGGTATGGGGGAGATGAAAACATGAACATGGACAACGAACCTTTAGAAATGTACTGTAGATTGTTAAAATAATTTCTTATTTGATCTGTAGTACAGTTTTTTTATGGGAATTTTAACGGGTCAACGCTCAAACTGTGAGAGTTGTCTGCTGTAACCAAGGTTTCAAATGGATGCATACAGTAACGTATCGTTCGGCACCACCTATACCGTTACATGTCACCCCCATTGGGCTATTTTGGGCCAATATACCCATATCATTCATGGGTGATTCCGGTGCACATAGGGCAATAAGTACTGGTTTCAGATGATACTTCAAACCTTGGATGCAAGGTGTGCCGTAAACATACCCCTTTTTCAAAATTCCCCCAAAATGGCCCATGGAGCTTTGATTTGTGGAAAACACTTTAACCAAGAGTTTCAATCCCTCTAAGGAGGAGGAGAAATGAAAAGAAATAGAAGAAACGTGGAAAAATGGGCATTAAGACCAGTTTTATTAAAAAAGGAAAAAAAACTACCATTTTTCGACCACAATGGGTGGAAACGACTGTTACGCATGTAACGGTCCTTATGTGTCAAATTTCTTTCAGGTGGATGCTATAACCCGATATCGCGTAACGGCTAGCACCTGTACCATACCGTAACGGCTGATATGAGTCATATGACTGTACCATAACCGTTTTGGCATACCTTATTTGGATGTACCTGGAAGTCAACATTTGACACTTTCTTTTTTCGTTTTCTGGAAGAACTCGACATCCACATCTTTCTTATTAAAACCTTGGAATTGGAAAATGATTTCAACATTCCTATCTGTTATTTGGGAGGTATCCTATTAACATTCCACTTGGAAGTTGGAACAGAGTGCAAATTCCACTTGGAAGTTGGAACAGAGTGCAAATTGTCATTGCACCCCCTACTGAAAAGGGGGTATGAGTTTTTGAAGTGGGTTTTGTGTTTGGAAAGTGAGGAAACTCTTCCTAGCAATGGAGAAACTGTCATACAGACTCCAAATGGTGAGTGAGTTCCACTCAGCGCAAGGTATTTGGACCTGAATTGCCTGTAACCAGGACATCACACCCAATGAAAAAGTTCCACATTCACCCGTCAGCTGTGAGGCCCACATCTGAAAGGCGCAAATCCCATCCTGCTTGGCAGAATATTCTACTCTTCAAACACAACCTAAACAAGTTTTTGGACAACAAACCAAATTGAATCACATCAACTCCTCCACATCCAATGATCCCAAGTCACCCTAATGAAAATCAACAATCAACATTTAGCAGAGGATCAACAGCTGGTTAGGACGATATAATCAGGGAAATTTGGGACATCTCTCCTGTCCACCATGGACCCACCATTACAATAATGAATGATTTGGATCACAAAAAGGTGTGCGGCATGAACAGTTTGTTGGGCAAAACGAATGCTCAATGAAACATTGTACTTTCCTCATAAATATATTCTAAATGTGAGGACAGGTACGTATTTTCATACAAACCTTTCCAACTCCTGGAGCTGGTTCGCCATTTGGATTTGGCCGTGGGATGACAATGTTCACCAATGTACCTGCAAATATGAAATGAAAATTTTGATTTCTCAGAAATTTCAAGAAACAAATGACAAGAAAATACGGCCTCGGTAAAGAAAGAATGGAAAACTAGGAATCTTCAGTGGGTTAGGCCTGATTCTTTATAGCATATTGTCGGACTACAAAAGGCTGTAAAACAGAGAAAGGTATAAGAGGAAAACATATTAATAGATGCTAAAGAATTGCGAGAAAAGAATTCCATAACACTGGGACAGAACGGAACTATGGTAGAATATATCTGCTGTATAGACAAGTACTTACCAAATCTTCCACCTTCTCCTCTCATGTCTTCCATTATATCCTCATATTCCTCATCATCTTTCAACTCATCTGCACTAACCACCTGTGTTAAGCAGATGACTTTCGTTGGAAGGGCACCTGCTTGGAACACAAGCCTCTGCAAAAGAAAGCACGGACGTAAATGAACCTAAAAGAACATTTCCAATGTTTAGAATTTCGATCAGTAACAAGTTTGGTCTAAGAAGAAGCCAACAGAATATGTGACTGAGATTTTAAACCGTGATTAAACCCTTGCAACATTTCAAATGCAGCACAAGTCCTTGAGGGGGGGGGGGGGGGGGGCGGTACTCCGTACAAAAAGAATCAAGCCATTTCCTTTGTAATATTCTGCATTAGTTTTTACTTTTAAATAGAAGTCCAAGGCAGATATAGTTTTACATAACAGCTTAGCATCTTCACCTGAAAATAATGGTGCTACCATAACAGTATTATTTGATGGAAATAGACCTAAAAGTCAACATTTGCTACCATAACCATTTAGCACACGCAAGGCCATAATGTAAAGTTCATAAAAACAATCTAACAAGAGTGCAATGCGCATTCAAATGAACACATGCAAAACAGCACTTGAATTGAGCACATGGGACAACTTGACATGGTATGATTATTAATTAGATGGGCTCCACCATGGATGGACCACAATCCCCAAATCACAAGAATGGATGATTCTGTCAAACAATGGACTTTACCCATTTCAGTGCTGAAGGTTGCCGCTATTATTATTATTATTATTATTATTTATTATATATATCACAGTCTATCATTTTCTACCATCCATCATTTGTAGCTGACTTATCAGAAGATCAATACAATCTCTAGTTTGTGTGGGTGCTTACAACAAGGAGAATGGGTGCACCAAATTTATAACCTCAACCACAAAAATAAAAACAAATGAATACATGACTGCTGAACCGCTTATGACATAAATGGCAAGGTGCACTACAAACACTGATTCTGAATATAAGAACCATGATGGTGGGATAAATAATATTTAGCAAAGGAAAGAGATACTCAGTCAATGTAAAAGGAAAAAGAATAAAAGAAAAAGGTAACTGGTATAAATCATTCCTTACCTGTAAAGCTACCTGCTGTTGAGCCTGTAATAGCACACTCTCCTGTTCCGGTTTAGGCTGGGAAGCACCCTGGTTTGCACGCCGAACAGTGAGAGTCTTGTCTCCCATCTTGATGCCATTAAGAGCTGCACATGCAATATCTGTGACGGAGAGGTCTTGGTAAACACAAAATGCATAGCCTTTCGAGTTTCCTGTTTCTCTGTCCTTGACAAGATCAAAACCCCTGAGGGGCCCAAATGATTCCAAGAGCTCCCTAATCTGTGCTTCAGTGAAGTAATATGGTAGTCCTCCAACAAAGATGCGATCAGGTCCCTCGAGTCCACCAGCAGAACCAGGCGTTAAGCCAACTGCAGCCAGGTTCAGATTGGGGTTGGGCTGGCTTGGGCCAAGTGCTGCAGCAAGAGAAGGGTTGTAGTCACTGGGCCTCCTCACCTTTACAGGCGCCCCCTAGAGACACGAGGATCAGTAGATTCAGTACAAACAGGTCTTAGAACTATAGCATTCCATGATTTCTTCCGAATGACTGTTTTCATACAATTCCACAGCTGAGGATTGTGCCATACACTATATATATATATATATATATATATATATATATATATATATATATATATATATATATATATATATATATATTGTGAACATTGCCATAGTGTAGAAAGAATTCAGTGTATAAAACAGTATAGGGAGGTTCAAGCGAACAGATCAAGAGGGTCAACAGGTCGTAAGCCTACCAACAAGGACATGAAATGGTTAGCAATATTTCAAACATATCCCATATGGATAACAGGAATACATTGTCCTTGTCTTAGTCTCATCCCAAATAATTGGGTCGGCTATACTAATCCTGTTACGACATTCCACTATATCAAGGACAATATTCTCAGTATGCGTAACAGGAATTGTCTATCAGATATAAAAACATATACAGCAGGAACTTGATCACTTAATAGGGGTATAGGAACAATTTGTGTATATAGGCACTTGCCATTTTGAGGGGGGGAAAAGGGATACGGTCATTTTGAAAGTATGGAAAAACTTTAATTACCATGACATGTCCAAAATATTTTACTTCCTGAAAGAGTTTCTGGAATTTAACTTTCTTATGGAGACGAAATAGGGAAATTATGATGCAAAAATAAATGTTGCAGATTTCTGCAAGGCCTAGAGAAATCTCAAACCTCAAATATGATGCCATCCAAGGCCATTGCATTACTGGCTTCTTCAACAGATCTCATCTCCACAAATGCAAATTTCTTTTCATGGTTTATGTATACATTAACAACTGCATCACCTGCAAAATCAACGAGAATCAATGAATAGTCAAAGACAAGGTAATATTGTAGGAGGGGGAAAACGAGAAGAGAAATTGCAAACCTGGGCCAGCAGTATTTCCTCCAATGGCAGACATAACCTGGCTGAAAAAGGTCGCTACAGACTGCAGCAAAAGAATGCAAAGATGACCAATAGTTAGCAGTGACAAATGCAATTTAAGAACCACACTTATTAAAGTTCCAAGTAGCCACCACATAAAGTTCGCCAAATCAGAATGCCTTTATTCCAACCTACCTAAAATACTTCCTATGGATCATATTCATATGGATATGGGAAAAGCATTCTATAATGGCCATCAATAAAGAATAACTGTGAAAGATAGATCTGGTAGTGTATCACTTCATTAGCAAAGAAATTCCAGAACTTTTATTTTTTCTACAAAAAAAAAAAGGGCAGGATTTTCCTCTGACAGTTTGACTGTTAAATCTAATCCCAGCATCACAGTTAACCAATCAATAAGCTGCATCATGTGGATGTGGAAAAACATCATCTGAAGGCCATCAAAGAAACTGTGAAAAGGTAGATCCAGTGGTGCATGACTCACTAATACAGAAACTCATGAACTTCTATTTATGAAAAAGGACTTCCCCTTTGACAATTTGATTATATAACCTATTTCAGGATCCACTTGGAAATTAATCATGTGAGTCACAGCAAGCCACCAAAAAAAGCTGATCCATTGGGATAAATAAAATAAAATGAACCACATTAGGGCCACGTATTAATGGATGTGCAACCAAATGCTCATGAAAGAACAGAGATAAAGAATCAAGCAGATGGGAAATGTAACCTGTTCGTTAGCAGTAGGGGAAAGACCTCCAACGTACACACGCCGAGCATGTCGAGTAGCCTATCAGCAAACACAATATAGCTTAGTCATAGGGATGCTATCAATAAAGTGTCAAAGGAAACAACAGATCCATAAACTATGCTTAAACTACCATGTACCTGTTGGGTCATTGCCTGGACTGGCATCACAGGGAGAGCTCCAAACTGTCCCCATACAGACAAAAATATAAACCAAAACAATAAATAATAATAATAATAATAATAATAAGAGCATCTAAAATACAAGATTGCTTCAAGAAAAACAAGTAGTGGAAATACCTGCCCAGGTGCTAATGGAAACATATTTGGAAACATTCCAGGAATGGTTGGCACAGTCCCAGTCAGCTGACCTGTGGAAACTAATTAAGTTAGGTTACAATGCAAAGCTTAAAAGGCATTACTATGTGCCAATACCACAGGCAGCAAAGCTATGTGCACTGCATCCTCTTCATACGTACTCATTGCATGGCATGTGTCCTATCCTCTCCTTAACAAAATTACCGAAGAGACAAAAAAGGAATATATCATTTTCAAATAGTGGAGGAAATGCATGTAAAACTACCAAAAAGGCAATAGTTTCTGAGACGAACAAGATCCATCAAACCGGTGCACTGATTCCTCCTTTGTACATAAAAGCTACAGTAGTCGGCTCACACCCATTGGCAGCACAGTGGGACAAGTAGCCCAACGTTGCCTTCTTACAACAACATATAGACAAAAAAAAACAAACAAACAACCACCAAAGACAAGAAAACAACCAAAAATAGCTCTCAGTTTCAGAATTAATACACCAAATAATATAAAAAGGAATATAACCCATGCAGACATGGTAGCCTTATGGCTTACCCAAATGCCACCACGCATTTTGATGTTAACTTTCCCAGCTACCAAAAAGCAATGCAATACTATGGCCACAGCATTATTAGGAGAAAAGGGGCATTTACCTGCAGCGGCAGCAGCAGGGCCAGCCAATAGTGCAGATGCGGGGGGCGCCATGTCAAAACCACTAATTCGCTTGCTGCAACAAGCAAGTCAGTTGCGAATTGCACTGATAGCTATGTAAGGAATTCCAGAACAAGAATGTCTACTTGTGAGCAACATAATAGAGCAAATAGGTAAAACACAAACAGCAAGTTCCATCAAGCATAAGCAAACAGGCAACAGAAATGACAGCAGACGGGCATTAGAGGCACCACACAAAACTCCAAGACAGTTTAGGTACAGCTACACTAGTCACAAAAATCTGCATCATGAGATTGATGAAAGCATACTGCTGTCAGAAAGTCCAGTTCCTGAAAGCAACAAGTAGACAATCAGCAGTTCCTTCAAACACAAACAAGAGAATCGTTTCCACATCGAGGTTAACATCAATAATAGCATGCACTTCCTTACTGCCAAAAGTTGTGCCGCCAAGTGCCAAGCAAATATTTCTTTCTGCACCATTGAGAGGCAGAAGAGGTTTCCATGTCAAAATAAAATTCAGTCATAGGCTCATAGCAGACAGATATTTCCTTACTCAAAAGTTGTGACGTGGAGTAAACATTTGCACGCCGCATGTACAGATAGGCCATGCTTTGCATGCCGCATGTACAGATAGGCCATGCTTCTCAAATTGCTTTGTGAATAGTTTAAGGGTCATATTCCAAGCTATAAAACCAACCATTTGCTTATCAACTGGTGTTGTTTCTCCATTTGGATATCATTACGGGATGATGCAAACTAACCTGCTATGCATTCCAAATATAGTCGCTAATCATACCCCATCAATTGAAGCATATTGCATGAACCACATAATTCACATTGGAACTTTTTTAACAGAAGTCAATATGCTGAATAACATGTATCTACATCAAACTTCAAATTATAAAATTATTGTGCCCCCAGGAATGTTCAGCAAATCCCACCAGCCTGTCCAATTTATCTCCAGATATATAACCTTTTCTTTTATGGATCCATTCATCCACAAAGTCGATAATTCTCAGAATTGAGAAGAGGGGTACACAATAATTCCATAATTGAAGCTTGGCATATAGATGTTATTCAATATATTGACTTATGTTCAAAAAGCACCAAAGCAAACTATGTGGTTTGGACTTCTTCATCATCATCCAAAGTCTCATTCCAACTAACCGGGCTCAGCTGCATGAATCATTTTCTGCCATTCCACTCTATCAAGGGCCATAATTTCAGTTAGACCAGAGGTCATCAAGTCTTTTCTTACTACCTCCACCCACATCCTTTGGGCCTTCCTGTTGTGCTTTTAGAGCACCTTCAACTTGTACCAACTTGCTCCCTTCAATTGAAGGATTATCATTAGTGATCTAACTGAACCCTGGAATGTTCAGCAAAGCCAACCAGATTGTCCAATTTATCTGTAGATATGCAACCCTATTTTTTATGAATCAACTTTGTCCACAAAGTCTTAGTTCTCAGAATTAGGAAGAGGGACTCTAGGGATAATAGCTGAAACTGACAGGCCCAAAAAAAAAAAAAAAAAAAAGGAGCCTTGGGCAAGGAATAAACAGAGTATATTTCTCCTCTCAATATCTGATGATTAACTAACCTCTCAGCCACTGATGCATGCCCACTATCTAGAGGGTTGGTTGACAGTAAAATAGACGAAAGTCCATTTACAGACAACCTTAACAGAAACATGGAAGGTAAGCACTGTCCTAATCCCCTATGTAATATAAATTCTCAGTACAACAGAGGTTGAGTTACTAATACATAATCATATATTTTTTTAACATTGCATTAATCATAAAGTCACATAACTTGGACTCTGGCATGACCATCAGACCCGAGGGACCCTAGAAAAAACTGACAATCTGACAAGTATGAATAGATATATGATAGCATTGTAAAATGTGCTGATATGTATTCTATTTTATTTCATGAAAGCATGTGATATAGAAAAATGTATCCCTGTATCCATGCAACAGAAACTATTTTTTAGCAACAAAACGTGCGTCAAGATATAGCATATAAATTCTGCTATAAACGAGAAGATATCTTAACAGCCATGTCAACCTGTGTCAGACAGGAGCATGTCCTTGTCACATGGACATGAGGCCTCAACAAGTGGATCGAGAAAAACACACACACACAAGCACAGAAAAAGGGAACAGACGTACAGCCTCAACTAGTGGATCAAATAAGAACCCTATGCATTTAGGCCACACACATGCATGCACAACTACGGAAGGAATGATATCCCAATATATAATGACTGCCCCAGGCACCACCCTCTGGACAAAGGCATGCTCCCATACACACAACTATGGAAAAGGAGTGCTATCTCAATACATAATGACTGGGCCACGCACCCTCACTGAAGAAAGACATGCCCAATTATTATAATACTTAGTGACAAGGGAAAACAAGAATTGTAGCCTTGCAGTTATGGCTCTAACTCCTTATCTCATCAATCAAACATGACAACCTCCATGGCTTGGAATTCTCGATCCAGTTGAGGATATTTTTTAAACCAATTTCAACAAGAAGAGGATTGAAGCGTAGGTGAGGGATGATTCATACCATACTGTAATGGCTTTTCTTGTAACTACTGTGTCACAGCATACTTGTAATCATATTTTTTTAGACTACTAAAATTTGGCATATAAAACAGCAAAATTGTAATTATATAGTTTTATATCTCCAGAATCTTTTTTGGTATTCCAGAATCTTCCTAGATCTGGTACTAGTGGTCTATAAAATTGTATGGTATATTCATTATATTTGAGGAATGAAATGACAATAAAAAAACCAAAAAATAAAAATAAAAATCATAAGAATGTCATGATAGCAGCTGTACAAATCATCCCTTATATGGAAGACCAACAGAAAAAATGGAGAGCTTCCCTAAGCATCTCAAGGTCAGGTTCCAACGAATCAGTTGCTTCAATCAGACCCAAGTAGGGAAATCCAATGCATTATGCACGTTTTCAATCCCTAAGAGAACTTGCAATGCCGAAGCATCCACTCTTCCACTAACTTATAAACATGTTGCTCAACTTTTGAGTTGTCTATAACTTTTTATATGTGGAGAATAAATGGCAACCAAATGTAAGTCTTTCATTGTTCTATGTATGAAGGCGAATTCCTTTGTTTCTTGGGATCTATTGGTAAAGCACTTGCTTTGAAGTAGCTACGAGTTACATCCTTCCTTTTGGACAATGAATTTGCATCAAGTAATGAGATAATAAGGCATGAATCCTCAAATCCAAAGCTATAATTCGAACACCCGATGCATAACCAAGAGGATTCACAATTCTCGCAAAGTGTACTAAAAACTCAAAAAAAATAAAAAAAATAAAAAAAATAAATTATATTAAATAAATAATCCTACAACCAACATTATAGACTTGGAAGTTAGAACTTTTTTTTTTTTTTTCCTTTTTTTAATATTCTTAGACATTAGAACCATGACTGCCAATGATGTTGCATTATCAAATAGCAACACAAGTAGACTCTGATTTTACATCTCTTTAAAAAAAAAAATTAAAATTAAAATTCTTAAACATTAGAAGCATGCTTGCCAAATGCCAATCATGTTCCAACATAAGCAGAGGATGATTTTATATAGTGATAAGTGTCGAACATCTACAAATGAATTTTGACAAATAATGTAACTACTAACCTTTTTGATCTTGAGCGAGACCGAGACCTTGATCTATGATCAGATTTACTCCTTGAAGGAGAATGAGACCTGTGCCTATGGCGCCCCTCTCGGTCTCTTTCATAATCCCTGTGCCTGTAAGCATATGAAATCCCATGCCTAGTGGTGAGAAAAAGAGGTTACCCTTTGTGTTCTGTAAATAGAAAAAAGATTCATGTAACTTGGAGCTAGAAGTTAAGTGCAGCATAGCAAAAGAACAACAGTTAGCCATTACTTATTTTATCTTTCTAATTGACCATCAGGTCAATCCGCAGCAAGGTCCGATAGCATATCCCATCCATGCAGTTCCCAAGGTGAGCAATAATAGATTTGAAATATTGTAGTAGGCTTTCATAGTATGATGATCAATATAACAAAAAGGCGAATCAGGATATAAAACAATGTATGAGACCTCCAACTCAGGGCATTAAATTACAGACATTTAAATACAGCAAGTTCCATCGATGCATAAGCTCTTTTTTTTTTTTGCAGGTTAAGGTTCATAATTTTTTTTGCAGGTTAAGGTTTGCTAATCCCATGAGTGTGTATAAGCTAAATCCATTAAAGAAATCAGCTAAAACCCACGCAACTGTCTAGCAGGGACCCACCCTGCCAAAGAAATCAGGATGGTTGGCTCATCCAGTGGGCCAGACTCATCCTAGAAATAAATGGACAGTTTAAAAAACTTGGCCATTCTTTTCTTTGCTATTCATTCACACATGCGTGGACCACTTGATGGGAAGCTTGGATCTTGAACCTGCACGTCACATTGGCACATTTGGTGAACATAGAGGGGTTTCCTTATACACGCATATGGGATTTAGCAAACCTCTCGCAAATTCAGGTGAAATTAATTCATGGATCTGAATTTGCTAAGCAATCACTGATATAAATAAGACAGAAGATATAAACTTCAGTTCATAAAAATGTGAGCTAAATCTTATCACCTGTCATAATCTCGACTCCGGTGATAATCAGGATCATCTCGCCCCCGGTCTCTTCTATCACTGCTATGCCTGCGGTGATCTCTATGGTGACGATCGCGATCTCTGTCCCGATCCCTATCCCTATCCCTATCCCTATCCCTGTCCCTGTCCCTGTCCCTGTCCCTGTCCCTGTCCTTATCCTTTTCTCTTTCCCTGTCCCTGCTTCTCCGAGAATCTCTTTCACGTTCACGGGAACCATGAGAACCATGCTGCAATAATTCAATGATATTAATGGACACAGTTTCGATAAAGCACGAGGCAAATAATTGTGTGATA
Organism: Magnolia changhungtana; assembly: GCA_030180095.1. NCBI lineage: Eukaryota > Viridiplantae > Streptophyta > Magnoliopsida > Magnoliales > Magnoliaceae > Magnolia > Magnolia changhungtana. The sequence goes on along the minus strand of JASAUF010000234.1, from coordinate 1,393,534 downwards.
TATGTCAATGTATGGAGAAAGCAATCAAGAAGCAATCTCAAATTTTCACACTAAAACATGCACGTATATGATTTCATAAAGATGCAAATCATGTAAAGGCACGAGTTTGTTCAGGCCAAGGACAGATCCCAACATGCACCTCTGCACAAGGCCACCTGAGCCATGCCATCAGGCCGGCCCAACCTGTAAAGGACATGGTTTAAAAATCGTGTTGACTGCTCATCAGGCAGGCCCCATGTGTAATGGACATGGCCCAAAAAATCTTGTTGCCTACTCATGAGGTGGGCCCCATGTGTAGTAGAGATGGCACAAAAATCAAATTGCCAGTTGATCAGGCAGCCCCACGTGTAATGGACATGGCGGAAAAATCACATGGCCTGCTCATCAGGCAGGTGACACATGTGATAGACAGCCCAAAAATCACATTGGCCATTGCTTGCTCATCAGGCGGGCCTCACGCGTAATAGACACAACCCAAAAATCACACTGCCTGCTCATCAGGCGGGCCCCACGTATAATGGAAATGGCCCAAAATTCACAGTGCCAGCTCATCACACAGTTCGTGCATATATTGAAAGTGGGAAACAGCAGACAGTTTTAAAACAACTGCAACTGATCTTCATGGAGAGCATACATGTGGCCCGCCTGATGATTTCGACACGCCCGGCCGTGCTTTGATGCACCACTCAAACGTGGCCATGCGCAGAATCATCCAGAGTGAGCATATAAGAACTCTTGAGACATAATCAAGGAGCTCAGCAAATACCAACACAAACTATGCCAGCACACGAGCATGCTATCTAATCCGTTCCCTATGTGGGGCCGACCATCGTGGGCCCCTGGCCTAAAAGTAGAGCAACCGTACAATCCTAACCCATAACTTGATCTCTGAGTGTGGAATCTATAGTAAAAATTTGAACTTGCAAATCTTTCCTCTCAAAAGAATTAGGGCCGTCATAAGCCCGATTCTTTTGCATTGATTCCTGCCTAATGAGCGGACTAGATGGAATAGCAAAGAAAGAAATTGAGAAAATATGAAAAAAAAATAAAATCCGACAAAGAGAAATTTGAGATACCTGGGATTTGGAATCGCTGTGATCGTCGCCTCTGTGTGGAGGAGACGGGCCGTACTCGTTGTATCCGTCACCGTTGCCTTCGTATCTTCCGCTGTACTCTGACATCTCTATCTTTCTCTCTCTCCTTTGCTAGGGCTTGGAAGTGAATTTCCCTCTCTCTCTCTCTCTCTTTCTCGACTCGAAGGGGGTAGGTTTTCCTAGGGCTTGTTTGACAATGAATTTCGTTCCACTATAAATAGTGTGGAAGAACCGGACCGAAACGAGGGAGAAAGAGTATGAGGCGGGCCGTGCTTCGTTAATCCACGCCGTTCATCTCAGGACGCGACTTGCCTGTAACCAGGACGCGGTTTGGCTGATGACCCCAACACAGCTAGATAGTTGATGACAGGAAGCGGATTGCGTACTGAGTAAATTCTGTGGGCCCCGGTGATTTATGTATTTTATCTGCTCCGCCAATCCATTTTATAAGATAATTTATAGCTTCAGCCCAAAACGAAGCATATCCAAAGCTCAAGTGGATCATACCAGGAAACAGTGCTAATATTGAATGTCTACAGTTAAAAATTTCAGGTCACAGAAGTTTTGGATCAATGTCCTATTTATGTTTTCCTATTGTTCTTGTCTTTTTGATACGCTGAACAGGTTAGAATAGATGACGAATAGATATTGTTGTAGGCCTTAGGAAGCAGTATAAATCATTATTCTCATTGTTTCCCGTGGTGTGGTCCACTTAGAGCTTTGGATATGCTTCAATTATTCATGTAACCCATAAAATGAGCTGAAAAATGAGTGAATAGTGTGGATAAACTGCATACGTACATGATAGGCCCAACAAAGTTTACTCATTATGATAACAGCCTATTGAGTACAATTTGATGATGTCAAAGCTTCAAGACCCATAAATAGCCATGAATGCGGTTGTTGATGGTAATAGCAAATATTCAAATGAAAATTTTGAAGGCTGAAGAAGGCTTGAACCTATAAAAATAGAATTTTGAATAACAAAAAGGACCGAAACATTTCAAAATCCAGGCCAAGAATAACCCCAAGCTTAACCTATTGACAGCCCTAACCTTGATGTGTGTGTTTTATCCTGCTGTTCATGTAACTAGTCAGCTTATTTTAGGGCACAAGTCAGACAAATCCAAAGCTCAAGTAGACAACATCACGGGAAGCAAGGGCATTGAATGCTTATCATTGAAAGCTTCTTCATGGGCACACTAGTTTTATATCAAGCTAATATTTGTATTTTTCCTTCCTTCAGGTCACACCATTTTTGTGGTGTGGTCTAATTGGCCATCTCATTCATTTTTTACAAGGGAAATCAAAGAAAAGAAAAAAGGCCAGTATAGGGTGCATAAGCATCTCCCTGCTTCGGTGATTAACACTATTAAAAGTGTAGCTCACCGTAATATTGGGGCCCACCTATATTTGTCTAAGGTTTGCCAGCATGGCTGGCCACTTATGCTCCACAACCATCCGTCTAAAAGATCACACGAGTAATACCTCGCTATTGGAAGTCCTCACCATCCATATGGAGAATCTTAATTTTGCAGCGTGACCAACCTCAGTTTAATACCAGCGAGACGTGCATAGTGAATTAAACATGTACACTATTATGGGTGAAAATGGATTGATCAGATGTATGAGACATATGAGCAGAACAGTCAGACTCGATAATTATGGATTACTTCAACCATGACCTTGGCTACCAACCTTGGATGTTAACCTCATATACCGACCTTGGACTTGGGTACCAACTTTGACCTCAGATGCCAACTTCGACCTCTGGTACTAACTTCAGCCTCAGATACCAACCTCCGCATAGAAGAAGAGCCTCGATCACGATCAATACTTCAACTTGGTTTGTACCATTTTCAACCACGGCTAACAGTTCAATTCGGTTTGTAAGATCTCAATCCAGTAGTCCTGGAGGTCAGTCTCAACCATATAACCAAACCTCCTAAAACTCTATAAATACACCCGTTGCCATGAGTAAAAGTCCATTACTCCTGTGAAATTACTTAACTTAGGCATCGAAGGGTCTCCCTTAACCAGCGCCCCAATATCTTTCAATAAATTACAAATACTCCGACTAATCGAAGGTGAGACAGGATCGACTAGATTTCAGGATCAACATACACCAAACCCATGACAAACCTACATCAGACTTCCCCTCCTGGTTTTTCAGGCGTGGCCCATCTGAATTGTGGATAAGGCTGATTTTCTGATCCAAGGGCCTAATATTAATGTGTAGACCTGATGGATCCAGCAGGCATAAGAAACACAATGCAATGGGCCCAGCATTGGGTCGTACCCACTTTCTACGAGAGGCGTTTTGGAGGAACCCCTACCAATTTCTCTAGCCATCGAATTGACCTGTAACAGTGAAGTGTGAAGTGACAGTGGGTGTACTAACAAGCTAGCATTAGAAAAAAAAAAAAGACTTGTAACGCAGCCCAGGGCCCACCTGAGGAGTGAAGCTACCCGATTTATGGAGGCCCATTGTACCAGGGTGTGAAGACCCTGCAGGTCACATGGTGATGTGTTTGTTTTATCCACACCATCTATCTATTTTTCCAGCTCATTTTAAGAAATGATACCAAAATTAATCATATCCAAAGTTTAAGTGGACTACACCATTAAAAAAAAAAAAAAAGGATGTCCATCGTTGAAACCTTCCTAGAGTAATGTTTATTGGACATCCAACCTGTTAATAAGATCACACATACCTAAAAAGGTGAAGGAAAAAAAATGCAAATATGAACTTGATTCAAAGCCTTTCTCGCCCTATGAAGTTTTAAACAATAAGCGTTTGATTCCCACTGTTTCATCATGGTGTGGTCCACTTCGGCTTTGGATATACTTCAATTCCGGTTTCATGCCCTAAATTGAACTGCAAAAACGGATGGACGGTGGAGATGAAACACATACATTACGAGTTATTTTCCATAGACACATTTCGTTGATGATGCCAACTTCTGATTTTTAAAGTTGAATGATGGCCATTGATTTGTTTCTTTCCATTTTTTCTAAATGCATCTCCAGAAAGCGGTGGCCACAGACATCCGTTCGATTCTTAGCGTATAGTGTAAAGTTCATAGCATGGACGGTTCCAATAATCCGAGCACTTAGGTTGTGGGTCCCATTGGGCGGACACACTCTGTATCTAGGGCTGAAATTAAGGCAGATTCAACCCAACCGACCCGATATTGGGTTGGGCTCGGGTAGGATATATCAGGTTTGATGTTGGGCTTGGGCTATACAAGCACTAACCCAATAAAACTTAGGTCATGCTTAGATTGAGATCTCGGGTTACCTAACTCAACTTGAACCTGGACCAATCAATATATAAGTTACTTATAAATTATAATTGAGTGTGGATCATTTATGTTTAATGTATATGAAATTTCAGTGCCATCAGGTCTTACTGGCTCAAGTCATTTTCAATGGCTCAAGCTAACAATATATGCCAAATTTCTCTCTCAAATAGATTGTGTGCTATGCAACATGACTTTTAAATGAGTTATTGCATTATATTTTAGCTTGTTTGTTTAGGAAAGAAAAATGAAATTATTTACTATAAATAACTATTGATATAATTATTAAAATCATAAGTACAAAAAATAAGATTTATATTAAAATATAATAATAAAAATATTAGCATGTATTTACCCAACCAATCCGACCGAGCCGCTTGGATTGAGATTGGGTTGAGAATTACCAACCTGGGGAGATTGGGTTGGGTTGTAAGATTAGGGTTGAGGCATAAGAAACTTAGGTTGGGCTATAGTTGAGCACTAATCCAACCCAACTGAACTGAACAGACCCGACCCGAATTTTCAGCCCTATCGGTATTCTGAGTCAGCCGCAGGAAGTACGTAGAGATGGGACGTAAATTGCTTGTTGCCCTGTGGTCAGAAGGTATTTAGTGCCCACAGATATGACCATGATAAATCCACTCCGTCCATTAGCTTTTAAATCTCAGAAGAGGACAAGTTTAAGGGCCCGTTTGGACGGGTGGATTGGAAGGAATTGGAACTTAAATCCTGGGATTGACCGGGCATGTCAAACAGACTGAGTGATGATCCCGAGATGTAGCAATCCCATGGATCTTAAGACAATCCATTGGCAACACCATCGTTATCTTTAAATCCCATCCAACCCACCCTAATCGGTTCAAATTTGCTTGGGACGTGTTTGGTTCTAGGAATTGGAAGGGATGGAAAGGTTTAATCCTGGTCCAGGCATGCCAAACAGACTCAATATAGCAATATAGCAATCCCCTGGATCTTAAGATAATCCACTGACAACACCATCATTACCTTGAAATCCATGCCATCCACCCTAATACCATTCAATCCCTTCTAATCCACCTGTCCAAACGGGCCCTAATAAATCAGGCACATCCAAAACTCACGTGGCCACACAACAGGAAACAGTGAAAATGGAAATGTGCACCGTTGAAACCTTCCTGAAGCTGACCGTGATGTGTATATGCCATCTAAACCGTTCATAAGGTTATCACCACTAGGATAAACTGTATGAATAAACATAATCCTGATTCAAATCTTTTTTTGTCTCCAAAAAGTTCCCGAAGATAGGCCTTTAATTCCCGCTGTTTCGTGTGGACTGGCCCACCTGAGTTCTGGATCTGCCTGATTTTTGGATTATTGTACTATTTTTTAGAAACGGATGGACGGAGTGGATTTTTCAAGGGCATCTCCATAGGCCCCATATGGCTTCCGACGAGGAGGCTCAAAGGCAACTCGCGTCCCTCCGCAGAGGACGTACCATTCCAAATGAACCGTTTGGACAGGGTTTTAACTACCATCCAAACGCGAAATCCATGAATTTCTCAGACAGACTAATGGATGACACTAACGTTCAGGCCATTAAGAGCCTTGCAATGCAACTGAGATACGTTTGTGGGATGCCAAACGCGCCCCGCCGCTGTAAGTACATCGAAGCAATCCCCCACGGCCTTCACATAGCAAACGTGGAAAGCCGTCTCGTTAGAGGCTTTGCTCCTCGTGTTTGTTTGAGGCGGCAGCGATCGGACGATGTTGGTCGATCTGGTGGATTATATATTCCATCGGTTCGGCGGGTGGCATTCGTTACTGGAACTATCATCTGCATTTGTTTAATAATCTGCAAGTAATGCAAGAAAAAAGAGATGGAAATCGTAGAATTCTTGCATTTGCTGTTTTTTTCTACTTCTTCGTTGATTCTCATACATATTCTTTGAAAAATGCATTCTTTTTTGTACTAGTACTGGACATATCAACGATGAAAATTACATCTCTCTTTCGAATTTTAACATATGCGATTGCGTTTGGGTGCTCAAATAAAATTAATTGCAATATTCAGTTGAATATGGTGGAAGGCTCGTGGTCACAGGATTTAACTGGATACAATTACATTGGATTGTATGCCCCACTTGTAAGAACTCTATAAGGTGGGCCTTATTAATCAACGGTTGAGATTGGCCTAATAGTTGGACTATGTGATCGGATAAACTAGTAGACCTCACTTTAGTGTGATGCATGCAGAGTATTTGCGTGAGAATGCATGAGGGGTTGGAAGAGAGCTGTGATGGGTTTCAAACTCTCTTCACCTCAACTACTATATAGCCAGTGATATGTCCCCAAACCAACGCAAGTTAGAAAGATCTAGCGACATTCTATTATTCTCAGTTAACAATTAGGTAAGCCATCTAAACCCTAAATCTCTATGTCCTATGTACAACAACATCTCTGGGATTTCCACATCTTGATAAACAAATACTATTAGGTTCGAGTACACATGGAGGACTTTAAAATTACAAGTATAAATCCGCAGAACCAATCATGTGGAGAGGGTAAAATCCCGGCCGTCTATTTTCAAGCATGATCACTTTAAAATTCAATAAATACTCTTTACCAATCTTGAAAATTCCCCCACAAGACTATAATAGTTTTTTTATGTGTACTAATGTGCTATTAAATCCCAAATTCATTACCCTCTTAAAACAAATTACATGGGAGAGGCATAGTGCGATATTTTCATGAGATCCAGTCCTTCCATCATGTGAGATCCTTGGAGTTATCGTTGGCAGCCAAAGATCTGACCGGTACAAAATTCAGATGGGCCACACTAAAGGGAGTAACTGTAATGCAGGGGCATTTTCACATCTGGTTCGAGTGAGGTCGCTTGTGGGATTCAGGGGCACACTCGGGGTGGGTGAGGCCCACAGGAGAGGTCTCGTGTTCGAAACTCTTCACGGGAAGTGATTAATGCGCATTTCACACAAGGCTCGAGTGGGGTAGCCTGTGGGATGCGGGGACACACTCGGGGTGGGCGGCCTGTGTGAGGTGGTACCGATGTAATTTGGAGCCCATGAAGGGGTTCGGCCGATGTCCTAACCCATGAGATGTGGGGCCTGGGCTATGGGATAAAGTGATCAATTTGTTGTACTCTAATAGTTCGAGCTTTTAGAGCAAGTGAGCCATTCCAATGCAGGCCATTAGATGTTGTTTTAAAAGATTTTAAGCATGATTTTACATAGTGTGGCCCACTTGGCTTTTGGATGCCACAGAAAGCACGAGGGAACACATTATAGATAGAATCGATGTCATGAAAATGTTAAAGGTATGCTAACAATCATGGTTATTCATTTCCTTTAAGGCCTGAAAATGAAAGAATCTATTGATTTGGTAAGCATAGCAAGTGCATTTTTCGCTTTAAAAAAAAAAAGGAAAAAGAAGAAGAAAAAAGACATGCTCATTGAGTATGTTAAGAATCTGTACTACAACATATGGGTAACCTTATGAAGAAGGCAACTGGTGATTAATAATTGTCACGCCCCGAACTCGGAGACCGGGCTCACAAAATTTCCGATCGCCGAATCCGGCGCCTACAGCCTCCGTAGTACCCCATTCTCGGCTCCTAGCACCCATATACAAGGTTCCGATCCTAGGATGCTAAAAGGAAGATTTCCAATATCAATTTGATTCGTAATGAGCATAACCAAGCATAACCCACGAACAATAACCACAAGAACACCATCACAAAATCCACTATGATCAAAAACTTTGAGTACAGTACGTATAAAGGAAAATACAAGATAGTGGTAATATCAAAACTCCAAAAGCTCGGCGGCACGCTCCAACTGCGTCGAGACTACAGCTGTGTCCTGGAGTCACCTGCACGCATCAATCGTGCATGCTTTATGTAAAGCTTTAGGGCGGTGTAAGTGTGTGCGAACGTGCTCAGAATGCAATGCCGGAGTAATGCGGAATCATGTTGATGAGTACGTAAATGCAACCAGCCGTACCAAGGCTATGCAGTATAAGATGTGAATGCTATCGGCCATACCAAGGCCATGCGATGCAATATGTAAGTCAAGCATGCCAATCCTCATACCAATGCAATTCCTCACTAGAGCATCAAATCAGTACGGTTCTCAGTATGGATAATCACCGGGGTTCAGTACACTCCAAATGACACTGTCTCTCTCCAAGCAGCACAGTCCAAGTGAGCGTAAGAAACTTCACTATCCGGCTGGCCAATAGTCAGCCAATACCTATCCGGCACGTCGATAGCGAACCTATTTCCGAGCTGGTCAAACTCAGCCTAGTAATGCCCCCTGCTCTCGGACGAGTAAGGCCACCACTCCTTTCCAACAGACCGCGACACAGTGGGAGACGCGACCTTTTGGTATTCGGCTTTCGTGCGCTCGTAAATCTACTCGGTCTCGACGTTGGAGTCATCCTCTGGTACCATCGGGTTCAGGGACTCTTACCCCAGGGACATCTATGGCGCTCCAATTGCTTGGAACAAGATTTTTCGGTATCCAACCAGCCACCCACGATATATCTGTGGAGGCTATGGCCCTGATGTCGCTAGGGCATGTCTCAATCACACAAATGCAAGTGTATGAATCATACTGCCAGACATGCATCAATCTTGTGCATACCGTGCGCTCATATAGGGCAACTCCGCATATCAGGGAGGTCATAAACGATTTGCCCGTAGGCATATGCTATGATCAGTCACTCTCCATATCAAGCATACATATGATGCGTATGATCATGAATCATGGGGCTGTGTTAAACATGTTATAAAGCAATAAACTATCCTCTCAATGAAGATGAGCCTAGATGGCCTACATGAAACAGATACGGGCCTATCAGTGGCCTTAGGGAGAGTTATAATGTAGACATCTAACCAACATTACTCGTACAATGTGGACGTCAAATCAACATTGTCCCCAAGGTTCGGCTCGCCTTAAGTACCATTAAATAAATCCTGGTGGAACTACACATTGCAATGTGCCTTAGGTACATCCCATGGGGCCCTAAATATATCAAATGGGCCGTATCTTATAGGCCTTATATTCATCAAGTGGGCCACCTCAATGAACCTCACCAATGGGCCTTAGGTACATTGCAATGGGCCATCATCCATAGGCTTTGCATACATCACATTAGTCACCTAGCATAGGTCTCAAATATAACAAGGTGGGCCTAACCATATGGGCCTTAACACATCTAAGTGGGCCTCAATATTGGGCCCATATACATGCCAAGATGGGCCTAAATGCATGGCCCATATATACCAAAGTGGGCCTCAATAATGGACCTAAAAATACATCAAGATGGGCCTAAACACATCAGCCCATATGCATCCAAGTGGGCCACATGTGAAGCCCACCATATCGTTTATTTTACTATCCAATCTGTTGATAAGGTCACATGAGTAGAGGCCCACGATAATATTTATTTTTCCACCCAAGCTGTTCATAGGGTCACATGGCCTAGGGCCCACTGTAATGTTTACTTGCCACCCAACCTATTCATGAGGTCGCCCAGACCAAGGGGGGCCCACTGAAATGTTTATTTGCCATGCAACCTGTTCATAAGGTAACATGTGACCTGGGGCCCACCGTGATATTTATTTGCAACCTAATCCATTCATAAGGTCACGTGGACCTTGGGCCCACTGGAATGTTTATTTGCCACCCAACCTATTGATTGGGTAACACCGTTGGGGAGGGGCCCACCGTAATATTTATTTTCCATTCAACTGTTCATAAGATTACACTGACTTGGGGCCCACTTGAAGGTAGTTCACAAATCCAGCCCATCCATTGAGTGTGTCCCACTTGGTTGACCGATCAGACCAAGTTTCAACTGCATCCAAATTTCAGGTAGGCCCCACCAAATAATTTTATACGTTTTAGGCATGTTTTCACATGATTTTTAACGGTGTGGTCCACCTGAGTTCCGTATACAATTGATTTTCGGGTGGACCGTAGCCGGGGGGCGGGGGGGCACCCAGTGCACGGTGCTGATTTTCGAAACGCATCACGGTGGTGGCCCACAGCTGGGGCCGTGAGGCCCATCCGTCCGTCCATCCGCTGCCGGTAAAAGAGCAGCAATTGCCTTTTTCCATTTTCTCTTTTTTTTTTTTTTTTTTTGGGCCCACCGAGATGTGATTCACAATCCAGCCCACCCATTATCTTTGTCCCACTTTTCTGGCCGTCCAGACCGAGTTTCAACTGCATCCAAACTTTAGGTGGGTCCTACCAAGTACTTTTATATGTTTTAGCGTGTCTTTACATGGTTTTAGAGGGTATGGCCCACCCGGTGATCATATCACCTTACGATTTTGGCTCAACGCCTAAAATGAGCTAGAGAACAAAATAGACGACGTGGATCATCCTCATACATCAAGGTGGGGCCTGCATGAGCAGCCCACCCCAAAAGTTTACTTTTTTTTTTATGTTACACGCCCTGTCAGTACACCACTCCATATCAGCCGCACGTCCAGCGTCCCTGGACACTGGACGGCATGGATATAACACACGCATCTTGGCTGGGGCCCACGCATACTTGGCCCACGTTCATCAAGGTGGGTCCCACATGGTCGTGGCCCACCATAATGTATAGTGTATATACATATATATTACACATATTATTGTCTAAGAGATGAGATCTCCCTAAAATGTGGTGGGCCACTCTGTCTGATGGGTGGAGTAGATTTTACAATATTTGGTGGGGTCCACTACATTCTAAGGAGGGGAGAAGGAGAGAGAGAAAGAGAGAGAGAGAGAGAGAGAGAGAGAGAGAGATACACGGTGAGATAGAGGAGGGACCCCGCCACTATGGGCCCTCCATTTCATAAATGCATACATCAAACGGGTCCTACCACATGTGGCCCAAAAATATAGAAATGATGGTGGATCACCCACCTTGTTGCGATCCTCCTTGCTCCCTTGGCTTGAAAACTCCTCACCTACGGTTCTTATGGACGTCGATCGGGTTTTAACGGTGCGGATGATGATTGGACGGTCGAGATGGAAGATGAGGAGGTGGGCCACACTTAGAAATTTTTGGGAGATTGGGTTGGTTAGAGGAGGCTTGGACGTGTGAGAGGGAGGGAATGAGAGAATGAGAGAGAGAAAGAAATAAAGTAAAGAAAGAAAGGATGGAGGGAGTGGTATGATGATGTCATGGGTAAGGGTGGCTTTGAAAAATGGGAGAGAGAGTTGACTTTGAGTAAAGGAGGCATGGGTTGTTGTACTTGCGGTATGGAGTGACTTGACATTAATTGATTGATAGATTGATGGGACATATCATAGAGATTCCCTCGAGATTCGCAACGTGCGGTGTTTCTTCGAATCGAACGTTGACCCGTATCTCCTGGACTGGGTATTGGTTTGGTGCGCGAGTTGCGGCGTTAGAACCGCGGCGACGATGCGGTGGCCAAGATACAGGTTTCGGGTCAAACCGACTTCGGCATGTGGGACTCGGCTTAGGATCGCGCCCAACGTCAGAAACGGGTCGAGGATTGGCGAAATTCGACCGGAAGGATCGCGAAGTCCTACAGAATGGTGCGGTCTAGGTTGTGGGTCTTACAATAATGCTGATGAATGTTGTTAAAATAGATGCCTTTAATCTTGAGTTAGATGTGCTCGACCAATCGAGGGACTACTTACGTACCGACTTTAGAAAAATTCAGAAACCGCCTCAAAAGAGAGGACTCATCCAATTCAAACAACCTCGAATCTAACCCTTGGGAAAAACTCTTTCTAATCCAAGAGGGAAAATAAGACCAAACGGGGACTTCAACTTCAATGGTGATGTCCTGAAAATGTAACATGCCATCAATGTACCCTAGCCAGCCATGACACATTCAAACATTCCACACCAAATTAGCTCTACAAAGAATACAGGGCGGATGGGTATTGGAAATTTCTGCCTCTGATATTTCACCTTGTCTACAAGCAAACACAAATCACGGATGATCAAACCGTTCGAAATGGGCCATGTGGGGCCAACCTTTTGACAGCCACTAGTGAACTGTAGACCTCACCTGACAAAATTCTAGAATCATATTAACGAAATGCCATTAGATTTATGTTGAACACATTGGAAAATGAATGGCCTGCCTAGGGGTGAAACCCAACTTAGAAATAGCAATGGGAGAATGGACATCACCTTTTTCATTAATGGGCTAAAGTCCATGTAAGCTACTCTTCCAGCCCTTTTGATTCCACCAGGATGATCAATGTCTACTCATGCCATGTAAATCCATAGCAGTTATTGTTCATGTCTCTACATATGTAGCTCATTTCGAATACCGATAAGAAACTAGACCTAGACTTGAAGGGGCCTGAACTCAGCTAGTCCACATACTAGTAATGTAGGACCCAACCAATTGACAGCCCTGTTGAGAAAAGTCTTAAATCGGAAGGTTTTGAGGTCGTTCGACCGATCGTGGGAAGCTTCGACTGGTCGTAGGAGGTGCTCGACCGGTCGTAGGTTCGAGCCCTGGCACGACTCAAAGTCCAGCGAGTTTTTGCTGTTTTTTACTATAGCTAGGACTGGTCGAAGGTCAGCTACGACTGGTCGAAGGTGGGCTATGACCAGTTGTAGGAGAGCTACGACTAGTCGCAGGTTACGCAGTTTGTTCCGCGATTTTGCGCGAAACTGCGGATTTGAGTCCTTTCGCAACAGAGATGCGGAAGGGAAGTTTCCTAAACTATAAATAGGTGTTCCTAGGGTTTTTCTAGGCAATGGTAATGTATGCGAAAGCTTTCTAAAAGGGTTCCAGGGTTTTTAAAGGGTGTAGCAAGGGTAAGATTCGAGGTTGTTCGAATCGGGTAAGTCCTTTCTCTTTGTAATTGATGCTTTCATAGTGGTGATCTATCGTTTTGTGCCATGGTTTTTTCCCGCAAGGGTTTTTCACGTTAAATCTGTGTATTCTCTTATATGCTTGGTGCCATTGGATTACCATCTTAGATCTAGATCTGTGTGATTCCGCAGGCCAGAATCCCCAACAAGTGGTATCAAAGCAATCGGTTGGGGCACAGATCTGAATCTGAGGGATTAGTAATAATGGCAAGCGCTAAGTATGATATTGAGAAGTATTCTGGGAAAATAATTTTGAGTTATGGAAGGTTAAGATGATTAGCCTGTTAACCAAGCAAGGCGAGGATGGTGCTCTTGAGGAGCGGAAGTCCACTATGATTGATGATGAATGGAATACTCTTGATAAGAAGGCATTATCATCGATCAGTTTATGTCTTACGGATGAGGTTCTCTACAACGTCATGAGGGAGAAAACTGCGGCTAAGTTATGGGCGAAGTTAGAGGATGTTTATGCGAAGAAGTCCTTTGAAAATCGTCTACACTTGAAGCGGCAGTGGTATAACTTCAAGATGGCAGAGGGTGGAGATCTGGAGGCTCACATCAGCAACTTTAATAAATTGGTTTGCAAATTGCTGGATATGGAGGAAGTGATGAAAGATGAAGAACAGGCATGTATGTTGCTGAATTCTCTTCCGGCGTCCTTTGAGGCATTCAAGGACACTATGTGCAGCACGAACAAAACCTTGAGTGTCGATACTGTTATCTCGGCTCTTAAAGGGAAGGCTATGAGACAACTAAACAGCGACATGGGGACGTCTTCTGATGCACTGTTTACAGTGGGTAGGAATTCTGAACAAGGTACAGGTTCTTCTGGTTCTATATCCAAATCCAAGGGCAAGGGCAAAGGAAAGGTAAAGTGCTGGAATTGTGGGAATGAAGGATATGTGAAGAAGGATTGTGAAAATTCTAAATCGAAGAGGGAAGATTCTGAGGCTTCATGCAGGGAGGCCAATGCTGCCACGTCAAATGGATGTGATGGTGATGTTTTGTCTGTGTCTTCGCTCAAACGGTCATACGATGATCGTAAGGATGAGTGGATGCTAGACACAGGAGCATCTTTTCACATGACTCCTCATCGGAGTTGGTTCACCGACCCACAGGAGTGCGATGGTGGACGGTATTTATGGGCAATGATATTGCATGTAATGTTGTGGCTGTTGGTTCTGTGTGTATCAAGATGTTTGATGGGGTGGAGCGTACCCTGACTGATGTCAGGCACGTTCCTGATTTGAAGCAGAATCTGATTTCTCTTGGTGTGCTTGAGGCAAAAGGATGCAAGTACACAGGTATTGATGGTGCTCTTAAGGTATCCAAGGGGCCACGGGTAGTCATGAAAGCGCAACGACTCAATCATGTTTACAGGTTGATCGGGAGCACTTCAAACGGTGGAGCTACAGTAGATGTAGTGGATTCCACTTCTGCACGTGTGTGGCATGTTGGGCATGGCCATATGAGCGGGCAAGGCAGGAAGGCTGAGACGTGCGGACAGGGATACAGAGCAGGTGGAGCAGCCACCTGTGAGAAGAATCACACAGCATGATTGCAGGATATTGGCGAGGTAAATGGACGACTCCAATATCGCAGAAGATTCATCTTCTATTCAGATGACTCTAGGTGAGCCTGGTGCTGAGAAGTGGAAGGTGACTATGGGTGATGTGATGGATTCGTTGTACTAGACCGACATATGGGAGCAGGTGGAGCTTCCAGTGGGCCGGTGAGTGGTTAGATGCAGGTGGATCTTCAGGAGGATACAGCATAGATACATGGCGATGTTGGTAGTGAAGGGTTATGCTCCGAGAGAAGGGATCAGCTTCTCAGAGATATTCGCGCCAATGGTATAGCAAGTGTCTATTAGATCCGTGTTTGACGCTGGTTGGCCAACGTGATTTTGAGCTGGAAGGATGGATGTGGAGTCTGCACTTATGTAAGGGAAAGTGAAGAGCAGATCTACATGAAGCAACCAGAGTGGTTCGAAGTTAAAGGGGCTGAGAAAAGACTTTGCAGGAGGTCATGGTTCGACCTGTCGCCTAGGCAGTGGTTTGATTCCTTCATGGTGGGACATTCAGGATGAAGGATCGGGGGGTTGCAAAGATGGTTCTCGGCGTTGAGACTGAAGGAGGAGTAGGCTTTGGTAATCACAGGAGGAATACCTTGTGTGTAGGTATTGATCCAGGTAAAGCTGGAGAGCGTTCCCTACGCATCTCTCCTCAAGTTTTCCTCAGGATATGTCCCAAAACAGATGAAGAAAAGCAGGATATCTCATGAGCCTTATTCGAATGCGGTGGACAGTGTATGCCATGGTCTGGATTAGACCGATTATTTCACAGGCTATCAGTGTTGTGAGCAAGTACCCCGGCAAGCAATATTGGCTAGCGGTGAGATGGTTAGAAGACTACGTCATTCTTTTGTGAAGGCATGAGCAAAAGTGGTTGGGCATGTGGATTTAGATCCGACAGATATGATCAACAAGAAATTCCTGTAGAGAAGTTCAAGTTTTGTGAAACTTCTCTAGGCTCGGCGATGGTGGAAAAGAAGAACGGAGTGTGATCTTGAGCTATAATGTGAAGCAGAGATAAGAGAAGAGGTCAAGGAGCTACACGGTTGAAGATTGAAGACTTGGTGGAGATTGTTGAGAAAAGTCTTAAATCGGAAGGTTTTGAGGTCATTCGACCGGTCGTGGGAAGCTTCGACTGGTCGTGGGAGGCGCTCGACCGGTCGTAGGTTCAAGCCCTGGCACGACTCAAAGTCCAGCGAGTTTTTGCTGTTTTTTACTGTAGCTAGGACTGGTCGAAGGTGGGCTACGACCAGTCGTAGGAGAGCTACGATTAGTCGTAGGTTACACAGTTTGTTCCGCGATTTTGCGCGAAACTGTGGATTTGAGTCCTTTCGCAACAGAGATGCGAAAGGGAAGTTTCCTAAACTATCAATAGGTGTTCCTAGGATTTTTCTAGGCAATGGTAATGTATGCAAAAGCTTTCTAAAAGGGTTCCAAGGTTTTTAAAGGGTGTAGCAAGGGTGAGATTCAAGGTTGTTTAAATCGGGTAAGTCCTTTCTCTTTGTAATTGATGCTTTCATAGTGGTGATCTGTCGCTTTGTGCCATGGTTTTTTCCCGCAAGGGTTTTCCACGTTAAATCTGTGTATTCTCTTGTATGCTTGGTGCCATTGGATTACCATCCTAGATCTAGATCTGTGTGATTCCGCAAGCCAAAATCCCCAACAAGCCCTACATATGACTCCACTTACAAGGTGAAAGTAGACAATGCTTAACAATATTTCAGGGTTGAAATAGATTTTCACATTAGTGCGTTCGTGGCCTAGATGAGTAAGACGGGTCCGGGTCCGGGTTCATAAGTACGCGACCCGAACCGACTCCACCATCCGGCGCTGCTGCACAGTCCTAATATAATTACTTTATTTGTATCTCGCGGCGGTCAGAAGAGAAAAAAAGAGTGAAGAGAGCGGCGAGCAAAATCTATCAATGACGACTCGAATCGCTCCAGGCGTTGGAGCGAATCTACTCGGCCAGCACTCGGCCGAGAGAAATCAAGACGCTACTGCGTACGTCGGCAATCTTGACGCTCAGGTCCGTCGCATTTCTCCCTTTCCATTCCTCTCTCTGTCTCTATATATAATCACAGCCCTTGTCTAGGGTTTTTAGGGTTTCTATATAGATACTGCAACTAGGGTTTTATTATCACAGTTTTTATGTAGCTTAGACGTTTTAATTCAAGGGTATGTTGCCTTTAAGAAACTTTCCCGAGTCAAAATTCTAACGTCCCGGTAGCTAGTTTCTGTAAAATCAGCTGATTTTTGTTTTGTCTTGGTCGGTTGGAACTTGGAAATGAGTAATGAGCGGGGGCGGAATTTTTTGAAAATTAGCTAGTCATGTACTGCACGTGTCATGCTCGATCTTTTGTCAGTGTGAATTCTGACTACCCTCGCAGAGATATAGTCTAGGTCGTGTTTCGATGAACTGTGGAATTGAACCGAGTTGCAGTAATTGTTACAATGTGTTAATTTTTCAGCATTGGCTCATGCAGGTGATACTCGTAATTTATGTGTATTGTATTACTGTTGCAATGATTCAAAAATCAAAACAATATAAGATTTAAATTATCATTATATTTATTTATTTTCACAGGTTACAGAGGAGTTACTATGGGAATTGTTTGTCCAAGCTGGCCCCGTTGGTATGTTTTGTTTCTTTTTCAAATTTTTTTTTTTTTTTGGTTGTGGCTGATAAAAACCTAACTCTATTTAATAAAAAAAATGCTACAATAAAGGGAGAGAATTTCCAACATTGACTGAAAGATGATGCACGCTGTCTTGGCCAAGTAAGCAACTGTAGAATTAGCTGGACTGCACCCCCAAAAATGAAATCAATATCTCGTTAAGAGATGGTTCCGCTATCCTGTTGCTTACTGAAGGAGATAGGTTTTTGGAACCTTCTTAAGACTAAAGATGGTTGGGAATTGATTCAACACTGCTGCATGACCCTTGGCCAAACCATCTAGCTCCCATTCTATGAAGTCAACTGCTTTGGTGAGCCTGGGGGAAAAAAAGAAGCTAAACAGCCGTCCCTCGTTCAATCTCTCAGGACTATTCTGAAGCCAGAGTGTGCTGCTGCTACTGGTGAGGTCCAATATGTTAGAAATACTCTCATGTAAAAAATGCAAAGAAGTAAACCATAACATGTGTACAAGATCTGGCCTGTTCATTAGGTGGGCCTAATGGACCCTACCCAAGAAGTCCAGCTGGTCTGCTCATCAAGTGAGCCATGTTCATGTTGCATGTGGGGCATTAGATATCCTTTTTTCCAACCATCCATTTTTTTTTGTCCCGTACATGCACAGCTCATCTGAAGAGTAGACCATCTTGTTTCCTTGGGATAGGGAACCCACTGTGGATCCCACCTGATGAACACTCCAGATGTTGCATGTCTGTGCTGAGTCGGCACATTTTGGTCACATGTTTTTGGTGTTTGTAGATGGGTGCTTAAAAACTCGAGCGCCACTTTCATCAGAAAATATATGTAGAGTCGATGTGCATAGGGCTGTAAACGATACTGGTATGGGGTTGGCTTTGGCCCGGATTTGAGCTGGTTGGGCCAGCCCTACTCAAAAATTTCATTTTCTGTCCCAGGCATTGCCTGTTGACAGCCCTACTTGTGCATTATCAGTTATTACCAAAATTACAAAACTGAACTACAAAGAGGGGCACACTGTCAGAGGTTTGATGCATATTGTATTTGGCTAAAAAAGATCGAGGACAGGAATTAACAGCCAAGTTTGCATAGAAGTGTCTCTTGATGGTATAATAGCTCAATCTCACCCTTTTTCGTTTATATTTCCAGTTAATGTTTATGTTCCAAAAGATAGGGTGACAAATCTCCATCAAGGATATGGTTTTGTGGAGTTTCGTAGTGAAGAAGATGCTGATTATGTAAGTATTGCTTATCGATTAAAAAAAAAGAAGACCATCCAAATATTGCCTGTGATTTCTTGATTTCTTTATACCGATTACAGTTTGCGCATAGAAGGTCATGTGATTTATCATTTGTTGGTGAGCAGTTCTTTACCTCTTGTTGGAAGTCTCTCTCTGTCTCTGTTTGTATTTATGTTGTCATTTTTCAATGCAGGCAATCAAGACTCTGAACATGATCAAACTTTATGGGAAGCCAATACGCGTAAATAAGGTGCTTACATTTTTTAATATTTATTAAACTTTATGGGAAATCTATACTTATAAATAAGTTGCATATGAGTTTTGTCTTTTCAGCTGGTGGTTGTCCAGGTTTGGTTGGTGCTTTTGGACCACCTAGGATGTATTCATTTTGTTCATTATATCATTAGCTGTATTCCATGTCAGTAATGTAACTTCCGTCACAAAACAAATTGTGTCAGTAGATTGGTATGTTACTCAACAGCTGCTTAATTGTCTTAGTGCCCAGTGCGCCTTTTGTCCTTCTAAATTCATTGGTATTGCATTTTTTTCTTGATTTTCTGACATGTCCTCTTTTGCAGTACCCTTTATGGGACACAAACAAGTTATCCGACACATCCAAACCTGATTTTCCTCCATGTTTTGGACATCGTTTGTTTGTTGCGGCATTGTGTTCCTATACATGTGTGTACTGACAATCGTAATCAGTGGCATGCCATTGAAATGATCTGCCAAGTTAATACTGATTGCAATATGTAGAATTCACTGTTCTATGCTCTATTGTATCATCTTTCTAGGAGTTACACTAACCGTCCGCCATGGAAAAAAGGGAAATTTACTCAAACATGCTTGTTTTGAATTTCCTAGTCTTAAATCTTCTCAAATATTGTGGGGTTTGGACCAGTGGCTCAATGGTAGGCATGGTTTGTTTCAACATTGAGGCTTCGATTCTGAGCTGTGCTTTACCTATCAACTCAGGAAAAAAAAACTTGAATATTTCTAATTTGCTATTGGGTGTAACATTTCTAGAAATATTTAACAAAATACATTTATTATAAGCTTCCATCTTTTTTAGGGTGTATTTTCGTTTATTACAACAATTTACCCCGTTTCATGTGGAATGGTATTCCTTGGTTTTTATTTTTCCCAAGGAAACCTAGGGAAGGTCTTAGATTTCATGGAAGTAAAATTCTATTTGGTCGAGAGTATTGTTTTCTAGGGAAAGTTTGAAATATGTTTGGTTAGCACTTGGTGCTCATTGGAAGAGTCTGAAATTTGTTTATAAGGACAAATCTGTTGTACAAGTGGCACTATTATGAACATGTGTGACGGATCCAAACCATTCATCAAGTAAGCCATTTACAATGGTGCCCAATGGACCGTTGGTCTAGATGTAAGTTAGGCTTCACTAATTTAACCATTTAAGCACCTGAATATATCCATCTTTTGTGTTTTCCACTACCTGACACATGGTGTACCTAGTTCTTGATACTAAATGTGCCCGAGTCCATGTCCTAGTGAAGTTACAAGTGACCAACTAGAAAAAGTTTGAACCTGTAACATCTTATGAGGGAGCAGGAATAAAACAGGAAATATGCTGAGATGTAGCACCTTGTCTTTCATGGTTGGTACATCTAGTCTTGGACAATGATGTATGGGGCTTAGACTATTATCTTATGAACGTGAATATTATACATACTGGGTTGATGATATGATCTCTTTGCTTTAAGTCTTCCAATCCTGCGAGTCTTAATCATCTTTGATTGCTACTGTCTTCAAATTTGCCAAGTACTTATAAAGTCTAAATGTGTATGGTTATGAGCTTTTCCAAAGAATTACACTGTTCCATTCATGACCTATCAGTGCTGCAAATGTTATCTAATGCTTCTTTTTTGTGTCTTAGGCTTCCCAAGACAAGAAGAGCTTGGATGTTGGGGCAAACCTTTTTGTTGGAAATCTTGATCCAGTAAGGCATTAATTCTCAGGCATGTGCATGTGAGTGTGTGCATCTCAAATTTTGGTGCTGGAACTAACTCTGATATCTGTTTACAGGATGTGGATGAAAAATTACTGTATGATACTTTCAGTGCATTTGGAGTCATCGTGACAAATCCTAAGGTCAAATCTTCTCTTACATCGGTTGTATTGAATAGTTTCATAAATCCATTGCAGATTTCTTTTAGTTGCCTTTGGAAAAAAGATCCCTTTCTTTCTCTTACATTGGTTGTATTGAATAGTTTCATGACCACATCACCTGCTACCTCTTGCGTTTTCATTTCAGGGAATTATCCGATACTTTGACATCCTATGTTTGATATACAGGCACTCAGAAAGTGCATTGGTGGGGTGGTATTCAACCGTGTCCTCTATAAATAAATCATGATCCCAAAATCAGATTAGTGTGACAATCTTAACTTCCGATTAGTAGACTCTGGTTTGCTGAAACAGGACCATTGGATATTATCCATTTCTACTGTCTAATAAATGTCCACTGATCACATGGTCAACCAAATTAGTTTAAGTTTTGGTTTATAATGTCTAAACGGGAATACTAATTTGGGCGGTTTAATTTGAATTACTTGCACTCCACTTATATGACTTCTTAGTGCTTGCATATCATCCATCACACCCTGCAGAAATATCAAAGTTTATTTATTTATTTTTATTTATTTTTAAATTTTTTAAAAAATCTTTCCTTAAACAGGAAACTGGGAGAGAGCAGAGGTAGCAGGTGATATGGTCATGACTTGTGGCATGTGGAAGGGGTGTGTCCGCTGCTAACATGGGGGAGCTTAATGTTCATGAGACCACCCCATTCATTAGGTGTGCTACCTTGTTTTTGGCATTGATCCTGAAAATCTGGCTGATGCAAACCTCATGTGGGCCACATCATAGTGAATGGTATAAAATCATGCCTAAAACCTCTGGATTAACATGACATGGGCCATCTGAGTTTTGGAATAGCGTGATTTTTTGTCCCTTTATCGTGGTGAGGATCATCAATTGCTTGGATGGCATATAATTTATACTGTGCATCCCCCACCCGACTAATGGTGGCCAGTGGCCGTTGTCATCCACCTGTTTCCTATGGCGTGGTCCATCTGAGTTTTGGTTCGGCCTGTTTTTGGGTCCCAAGGTGAAGATGAGGCACCCCACTTGGTGCTCAGCTAGGGGTAACTATGTCTATTCATGTGGTTCATTTGTAAGGGCATTTTCGTCCATCTGCTCTAAAATTCTCACTAAAGTCCAAAAACAGGACCTAAAGGAAATTAAAAGTGAGCTTTTTTGGAATTTAGGGGATAGTGTGTCCCTTCTTTATATTATATTCTAAAACCAGCATTCTTTGGTATTTTCCCCTAAAAATTATAAATACTGTAAATCTTATGAGTTTTTATTGACTTCCTCTGAGTTTTATTTAGATGAGTCCACCAATCAACCGAGTCTTGACCAAATTGAGTTTTTTCTTTTTCTTTTCTCCCCCCTCTGGATCTCAATGAAATCTGATGAGGTTGACTCCATTGAGTAGAGTCGAGGCTTTTTGAGTTTTCAAACAGTGAGTCATGCATTCAAGAGATCTGCCTATAGTCTTCTTAGCTTCAGATGCATTCTAATCCCAGGTGTTCTTAGCACATCCTTTGTCATGAAAATTTTAATGATACAGTATCTTGTTACAGTTACTACCCATTAGAAACTTTTATGCAGTCATTAGTTTTTATTACATGGAGGCAAATGCTTAAAATGACTGCTAGCATTATTTGAATTCTAGTATTTAACGATCTTCTCAATAATGTGCGCCAATGACTTATAAAAAAAAAGGTACAACCATGGCAATTGTAGATGAGCAGTTTTGGCAGGCTATATTTTTCTTAATTTGAATGCTTTTGCAATCCCTGTGTTCTCTGCATATTCTAGGACATTTCTTTAATACTTTGAGGATTTGGTTTCGTAACTAGCGGTCATCGATTTTACTCATGGGTGAATGATCTTGTTACTCAATTCTCTCTCCCTCTCTCTCCCTTTCTCATGCATGCATGTTAGAATATGTGTATCCATCTAGTTATATTTAGGGGGTCGTTTGGATGCCCGTAACCGACTTCCTCAAGTTTCGTTTCCTCAATATGTTTTGATGAGTTCCTCCGGTGGGAGTCTTCATCCAGTGGAACTCAATTTCTCTAAGAATAGGTAACTTTGGGCCCAAGTGAAAAGCTATGATGCATAGTTAATGCATATTTACTTCCAGACAGGAATTTCCTGCAATGGGGGGACAGCATTAACAAAAATACTGTGGGGTCCACTGCAATATGTGACATCCACTCTGTCCATCAGTTGTGCTAGCTTATGATAGGATGTGAGCCTAAAAATCAGGCTGATTGAATGCTCAAGTGGGCCACACCACAGGGAACAGTGGGAATGGGGTTGTCCATCATTGAAAACTTTCTGGGGCCGCTATCATGTTTATATGCCATGTCCAAAGTGTTCATAAGACAGTTCCACTAGGGTGAGTGCATAAACCAAATATAAGCCTATCTAAAACTTCTATGGACCCCGGGAAGGTCTCAGTGGCCTTAAATCCAAGCAGAAAATGTCCATTAGTCAAATGTAATAATAATAATAATAATACTAATACTAAAAACAGTCACTTGATTTTGGAACAATGACTCATGGATGGTGGGTCCTACAATTTGGACAGTTTGGTTCGAGTTAACGCATACTATGTGCAATGTCTGAGTGCCTGTGTATCAACCCTCGCAGTTTGCCAAACTATCAAATAACTCTGCCGCCTTTGTCTCACATGCCAAACAATGATAATCCGGCTTCCCAGGAGTCTTCTTCCTTGAATTACATGGTCCCCACCCTCGGTAACCCAACTTCCTCACACTCAAATGACCCCTTATAGATGCTCACAAAGATTTACCTCGTCACCAAGGGTAAACTATAAAGTATTATTTATGACATTCTTTTGAGAAGTTAACAGGTTGCTATTTTATTGGTCTGTGATAACTGAAATTGTGGCAGTTTAGCTGTCTTTGGACTAATGTAAAGAAATGTTTTTCTCTTCTGTTCCAGATAATGAGAGATCCTGAAACTGGGAATTCTCGTGGTTTTGGTTTCATCAGCTATGATTCTTTTGAAACATCTGATGCAGCTATTGAGGTATCTTTTTCTCATGTAATCATTTGTCTGGAATCTGTGTATAGTTTCTGTGTTTGGAGAACTAGGATCCAAATGAACATACCAGGTTGAAATTCAAAATTTTTGAGTGTATTATGCTGTGTATTGCGGAAGTACAATCAAGGATTAAGCGTTTGCCGGGTCCCTACTCATGGCTCAGTGGCAGACACTGTGTTTCAACACTGAGGTCACGGGCTTGAGTGCCCATGTGGTGTGTGGGTGTAAGTGTAAAAATAAATAAATAAAGCTTGATTCTCAACTCAGTCGACTTGATTGTGTTTCTTTACTCCACATTCTTTTGGGTTTCAATGAAAGCCAAAATTAGCTGTTTTCTCTGGTCTCTATCCAGTTGCTTTTGAGCGGTAAATCTGAGCAAGTGGATACAAACTCTTGGTTGAGGTTCAAACCAAGGTTTTAAGATTCGTCCGAGTAGGGTGCAACTCAGATGAGTTGACTCGGACTCAGTTTTACCCGATCTGGTTCGACACTATGAGTCATCCTTCCAAGTCAGCCCGACTTGATTTGGTGTTGAACGAGTCGATCTGAGTTGCTGAGTCTTTCGACCAAGTTCATGCAGCTAAATTTCCTTTTGGTGGTGCAGTAATCCAATGTAATTGATTCTCCATCTTTCAAAAGAAAGAAAGAAAAAGTAATTGATTTATTATTATTATTATTATTTTTTCCATTTCTACAGGCCATGAACGGTCAATATCTATGCAACCGTCAAATAACAGTGTCATATGCATACAAGAAAGACACGAAAGGGGAGCGTCACGGCACTCCAGCAGGTAAGTTGCTACTGTCTCAATGCAACTCCCTTGTTCCCCTTGCTGGAATGGGAGCAAACCAGGTTTAAAAACTAAATTTTTTTGACTTGGGACTTGGTGATGGCCCAGCTCTGAGCTCACCCATGATTTGTTCAGTGGTAACCGGTCTTTCCAACTGTAGAAGGCTTTATGCTATAAACTGATTATCTACTTTTTCGGGTACTTGATTCAATTATTTCTGGAGCTAGATTGGCCTGATGGTGCCAACCCCTAGTAGTTGGGATAAGGCTTAGATGATGATGACAGCAATGAGATTGGCCTGATGACCCAGAGCATGAAGGTGCTCGGTTGGTCTGATGGCCCGGACTGTGAAGGTCTATCAGGACTGTCCCACACTAACATCAATTACCATGGGTTGCCAAGTTGATTTAGGCTAGTTGTGATTCCTGTGAGGACAAACGATTGGAGTCACCGGCTTCTGAAAATGTCTTTTGCTCCCTTTTAATGCAGAGAGAGTCCTGGCTGCTAGCAATCCTGGTGCTCAGAAGAATAGGCCTCACACTTTGTTTGCAAGCGGACCGCCCACTCTTCCGAATGGGCCTCAGGCCAATGGTGCTATGGGTGCAGCGATGCCTCCTCGACCCTTTGCTAATGGCCCTGTTCCTCCTGGTCAAATGCCACCTCTTCGCCCTGTGCCACCACCCCAAGGTGGGTCCTTCCCACCTCCTCCTATGCATATGTCAGCCCCACCTTCATGGCCTGGTCAGCCACAGCAGCAGGGCCAGTCAATGGCACCACCAGTCATGTCGTCACTGCCAGGTCAACAGTTCAGGCCTCCAGTGAGACCTCCGCCGCCGAACATGCCACCGCCTCCACAGGGGATGATGTTGAGGCCTCCACCGCCCCCTATGGGGGTTGGTGCCCCACAGCCTATGTGGCGTCCAGCCCCACCACCACCTCAGCAACTAGCTGGGATGCCCCTCCCCCCACCACAGATGTCCATGCTGCCGCCGCCGCCACCACCAAATGCTCCTCCTCCACCACCACCAGCTGCTTCTACTGCTTGAAAACATCGAACCATTTTGGATATGTAACTCTTGACAAATTTTGCTAATGCAAGAAAGTGGGTAGATTCCTGACGTTTTTCATTGGATTTGTCCTTAATCAGCAGGCGGTTATTGTAATGTCTGTCTGCTGTGCTCTGATATTCTCATAGAAAGATTCAAAAGATGTTACCATATGCGTGTCCCATGTGGATTAACCCTGGCATGCCAGAATATGTACCATTCGAGCTGTAAAAATAAATGTGCGGGGCACTCGTGGGTGAAAATAGCGTCTTCCGATCAGGTGGTGCTATTTACACCACTCCACAGGGACACTTGGACAAACGAGTAGATCAATCCAAACCGGCCATTGGGCACAACATACATTTCATTGAATGATTTGGTCCATTAGTTGATCTTTCATTTCTGCTTGGTTGTGGAAATGCATTTTTGGATTCCTTTCAATCAGAACTTGAGTAACATGACTGTGAATTGCCTGGACCTTTGATGTGGATGCCTTTCCTAGGGCCTGTTTGGATGCATTTTAGATTTGGCTAAAGATGCTGTTTGAGTGTCAAACACCCCTTTAGAGGCGCATTTGGACGCACATCCTCAAAAGGGGATTTCTGGAAATGGATGGTTTTTTTGCAGAGTCAGCGTTTTTGGGGTCGTTTCCTCTGGCAGGAGACGAGACGGGAATTTAAAGTGCATCCAAACACAACAACTTCCATTTTGATCAAAACAGCATGTCAGCCCCCAAAAGCCTCGTTAGATTGTGCGTCTAAACAGGCCCTTAGAACAGTGGAAATTTGCTTTGGAGGCAATATTCAGTAAAAATCCGGTAAAACCATCTTAGGCTGTGAACTATGTTCTGGGCTTGAGAATAAACTTGGACCCGGTCCACAAAAGGTTCAGGCCAAAGCGCAGGTCATCGACAAGTTGGGATTGGACTCACTAATCTGGTCAATGCGGTCTCGTAAGCATGGGCCATCCACACAAGGGCTAAATAGATGGTCTCCATGCAGGAGTGGAGGCGTCTATCATAAATCAACGTTATGTCCGTCTCAGCACACGTGAGCACGGGTCATCAGGTCAAATATTTTCCTACCGTCCATTTCTTCTGTGTAACCAGATAAGCTAACTAGCCTGATATTTCAGCTGATGGAATCTACATGGGTAGGGTCCTATGGTCCCAGCTCACAATCTTGCTTGGATCTTGTGTACCGTCACATGTGTTGGTTGGCACGTGCACATAGCAGGGCCCATGCTCAGCACAATCTGTGAGGTCAGGTTTTTGGGTATGTTAAATCCAAAGTGAACAAAGGGCCACTAAAGTTTGGTAAATCAACGAACAGTTCTAGCTAGATATCAAAACAGCTGCCGTCAGTTATCAGCCCAACATTGTAAATTGTTATCTCATAACTGACTGAAAGAAGATTTCTGGGCTGCAACGACATCAAAACAATGGCGCCTCGAAACCCTCACATTTAGCTCATTTTCCCACTGAAAGATATATCAGAAACAACTTCATTTCCCACAGAAAGATCTATCAGAAACAACTTCAACAAGCTCATCTCCCGGTGACGGTAGAAATTGAATGGATGAGTTTTGACATAAGTACATCCCTTGATACAAGTACCAACTCATAACTGTTGATATGATTAATCCAGTCTGGACCGCTCACGCACCTAAAATGTCCCAGATGGAAAAAATAAAATAAAAATCCCAACTCTTCATATGTTGGCTGGCAAAAGACAGGTACAAAAGAGAAGGGGCGGTCTATGTTCAGTAGAAAAGCCAAAGATTTTATCACCTGGATCTCCCAGTCTTGGCTACTTTGGTGCATGGGCCATCCTGGTTCATGCCCACCAAATCAACATATAGGATCACTGATGCATGGGCCCCACTTGTACAACCTGAAAGCCTGTGGCTATCATTCAAAATCTTGGCCGAGTATTGTTTATAATACAACAATTCCTCTTCCATTGTATCAGCAGTGGCAATACAATTGTTTAAGAGGTACAAATAAGAATTTCAAAATATTCAAACCAGTTAAGGTCCGTTTGGACAGGAAATCCCTCAAAATCAGGATTATGACCTAAATCCCAAAATTTGGGAGACCCCATTACCACCCTGTCATATTAGCATGCGTTGAAGCAATGCTTTCCCCACTCAATCACGATTGTGTAATGCTTTAAACATTACAAAATCATTGTATACAGGAAAGCACTGATGGACTGCACTAACCTGCACTGGAGGGGAATGGCCCCATCCAAAATCAGGATTTAGGGGATTTCATGCCCAAACAGAACCCATATCTATCCTTTGATTTGGCTTTATTTTTACAGTCATTGCAATGGCAGAAATACAAATGAGTAGCCGCCATTCATACATCAAAGAAAACTTGCACAAACAAGAACAACCAACAGACCCATCTTTTGGCCAGATTATCAGCTTGCCAACAGCGTAAAAATCATACTCAAATGGAAATAAAGAAACAGTTGGAAGCTGAAAACTTCAAATTGTTACAATCAATAGTGAAGAGCTTGATTTTAGCCACATGAATTTCAATATGAAAAGTTTAAAAATCACATCTCAAAGTCCCATGTACTCTCAGCACTGAGTTTTGGAGCTTTGATTTCCTCTGCCAAATTGAGAGACGCTGAAATCTGAGGAACAAGAAAGCCAAAAGTTAGAAATATGGTCCACTAAAATGGATCTGCAGGCAACATCCATTGGAAACTTGATGCCCAAGTGGAGATTTAAATATAATGGCAATGCGGACCTCATCCACGTTAAAATCTGCCACATGTTTTTCCCTCCATGATCAAGAACTGTTATGAAATGAGAGAGCTAGAACAAAAAAAGAGATGTACGGGACATGCAGATACAGACCCATAGATCCCGTCTTTTATAGGGGTGTGGACCATAATTTTTAAACCAGTAATGTGCTACTCCCCTCTGAACTAAATCAAAACCCAACATCCATTCGAAAGTACCTGAGAAGGGGCAAGGGCTATTAATAGGGTCAATCCGAACACAACTGACGCAACCCAAGTTTGGGTTGGGTTGTTAGGGTCCTCGGATTAGTTCAAGGTTGCAAAACTTGAAGCCAATTTGAAATTGGGTTGGGTTCGGTTGAGCAAATCTGGGTTGGGTTAGGTCCGTTGGGAATAATCACATGTATTTGGATTGGGTCCCGATGGTTTAGGGTTGTGTATAGAGGATTAGGCTTGGGTTCAGGTGGGGCATGAGGTGAGGTCAGGCTAGGGTTGACCTTCAACCTGACCCAACCTGACCCAAGTTGCATGACACTACCCACTACCCTCCCCCTTGTATTTTGCTTCTGGAACTATCAAATGAATGAACCCTTGAGGCCTCCTTTACTCCATTCCATAGAAATTACATTCAGCCAACAACTGCCATGATTTGCTAAGAATGATAAACATTCGGCTGAGCCTAATGTCAAAACTGCCTTGATGAAATCCGGATAGTTTCCCTTCAGATAGAGTAAATATATCCAGAAAGGATAAAAGATGCTGCCTTTCCACGTAGCTCAGAGACCTTGAAGATACTCCCCCACCAAATCTGACATAATTTGATATATCGATCCTTATAGTTTGAAGGAAGAACCAAATCGTTCAGCGACCATCATTACAATCTGCATATCCCATACAATCTGCCAGCTTTTCATGAGCAAATAACTCCACGTAACCTACTTTTGTCAGAAAATTTCACGTGTAATAAACAGTCTTTGATCAAGAACAAACCATACCCATTGTAGCTCTATAATCAACCCATCAAGACGATGTTTCCATCCACATGGGATCAAACAAAAACTGTGTGGTCACATCAAATAAGTAAATGTTTTTTTTTTTTGAGAGGTAATGATAATTATATTAATAAGAAGAAAGGAACACAAAAAGAGAGGATCAACTCGCTGAGGAAGCAAGGAGATTATCCTCCAACATGAAACAGATTACAACTCTTTATATTAACGGTGTAAGAAGCCCACTCAACAACATACTGCTGCGCCTCCTGAACTACTGAAACTGCCGAGTTGGATACTCCATTGAAACATCTCCTGTTTCTTTCTTCCCACACCGACCACCAAGCAGCCATAAGAAACATTCTCCACACCGTAGTCCTTTCTTCTTTTAATGGCAATGTTTTAATTGAATAAACACAGACGAGAAATCTATGGCAGGAAAAATACAATCAAAGCCAAACAACCAAAGAAGCTAAAGGCGGCCCAATACATGTGATCTAACTTGGCCCTTCTAAAGACCATCTCTGGTGACATGCACCGATTGCAGTAACATCTTTTTTTTCTTTTTTTTTTGAATATTATTAAAGCCCAAAGGGCAGAAAAAGGCAATATAAAAGGAACAAAACTAAAAGTACAAAAGCCCTAACACCCCAGCAGAACAGTAAAAAAGACCAATCGCTCACAAAATACATCACCCTAGTGCAAACCCCATTAGCAGATCTACTTCTATTGTTGAAATAGTGGTCATTCCTTTCTGTTCAAACAGCCCAAAGGACAGCAACGAAAGAGAGATCCCAACAGCAGTAACACCTTTCAATCCTTTTTGCCCAAATGGCCCATAAACCTGCCAAGAGAGCAAGCTTCCACAATGTCCAGTCTTACCAGTGCCTCCCCTGTGCCAAGTGAGGAACATGCCCCCAATAGATAACAGGCATTATCCACTAATACTAAATCAGACCCATGAACCGATCCTAGACTTCCTTGGCAAAGGCGCAATGTGAAATAAGATGGCCAACAGATTCAACATCCTGCATACACATGATGCAAACAAGCATCGAGAATGAACATATGCCTTCTCTGAAGGTCATCCACTGTGAGTACCCTGTTCTAATGTACCAGCCATGCCAAGGCCACTACCTTAGGGTGGACTCCATAAGACCAAATGAACTGAGTAGGGATCTTCATTGATCACTCTGTTGAAGGATCTGACTGGACACCTCCTGGATCTCTCCCATTTCCATGTCCACAGATCCCACTCAGAGAAAGATGGGGACTGGTTTTGTAGAAGCGACAACAACCGAATCATATTAATGCAGGGGCATTTTCACGCCGGGCTCGAGTGGGGTGGCCTGTGTGAAGCGGGTCACACTCGGGGTGGGCGGCCCGTGTGAGGTGGGACCCATGTGAAGTGGGGTCCACGAGGGGGGTTTGGCCGATTCGCCACGCTCTATTAGTTCGAGCTTCTAGAGCAAGTGGTTAGTTGTCCTGCGTTGGCTATGTGAAGCGGGGGCACGAGGTGGGCGGCCCATGTGAGGTGGGACCCATGTGAAGTGGGGCCCACGAGGGGAGTTCGGCCGAAGGCCTGACCTAGGCTATGAGATAAAGGGATTGATTCGCCACACTCTATCAATTAGAGCTTTTAGAGCAAGTGGTTAGTTGTCCTGTGTCACATGTATTCCAATTCCTCAAGAAGATTATAGCAAGATGGAATCCAAACCAAGGTGTTTCCAAATAACGAACAATCCTGAGATACGGGGGTACTAGGGTCTGAAACTAGTCTAGCCAATTGAGGAAAGACATCATGCAATAGACCGTCGTCACCACACCAAACATCATCCCGGAAGCTTTGTATTAAGAGGATTCTCTAGTCATCCAATCACAGTCCCCATTTACAAGAAATCACTTTTTTCCACAAACCGTTCTGTTCCATACCTAGAGCTCCGGACAATTATGGCAAAGATGGATCCTAAAAGTGCCCGGTTGGCGGCATTCATCAACCATCAGCACTTTATCTCGCCCATGAGTTAGCCATTATATGATTTTGGGGTCGAGCTACTTTAGCTCCACCCACCGCCGGGTTGCGATGCCATTGCCTGATTCGACATTCGTTTCCTGTTTCAATTTCGTTTTTACTAAAATAGTAAGTTTTAGTTTGACTATAACTCTTCATCCGTCGGGGCTTTAGGAGTTGCGCCCAACGTAAAAGAGCTGTAATTAGAGACTGACAAAGAAGCCAAATGCACACTTACTATTTTTGGCCGAAAACCTTGCGCACTAGTAACATCATGCTAAATAGTAAATTTATAGTAAGTTGCATTTTATTGTAGTTTGATTATGATTTCTTTCCCATTGCTTAGTACCACTATTTAAGGGGTTGTGAACTGTTTTTATGCATTCATTAATCTATTTCGAATTTATTACTTTATTTCTATTTTCCAACTTCTGGATTCAAGAAAATCTAAGGAGTCCTGGATTCAATAGTTATCATCTTGAGAAAAGCGGTGCTCGACCTCACGTCCTCTCTCACACCTAACCTCCACAACATCTTGTTAAAAGTCATCAATCTCAGCACTGAATTCCACCTTCCGCCAGTACATCATTCCATTGCATGATCATAAGTAAATGGTTGGTTAAGAAGAAGCATATAAGTTCACCATGATAGTATGTCATGGAAAGCTGCATCATAGAAACACATGCTAGAAATACCTCATTTTATTATATTTGCTTATTATCATCACTAGTAAAACTGATTCATCTAGACAACTGCCTAGGCCAACTGAAGCTTTTCTAATCCTGGATTCAAGTAACGATTAGAAAAGCAACTCTCCCTCCCCTTCTCTCTCACACACACAACATCTTGTTAGTCACCAAAAAGCATGAAAATATGTGAGTAATAGGAGGGAGAAACACGTGGTATTCAGAAGAAGCATACAAGCACTAATATGTCATGGTCAGCTGCATCATAGAGCACATATAACGTATTAGAGATCATGATTGCTAGCCATCAAGATTCTTTGTAGTCCTTACCCCCCCAAAAAAAAATCTCCAATAACAATCAACTAACATGAAACGAAGTCATTTTTAGGTGTCAATCAAACAGGCCCTAAATAATTGACCTAACACGAGGCACATGGGATGCTCCAAATGTCCACACCTCTCTACGAGAAAGCAATTAAACCATGGGTCATACATCATCAATGAAAACGATTTCCATGAGAGAATTGCAAAAGCACAAGTATGTTGATCATCATCATCGTGTTATCCTAACTAATTGGGGTCGGCTACATGAGTCATGTTCTACCATTCCACTCTATTTGGAATATCATATTGTTCGGATTAATGATGAAAGTTATGGCACGCTGGTTGCCAACTTGACACAACCCTCCTCCTTTATCCGTGCTTCAGACCTGTGACGAGAGCACGAAACTCCCACAGGAGCTGTCTAATATACTGTTACACAGATTGTTTACAATCAAGCGCTATCTAATAGTCTATTATGCAGGTTGATTACAATCAATGAGTAAGTACGTTGATCCTTGAAGAAAATACCATATCCATACTTCAATCTTTGAGAAATACGGGATCCTCAATTCTCCATGGCCCATGGTAGGAGTCCTATGCTTAAAATGAGCTGGAAAATGGATGGACATCGTGGATAAAACACATACATCATGGTGGGGCCTACAGGGTACCATCCATTTTCTGTAATGCAATAGATAAAATAATAGCTAGCCTAATCGTCCATTTTCTGTACGTGTGGTTTACCTAACAGTTGGACAACCTATGTTTTGAACGAATGATCCACGTAATTGGTCCCACCTGATAAACGACATGCTAGCAAACCTCCATGCCATTGGATTGAGTCAGTATGATTAACCATGCCATTACCAATGGTCTGGATCAACTAACCATGGGCCCAATTGCATGCACTGGGTGCACATCCAGCTATAACTGTCCCGGTACATCAGACCCTTATAATTCCTCTATCACAGATAAGAACAGTCCATACTAAATTGTAATGATATTTCCTTGCATTTACAATGCGGAAGTGGCCTTCAAGTTGCAGTTATGCTCCTATGTAATTTGTTTGTATGTTTCTCTCCCTTGCAGTATGATAAACATATTTTGGATTGAAAATGAGAATTTGTTATTCCCTTAAGTTACTGTTCCACATTATATTTTCAATATGTGGGCCCACTTTTATGTCCGACTTGATGATTAGTTTAACTTAAGAATTAGCTCAACTATTCATATTCTGTGCCAAGCTTTCTTATGTGTCAATCAGATTTTGGAATTATTCCCTACTTCAAGCCTGCTTAGTGTGAATATATAACTTCTTAGTAGTAACTAACTTATAAGTTAACCCAAACACAAAAACCAACATGTAAGTTACAACTTACATCCAAACAGGATTACTTGTTACTTTCAACTGTAAGTAACTTACGTTACTTACAACTTACATAACTTATAGGCATCCAAATGCGCCCTTAGAGTTTTGCACCAGAACCAATTTGAAACTTAATGGAAAAAAGGACTCCACCAATGAAACAAAATCTTGGCCATTCATTCTCAAATCTAAATCAAACAAAGAATGGAAAGCGCCCAAAATCCTTACCTTGAAGGATCCAGACACCTTTGAATTCCGGGCCCACTCCAGGCCTACCAGCTTGTTTGACGTCTGGTATGACGCCCGAAGGACGTCGTCCCCATGGACCCTCTGTGACACAGCAAAGTCCCACGAGTTCTTTGAGAAGTCATAGCATGGCTCGAATGTCCTCCACCCCTCACCGTGCACGTAGGTGTACTTCACCTTGAGATTCCCGGACCCAAAAATGTAATTTGTCGACACCTTATTCGCCGGGTCCATGACGAGGTTCCCATCGAGTGTCGTCCGATTCTCGCCACGCACATGCGAGTATGTCAGATTCAACGGCTTGTCTGAGACCCGAATCGTGTTCATGAATTGAAATCGAACATCCTACATACATTTTTTCATAAACAAACAAATACATAAATTACCATCACCATTTCCTGGAGAAACTATAGGATCACTGCAAGCCATCCTGTAAAAGGGAGGCCTGTGGTTTGGCAATCCACACCGTTGAGCTGATGGGCCGAGCAGATTGGGTATGCCCCAACAAATTCCAGGATCGAATGTACTAACCATCCAATCCGCGGCCTACAAACAGACGGTGAACAAAGATTGGAAGGCCAGGATAGGAGGGCCTGCCATCCTGTGAAAGGGATGCCCCTGGTTTGGCAATCCACACCATTGAGCTGATGGGCCGAGCAGATTGGGGATGCCCCAAAAAACTTCCAGGTTCGAATTATCCCGCGACCTACAAACAGATGGTTCCGCGGGGGGGAATCGTTGCTGAAAAGTGGCCAAGATTGAAAGGCCATGATAGGAGGTGGGCCCAATCAGATAAACGGTCTGGATCAACAAAGCAAGCGCCCCATCTGTACAGGACGTGGGCATCAGGAGACCATCTCATGTCTTGATGCATCAGGACCGTAAAACATCCTCGACCTTCCTTTGGGAGGTGAGTGGCAGGGATGGTAATTTCGGGGACCTTTTTGGGGACATTGTAGTCGATGAAGAAGGAGCCGGGCTTGTCGATGGAGAGAGATAGGCCGTTCAGAGAAGGGCCGTTGACGAGCGTCGCCTCCGTCATGGACGCGCGCAGCTTCACATCTCCGGCGTTGATGGAGAGAGTCGCGGACGCGCTGCTCTTGTCAGTCGCGCATCTGCCCTTCACGGATGCCTTCATCATCGCGCGAGGACCGACGGATGAGAATTCGTGGAGCGGGTGCGTAGGTTAAGCCTCCTACCGGCTGGCTGCTTTTTTATCGGTGAAAGAGGGGCCGGGATTTCGGAGGTGTCAAAAGGGTGACTGCCTTTTTCTAGTATGCGCGCCTGGCGTAATGCGCATCCCAGAAGAGGAACATGAATCCATCCACCAACTTTTTACACCCAAGTTTGCGGGGCCCATCATCTTCTATATGTTAAATCCAATCTGTCCGTACGTCTATATCCACAATTTTATATTATGATAAAAAATTTCATCTATACCCACATCTCAGATGGTCCACACCATGTGATAAAATGAGGATGGATGACAACCTTAAGTTTGTGTATGGGGTCACCATGGTGTATATCTCTCATCAAAGCCGTTAATCAGATGTAAATACCTCTAATTTTGTCATGACCATCCACCCATTTTGGGTTCGATGATCCTAGTCGTCCCATCAACAGCAGATAGGCAGCTGTTGAAATCAGGTACTGGATGTGTCCATTGGATTGACGCTTGGTACAGAACACGAGTTCGATTTGCAGAAGAGTTATAATCCGTTGGATTGACACTTGGCCTCAAAGATACATCTGTTGCCATTAAGTTGGGCATGGGGCCACACCGCCACACGTGGTTCGATTTTAACTTGTCTTACACGTGTGCTAGTACACATGCTGCCAGCATATATTCTACTTCGCTGGATTAAATCTGTAAAGATGGGGATAATTACTCAGTTGCTTGATAAAAAAAAAGAAAAAAAGAAGATAATTTATGAAAGAGAGGGCTAAGCTTATGTATAAATTTCTTTTACATTGAAATAAAAGGATTTTATCATAACGGTTATAGTTTGATAGGATTTGTTGTAAAAATAATGTAAGAAAATAGAATAATTTTTTTAAAACTAGCATTGATATATAAAAGTAAAATAAAGTAGAAAAAATTATTGAAAATAGCTTGAACATAAGACAACAGTGTGCTAAGGGCCTGTTTGGCCAATTGCATTAGAAAGGATTAGGTGGGATGGAATTGCATCTGGTCTGTGCCAATTCCACTCTATGTTTGGGAGGAATGGAAAAATCTTGGAAGTAGATTAGATGGAATCGCATTGGTCCGTGCCAATTTCACTCAATGTTAGTAAGTTGTGTAGGTCCTACCATGATGTGTGGGCTATATCCACACCATCCACCCATTTTTCGAGATCATTTTAGAGCATGGGCCAAAAAATCAGGTAGATATAAAGCTCAATTGGACCCCACCGTAGAAAGCAACAGGGATTGAATACTTACCGTTAAAAACTTCATTGGAGCCACATAAGTTTTGGATCTACCTCATTTTAAGGCCCATGCCATAAAACGAGGTTACAAAACAAATGAACGGTTTAGATATAACATGTGTGTTATTCTTAATAGTTTCAAATGATGGTGGGTATATCCATTCAATGTACCATCATATTACAAACAAATCCCATTGTAAGAGGGAACAATCCCGGCCATGGGTAATAATTATGGTTTTTGAATCCCATCTCACCTAATCCCTTCCAATGCAACTGGCCAAACAGGTCCTAAGGGGTCGTTTGGAGGGAATCGAGGGGGTTTCAAATCCCTGTTTGGCCGGGCAAATTGGATGGGATTGGATGGTATTAGAGTGGATTGCATGGATTTCATGGTAATGATAGCTGCATTAGTGGATTGGTGCAAGATCTATTGGATTGCTATATCTCAGGATTGCTATATTGGGTTTGTTTGGCATGCCCGGCCAATCCCGGGATTAAACCTTTCAATCCCTTGAGCCAAACACGTCCCAGGCAATTTGGAAGGGATTAGAGTAGATTGGATGGGATTTAAAGGTAATGATGGTGATGTCAGTCGATTGTCTTAAGATCCATGGGATTGCTATATCCTAGGATCAGGATCCCGTGTCTGTTAGGCACGTTTGGCCAATTTCGGGATCTATCTTCCAATCCCTTACAATCCCTTCCAATCCCATCCAATCTGCCAGACCAAGCAGGGGTTTGCAATCCAAGGTGAAGCTTGGATTACAAATCTAGGGGGTTTCTAATCCCCTCTTTGAGGGGGTTTGCAATCCAAGGTGAGAGCTTGGATTACACATAAAATCATTTCAATAGTTGCAGGTGTAACATGTGTGTCACTGTAAACTATTTTTTATTGGGCACATGGCCCACTAATGATGATCAGCACCATCCAAACATTGTCCATGTAAATCAGCACCGCTCAAACATTGTCCAGCACCGTCCAAACATTGTCCCTATTCATCAACGATTAAAAATAGTTGGTTAGTCACTCAAACATGATCTTGTGCTTGTGGTCCATATGAGACTTGAAGTTTCATCATTTTCAGACAAAGCATATATTTCAGCAGGCTTATCACAACCATAGTGTAAAAAATTATATGTCACTGATTAGGGATATTAAAGTGGATTTGGAACCCCTTGGATTCGGAACCCCCAGGATTGAAAACCTATTTAAACGATAGTCGGTTAAGAAATCATAAAGTATGGATGTAGGAATTTGGAGATATAAGGATGGAGTTATGAATGTTTATTTAAACCAAGTTGATTTGCATTAGTAATGCATTAGATAGAAATGAAAACTAAGCTATGCTATTTTAATCGATTCAAACTTATTGCCAAATGAACATATGTAGAGAGGTTAAATTAGACTAACCAAAGATAAGATAATTATATATGAGAAACAAAAGATTAATAGGCAGTGTTGAGATGAAAATAGTTGTGTTTAATTAAATAGGCTAGGCCTAAAAGCACTTCTTTTTCGTGCTATGGCGTTGGATAGAGATGGAGATGCTAAATTAGATTAAGGTATAATAATATCGGAACAGATTGGATACTCCCCCTCGGCTTGATCCCAAAATTGATAAGGATATAAATCTCAAGTGGACCACACCACAGAAAAACAATAATGATTGGATATCCACCATTAAAATGTTCCTAAGGACCACTGTACTGTTTATTTGACATCCAATCTTTTGATTAGGTCATACAGGCCCAGATGAAGGGAAAAAACAAAGATCAACTTCATCCAAAACTTTTATGGCCCCCAAAAAGTTTATAATGGTCGACACTCATTCAACATTGTTTCTAATAATGTGGTCCACTTGAGATTGGGATATACCTCATTTTTAGTCTCATATCATAAAATGATTTGAAAAAATAGATGAACATCATGGATGAAACACATACATCATGGTGGGGCCCACAGATCACCGACCACTACCCATTGGCCGGTGGCAAGGGACTAGCCAGTCTGTTTCCTAATAATATAAGTATCCATGATGGATGAAAAATTGATAGGGAGCTGAAAAGAATTGTGTTTGATTGGATTGGTGAGAGTTCAAAGCTCTTCTTTCTATACTGTTTTTTATAGATTTAGAGAGGCAGTGACTTTACATATTGTACCTTAAATTTTAGAGCTGGCATTCCATAAGTTAAAGCCCTGGCTTGATTTTTTTTTTAGGAGACAAGGTCAATTATACAATATACCTGTATATGGATCGTATTTTCATTTTTAGACAATTTACTTCTCTTGGCGCACTGCTTTGTGATTTTCGAGTGTGTGTGGTCGGCCATGTGTCCTTAGATGTCACTACTTTTACCTTTCAATGTCAAGTATGTTTCTTGAAATATTTTACAATTGCATAGCTTGTGCTTGCTAGCCCCGAAGAATGAACGCCTCTAGAGTTTCGGTCATGGGGCATATCTAAGTATTTTAGCTTTCATGGCATTACATGTGTCTCTGGGACAAAGTTATTTGATATTCTTATAATCTCACCTTTTATACTCTGCCAGTACCTTCCTACACCTCTGCACAAGTGCACTGACATATGGTGGCATCCTATTCATCAGCTCTAATTATGATAGGTTGTTCATAAACAACATTATTTATTCTATTTTCATTCTAGGCCATACGTGGATAGAAACTGCTATATGGATGGATCAAATCTAATTGAAAATACACTTACAAGGTAACTAGTGATGTACGGCCTTCCTGATCTAGCACCATGTTTCAGTTGGGCACAGTTGGGCACATTTTTTCCCTTAATCCTAACCTTTTTTGAAAAAAAAAAAAAAAACACTTAGTTAATATAGAATTATATTCTGATTGCTTTTCAAAGTGGTAGCTTGGAGGTCCTATACAAAGGTCAACTGCTTGAGTGGGCTCTACTGTGATGTTTATATAAAATTCATCTAGATGACCAGGTACATCACCTCTTAGTATGCCAAGGGCCCAAAAATCACCTCAATTTGTATTTCACGGGCCACATGATTGGAAATAATGTATAATGCAATGATTTCTTCTAAATTATTTCCTACGTATGACCCACCTAAATCACAAATGGATCTAATCTTAGGCCTTAGGCTTAAATTTTGGTGTGACATGTAATTCTGTCAGTGGATTTCATATAATCATCATGATGGACCTAGTAAAAAATCAAGGGTGTTGAAGTCTCTCTCTCCCCACTATTTACTTTTGGTGTGGTCCACCTAAATCACAAGTCAGCCTCTTTTTTTTTTTTTTTTTTAGCTCTTGAGCCTAAACTCGCATTACACATTCAACGATGAGAGTAAGTTTTGCACACACATTACATTAGACCCACCAAAATCAAGTCCAATTGTACTTCTACAACCCTCCAAGAAATTATTAAAAATAAAAATAAAAAATGGAATGGATGCTACTCTTGATTTTGATCAAGCCATCACCATGTTTATGAAAGATCCACTTTGGCCATCAAATATTTAGTCTCATGTAAGGCCAAGAAACAAAAACTCAAGGTCACCTGTGATTTTGGGTGAGTCCAATCCAAGGAAATAATCGGGAGAGATGTTAAGCCTTCATTTTCCCAAACCTACCATAATAATTATATAAAATCCGTTGCAACCATTAAATTACACATAAAAATTTAGACATGTGGCCCAAATATCACACCTATACAATAATTAAATTGGGCCTTGCTAATGAAACTAGTTTAGCCACGTCCGTTATCATGTACACTATTTCAATCATGTGGTCCACCTAAATCACAAATAAAGCTAATTTTGGGCTAACATGGTGATGTGGGACTTACCTTATATAAGGAATTGGCCCACGGACCTAGTTGTGCATTGAATATGATGATCAAGAGGAGAAATACGGTGTACTTATCTGAGACGCCATAGATGAAAAAGTAGAAGAAATAAAAGATCAGAATATCAGAGATATAATGCTCAGATCTTCCTCTGTCTTCTGCGTTGCGGTGGAGGATGGGGGACTTAGCCTTCTTTTATAGATTGATGAGAGTGCATAGAGTTTAAATCTCATCACAACTCTCTCCCCATGCTCCACGTGTTAGCATCCTAGTAGTCTTCAAACAACCACTGCGTATTGTGGTTATAACAGTCCACCCCATATGTATACTTGTGCGCTACACTGCGCAACTCACATTGAAGTGGGGTCCACTAGTTTACCCAATCATACAGTCCAATCCATAGGATAATCCAGACCGTTGATCAATAAGGCCCACCTTATAGAGTTCTTACAGGTGACCCATCTCATGGTTGGGTGTATTTTACATAAACATCAGGGCCCACCCGAGCCACCAATCCATTTACTCGCACGTGATTGTTGGAAGGCTATTGATTATTAAATAGTAAGATAACGTTTTGAAAACTTTTTTTAAAAGGGCATCGGAATGTAAATTATATCTTAATTGGGTAGTTCTACGTAAAAAGTCATTTATTTTT
The DNA here is from genome assembly GCA_030180095.1 of Magnolia changhungtana. Classification (NCBI taxonomy): domain Eukaryota; kingdom Viridiplantae; phylum Streptophyta; class Magnoliopsida; order Magnoliales; family Magnoliaceae; genus Magnolia; species Magnolia changhungtana. Next base: position 1,352,520 of record JASAUF010000234.1, on the reverse strand, counting down.
TTCTATACCTTTTGCCGAGAAATTTACAACTGTACTACCCATTTATGGCCCATTTACATTTGTAAGCCCACTTCTTTTTACCTTTTAAGAATAAGCCCCATACATATGGACGGCTTCCCAAAAGTCGAAAATGCCATTGCTTTTCCTTCTGCAAGAGGATCGGCTGGTGCTCGAAGACGAGTGCTGACGCTCCTCGAACTCCGAGTTGTACGAACGGTTCAAAAGATATTAAAGTTACATGGGCCCCATAGTTATGTATTTATTATATCCACAACGTTCATCCATATTTCGAGATCATTTCGGAGCATTATATATAGAAAAAAAAAATTATACCCAAAGATCAACTGGACCACACCACAAAGAGCAGCGGGAAAATTGATTTTCACCGTTAAAATTTTTGTAGGGCCCACCATAACATTTATTTTCCATCCAATCTATTCATAAGGTCACAAAGACCTGGATGAAGAGGAAAAACAAATTTCATAATGATCCAAAACTTCTGCTACACCTAAAACGGTTTCAATGGTAGACGTTCAATCCTCCACTGCCTTTTATTGTGTGGTCCACTTGATAGCCAAATCTGTCTTATTTTTCGTCTCAAGACTTAATACGAGTTCACCAAATAGATGGACGGTTTGGATATAACACATACCTCATAAAAGGACCCACAAAGGCGGTGTGGATTAAAATAGGGAAAAAGAAGAAGAAGAAGCCATAACCGAGCCCATGCATTTTCAATATGCCCTTTGCTACGTATCGAAGGTCTTTCGATATGTATCAAATGTCTTTCGATTGATCGAAAAAGGTTTAGAACTGTCCAGCGAGTTTGCCAAAAAAATCTTGCAATTTTCGATACATATCGAAGTGTATTCAATATGTATCGAAGCTATAGCTATGGATTATAGCCATAGCCATAACTGTAGTCTGCAAAAGTCTATGCAAATTTTATTTTATTTTTTTATTATTTTATTTATTTATTTATTTATTTTTACATGGAGAACTTTATTCTACTTACAATTTTCTTTGGTACATATTTATATAAATATGTATATATAAGCATATAAACATTTTTTTTTCTATTTTTTCTCATTTCTATCTTTATTCATTTAACAAGAATATCTTCTAAACCAAAAGTAGTTACTTGACGTACCATGTATAATTTTAGGGTAGGAGAAGCTACTTTAGCCAATAACCTTGTTATTTTCTAAGATTCCATCAGGTTGATGGTCAAAAATCCATTTCATTCACTTCGCGGACAATTTCAATCAGTTTGTGGTCAATTTCATTTACTTCACGATCAATTCCATGCATTTCACGGCCAATCCCGGCGATTCCCCTTCACTTCATGGTCAATTCAATGCATTTCACGGTCATTTCCGGCGATTCCGTTTAGATTCACGGTCATTTTCATGCACTTCATGGTCAATTCAATGCATTTCACGGTCATTTCCGGTAATTCCATTTAGATTCATGGTCATTTCCATGCACTTCACGGTCAATTTCCTTCACTTCACAGTCATTTCCATGCATTTCATGGTCAATTCGCTTCACTTCAGTGTCATTTCTATGTATTTCACGGTCATTTCCAGCGATTCCGTTTAGATTCACGGTCATTTCCAAGCATTTCACGGTCAATTCGCTTCACTTCATGTCATTTCCACACATTTCACGGTCAATTCACTTCACTACACGGTCATTTCCATGCATTTCATGGTCATTTTCGGCGATTTCGTTTAGATTCACGGTCATTTCCATGCAGTTCACAATTAATTGCCTTCACTTCACGGTCATTTCCATGCATTTTATGGTCAATTCAATTCACTTCACGGTCATTTTCATGCATTTCACGGTCATTTCCTGCGATTCTGTTTAGATTCACAGTCATTTTCAAGCACTTCACGGTCAATTCGCTTCACTTCACGGTCATTTCCACGCATTTCACGGTCAATTCGCTTCATTACACGGTCATTTTCATGCATTTCACGGTCATTTTCGGCGATTCCGTTTAGATTCACAGTCATTTCCATGCACTTCACGGTCAATTCACTTCACTTCACTGTCATTTCCACTCATTTCATGGTCAATTTGCTTCACTTCACGGTCATTTCCATACATTTCACAATCATTTCCGGCGATTCAGTTTAGATTCACGGTCATTTCCATGCACTTCACGGTCAATTCCCTTCACTTAACGGTCATTTCCATGCATTTCACGGTCAATTCGCTTCACTTCACGGTCATTTCAATGCATTTCACGGTCATTTCTGGCGATTCTGTTTAGATTCACGGTCATTTCCAAGCACTTCACGGTCAATTCGCTTCACTTCACGATCATTTCCACGCATTTCATGGTTAATTCGCTTCACTACACGGTCATTTCCATGCATTTCACGGTCATTTCTGGTGATTCCGTTTAGATTCACGGTCATTTCCATGCACATCACAATCAATTGCCTTCACTTCACGGTCATTTCCACACATTTCACGGTCAATTTGCTTCACTTCATGGTCATTTCCATGCATTTCATAGTCATTTTTGGCGATTCCATTTAGATTCATGGTCATTTCCAAGCACTTCACGGTCAATTCGCTTCACTTCACGGTCATTTTCACGCATTTAACGGTCAATTCGCTTCACTACAGGGTCATTTCCAAGCATTTCACAATCATTTCCGGCCATTCCGTTTAGATTCACGGTCATTTCCATGCACTTCACGGTCAATTGTCTTCACTTCACGATCATTTCCATGCATTTCACGGTCAATTCCCTTCATTTCACGATCATTTCCATGCATTTCACGGTCATTTTCGGCGGTTCCGTTTAAATTCACGGTCATTTCCATGCACTTCACGGTCAATTCGCTTCACTTCACGGTCATTTCCATGCATTTCACAGTCAATTCGCTTCACTTCACGGTAATTTCCATGCATTTCACGGTCATTTTTGGCGATTCCGTTTAGATTCATGGTTATTTCCAAGCACTTCACGGTTGTTGAGGGTCGAATATTGCATATCAGACCCCAGTTATTGTTTGAATTTACGAACATGGTACTGTTTAACGGCTCGATTTAATCATGTTTGTGATGCAGGGTGTATTTATGAGCTCAGGTTGAAATAGGATGCTAAAAGCATGGATTTACGCTCAGAATTCACCAAGAAAATGGACGGGACCCCAGGGGACCAAGATCAATGGATTTACACGTCAGAGATCCGAGAAAATCGAGAACTGAAGCTCAGTGGCCTGAAAGTTAGCCAGAATGCAAGATCACATGGTTTCCACCATCCGTTTGGTTCGAAACTTCATATATGGCTTGAGGACCGTAAATTAACCGTACACGTAGAATTCCAGCCCTAAGATCCCTATGAAAGTGGCCCAACGGACAGAACAGCCCATGAATCGGTGATTTGGGGCCCACTTGAGATCTGTATATGCTTCAAAGTTGGTCTCACCTCATTTTATGAGGTGAAAAAACAGATGGACGGAGAGGATTTCTCATAAACATTACACTTAGACCCAGTGCACAAGTGCATTCAAAGTGCGCTGGACTGACGTGCTCAGTCAAAGTCGGTTTGACCGACTTTCCAAAACAGGAGAGCACCTCTTCGTTCGTCCGTCCGCATAGCGATCTGTCGAGGAGATGAGTGGGCCACTAACATTGATCATGTGGTTCATCTGGACCGTCCATTCATCCAGGACATCAAACCGACTGTACAAACGATAGTTTTTCAGACCCATGCGCGTGTATGTATGGAAATAGCGCCACTGCATCTAACAGACGACATGTTTGAAATTCAATGGGCCACATTCAACCCAATTCAAAATCGTCCATATCTGAACGGTTTTTCGATGTGAATCGAATGAACTGAATGGATCTCTCTGTTGAAGCCGATCACGGACCCCACCATCGTCACAGCGTAACTGTTTTACGCAGGCCCTGTTTTCGCGTCCGCTGCTGACCAGTTTTAGGGTTATTATACGCCCATGGTGATGATCAGACGGCCGATCTGGACCGTCCATCGTGTAGACCACTCAAAAATGTCCCAAGGGACGTTATTCTTTTGGACAGAATCACAAGAATAGGGGTGTTGGGAGGATTCGTTCTTGGCTGCGTAAGGAGAGCTACATAAAACTCCACCGACCGACTTTTAATTAGTATATTATTTTAATTATTTTTATAATAGTTATTCATCAAGTTTACTCTATCTCTACCAAATTTCATTAGATTTTGTATTGTAGAAAAATTCTAAAAATTCTAGAAGCAGCAGTTGTCCAACTAATGATTTTTGGATAGTTGTCACAATGACATATTTTTAACTACATTAAATATTTTATTATATTTTTTACTTATTTTTATATGAAACTAGACTCATCAAGCTTCAATTTTGCTTTTGAATTACCTAAATTGGAGTTATAATGAGGGAGATATGATTTTTCAAAGTTGGATGAAAATCGTAAAAATTTGAGATAAACGGACCGCTCGGCCCGATGCGGCCCGATTGGGCCTGCTGTATGGACGAGGCCTCATCGAACCAGTGAGCCCCTCACTGGTCACTAGACTTTGGGGCGATGGCTCGCCCCAGGGGCGATGTCCTCCCCCCTCGGGGGTGCCAGATACATGCGGGACCCACCTTGGGTCCCCCCCGAATTGTGTTGTTTGGGCCCCTGAGTCTGTTGAGGCATTATCGGGTTTCATTTGCAAACCGGAATGAGTTATTTGACGTGAAATATATGATTTTGGGGTAGGAGAAGCTGATCCATTCAACTAACTTATTTATTTTATGATATTCTAATGGAAAAAACCCATTTTATGTCTAAATTTACTAATTATAGGAGATCTGAGTTTAAGTATTGTTCTCCATCACTTAACCTTGAGAACTAGTGTTTAATATGAAAGAACTTAAAAATTTTTGAAGAATGAGGTGGCGAAAGATGAGATTTCGAAGGAAATTGGTTAAAAAGGGGTATTTGGCTTTGGGATTGAGTTTTTGAGAAGTAATTAAGGTATTAGGGTCGACCCATTGCCTAAGTACGTCTAACTCCAAGTTGGCAAAAATCCGGGGTCAATGATTAAGAAGTACACGAAGTAAGCAGTCATAATGAGCTACTCCACTCACAAGACATGTCTGATTTAAAAGTGGATAAGTTTCTTACAATCGACTCTTCTATCTTTTGTAAGGCTTGTTTAGACTACTCCCCAAAATTGGATGATGATATGATTCAGGAGATAAACGAGCCGCTTGATATGACTCTGGAAGTTGAAACCACCCAGTTGAGGCCACCATTTGAGTCATACACTTTTGGCGATTCAATGCATCTTTTGAGTAGTATCAATGAACAGAGTCCTTACATCAATACTTCATCTACTGACCCTCAATTTGTCTACGCAGGGTTGGAGCAAGAGAGCATACCTCTATTTACTTTTAAAGACGATGAAATCCTTGAACAGATCATTACACACTTCAATGTGGAAAATGAGTCACTCTCAGCTGAATGTCTCAACTCTTTGGACGATTGCTTGGCACACTTTGCAATTCAATTGAACCTATGATAAAAGAAATAGTGGATGCCTCGCAAGACAATACCTCGGTAGTTATCACTGACCAAGAGAACCCTCATTCTGAAGCCCCTCCTTCCTCAGACCTTGAATGTTTACCATTAAAGGAAGATGAGCTGAAAATTGAATCGAAGTTTGGAACTTTGGAATATGTTGAGACTACATCACTACTTAAGAAGTTTTTTGAACTTTATTTACTTGTAGTCTCTGATTCACCATGGGATACTAATGTTGAAACTTATTCTGTCACGGGTGAATCGTATATACTCTGGATACCTCAAACAATTCAACGGAAAATTTCTTATGAGGTACATACGTTTCTCTGGAAAGTCATGCTTCAGGGCATCTAAGCCTATTGTAAAATGGGCTTTTGGATGATCCTGTTGAGGAACTTACTGAGAAACTTATTAAGATATTGGCCGGAAGAGGAACCTTGCGGCATGATCGAGTAGTTTTTCTCTGCTTTCATAGGACTAGGGTAGTTTGCTTTATGTTGTTCTAGGATAAATGGTTTTATGCCATTAGGTTAGTTTGCTTCTTGCATTGTTTTAGGATAGTTTGCTTTCGTGTCTTCACTCTTGTGCTGACCGGCTTTCATGTTGTGATCATTGTGGAAACGTCTTTCTCGATTCCTTCATCCATGTACTATCTTCCCATCACTTCTCATTTACTTTCATTGTCCCATGTGCATTGCATGCTCGTATATTTTTTACATTGAGGATAATGTAGATTTTTGGTTGGGGGTGGGAGATTAGGTTACCTAATCAGTGTTTTCTTGGTCTTGAGCAGAAATTTATGAAAAAATTTTAATTTTTTTTTCTGAAATTTTTTGTGAATTCGAAGTGATTTTGATGGCTATCTTTGATTTAGAATTACAGGATACGAAATGTTAGTGATTTACTACTCTTGGACTTAGTTATCTGTTAGATTTCACGGTTACGTTCGAATTATTAATCCATGATTAGAAGTTGTAAACATTGATTAAGTCATGATTTCACATATCACATCTCATTTACACATTAAGGTTTCAGTTCGATATTGAAGGATTAACTTGGTAATCACTAAGCATGAAAGGAACCAGCCTGAAAATTTTTACCATTAGTTTATAAAGAAGAATTGAAAGGGTTGATCGAATAATCTTCACCATAGGTTTGTTCCCTATAGGTGAAGATTTGCTTTCCCAAGGTTGACATTCGGAATAGGCTGAGCTACTGGTTTTCACCATAGGTTTGCTCCCTATAGGTGAAGATCTGATTCCCCTCGGCGCTACTTTAAAATTAAAAAAAAGAAGTCAAAAGATGAAAGAATGAAAGAATGATCTGTGAGGCACGTTTAGTTTTGGGGTGTCCTGAATGCTCTTGTTGGTTACCAATGATATCAGGAAATAGCGAAATGAATTGTAATGAGATTACACTATACACTCATGGAACTCAATGTTTATAATTATTTTAATTGATAGATTAATACCTTTGAACTTGATTATGAAGTCTACCATGCGCTTGCGTCCAGGAGAAATTAATGTTCAACATTCATGAATCTTAAAATTCTAGGATCTGGATTGTTTCTCAAATATCACTTGAGTTTATAAAATTTTCTTAAAAGTCTCAACATATTTTTCGCATACTTTGCTCGGGACTAGCAAGATGTTGGTTGGGGGTTGTGTTGAGGGTCAAATATTGTATATCAGACCCCAGTTATTGCCTGGATTTACGAACATGGTAGTATTTAACGGCCCGATTTAATCGTGTTTGTGATGCAGGGTGTATTTACGAGCTCGGATTAAAATAGGATGCTAAAAGCATGGATTTACGCTCAGAATTCACCAAGAAAATGGACGGGACCCCAGGGAACCAAGATCAATGGATTTACACGTCAGAGATCCGAGAAAATCGAGAACTGAAGCTCAAGTGGCTTGAAAGTCAGCCAGAATGCAAGATCACATGGTTTCCATCATCCGTTTGGTTCAAAACTTCATATATGGCTTGAGAATCGTAAATTAATCGTACATGTCAAATTCCAGCCCTTAGATCCCTGTGGAAGTGGCCCAACGGACAGAACAACCCATGAATTTGTGATTTGGGGCCCACCTGAGATCTGTATATGCTTCAAAGTTGGTCTCACCCCATTTTATGAGGTGACAAAACAAATGGATGGAGAGGATTTCTCATAAACATTACACTTGGACCCAAATGGCAGTGCCACTGCATAGTGCACAAGTGCACTCAACGTGCACTGGACTGACGTGCTCAGTCAAAGTCGGTTTGACCGACTTTCCAAAACAGGAGAGCACCTCTCCGTTCGTCCGTCCGCATAAAAATCTGTCGAGGAGATGAGTGGGCCACTATCGTTGATCATGTGGTTCAGCTGGACCGTCCATTCATCCCAGGACGTCAAACCGACCGTACAAACGATGGTTTTTCAGACCCATGCGCGTGTATGTATGGAAACAGCGCCACTGCATCTAACGGACGAGAGGTTTGAAATTCAGTGGGCCACACTCAACCCAATCCAAAACCGTCCATATCTGAACGATTTTTAGACGTGAATCGAATGGACTGAATGGATCTCTCTGTTGAAGCCGATCATGGACCCCACCATCATTACAGCGTAACTGTTTTACGCAGGCCTTGTTTCCGCGTCCACTGCTGACCGATTTTGGGGTTATTATACGCTCATGGTGATGATCGGATGGCCGATCTGGACCGTCCATCGTGTAGCCACTTAAAAACGTCCCAAGGGACGTTATTCTTTTGGACAGAATCACAGGAACAGGGGTGTTGGGAGGATCAGTTCTTGGCTGCGTAAAACTCCACCGACCGACTTCTCTATGCACTCCAACACTGCACCGACTTTCTGCTATGCGTAAAGGCTATGCGCGCAAGCTGCCACTGACCCCTTGCTCTTATAAAGGGAAGAAAGAAAAGAGAAGAGGGGATTCGAATTCTTTGGACGTGCACAAGAGGGAGAGTAGAGTTTGTAGGGTTTTTATTTTTATTTTTCCTTTCTTTTAAGGTGTAGCCTAATCATGTTGATGGGCTAAACCTCTTAGCTAGGGCTAAGAGGTGAAGCTTGTAGCGTGATGAGAGACTTTTTGCTTATGCCTTTTGTTTAGACTGAACTGATATTGATTTTAGTTTAATTAAGGAAATGTTTTTAATTTTTAATGGTCTGCTGTGACTAAAATTACAATGGGTCTGCGATAGCTTTGAGCATGTTCCTTTCAATTTTTATGTTTATGACGTCAGGAAGCCCTGCTATTCATCATCGTCTCCTGGGCATGGTTGGATGACGGTACCCTTCCTAACCTTCATACATTGTTGATTGGTTGGTACTTATTTTAATTCTGTTGTTTACTTGGTCTCCTGGGCATGATTTGGTGATGGAATCTATTCTAATTCATATACCTTTCATCTCTTGAAAACTATATCAAAGGACGTTCAGTTTGATTTTCATGGTTACACCCTTCAACTGGATGAAGACGAGACTCTAAGACTAGTTGAGTTCTTGAAGCAGGGATAGGATCTCCCTGATCTCTACAAGTGGATCCTCTGAATCCCTAGTTTCCTTTCCCTGAATTCTTTAAGTTTTAGAATATTATTTCATCATTATTCCTCAAATTACAGTCGATTTAGATTTCATCTTAGTCTAGTTCTAGTTCTATTTAGTTTCAAATTACATACAGGTTCCAGTCCCTTGGGATTCGACCTCGGTCTCACCGAGTTTATTACTACATCACAACCCTATACTTGGGGTGTGAACAAGTTTTTGGCGCCGTTGCTAGGGACTGACGGTTACGTATTTATGAAATTAATTGGTTTTAGAATTAGATTAAGATTAGGAGTTTACTAACTTTAGTTTTAGATTTTACTATCTTTTGTAAGGCTTATTTAGACTACTCCCCTGAATTGTATGATGATATGATTCGGGAGATGAACGAGCCGCTTGATATGACTCTGGAAGTTGAAACCACCCAGTTGAGGCCACCATCTGAGTCATATACTTGTGACGATTCAATGCCTCTTCTGAGTAGTATCAATGAACAGAGTCTTTACATCAATATATACTTCATCTACTAACCCTTAATTTGTCTACGCAGGGTTGGAGCAAGAGAGCATACCTCCATTTACTTTTAAAGACGATGGAATCCTTGAACAGATCATCATACACTTCAATGGAAAAAATGAGTCACTCTCAGCTGAATGTCCCAACTCTTTGGACGATTGCTTGACACACTTTGCAGATTCAATTGAACCTATGATAAAAGAAATAGTGGATGCCTTGCAAGACAATACCTCGGTAGTTATCACTGACCAAGAGAACCCTCATTTTGAAGCCCCTCCTTCCCCAGACCTTGAATGTTTACCATTAAAGGAAGATGAGCTGAAAATTGAATCGAAGTTTGGAACTTTGGAATATGTTGAAACTACATCACTTCTTAAGAAGTTTTTTGAACTTTATTTACTTGTAGTATCTGATTCACCATGGGATACTAATGTTGAAACTTCTCCTGTCATAGGTAAATCGTATATACTCTAGAGCTAACTCTGCTCGTGTACAACTCTAACTATGAAGCCACTCTCTGAGGGTGCAAGCATGCTAACAGCTAAGATTTACCTAATTTATTATGGGGCACATGCTTTGTACTAGAACTGTGTCATTCATCAGGTGGAGCCAACCTTGTCAATTCCTTGTTAAAAAAGAAAAGAAAAGAAAAAAAAGTTGCCACTCGTAGTTAGGCTACGTGTTTATCATAAGCGGTCTCAGATTCGGTGGTAACCCCTCAGGCCACCTCCCTACCGGTTGGTGCTGGAAAAGCTGTGGACCCACCATGATGTATGTATTTTATTCACTCGGTCCGTCCACTTTTTCAGCTCATTTTAGGGCGTGAGCCCAAAAATAAGGAGAAAATGACCACTGTAGACAACACCTTTTACCCAGCGATTTCTATGAAAGACTACAAACCTTAGTTACCAATCTAGATTAGCACGTGCGGACAGCGACGTTGAGGACGAAACTACCCTCCTTTTCGGCTGCGAAGACGTGCGCCGACGCTCCTCGAACCGAGAGTTGTACGAATCCGCTTAAAAGGATTGGGGTCTGGTGAGTCAGGGCCCCACCATGATGTATGCTATTCATCCATGCCGTCCATATATTTTTCCATATCATTTTATGGTATACGACCAAAAATGAGGTATATGCAAATCTCAAGTGTACCACATTACAGAAACAAGTGTTGAATGAGCGTCGACCATTAAAAACACTTTGGGGGCCCACTGTGATGTTCATGAGAAATCCTCCCCGCCTAAGTTCATTCATAGTCACAAAGACCTGGATGAAGAAGAAAAACAAATTTCATAATGATCCAAAACTTCTATAACCCCTAAAAGGGTTTCAATGGTGACGTTCAATTCCCCATTGCCTTTTACAAAGGTGGTCTACTTGATAGTTAGATCTATCTTATTTTTAGTCTCAAGCCTAAATACGAGCTGGCCAAATAGATGGACGGTTTGGATATAACACATACCTCATAATAGACCCACAAAAAGCGGTGGGATTACAACCGAAAAAAAAAAAAAAAAAAAAAATTGATATATCGACAAATTACCGGTCGATATATCGAAAATGGTCCGTGAATCGTCTCAAAGGAGTTTTCTTCAAAAATCTTGCAATTTTCGATATATCGACTGTTTGTCGATATATCGAAAAAGGTGGTTTACCTTTAGCTACGGATTATAACCGTAGCCATAACTGTAGTCTGTGTCCGTCTTTGAAATTTTTTATTTATTTTTATTTATTTTTTATTTTTTACATAGAAAAATTTATTCTACCTACAATTTTCTTTAATACATATTTATATAAATAAGTATATATAAGCATATAAAATTTTTTTCCTCTTTTTTTTTTTCATTTATTTCTTTAATCATTTAACAAGAATATCTTCTAAACCAAAATTAGTTACTTGACGTACCACATATGATTTTGGGTAAGATAAGCTACTTTAGCCAACCAACCTAGTTATTTTCCAAGATTCCATCGTGTCGATGGTTGAGCGAGGCAACGTAGAAATTGAGCGAGGCAACGTAGAAAACGAGCGAGGAACCTACGATTTGAGCTAGGCAACCTAGAATTGAGCGAGGAAGCTAGAAATTGAGCGAGGCAACGTAGAAATTGAGTGAGGAAGCTAGAAATTGAGCGAGGCAACGTAGAATTGAGCGAGGAAGCTAGAAATTGAGCGAGGGAAGCCGAAATTGAGCGAGGGAAGCCAGAAATTGAGCGAGGCAACCTAGAAATTGAGCGAGGGAAGGTAGAAATTGACGGGGCAAACATCAAAATAGGCGAGGGAAGCTAGGAAATCGGCGGGGCAAACATGAAAATCAGAAGTTAGGGTTGTTCAACAAATCAGGTTTTGGGACCATGACTCAGCAATATGAGCGGGACAAACTATAAAAACAGCGGGGCAAGCATGAAAATGAGTGGGGCAACCATGAAAGTGAGCGGAGAAAACTAAAAAATCAAATAGGCAAACTAGAAAATCGGCCGGGAGACTAGAAAATCACGGGAGACTGAAAATCACGGGGCAAACTAGAAAATCAATGGCAAACATGAAAATCACGGGAACACTAGAAAATCACGGTGCAACATGAAAATCAGCAGGGAGACATGAAAATGAGCGGCAAACATGAAAATGAGGGGGGGACACTAGAAAAAATGGACAAACTACAAATTCAATGGGGAGACTAGAAAATCACGGGAGACTGGAAAATCACGGGGCAAACATGAAAATCACGGAGACACTAGAAAATCACGGGTGCAACATGAAAATCATCGTGGCAAACATGAAAATCAATGGGGACATTAGAAAACAATGGGCAAACTACAAAGTCACGGAGGAGAGTAAAAATCACGGGAGATCAAAAATCACGGGGCAAACATGAAAATCAATGGAGAAACATGAAAATCAATGGGGACACTAGAAAATCAACGGGTGCAACATGAAAATCAATGGGGCAAATCGAAATATCAGTAGCCCACTGCTTTCCCATGGTATGATCCACTTGATCTTTTGATATGCTTCAATTTGGGGCTAAACCCCTTAAAATAAATGGAAAAACGGATGAACGACATGGATATACTACATACATTCAATGTGGGCCCAACCGAGTTTACTTAGTACAATGGGAGCGTCTTGATCGACTAACTCAATACGCAATCCGATTACGCTACGCGCCCCACAATGATGTTTTATTTGTAATACATCATGTTCATCACAATATGTAATACCCCTCCGTTTTCATCAAGTTTATGTTTAGGTTAAGGTTACATTTAAGATTAGGTGTAGGAGTTTAGGCTAAGGAGTTGATATTAGGATTAGGTGTAGGTTTAGGTTTAGGGATTTGAGAATACATTTAGGTTTTAGGTTATAAGTGTAGGTTATAGGTTAAGGTTTAGAGAATTGAGAATACGTTAAGGTTTAGGTTTAGGGATTTTAGAATACATTTAGGTTTTAGGTTACAAGTGTACGATATATAGGTTTAGGTTTAAGTTAGATTATAGGTTAAGGTTTAGGGAATTGAGAATAAGTTAAGGTTTAGGTTTAGGGAATTTTAGAATCCAATGCATTTCTATTACAAACCGCCAAACACTTCACAATCACCTCCATTCGTAATACTAGTGTTTGAAATGCAAACTCTCAAGCAAGTAGGCCCTTAAACAAGAAAAAATGATTTTGAGAGTGACAAGGTGGTTCGCAGATCATGAGTTGTTGTGGCATTTGCGTGCAAGATCAGTTCCATTCATAAGGTGAGTCTTACACTAAATGTGTCTGAACCCGAAAACCATGCAACGACGCCAAGTACAGACCTTTAGTCACTTTTCTCAGGAGAATCCATTTTCCTCATGCTGGGGTCACTTAACCCAAGCCCAACCTAAGTTTTATCGGGTTGGTGTTTGTATAGCCCAAGCTTGAAATTAGCGGGGCAAACAAAAAAATCAACGGGGTAAGCTAGAAAATCAGCGGGGCAAACTAGGAAATTAGCGGGGCAAAGTAGAAAATCAACGGGCCAAACTAGAAAATCAGCGAGGCAAACTAGAAAATCAGCGGGGAAAACTAGAAAATCAGCGGGGCAAACATGAAATTCAGCGGGGGAAACTAGAAAATCAGCGGGCCAAATTAGAAAATCGGCGGGGCAAACTAGGAAATTAGTGGGGGAAACTAGAAAATCAACGGGTCAAACATGAAATTCAATGGGAAACTAGAAAATCACGGGCAAACTAGAAAATCAATGGGTAAACTAAGAAATCAATGGGCAAACTAGAAAATCAATGGGGCAAACTAGGAAATCGGCGGGGCAAACATGAAATTCAATGGGTAAACATGAAATTCAATGGGCAAACTTCACGTATAATTTCATAACTTGAACCGATAAATCTAAATGTATCCAATGTTCAAATAAACCACACCAACATTAGAAGTATACCTTCTATATAAACAATCCACACTCAATTATAATTTATAAGTAACTAATATATATATTGATCGGGTTTGGGTTGGGTCTGCAACCTTGAGACCTCAACCCAAGCCCAACATAAGTTTTATCGGGTTGGTGTTTGTATAGCCCAAGCTTGAGATTAGACCCGATATATCCTACCCGAGCCCAACTCAATGTCGGGTCGGTCATGGGACGGTCGGGTTGAACCCGCCCACCTTTCACACAGTACATGAAATTGAGTGGGGCAAACATGAAATTGAAGCGGGGCAAACTAGAAATTGAGCCGTATATGAAATTGAACCCGCCCACCTTTTTATTTATTATTACACATGCACGTACACCCCACACACTCACGCCGGTGGAATTTCACCACGTATGGGTACTCGAACCCTTGACCTAGAGTTGAAGGTCTTGAGAGTTTACCACCCGAGCAAGAGTAAGGACCCCAAAGACATATATTTTAAACTCAGTTGGGCCCACATTGAATGTATGTAGTATATCCACGCCGTCCATCCGTTTTTCCATATATTTTAAGGGGTTTAGCCCTAAATTGAAGCATATCAAAAGATCAAGTGGATCATACCACGAGAAATAATGGGCATAATGATTTTCACCGTGAAAACCATAGTTGGCCCAACAAGTGATGTTTGTTTGTTATCAAACCTATTCATAAGATCATACGACATGTTTGCCCCGCCAATTTTCTTGCTTGCCCCGCTCATTTTCATGCTTGCCCCACCAACCCGATAAAACTTAGGTTGGGCTTGGGTTGAGGTCTCAGGTTGCCTGACCCAACCCGAACCCGATCAATATATTAGTTACTTATAAATTATACTTGAGTGTAGATTGTTTGTGTAGAAGGTACACTAGTGATGTCGGGTCTCATTTTTCCATGTCATTTCCAAGGACTCAAGCTAACAAGATATGCCGGATTTCTCTCTCCCAAATAGATTGCGTGCTGATACATGACTTTTAAAGGAGTAGTCCTATATTTTAACTTAGTTTTTTAAAGAAGATATACCGATTTCTCTCTTCCAAATGAATTTTCACCATCGACTGATAGAATCTTGAAAATAACTAGGTTGGTTGACTAAATTAGCTTCTCCTACCCCAAAATCATATGTGATAAGTTAAATAAATCATTCTAGTTTAGGAGATATGCTTGTTAAATAAATAGACAAAGAAATGAATTAAAGAATAGAAAAATATTTTTATATACTTATATATACATATTTATATAATTATGTATTATAGAAAAATGTAAAGGAGAAAATGTCCTCCGTGTAAAAAATAAAAAATAAAAGATAAAAATAAAAAGAAAAAAAAGTGCATAGCACTACATTTATGGCTACGGTTATAATCCGTAGCGATAGGCCTCTGACCGGTCGACCGGGTTGGTCGACCCCAACTTGCTGTCTTTTTTTTTTTTTTTTTTTTTTTTTCTTCTTCTTCTTTCCTGTTGTAATATTTACCGATTTTTGTGGGTCCCATTATGAGGTATGTGTTATATCTAAACCGTCTATCTATTTGGCAAACTCATATTAAGGCTTGAGGTGAAAAATAAGACGGATCTAGCTATCAAGTGGACCACACTATAAAAGGCAGTGGGGAATTGAACGTCTACCATTGAAACCCTTTTAGGGGTTACAGAAGTTTTGGATCATTATAAAATTTGTTTTTCCTCTTCATCCAGGTCTTTGTGACCCTATGAAGGAACTTAGACGGGGATGATTTCTCACAAACATCACAGTGGGCCCCACCTGGGTTCCCTTCATGGGACCGTCCGTCAGCGCTCGTCTCTGCACGCCAGCCCGTGGAAGGCAGGGGTATTTTCGTCCTCAAATTCAGTGTCCGTACAAGGAGGTCCAAGTGCGTATGGTAAGTTTGTATTGTTTCAAAAATATCCAATGGATAAAAGGTGGGGTCCACAGTCGTAAATTTCTCCAAAAATAAGGCATATCCAAATCACAGGTGGAACACACCATAGGAAAGAGTAGTGATTGAACACCCGCCATTAAAATATTCTTGGGGGCCAAAGGAGTTTTGGATCAAGCTGATATTTCTATTTTCCCTGCATCCAGGCCCTTGTGACCTAATCAACGGGTTGGATGGCAAATAAATATTACAGTGGGCCCTAGGAAGGGTTTAATGGTGGGCGTCCAATAACTACTGTTTCTGTGGTGTGGTCGACCTGAGATTTGGATCTGCCTTATTTTCGGGGTTTGTACTCTAAAATGAGCTGAAAAAGTGGATGGACGAAGTGGATAAAATACATACATCATGGTGGGACCCACAGATCTTTTCCAACACCGACCAGTACCGAGGTGCTCACTGGAGGGATCACCACCGAATCCGAATCCTGATAAAACCATCTCTCTGAAGGTCGTAGATTGCCTGCCAAAGCTTCCAGCGATGGGAAGTTAGGTGGGGCCCACTGATGCTCGTGAGAAATCCACGCGTCCATCTGTTTTGCCAGATCGAACACGGACCCAAAAATGAGGCAGATCTAAAACTCAAGTGGGCCGCATGACAGGAAACATGGAGGATTGAATGTCCACCGATGAAACATTCGTGGGGCCACAAAAGTTCTAAATCAAGCCTAATATTTTTTTGTGTTTTCAGTTCATCGGCGGTATGGATGGAATATAAGCATCATGGTGGACCCAAGATGGGATCAGCGGTAGTCATTACTCTACCAACTTCTCTGTCGTGCAGCGCACTCGAGTTTCGGATCAGACTCATTTTTCGGGTCATGTCCTAACATATTTGGACAAAACGGATGGACTGGGTGGATTTCTCACAAGCATCGCGGTTTTGGCCCACCGTTACAGGAAGTTTATGAGAAAGGCTCTGGAAGTCAATCCGCGTATACACATACCAGCCTTACGACTGGGCTAGCGTTATTAATGCGAAGGGCCATCCTGAAACTAAACGAGCACCACCTATTAGAGAATGTGCATCAGATCATGTGCACCCCCCAATTTGATTGGATGGCATATACACTCCACAGTGGAACTTACACAGTTTGAACGATTTTAATGGTGGGACTTACCATCTCAACCGTTCCTGAATTTTGGGCCCCTTCCAAATACTGGGTGGCGCACTTGATGGACGGGGTGGATCTCATGCACATGAAGTCCACCTGCGCAGGACGTGGGCAACCTGGGATAGTGGGTTGGCTGGCTAAAGTAGCTTCTCCTACCCCCAAAATCATATATTGTACGTTGAACAACTCATTCTTGTTTGTGAGACACGCCTGCTTTAGGGTTCTGACCATCCCAATCACTTCCGCCTAAGATCAGGCCTTCTTTGGTCCATCTTGGCCATGAAAGTGTCTGCAACCCGCTCTACATCAATTTATTTATCTCCTCTTCTTGCTAATTAACAAGACAATGAATTTCTCTAAATATTCTCATAATTGTTATACAAATGATATCATTTTTCTAAGGTACAATTCAACACTTAATTGGACTCGGTCCCAACTGTATCGTAAATTAATCTCTTATATTGTAATATACATTATGAAATTCTATTCAGTTTTATGTGATTAAACAAAATATTTGGTGTAGGCTCTAAGGTAATGTATAATCTAACTTATCAAACTTATTTCATCTACAGTCACTCAATGCAAAGGTCACAGACTTTGGACAGGTGCAAGATGGTATAAATGCGTACCCTCCATATGAATTAGCTTCCGTCATATGCCGTCATTTTCAGTGCCAAGGTGAATATTATTAAATCTTGTTTATAATTAGGCATACAGTTGTATATTTTTTCTTAGTAAGAAAAAAATGTATAGATATAGAAATGAAATAAAATTCCCTACCGGCACATTCGCACTTTTTCCAATGCAAAGAAACATAGATTTTATCTTGACCATCTACTATCTCTAACCTCAATCATATATTTTAATTAAATATTAATAATGAAGAAAATTTCTCTAAACCTCATTACAACTGTATAATCTTTCATAAATAGGTCATAACTCATCAATTTTCATCAAAATTGCATGGTATTGTGCCTAACTATCAAATGGGACCTATTTTGTGATATTCAGACATCGTTTAGTACCCAAAACATGGTCCGGAAATCTGAGTGGTGAAAATATTGGTAGTTATAAACTGTTGCTAAAGAATCTTTTTTACTTTTCTTTACTAAACTAATAAGTAAATGATATTGTCCAAAGCAAACCATCATGTGGGTCAGTTGGGCCACTGCTAGATCAGATATTTTCATGGACCCAAACACTGATTGGACATCTTGATCATGGTCATCATTGGGTTGCATCATTCATCCTGAACGGAAAAGAACTCGTCTATGAATTTGAACTGTCCTACATGTCTAATGCTTTGCCACATTCACTTTGTATCACCGTTGTATCTGGAAAAGATTTATGATGAAAGCATATCTGTTAGATTAGCCCAATTGTCACTATTACTAAGTAAGGGTGCAGAATCATATTTTAGCTGTACATGGGCCAAAGTTGTTGTCGTGGTCCAGATTACTCGTAGATATTTTTCGATTGGTTCAGATTGTTTAAAGGTTCATTTTTTATATAAAAAAACTACTGCACATATATATAGTCCATTAATATGGATCATATGGGCTCACAGGTCAGCCAGAATCTTTGTGAGGTCCACTAACTGATTGAACAGTTCCAAGGACCGAATCTACTGATTGGATAACTTTATCGTGACCATTCCTAGTGACTGCATCAATTTGCAATAGAATATAAATCAATTCCCTTTGTTTCCTGGATTATCTTCCATTGCATAATATCTAACATTAATATTTTTTTTATAGACTTCTAGGGTATTAATTTGGATATTCGAGACTATGGATTGCTGCTGCTGGAATTATTAACCGGTCGTCCACCCTTTGATGAAACCAGAAAGCAGAGGTTAGATAAATGGGCGAAAGATGAATTGCAGAAAATCGGTAACAATGCAAAGCTCATTGATAAAAAAGATTAGAGAGAGCTATTCTCGCGAAATTGAAGAATTATTAATGAAAGTTGCTTTTCGGTGCTTCGATCATAGAGATTACTGTCCAAGGATGGATCGGGTTCTGAATACAAAGGAAAATATTGTGATTTTTTGTAATGTGTAAACATTGTGAGATATACGAATTTTTATTTTTTATTTTTTGTTTTTGAAGCATGTGAATCGTATTGAGAATGCTAGGCTATTACAACGACAATTCCGTTACACATCCTGTGACTGTGCAAAGCAAATTATTGAAATCCGTACCATTAGATACTAGGACCCAACATGAATAAAAATTTGAAAAAAAATTCAGGCCGGTGTGATCACCAGGTGGGCCTGACGAAACACACAGGTAGGACCCACTAATGAGCAGACCAGCCTAATTTTGTGCTAGGCCATCTTCATGGTGGGGACTACCGTTTGCATGGTAGGGATGTCCAATAGAGGTGGCAACAAGTCAGCATGCTTCAGCCCTACCACATCGGTTCTCTTACATCATTAATGCATCAAAACGCACCCCTCGTTTCCAATACTCAATACAAATGTCTGCCGTACAAGAGTACATACGGTATGATACTCTTAAGGACGATGATTATGTGGTATGTGAAGATATGTTGAGCACTGTGGGGCCCAGCGTGATGTATTTATTTTATATCCACACCATCCATCTGTTTTTTCAGCTCGTTTTAGAAAATAAACCAAAAAATAAAGTAGATCAGAAGCTCAAGTTGATCGCACCATGGGAAACAGTGGAGTTAATGACACCCACCGTTGAAACCTTTCTTGGCCCACTGTAATGTTATCCAACCAGTTGATAAGGTCACTCGGATGAAGGAAAACACAACTTCCTTGCCCCTGTAAGTTTTTAATGGTTGGTGTTCAATCACCACTGTTTGCTGTGGTGTCGTCCACTTGAGATTTCGACCTCATTTTTTGGGTTGATGCCCTAAAAAGGATGGACGGCGTGTATCACGTAGGGCCCCACGGTGCCCAACACATCAAGTTGTGTGGGGCCCACCATGATGTATATGTTATATCCACACCGTCCATCCATTTGGATAGATCATTTTAAGACATGAGCCAAAGCATGAGGCAGATCCAAATCTGGAGTGGACCCACCACAAAACAGTGGGGAGAGTGAAGCCCACCGCTGAAACCTTGCTAACGTCCACCACAAAACAGAAGACCATGAGGCAGTATGCTACAGCAGTGGAGTTGAAAGGAAAACGGCAGTGAAAGTCTATGAAGCCATTGTATCAAGGAGTTAGGAGACATCAGGAATTGGAGAGTAGTTGAGTAGGCGTTACAGATAACCATCTTATCTCTATCAA
The DNA here is from genome assembly GCA_030180095.1 of Magnolia changhungtana. NCBI lineage: Eukaryota > Viridiplantae > Streptophyta > Magnoliopsida > Magnoliales > Magnoliaceae > Magnolia > Magnolia changhungtana. The sequence continues at coordinate 1,332,159 of JASAUF010000234.1, read as the reverse complement.
AGACATCAAATATGATAATTAGACACTAAAAAGCCTACTCGCAAAACCAAACAGATTGGTTTTTAGCAAGTCAACCAATAAAGTAGGCAGGAAACCACTTTCATGAAAACCTCCTCTTGTGGTAGTTGCATCCAAATGGTCTCAGGCCTAGTCAACATGTAATGCGAGGGCATTTTCACACTTGGGTCGAGTGGCGTGGCCTGTGAGATGCAGGAGCATACTCAAGGTGAGTGGCTCGTATAACCCATGGATTTAGGGCCCATGGACGCAGGTGACTCGTCTGAGGAGGAGCCTATAGATTTGGGGCCCATGAGGGGCGGAACTCATAGATTTAGAGCTCATAAGGAGGGTTCGGCCAAGGACCTAACCCATGGATTTGTGACATGGGCTATGAGATAAAGGAATTAATTCGTCATGCTTTAACAGTTTGAGCTTTTAGAGCAAGTGGTTAATTGTCCTGCATCAAATTGGTATCGAAGCGGGAGGTCTAGTTTTTTCTAAGGTGGAGAATTTTTAAAATCTGTGATTTAAAGTTTTTGCAAGTCTAGTTGATTGAGAAAATTTGAGTGAGAATTTAAGTCAAACATACAGCATCCTGAGTCACAATTAAACAAGAAACCTTAAAAACGCCCCTGTGAGCATTATACAACATCCACACTGGTGCTACAAAAGTTTTGAATCAAGCTACTATTTTTGTGTTTTCAGCTCATCCCATTAGGAATGACCTTAGAAGGGGTTTGGATGTTATATAAACATCATGGAAGACCTAGGAAGGTTCCAGTAGCAAGCATTTTTTGACCCACTTTTTCTTTTCTTCACCCGGTTGATTTTTGGATCTGCATAACTTTTGGGCTTATATCCTAACATGATCTAGAAAAACGGATGGACAACCTAGCTTTTGAGTGCTAACAACTTCCTTTTCATAGGAAATCCACATCCGTTCATGAGGTGTATGCAGATGACCATTGGCAAAATCAGGCTACTCTACTTACCATAAAGCTACACATGTTATCCTTGTATTTTTGGGCTGTTATAAATTTAAGTTGTCTATTCTTTTTTTATATAGGGGACCCACCTGATAAGGTGGACCAGCCCGATTCTTTCATGTTGGACCAAAGAATAATTTACTTCTAACCATCCATGTGATAGCCATTAATTGGATGATCAGCATTGCTTGATTAATGTAGTTTTAGAGTGAAGACTTCTCTATGATAGAACCCACCATTCGATGATCATGACAACGTTTACATCAGTGCATGTCTTCCACAATGGGACCCACGATTCAACGATCATGATAGCTTTACATAGTGACATGTCTTCTCCTATGGGACTCGCACTTGGATTTACATTAGTGCTTCCATAGTGGACCCACAATTAGATTGTCATGATAACTTTACATCATTGCCACATTTAGGATGGAAGAGTTACCACAAGCTTTTCAATGATTCAAAACTAGTATACTCAGCCTAACCTAGAGAAAATTATTGATACTATGGTAGAATGCGATGGATAATATTATGTGGTCACTTAGAATTTCTAAATGCAGCATATGGCATAAGATGAACCGTTTAAATTATGAATATCATTTTAAATGTATCATAAAAAAAAAATACACTAAAAATATTATTATGTGATTAGAAGATTGATTGACATTTATTAGATGGTTAAAAAGGGAAATATCCAATATAGTGTCCATGAATGAGAGGTCAGGATTTACTGATTAAACCATTTTTGCATTGCGGCTAAGGAATGTGGTTTGCACGTTTGAGTTGTTCTAATTTGAATTAGTATTTTACATGTGTATAATCTTTAAGTACATGTGTAGCAAGCATCATACCTTGCTAGAGTATCAAATATCTTAGTTTCACCTACCTTTACTTGTATCCACCTTCTTCTACTTGCCTACTTGTCTCCACCTTCCCTCTCCTTCTTGCTATATAAACCCCTCAATCTCCCTAGTCCCAACACTCAAGCTCTCTCTCATGGTCCCATGTCTCTCAATGCCTCTTTCTCACTCAAACCTTATTGCAACATTTAAGTAGCCTATTGAGAAAACCTTAGATCCAAGGAGAAGAAAAAGAAAGAAGGTTTTAAGTATGTTCGCCTTCTTTTTTTTTTTTCCTTATTCTTCTTGTTCCATATATATATATAATTTTATTTTATTTTTTTCTTTGGATGGTTAACAATGGCCTAATTGTCTATTTTTTCAAGAGAATGTTGTTTTAGCCTGTTTGATGATTTTTTTTTTAAAAATACTTGACAAGCTTAGTTTGATTTAAAATTCACCCACCATTCATGCAAGTTATGGCATCCATTACACTAATGCATAATCCTAAACATTTAAAATCATTCGCTTAGAGAAATTTTATTTTTATTTTAAAAATAAATTTAGATGAATAATATTGTCGATTTAAGGAGGCATTCAATTGCTAATAATAGTCTTGAAATTCATTTAATGTATGACATTCATCCCATTAATACATATTATTATGTATTTTGACATCATTCTTCTCAAGTAATTGTAAGAAAAAAATAATAATTTAAACTAGAATGATCATCGATTTGAGGGCCACTCAAGTACTCTTAAATTAGCCCTAAATGCGTGCAAGATATAGCACTCATTTTACTAATGCATATCCCTAACAAATTGAAATTATTTTACCCTAATAATTTTAAAAAAAATTAAAATTAAAATAAGATAAATAGTGTCAATGATTTGGGACCGATTTTAGGATCAATTGATGCCTCAAATTAGCCTCAAATTTATACAGTTTATTAGCACTCATCCCACTGATGTAATTAGCCCTATATTAATGGACTTTTATTGGAGTGTGAAGAATAAAAAATATCCAATGGTCCTAACTTATGTAATTAATCCCAACTTATACTTATTTCATCATCCTATTATCAGATCGTTTGACTTTTATTGGACAATGAAGAATTAAATTATTTAATTTTAATACACAAGTGTCCATAAATTAATTGTTAACATCATCAGATAAATTGATTTTAAGATTTTGACTTAGCAACAAAAGTTCTCATATTTTAGTAGACTTCGTTTAATTTAACACATGCCAAGTGAACAAATTTTACATGCATTAAGCTTCATAGTCCACTAAACTAACGGGTATTACTCTAACCGTGAGCCTTGCCTTGATAAGTGTTGTATATCTATGCTGTCCATTAGTTTTTTATAGCTCATTTAAAAGGTGATCCAAAAAACGAAGCACATCCAAATCATAGGTGGACCACATGGTAGGGATTAAACACTCACTATCAAAAACTTTTGAGGGCACAAAAGTTTCGAATTTAACTTATATTTATATTTTCCTTTCATCCATGTCTATTTGACCCTATCAACAGAACAGATCAAATAAAGACTACAGTGGGCCTAAAAAGTTTTTAATAGTCGGCATTTAAAGACTACCTTTTCCTGTAGTGAGGTTGACTTGAAATGTAGATTACTTCATTTTGGGTATCATAACCTAAAATACGGTAAAAAGCTCATAGACAGTTACAACACGCACATAAGAGTGACCCAAGTGGGAAAAACAACACTTAAACGTGTTTCCTCGAGGATCACCAGTCTGCTTGGATTTAGTGGAAGTGCACCAGCGTCATTGACAGGGCATGGCTTCAATGGATCCATATAGGTGCGTGGGACCCTAAATGTGAAGCCTTGATGTACGCGACTACATTCATGCCATCATCTTTATTGAAAACTCGTTTTAGGGCATGAAAAAAAAAATTGAAGAAGATTCAAATCTCATATGACCATGGTACATAAAATAATAGTAATTAGCCATTAAAAACTTCTCGTGAGTCACAAAAGTTTTGCATCAAGATGACATTTGTGTGGTCTCTTTGTATGAGTTTTTGTGACCATATCAACAAGTAGGAAGGGAAATAAACGTTCCGATGGACTCCATGAAGTTTTTAATGGTGGGGATTGAATCAAGACTGTTTCTATGGTGTGACCCACCTAAGATTTGGGCATGCTTTATTTTTGGGATAATTCCCTAAAATGAGCTTTGGAAATGGTTAGACTGTGTGGATTTAAGGCGCATATATCACCTTCAGCTCCATAATCAAGGCTCACACCCACCTCGGTGGACCCGGGGTTTCACTTAATCCGCTTTCTCATTTGCGATTGGAGTTAAAATGAACTCATTTTTAGAACTTGCCTCACGCATTCGCAGATTGCTTCGAAAGAAAAGAAGGGAGAGGGAAAAAAAGATAAAAAAGGGTGAGGGAAAAAAGAGAACGAAGGGAGAAGACAAACACATTAGGAAAAAAAAAAAAAGAGGGAAAAAGGGATGGAACTGAGAAGTCACGGTAGCGAAAGAAGAAAAAGAACAATAACAACTGCAGCATGGTGCAACAGAAAAAGAAAAAGAAAAGAGGTAAATACATTTTATTTTTCGTTTTCTTGGAGGGTTACTGTCGCTAACGGCTATGGGAGACTGATACCGAACCAACTCGACTCTCAATATGGTGGGCCAAAATCCCTCTCCCAACAATCCATCTTAACCATTTAGATCAATTAATAAAATGTCAACTTTTACTTTTACTCTTTTTTTTTTTTTTTTTTTTTATTATTTTTTTTTAAACTTCACTAACTCACTGGCAGGGACTATTATGACCATTTTGTTGGGAGAGATTTTTCTTAGACATCTGATCCATGTAAATAGTGGGCCCCACCATGAAGCTCTTCATCCAGTAGGTTGCACTGTTGAAATCAATGGATGGTCTAGGTTCAGACTTGGTGTGCATGTTTGGCCCATGTAATGAGTGGATCAGCCTAATTTTCAAGATAGATGATCCTCATGGAGATTAAAGGTTCAGAGATCTAACCTGTTGATATGACGGGCCTTACCCTAAATTGCAATGCACTAAAAATTCCCCAAATTGGAAGATTGAAGCTCTACAATGGCAGGATTTTTGTTGAATGAAATGCTACTCTTTTTACATTTTGAATTGTCTATTTGTCGGGTCACCTATCGAATGGTTGGGCTTTTACCATTTAAAATATTTTTGGTGCATTTGCCATCCAAAGAGAGGCCTATGGTAACAATGATTTAGATCAAGGGACCATGCTCCTCATCTATACTATTCCAAAGTTGAATGGTTTTGCAAAAACATCCAAACCCAGAAATATTATACTAAGTCATTTTAATTTCCAATTTGTTTAACTAAATGAGCTGGTTTAATCTTACACAAGCTATGATACCTCTATAGAAAAGAGTTTGTACCGCCTCTATTGTGACTTAGCATGAACAACCCTTTCATGGCATCATCTCACAATCAAGATCAAATACCGCCTTTTAATGAGTCGTATGGTAAAATTTTCACTCCCTAGAGGTCTTGCCATCTAAGCAAATATGGTGTGACGGATAGTCGTATAGTTGAAATTCACACAACCTATGGTGAACTGACTGTTTGGACTATTCTCAATTATATCATGCCCATCACCTAAAAGTTCTCACTCTACATCTTGATGCATGGGTATGATACATAAAAAATTGTAGAGCTGCTTATTGTTAAATTCGATTGTTTGAAGGCCACATAATCTATGGATGTCACACACATGTGCTAGATTGGACCATATAGGCACATGTAAAATGATATACGGCACTGATTAGTGGGCGAGTTGTTTGATTGTTAGGTTCGAAGTAAAGGATTGCAAGAAATTACAGTTGGCCACAATACATGGTTAAAACAAAGGAAAACGATAATCATACATAGTTAGTAGTGCACTAATCTCAGCATGCATTACGGTCACTGCCCAATAATGGTAGACATGAATGTTAACATGCATTTCAGAATAGGCATTTCAAAATCAATGTCTAAAATGCTTATAGATTTCTGCCAACAATCTTTAAATGTTCAAAGACAATGTGCTCAACTTCCATTGATCCATGCATTCAGATCATGCTCATTTTAAATGGTTAATAATATCTCTATTTCTCTAATGCAGGATTATTTGGGAATGTAAATGTTTGGAATGGGTGGTATAGGAAAAGGTATGTATTTTGTACATATTTTCTAATTATATTTGATGATTGATTAGTTATTTGATGCCATTTAACAACGTATGATGCCTGATAGACACACTTAAATACGTGTAAATCCTTGTGTTGGTTGTTGTGACAACTGCAACTGTCGTGACAGGCTAAGAACTAGTATACATGTACCAATGTATATTTGTAGGTCTTCTCATCTTGCTAATAGAACAACATTTTCTTTCTACATATTCTCGTAATTGCTCTTATGGATCGGATCCCTTGCTTCAGGAGCAATTCAAAAACTGATTACAAAACAACCCTTCATCTCTACGTTTCAATCTTTTAGTTCTAATAGGTAAGAATAGTCAAGTAGATTTTTTTGAACGATGATGATAAATTAAAGAAAAAAGGCCGCAGCCACAACATACAAATATACAAAAATACAACAAACCCTGACCAAAACACCCACTAGAGTGCATGAAAACAAGATTGAACCCTCCATGCTACCAGCCTACCACCCAATTCTTCAGATTAAGAATTGTCGTATTCAAAACTTGCACCGGATCTCTCGATTTATTTTTGAAGCATCGCTGATTCCTTTCCCACCATAAGGCCCAAAAAGTCACTAATAAACTTAATCACCACACCTTTTCATTTCTTTCCCTATACCTTGCCATGCCAAGCAATGAGAAGTTCAATCAATCCCGTAATAGCTCAATGAGTTGCCTATTGAATGTGGGGTACAAATGCATACCCCTGAACAAATTTCAGTCATAAGTATACGCCGTCATTTTCAGCGCCAAGGTAAATATTATTAAATCTTGTTTATAATTAGGCATACAATTATATATATTTTCTTAGTAAGCCAAAATGTTTGGATATATAAATGAAATAAAATTCCCTACTGACACACTTGTACTTCTTCCAATGCAAAGAAACCTCGATCTTATCTTGACCATCTATTATCTCTAACCTCAATCATATAGTTTAATAAAATATTAATAATGAATAAAATTTCTCTAAACCTCATTACAAATGCATAATCTTTCATAAATAGGTCATAACTCATCAATTCACATCAAAATTGCATGGTACTGTGCCTAACTATCAAATGGGACCTATTTTATGACATTCGGAAATCGTTTACTACCCAAAATGTGGTCTGGAAATTCAAGTGGTGAAAATATGGGTATTTATAAACTGTTGCCAAAGAATCCTTTTTTTTTTTCTTTACTAAACTATAAGTAAATGACATTGTCCAAAGCAAACCATCATGTGGGTCAGTTGGGCCCACTGATAGATCAAATGTTTTCATGGATCCAAACACTGATTGGACATCTTGATTGTGATCACCATCAGGCTGCATCATTCATCCTGATTGGAAAAGAACTTGTATATGAGTTTGAACTGTCATACATGTCCAATGCTTTGCCGCATTTATGTTGTATCACCGTTGTCTTTGAAAAGGGTTTATGATGAAAGTATATCTAATAGATTAGCTCAATTGTCACTGTTACTCCAAGTTAGGGTGCACAATCATATTTTGGCTGATCATGGGCCAAAGTTGTTGTTGTGTCTCCATATCACTCTTAAATCTTTTGTCACGGGTTCAGATGGTTTAAAGGTTCCATTAACTGTTTCTAAGTAATACATATATATAGTTGAGAAATATGGTACATTGATTTGTATGTTAAGCTCAATGTAGAAACATTTGTATTTGAGCCAACCTCAACTCAAGTAATGGAAATTCCAAAGTTCAAAGTACGGTTCCTAGCAATTGCATTAAGTCACTATTGAATTAATTCATATAGTAAGAATAAGAAAAAAATAACCTCATAATTTTTATCCCAGAGAAACAACTTTTTGGGCCATGAGCCTAAATCGGGTAATGCACATGTTGGTCGGGGTGGATTTCACATAACATCATGGTGGGTCCGACCCAAGTTGCCGTTGAGAAATCTAATGAAAGGTATTCTAATGGTAATTATTTAAAGTATTGTGGTAGCTTATTGAAAACCTTTTTTGAAAAAGGCATCAGGATATAATTCTAAATTCTCTTAAAAAAAAATGTAATTCTAAATTAAGTAGGTAGTTTTTTTTTTTTTAAAAGTAAAATAAAATGCCCTTTTTAACATCCAATCGGCGTACCAAGATTGTTTAAAGGACAAACACACTTAGTCTATTTGAGGAGCATGAGCTATTGTCAGTCTCCAAGGAGCATAATGTGTTGTTCCCTGGTTGTATGTGTGTATTATCACAAAAGGGCATCTGGTTGGCAATTGTCATCTATTTCTTGCATATCATTTTCCTTTCACTCTTTAGCCAAAACTGAAGCAATATAAAACTCCATTGAATCATTTAACAAATTTCTGTAACTTCTGCAGAAAAAACACTTCACGGGGGTCATATATGGCGTGAATTATGTAACCCACTTTCTCATGTATTATGTAGTGAATTCTGAAAAATCTAGTGGAATGTCCATTAGGAACTTTATTCATAAAATCCAACCTATACTTGTATTGCTTGGTTGCTGCGGCTCTTCACTGACAATCTTATTTTCCAATCTTGCAGCGGAAATAAAGCATCATTGCAAAGGCGCAAGTTTGCTCTCTGACGCCATAAAAGATGTTGATCTGTTCAGGTGAAATATTTCCTTTCACTTGATTGTATGTAAGAGAATTTAACATAAATTAATAGTAAGCAACATGAATTACTCTTGACTTCACCATTGGGGCCCAAATTTGAAGTCATCAATTTAAGGATATACGTAACAGATTTGGAACCCAAACTTAATCTCCAAAGAGATTCAATGCAAGAATAACCTCCGATTCAGAGAAAAAGACCATGAAGAGATTTCAACGATCTTCTAGTAGTGAATCTACCAGAAAGATTGGAAGAAAGCTATCTTATAGTTGATAGGATAAGTAATAATTCAAGTGTCTCCACACCAATATGTATGACTTATATATACATGCTTTGCACATGTAATAAGAAATAATTCAAGTGATATGAAATGCACAGGTAGTGTCGATATATCCCACCTGTTTGATCTTGTAAGCATTTTTTATGTTCGATCTTTAAAAAAAAAATTGTACATCATGTTAAATCAATGTCGAATAATACAAATCCTTGATTTTTCATGAAAAATCATGGATTTTGGGTTTCGATTTGAGATTTGGGAGAGATGGGCCAAATTGTGAAAAATTGAAAAAAATAAATAAATTCCAATTTCTAGCAAATCGGTTGCTGACTCGTGCTGGGAACAACATGAGAGGAAGATGCCAAACAAGGTGAGTAATAACTAATGGGCCACAAACCCAATTTAAGCATTCAACATGGGTGATATAATTTTTTCTTTTTCTTTTTTCCTTCCCCTTTTTTATAGGGAACGTCTCCTACTCCTAGACTGTCATACTTGATCTCCCTCATGCCACTTGTGGTTGCTGCCATATTGAAGCAGTACCTATGAATGCTTTGTGAAAAGAGTTTTGGTAACCATTTGCTGACATTTTTTTTTGAAAAAAGAATAAGAAAAATAAAAACCCAGATACCACCTTCATATTTTGTGTGAGCATCTTAGCGTATATAGCATAGCCCAAAGGTCACGTTGGTTTTTCTTCTTCTTGAAGAGTGGTCCAACTTGACCTCTGGGCTATGAGCCTGCCTATGAATAACCTAGATCCTGCATACATATGCCATACTCGCATGTGCAGGCTCTTGTGTTGAGTGCCTGCAGATGTACACTTGCAAGTAGCTAGCTATCCTCAGGAGAGGGATGAGTTTGACAATAAGAACTAGAAGCAAATAATGTCAAAGAGTACCTAGATTGAGGTTAGCAGGACTTGGTCGAATTTCACTTGGAAAGCCCACTAGGGCTAGAATCCCACCAGTCTTCAGGAGTGGCATGTATTAATCTAGTGGGTGATCACCGGATGCAGTGACGGTTATAAAGTCGAGTGATTTTATTGCGCCCTTCAAGAGAAACATGTGGCACCATAGCAAGAGCCAGCAGTGAGGGAAATGATTTAAGGAAAATTGTCAAAAGAAAAAGTAGGAAAAAGTATAGTGTTTAAAAGAAAAGATCAGAACGGCCATGATTCTTGAAAAGTTGGCCAGGTTATATTGATGTCGCTATGAGAATATTGAAAGATCACCAATATCCAAACAATTCATATGCGCTGTAGCAATAGGGGAAATTCCTACTGAATTTCAATGCTAGATGTTTTCATAGCAAAGAATTTCCATGGGAAAAGTTTTTTTGGAAAATCAAAAGGGATATTTTGGAATGGGCATCTTCATCTGCTGAAGTGGATTCTTCTCTTGAATGTCCTTTTATTCGGTTTTGTATTTTTTTCTTAGCTTGTTTTCAAGCTGTTTTCTAATAAATCATTTATTACTCATTAAAAAAAAAAAGATACAAGAATCAAAGCAACCTAATACAAGTTAGAATAAAATGGTAACAAAACAATGTAAAAACTCTTAGATCTTCATAGTTTGGCCTTGATCCTGTTTTGTTGCCACTTTCAGATTTCAATTCGTCAAAGCAGAATCTCTGACCAAGATAATCTGGACACCATTCTCATATTATAATAATTGGGTTTTGGCAAATTCTTGCAGGTAGAGACTCTGCGGATTGCTGACTCGTGCTGGGAACAACATGAGAGGAAGATGCTAAACAAGGAGCGTAATAACTAATGGGCCACAAACCCAATTTAAGCATTCAATATGGGTGATATAATTTTTTGTTTTTCTTTTTTCCTTCCCCTTTTTGCAGGGAACGTCTCCTATTTCTCGTAGACTATCATACTTGATCTCCCTCATGCCACTTGTGGTTGCTGCCATATTGAAGCAGTACCTATGAATGCTTTGTGAAAAGAGTTTTGGTAACCATTTGCTGACATTTTTTTTTTGAAAAAAGAATAAGAAAAATAAAAACCCAGATACCACCTTCATATTTTGTGTGAGCATCTTAGCGTATATAGCATAGCCCAAAGGTCACGTTGGTTTTTCTTCTTCTTGAAGAGTGGTCCAACTTGACCTCTGGGCTATGAGCCTGCCTATGAATAACCTAGATCCCGCATACATATGTCATACTCGCATGTGCAGGCTTTTGTGTGCATGCAGATGTACACTTGCAAGTAGCTAGCTATCCTCAGGAGAGGGATGAGTTTGACAACAAGAACTAGAAGCAAATAATGTTAAAGAGTACCCAGATTGAGGTTAGCAGGACTTGGTTGAATTTCACTTGGAAAGCCCACTAGGGCTAGAATTCCATCAGTCTTCAAGAGTGGCATGTATTGATCTAGTGGGTGATCACTGGATGCAGTGTCGGTTATAAAGTCGAGTGATTTTATTGTGCCCTTCAAGAGAAACATGTGGCACCATAGCAAGAGCCAGCAGTGAGGAAAATGATTCAAGGAAAATTGTCAAAAGAAAAAGTAGGAAAGAGTATGTATAGTGTTTAAAAGAAAATATCAGAACGGCCGTGATTCCTGAAAAGTTGGCCAAGTTATATTGATGTCGCTATGAGAATATTGAAAGATCACCAATATCCAAACAATTCATATGCGCTGCAACGATAGAGGAAATTCCTACTGAATTTCAATGCTAAATGTTTTCATAGCAAAGAATTTCCATGGGAAAAGTTTCTTTGGAAAATCAAGAGGGATATTTTGGAATGAGCATCTTCATCTGCTGAAGTGGATTCTTCTCTTGCATGTCCTTTTATTCAGTTTTGTATTTTTTCCTAGCTTGTTTTCAAGCTTTTTTTCTAATAAATCATTTATTACTCAGCACAAAATCCTGTTTAGTATCTTCTCAATATAAAAACCCATGCTTTCTTGCATGCTTTGTGTCAATCTCATTATTGGACTACTGGTTCAAGAAAAATCTTTTTTTATGGTAACATCAACCTTATTTGTGGATTACCAACACGCAATAGGTTTCCGTAACTTTTGGCATTTGATAAAATAAAAAACGGGTGCTTGCAATAACAGAGAATTCTAGTACTTCAAATATATCTTAACCATGCAAGTTTCGATTCGGGTAGAGTTGTCTCGCAAAAAGGAATTCATGGTATGCTATTAGGGCTAGCTGGTCATGGGCATGCTCTTGCTGATTAGTTGTTCCATTCCTTATTTGTCGAGTACATTTATCATAAACGTGTGATCCTCATGTGCACCGGTACCCATAAAGTTTCATTGACAAGTAGTTCATCCTCTCCACTAGAGACTTAATTCATGGGCTAACAGTCATATATCCATGATTAGTTGTCGGGAAGTGCATTGGTTCCCATACGTGTGGGGGTTAACAAACCATGGACATGTATAATTGCTTTGACTGCTTGTCGGCGCGCTCAACTTTGCCCAAATCCAAACAGCCCCAAGGGGCATTCCAGATTTGAAATCATAATACTTTGTAAAGGAAGTAAACAGTGAACCGGTTTAAATCATTCCTTACCCAAAAGTTTTGAATTCAATACCTCCATCTGCTGCTAATCAGAGGAGATCACGAAAATTTCTGCTCCCAATAGTTTTAGCGTCTCCTCTTTCTTGGATTCACTTGTACTGAAAACAGTTACATTTAAACCAAAAGCCTTTCCAAACTTCACAGTCATATGACCGAGGCCACCAAGACCAATCACTCCAAGAGATTTACCAGGTTGGTTTATCTTATGGGAGAAAATGACCACTGTAGACAAACCCTTTTACCCAGCGGTTTCTATGAAAGAATACAAACCTTAGTTACCAATCTAGATTAGCACGTGCGGACAGCGACGTTGAGGACGAAACTACCCCTCCTTTTCGCTGCGAAGACGTGCGCTGACGCTCCTCGAACTGAGAGTTGTACGAACGGCTTAAAAGGATTGGGGTCGGTGGTCTGTGGGCCCCACCATGATGTATGCTATTCATCCATGCCGTCCATATATTTTTTCCATATCATTTTATGGTATACGACCAAATGAGGTATATGCAAATCTCAAGTGTACCACATTACAGGAAACAGTGTTGAATGAGCGTCGACCATTAAAAACTTTTTGGGGGCCACTGTGATGTTCGTGAGAAATCCTCCCCGTCTAAGTTCATTCATAGGTCACAAAGACCTGGATGAAGAAGAAACACAAATTTCATAATGATCCAAAACTTGTGTAACCCCTAAAAGGGTTTCAATGGTAGACGTTCAATTTCCCACTCCTTTTACAGTGTGGTCCACTTGATAGTTAGATCTGTCTTATTTTTCGTTTAATAGGAGCTCGCCAAATAGATGGACGGTTTGGATATAACACGAGACCTCATGGTGGGGCACACAAAAACAACGAAAATTTCCAAAAAAAAAAAAAAAAAAAGCAGAATCTGCGATGAATCGCGGATTCACGATTCCACCGCAACTCGCTGTATGATTTGGGATGGATCGCGAATCCGCGATTGATCCCCGATTCAAATAAAGGCTATTACGGATTATAACCGTAGCTATAGCCGTATCTCAGTACTTTTATTTCTTTCTTTTTTTTTTTTTTTTTTTTTTTTTTTTGTTTTTTTTTACATTTAGAATTTTATTCTACCTACATTTTTCTCTAACACAAATTTATACAAATATGTATATATAAGCATATAAAAATTTTTTCATTTATTTCTTTATTTATATAACAAGAATATCTTCTAAACCAAAATTAGTTACTTGACGTACCATATATGATTTTAGGGCTGAAAGTTGGGTGGGTTCAACCCAACCAACATGTGACCCACTCGACTTTGAAAATTGAGCGGGCCAAACTGGAAATTGAGGGGGATAAAGTGAAAATTGAGCGGGCCAAACTGGAAATTGAGTGGGCCAAATTGAAAATTATGCCCACGGTTTCCCGTGGTATGATCCACTTGATATTTCGATATGCTTCAATTTGGGGCACAACCCCTTAAATTAGATAGAAAAACGGATGAACGACGTGGATATACTAACATGAAACGGATTGGCTACTCCCCCTGCCACCAGCCAATGGCTGGTGTTCAGTGCTCTGTGGGCCTCATCAGATTCCATTGAACTTAAGTGGGGAGTTCCACACATCCAAACAACCCTTAAGGCACTTCATCAAAACCAACTAACGGATTGGGTACTCCCCTCCTTTTACGGAAACTGAGTGAGGCAAGCTAGAAAATGAGCGAGGGAACCTACGATTTGAGCTAGGCAACCTAGGAATTGAGAGAGGGAAGCTAGAAATTGAGCGAGGCAACGTAGGGATTCAGCTAGGGAAGATAGAAATTGAGCAGGAAGCTAGAAATTGAGCGAGGCAACGTAGGGATTCAGTGAGGGAAATTGAGCGAAGGGAAGCTAAAATTGAAAGTGAGGCGAGGAATTGAAATAGCGAGTAAAGAGCGACAGTGCAACGATGAATTGAGCGAGGAAGCAGAAATTGAGCGAGGCATAGAATTGAGCCCAGGGAGAAATTGAGCGTAGAATGATCGTGAGGAGGAATTGAAGCAGAAAGTAGGACTAGGGAAGGTAGAAATTGAGCGAGAACCCAGAAATTGAGCGAGGAAAGTAGAATCGAGCGGGAAGGTAGAAATCGAGAAGGCGAGGCAAGGTAGAAATTGAGCGCCTGAGTGAACTCAAAATTGAGCGAGGAAGGTAGAAATTGAGCTAACCTTGAGCGAGGAAGAGAAATTGAGCGAGGCAACCCAGAAATTGAGCTTAGGAAGGTAAAATTGAGCGAGGCAAGGTAGAAATTGAGCGGTAGGAAGGTAGAAATTGAGCCTAAAGGTAGAACTAGAAGAGCAAATAAATGAGCAAGGAGGTCGAGGGAAGGTAGAAATTGGTGAGCGAGGCAACCTAGAAATTGATTGGAAAGTAGGAATTGAGCGAGGAAGGTAGAAATTGAGCGAGGAAGGTAGAAATTGAGCGAGGAAGGTAGAAATTGACTTGGTCGAAAATTTGCGAGGTGAAGCCAAGGTGGCGAGAGAAGATTGAGCGAGGAAGAGGAATGAGAATTGAGGCCAAAAAATTGAGTGAGAGGTAAAAATTCATGAGGCGGGAGCCAGAAATTGAGGTGAGCTTAGGCCTAGAATTGAGCCCATCGAGTTTAGGAAGCTGAGTGAGTGGCGTGTATTGCATCTAATGGAAATGATCAAGAAAAGGTGAGCAGGAACCAAGAAATTGAGCGAGTGAAATCGGGAAATAAAAAGAAATTGGAGAAATTGAGCGAGTGATTTTATTGAGCCGCCTGAGCGAGGAAGGTAGAAATTGAGAAACATGAAATGGCACCATAACCAAGAGCCAGCAGTGAGGAAGGAATGATTCAGGAGGAAAATTGAGCAAAAGAAAAAGTATTGAAGAGTATGTATAGTGTTTAAAAGAAAGGATCAGAACGGCGTGATTCCTGAAAAGTTGGCCAGGTTATATTGATGTCGCTATGAGAATTAGAAAGCAACACAAAAAATTGAGCGAGGCAACCCTGAAAGATCACCAATATCCAAACAATTCATATGCGCTAGGAATTGAGCGGGGAAACGAGCAATAGAGGAAATTGGGCGAGCTAACATGTAAATTTAGTGATACTGAATTTCAATGCTAGATGTTTTCATAGCAAAGAATTTCCATGGGAAAAGTTTCTTTGGAAAATCAAGAGGGATATTTTGGAATGGGCATCTTTATCTGCTGAAGTGGATTCTTCTCTCTCCTTTTATTCAGTTTTGTATTATTTCTTAGCTTGTTTTCAAGCTTTTTTCTAATAAATCATTTATTACTCAGCACAAAATGTTGTTTAGTATCTTCAATTTACCTACGCTCGTTTACCCACTTCCCTCAGCTCAATTTCTCGATTGGGTTCCTCAGCTTAATTTCAAACCCACGCTTTCTTGCATTTCTAACTTTGTGTCAATTCTATCTCATTATTGGACTTTCTAGCCATTCCCAGGTGCCATTCGGTTTCCTCGCTCAACATCAATTTACCTTCCTCGCTTTCAATGGATGCTCAATCCTTTTATTCTAAAGGTAACATCAATTCTATTTCTGTTCGATTTACACACAATTGTTTCTGCTGTAACTTTCGGCATTTTCCTCCTAAAATAAAAAACGGGTGCTTACAATAACAGAGAATTCTAGTACTTCAAGTATATCTTAACCATGCAATGTCATAAAGGGCCTGTTTCTACATTCCTCCTAGGGTAGAGTTGAATTTTCCTTCCCTCGCTTTCGGCTCAATTCTACCTTCCTCGCTCAATTTCGGTTTGCCTCGCCAATTTCTACCTTCCTCGCTCATTTCTAGGTTGCCTCGCTCGATTTCGATTTCCACTCCGCTCAATTTCAGGTTAGCCTTCCCTCGCTCATGGGCTCATGCTCTTCGCTCATTAGTTGTTCCATTCCTTTTTGCTCAATTTCTGAGTACATTTATTCCCCTGGACTACCTTCCTCGCTGTTTCTGTCCTCGCTCATTGCACCGGTACCCATAAAGTTTCATTTCCTCGACAAGTAGTTCCACCTCTCCACTAGAGACTTAATTCATGGGCTCAATTTCCAAATTCCTACGTTGCAGTTGTCCCTCTTTCCTCGTTCAATCCCTATCTCATTTCCTTCCTACTCTCTGATTCTGTTGTCGGGTAGTTCCTCGCATTTTCTAAATTGCCTCATTCGTGTGGGTTGGTTTTGACAAACCAGGGTTGTTTGGATGTGTATAATTGGAATCGATTTGACTGAACTCGTCGGCGTTAGTATATCCATCGCATCTAATTTAAGGGGTTGCCCAAATTGAAGCATATCGAAATATAAAGTGGATCATACCAAGGGGTGGGCATAATTTTCAATTTGATTTTCGGTTGGCAGCTTTCAAACTTTATCCCCCTCAATTTCAATTTGGCCCGCTTCAATTTTCAAAGTCGAGTGGGTCACATGTTGGTTGGGTTGAACCACCCAACTTTCAAATTTCAAAATCATATATGACATTCGAGTAACTAATTTTGTTAAAGATATTCTTGTATACAAATAAAGAAATAAATGAAAAATTTTTTATATGCTTATATATACATATTTGATAAATTTGTGTTAGAGAAAATGTAGGTAGAATAAAATTAAATGTAAAAAAAACAAAAAAAAAAAAACAAAAAAAAAAAAACAGGAAGAAAGAAATAAAAGTACCTACCCTACTGTTTTTTGAATTCAATCCATCCCCTCATACATTGCGGTGGAATGCGGAATCCGATTCATCGCAGATTCACGAAAATTTCGTTGTTTTGTGTTTTACCATCTCCTTATATCCAAACCGTCCATCTATTTGTACTCCTATTAAGGCTTAAGATTTAAAAATAAGACAGATCTAACTATCAAACCACACTGTAAAAAGGCATGGGAAATTGAACGTCTACCATTGAAACCGTTTTTAGGGTTACACAAGTTTTGGATCATTATGAAATTTGGTTTCTTCTTCATCCAGGTCTTTGTGACTATGAATGAACTTAGACGGGGAGGATTTCTCACGAACATCACAGTGGGCCCCCAAAAAGTTTTTAATGGCCGACGCTCATTCAACACTGTTTCCTGTAATGTGGTACACTTGAGATTTGCATATACCTCATTTTTGGTCGTATACCATAAAATGATATGGAAAAATATATGGACGGCATGGATGAATAGCATACATCATGGTGGGGCCCACAGACCACCGACCCCAATCCTTTTAAGCCGTTCGTACAACTCTCGGTTCGAGGAGCGTCAGCGCACGTCTTCGCAGCGAAAAGGAGGGGTAGTTTCGTCCTCAACGTCGCTGTCCGCACGTGCTAATCTAGATTGGTAACTAAGGTTTCTATTCTTTCATAGACACCGCTGGGTAAAAGGGTTTGTCTACAGTGGTCATTTTCTCATCTTATGGCGCATCATGGGGGAATACACTGTAATTCCCGCACATACCAATGGTGCAGCAGAAGCTAGTGGGTAGCTGTTAGGTATCATATAGCAGTACCTGTGGATTCAGAAGCTATTAGATGCAAAACCTTGTCCACATGCAAGTCCAAGCCAGATCCTGGTACCACAGTATAGATGTTCTATACCAAAATCAGGATGGCCAACTTACCTGATTTATTATGGGGCACATGCTTTGTAGTAACCTGGGTCATTCATCAGGTGGAGCCAACCTTGTCAATTCCCTGTTAAAAAAGAAAAAGAAAAAGAAAAAGAAAAAACACGAGCAGTCAGGCTACGTGTATGATAAACGGTCTCGGATTCGGTGGTAACCCCTCAGGTACCCGCCTCCCTACTGGTTGGTGCTGGAAAAGCTGTGGACCCCACCATGGTGTATGTATTTTATTCATTCCGTCCGTCCACTTTTCCAGCTCATTTTAGGGCATGAGTCCAAAAATAAGGCATATCCAAATCACAGGTTGAACACACCATAGGAAAGAGCGGTGATTGAACACCCGCCATTAAAATATTCTTGGGGGACTAAGGAGTTTTGGATCAAGCTGATATTTGTATTTGCCCTGCATCCAGGCCCTTGTGACCTAATCAACGGGTTGGATGGCAAATAAAAATTACAGTGGGCCCTGGGAAGTGTTTAATGGTGGGCGTCCAACAACTACTGTTTCTATATTGTGGTCCACCTGAGATTTAGATCTGCCTTATTTTCGGGTTTCGTGCCCTAAAATGAGCTGGAAAAGTAGATGGACGGAGTGGGTAAAATACATACATCATGGTGGGACCCACAGATCTTTTCCAACACCGACCAGTACTGAGGTGCGTACTGGAGGGATCACTACCGAATCCGAATCCTGATAAAACCATCTCTTTGGCGGTCGCAGATTGCCTGCCAAAACTTCCAGCGAGGGGAAGCTACGTGGGGCCCACTGATGCTCGTGAGAAATTCACCCGTCCATCTGTTTTGCCAGGTCGAACACGGACCCAAAAATGAGGCAGATCTAAAACTCAAGTGGGCCGCATGACAGGAAACATGGAGGATTGAATGTCCACCGTTGAAACATTCGTGAGGCCACAGAAGTTCTGAATCAAGGCTAATATTTTTTGTGTTTTCAGTTCATTTTGTGTTTTCAGTTCATCGACGGTACGGATGGAATATAAGCATCACGGTGGACCCAAGATTGTTTCAACGGTAGTCATTACCCTACCTACTTCTCTGTCGTGCAGCGCACTCGAGTTTCGGATCAGACTCATTTTTCGGGTCATGTCCTAACATATTTGGACAAAACGGATGGACGGGGTGGATTTCTCACAAGCATCGCGGTTTTGGCCCACCATTACAGGAAGTTTATGGGAAAGGCTCTGGCAGTCAATCCGCGTATACAAGTACCAGCCTTAGGAGTGGGCTTGCGTTATTAATGCGAAGGGCCATCTTGAAACTAAACAAGCACCACCTATTAGAGAATGTGCAGCAGATCATGTGCACCCCCCCAATTTGATTGGATGGCATATACACTCCACAGTGGACCTTACACAGTTTGAACGATTTTAATGGTGGGACTTACCATCTCAACCGTTCCTGAATTTTGGACCCCATCCAAATACCGGGTGGCGCACCTGATGGACCGGGCGGATCTAATGCACATGAAGTCCTCCACCTACGCAGGACGTGGGTTTCAGGGAAGCAAGGTGGGCCCACCGTGATGTTTGTGAGAAATCCATGCCGTCCGTCCGATCTCATTTTGGGACAAAAATCGGGGGATTCAAAACTCGAAGGAGGTCAAACGAGTGGGAAAATAAATGGCTACCGTTGAAATCTTGTGGCCATACGAATGTTTCAACGGTGGTCATTCAATCCCCATTGCTTCTTCTCATGTGGCCAAATGAGTTTTGGTTCCACCTCATTTTAGTCACATGTCTTAAAATGAAGTCGAAAAACGGATGGACGAGGTAGATTTTTGACAAACATCACAGTGGGCCCCATCTAGTTTCCCACCGCAGGAATTCCTGCGAAATCCTTCAGCAGCTTCTGCGAATAGTGAGGCCCTCACGTGACCACGCGTACCCACGCTTGTTTTCGTATAAGAATCCCACCCTAACTAAATTTCGACTCTCCTTCCTTTACGCTTACCCAAAACTCTCTCTCTCTCTCTCTCTGAATTTTGTCTCTTCTTCCCCATTAATTCCATCAATCATGGCCACCGGCCTAAACTCTCTACATGTCGTCGCAATTAGTTCTGCATTGGTTTTGACCATTGCTTTTATTTGTTATCTGTTGTACATAGTATACACTCATGGACGACAATACGAAGAAAATCATACCTTCAAGTTATCTAGGAATGACGCAAAGGAATTCCCTTATTCGATCCATGACGAGAAAGTACGTTGGTCAGATTGCCCTATTTGCTTGGACAATTTTCGAGATGGTGATTTGTGCATGCTCCTCCGCTGCAACCACATCTTCCATTCGGCTTGCATTGATTCTTGGGTGAGGAAGGTGAATACCTGCCCGTTATGCCGGACTCGCTTCTTATCTGATACTGATATTGATACTACTAGTGTTGTAGGAGATCGTATTGTTAGTCACTGGGCTCTTTTTTAGCTCACTTTCTCTTTTGAATCCTCAACACCTCAACATATGATCAATCCAAGTCCACCTACTTCTTCCCATGAAACAAAACAAAACAAAAGCTTGTGTTTCAGTAAGGATGAATCCTTACATCACTTGTTATATTTCTTTTCTTTTCTTTTTTAAATTACTATTTATTTATTTTGTGGAAATTAACTACCGTGATGTTTATTTGCCATCCAACCTGTTCATGAGGCCACACATACCTAGATGAAGGGAAAACATAAATTTTGCCTTAAACCAAAACTTTTCTTGTCCCTCGGAAGTTTTCAAGGGCAGGCATTCAATCCCCACTGCTTCCTATGGTGTGGTCCACTTGAGCCTCCTTCAATCCGCCTCCTTTTTGGGTTCATGCCCTAAACTGATATGTCAAAAATAGATGGACAGATTAAATAAAACACATACATCACGGTGGGCCCCACAGAGCCACTGTCACCATTCCCAACTGGGTAGATGATGTCTCAAATAATAGGAGTAAAAGATCATCAGGTGGGCCCCAGATTGTGAGTCCTGACAGACGTACGTATCTCCTTACAAGGTAGAACTCGTCGTTTCTGTGGGCCCGCCTTGATGGAAGGATCCGAGAGACGCAGCTACCTATTTTATTTCATTATGAAGTCACCCTCCGAGAGAGCGTCTCCTGGGTACATGCTTTGTACTAGATCTAGGCCATTCATCAGGTGGGCCCCCCCAAAAAAACAAATTAAAGAGCTATCCCTTGTAGTTAGGCAAGTGTATAATAAAGCTACGCGATTTTCAAAGTAAGGGTAGAACATGGGCATGCCCACATAGTTGGACGGCCACGATCCACTTCGCCACATACCATCCTTACGTAACAGAATGGACTGAGTTGCCATTAGTACACATGATCATGCGAAAGGCGTGCCTCAAAGTAAACGTGTGGGAGAAAGTGCATCAGATACACTTCGCTCATAATCATAACGCATCAGATACACTTCGCCGTGGATTCTAAACAATAATCCAAAATCCAAAGACATGTGGGACACAGCAAAGGGAACGGTGTAAAATAACGCCTTAAAACTCTAAACTCAAGTGGTGTGGCCCACATGAATTTTGGAATGTCCTATTTTGTGGAATTTATTCATCCTGGTGTAGTGCATCAGATGAGTGAATTGGATGGCATATACACTCCAAAGTGGACCTCACACACAATTTGGATCATCATCTCAACTGTTCCCCGCGATTTTTGGACCGTTCCAGACACCACGTGGCGGTTTCATATGAGAAT
This sequence comes from Magnolia changhungtana, assembly GCA_030180095.1. Classification (NCBI taxonomy): domain Eukaryota; kingdom Viridiplantae; phylum Streptophyta; class Magnoliopsida; order Magnoliales; family Magnoliaceae; genus Magnolia; species Magnolia changhungtana. The sequence goes on along the minus strand of JASAUF010000234.1, from coordinate 1,310,381 downwards.
CCCCAAACGCAGGAACTTCCCACCGTTTGATGTTTGTGAGAAATCCACCCCGTCCATCTGATTTTCTAGATGATGTTAGAACATGGGCCGCATCTCCAAAACTCTCAAGTGAAATGCCTACCGTTGAAACCTCCCTGGGTCCACCGTGATACTGATACCGTTCATGAGTTCATTCCTACTGGGTTGAACTGAAAACAAAAATATATTAGGCCAAAGGTCATCTTCACAATGCATGCGGACAACCTATCGGACGGGTTGACATACGCTGGGTTAGACTCAAGACCTTCTCTTCAGGTTTGCTAATTCCACACTCATGTACAGCCGTGCATATTCATATGCGGGCTTTGGGTTTTTAAAGTGATCCAAGCCGTTTATTTAATAGGGTTCCCTTTGGATGGGTGATGCCCAAAAACTACCTTGGATTGAATATTTTAACCCTTCGATTATAAGTACATTACTTTTACCGTTTAAATTCAAAGAAAATGAATAAAATTAGGTTGAAATAATCGAATTGAGAGCTTTTGTTTGTTTATATTCCACTCTAACAAGCTAGACTTGTCATATAAACGGTTTGGATCATTGGAAGATGACCCGGATTCAAAAGCTTGAAGTCCCAGCTTATCTTATTGCAATTAGTTGGATGTATTTGAGCTACTTAGAGAGATAGTGCCACTACTGTAAGTTACAGTGTTCATCATTGCGTTGGATCTTGTGGACAGCACATTTGATGGATCTGAACTGTCCATTAAGTCCAGAGCACATTTCATGGACAACAGTGCCAAAATCACAATGACCTAGATGGTCCAATCCATCCTTAGTTTAGCCTTTTTTTTGGTGGCCATCCTTTTTCTAAGCCGTGAATGGATGGTTAGGATTGCCAAATGGAAGTGATCCTTTCATAATCATAAACATTTTTGGTCTCGGTCTCGGTGCGAAGGTGTGGGCATGTAAGGCAGTATGTAAAGGCGCTAGTGGCGCACTTTTCACTCTGCACGTATGCGCGGTGTCACAAGTGGGTTGCTCACCTTATACAAACTAGTGCAAGACGAGTGAGAGTAGAGGTGCGACATATGCTATATGTCAGGTGGCTGGAGTGTTGTGGGCAAGTGGTCTGAATGAGACCAGTTTATCTTTTATAGAGGTTGGAAACTAGCCATTTGAGAGATGTGTAACTGCACAGGCAATATTAAACTAGACCATGCAAAAATTGTTGTATGTGACTAGCCCAACAATCATAAAATGGTTAGCTAATGAGTCTACACAGATAGCATGCAACAACTAGTTGTCCCACATGTATAATAGTCAGAAATAACCAAATAATGATGAGTTTCTCACTAACAGCTATAAACGGTCATATGGAGATTTGACTCTAGGCCAAAAGGTCCAGCAATCCTGATCTATATAAACATTGCATGGGTGGTTCATTGGACCCTCGAATCACTCTCACATACAACCTAACAAGAAAAGCTCTAGTGACTTTTGATCAATTAAGCAAGGTTTAATATGAACCTTAGCTAGTAATTCTCAAGAAATAGACCAGAGCAGTGGTCTAAACCAGCTATAATTTTTCTAATCTTCTCTCTGATCTAGGATTTTAATTTTGTTTTATCTGTCAAACAAAATTGTATACATATAATTCTATTGGTAGACGTTCTTCATGCTTGTTGCACGCAGACTCACATGCATGCATGCTCGTTGTATCCTATAAGCTATTTACCTGCAACCTTTTAGCAGTCTAAATCACTTTCAGAAGTGCACAAATAACACGAGGACAACATAATCACATGTGCTTTATCTTATCCTTAACATTTTGATTTCTTATATTATTTTACAAAAATTATAAATCTATGATTTAAGGTAATAGCATGATTAGGACAATCTAGAATGTGATCCATGTATCGGGTACATATGGTGTCACAACCTGGCTTCCTGACAATTGACAATGGGCTCCACCATGATGTGTCTTTTATCCACGCATCCATCAATTTTGCCAGCCCAAAAATAGGCAATTCCAAATCTCATGGTGGGGTGCCCACATAGCACCGACCACTAGCCAATCAGGGACCCGTGGATGTGCTGAGCTCGGGAAAAGTGTCGCCATTTGTTCCTGCGTTGACATGTTAGGTGAGGTCCATCGTGATGTTTGTAAGAAATTCACCCTGTTCATCCATTATGCAAGCTCATTTTAGGAAATGCGACAAAATGAGGAGGAACCAAAACTTAAGTGGGCCACACGAGAGTAAACAATGGGGATTCAATTACCACAGTTAAAACATTCTAATGGCCACAAAAAGTTTTGTATCATGATAAGTTTTTATGGGTTTTCACCTCAACCCAGTTGGAATGACCTGATAAATGGTTTGGATGGCTATGGAAGGTTTTAACTGCAGGCATTTCTTTTCTTAATTTTACATACCATGTGTAGACACCCCACCCAGGCTAACATCTTGAAGAGACAAGGATAATTCGGACCATGATCAACAACCCAAACCCCAAACCCTGAACCCAAAGCCCAAATCTAAACCCTTAGAATCTCACAAACCAACTCGAAATTCCAACCCTAAAGCCCATCAGAGCCAGGTCAGAACGGGAATGCACCTAACTGATTCGAAAATATGAAAAAAAGACCATCGGACAAACTAGCGTGCCACATGAGGCCCATATGCTCGAGCCCGGCCCAGGCGGTAGTTTGACTACTGCCGGCGGAGATCCAATTACCACCGCTCATGATGCGCGTGTGTCCTCTGAGCAACAGCTGACCCAACGTTCGAAAATCACCTTTAACCCCCTATCCAACTTTATTTACCATTTTACCAACCCCAAGAGCTAATAGGAGTACGACACATGGCGCTTCTCTCCCCTCAACCACTCATAACTTGCTACATCAGCTTTTACCCCTCCAAGACTACCATATTTACCATCTTACCTACCTCTACCTACCACTAAGAGCCAAAGTCAACTTTCCTATATATTTACCCTTCCAAGATCAGCCAATGAGAGCATGCCACATGGCATTCCTCTCCCCTCAACCAATCACAAGTTGCCATGTCAACTTTTACCCCTTACCTACCTACCAATTACAGCAATGCCATTGGAGAAGGCTATAAAAAGCCCTCTCCCCCTTCACATTTCGAACACAATCAAGAGAGCCTAAAATCCAAGTGAGGGAGAGGGAGAGGGAGAGAGAGAGAGAGAGAGAGAGAGAGAGAGAGAGAGAGAGAGAGAGAGAGAGAGAGAGGAGGTGCTCCTAAGTCTCAAAGTTCAGATTTTTTAGCTCCCCCTTAGCCTCATCCCAATCTTCCTAACCCTACAAGCCTAGCCCGGATTGATCATGGTGTAGTCCATGTCTTAGCCTAATCAAGATTGAGCCAAAGATCCATTCATTTTACATAAAAGCATTCATCATGACATATATTCCCTTCTCAACCTCCCTGCTACTCTAGATCTCTAGTGAACATATGCTCTGTGACTTGCCGTACACCGGATCCTGTCACATCAGAAATTTCTAGTGATCTAGTCCATTTTTCTTACCTCTTTGCATAAGCATCATTACATCCGCCTTGTAGACACACCGTTGGACGTATGATCTGTGGCTTGCCGAAATCTCGGATCTTGCCGCATCAGAAATCCACGTATGTGCCTAATCCTATCTCAACCTGTAACGCCCTAGAAATTGGGGGTCGTGTATATACTCGACTTCCAAGTTCCCGGGTATCACTTATAACCAATTTTTACTAATTTCGTTTAATCAGGCTTAAATGCACAACATGGAATTACTTGAAATATGAAGCATAACCACAATTAGTCTACTAAAATGAAAGAGGCCAAGTATATATAAATCCAAAATAATATCAGTGGGTTGCATAAGGCGTTGCCCAACCAAAACTATAAAAAAAAGGTGTCCAAAAAGAATGATGTGCTGAGTCCAACACCCAGCAATCCAAAATCCATCCACTAGGTCGATGGAGAACCGCCCATTAGCTGAAAGTAGGATAGCTCGTCCTCCTCATTAAGACTCGCGCCACCAGGCTCCTCGTGATTTGCATCACCTGCAACTACTAGAGAGTCTGGTTGGTGTTTTAAAACATCGTCCCAGAGTGAGAGTGAGTGATCAACTCAGTAGGTGCTATTAGTCTTAAGTTGTAATAAGCATCAATTATATTATGAACTTAATGAAAGACAATTATTCAAAAACACCTAACTAATCTTATTAATGCATTTACATGATAGATGATATGATGCATGCCCTCGCCACAACACTCCTTCAAGCGACACCGTCTCACGATCATATATGACAACACTCCCTCATTGTGACCTCGACTGCCGAGTCGCCGACCTAACTAGTGTAATGCGATGTGATAGTGTTAGTCGAGTTCTTAATTAATTTCATTCATCTAGCAGGTTGAGGAAACTGATACACCCCACATATTTAATGCCCTCAACTAGTTGCGATGCTAAGGCCCCTCAATGTGCGAGGCTAGGGCTCTGTGATCCGTGATCCCGTCGGGTTCCCCATCCCTGACTTCATGCATATGGGGAGTGTTAAGAAAAGGGATCGCTCACAGTCACTATGGGGAGGCTCATCACCCCAGCGTAGGCCTGCAGCTCGAGCACAGTGTCCCATTCCACCATGTCCGGCTCATGAGTCGGTGGATCAACCTCAATCGTTTATCAATGGGTGGCAATGGTTGAAGGGTGTCCCAAGTTTCATACATAGGTGAGCAGACGGGGTTAACAAATAAGGTTGGTCAGTAAGTAGACTAGACCGCACGAGCTCAGGCAAGCACGTGACAGATGACATCGGGTACGAGTGACCCATGTAGTCTAACTATTGTCGCCCATAAGCACCCGCCCAAATCCATGAGTTTGGCCTCAGGATAGTCCTGCCAACGGGACCACCTTAACTCTCCTCATATTCTTGACCAACCCAAGGGTTTGATGGTAATGCATAACATGCTAACTAACAGGGTTATCAACTAGCATACACAATATCATGTTTTCATACTTCTTAACACAAAACTCAGATTTCTCTACCAAGTAAAGTTAACAATGTTGTGAAATAAAGGTGCATGTGTGTTGTGTGGGTTAGTGAGGATGCTAAGCATTTCATATATATATAGGGAAAATGTACTATGCGCTCGAGCGTAAAGCGGTTGTCCGTGAGGTCGAGCTGGTGTGGGCCCCACCGTGATGCCGTTCGAAAATCCACATCGAAAACCAGATGCACTATTTCAGAGGGGGCCCACACGGCTGAAAATCAAGTCAATACGTGACTTTTGTGGGCCACACCACGTACAAAAGTTGAGAGGGGCCATGCACCATTGAAACATTGAAAATCATTTTTGGGGACCTTACGAGACGTTTTGTGATGATCAATACCGTCCATCATGTGTGTCATACTTGAATGTAATTTTAGACCAAGTTTCAGGAGGTATCCACAACTCAGGTGGGGGCCACCAAGTGCATTTACATGTTTTTACGTGTATACTTATGTTTGCCGATTGTATGGCCCACCTGAGTTACATGGACGGCTGATTTTGGGCCGTATGGGCGCACCCTGGGCTCACGCATCTGGTGGACTGTGTGGATCTTCGAATGGCATCACGGTGGGGCCCACACAGCTCGACCTCAAGGACAACCACTTTACGCGTGAGCGCATAGTACCTTTTCCCATATATATATATATATCATAGAACAAATGCAAAAGGGTTAATAAATCATACATGCTATAAGGTAACATCATACACGAATCAACAAGACATGAACATGCAAACATCAAATTCATACCCAATCATGTGAGAGACGACAAACATTCCATAATTATTCTATGTTGGTTGAGAGAATACACGAATCAAACAAGACATGAACATGCAATCATCAATTTATACCCAATCATGTGAGCAACAACAACATTCCATAACTATTCCATGTTGATTAAAAGGATCAAAGGTAAGGTCTTCCCTAGGTTTTCTCTAGATCCTTCAAATACATCATCCAAGAAATCAAAATCATTAGACTCATACTAAAATTGGTAATAGGCCACCTAAGGATAATAGTCCGCACCTATGGATCGTTGAGATCTTGGGATACAACCTAGAAACGTTGAACTCGGAGCTGATTAGCCGGAATCCTGAGGAAATGCATTTGCATGTTAGAATCTCTGACCAAGATAATCTTATTTCCCCTACTATCCTACTTCTTTCTTCTTCTCCATCTCTTCTTTCATCTCAATGACTTTTCTCTATTTTGAAGAGGAAGATGACGATCACCAATGTTGGTTTGTTGTGCATGATACGAGATGCATAGTCAGTTGATCATCTGTTTTTACATTTCCCTTTTACTAGTGAGACGTGGGAGAGGTTCTTGGCAACCTTTGATATGTCTTGGGTGATGCCAGGATTTACTGAGATTCTATTTATTTCTTGCTATTGGGGTGGGGTTAGGAAGAAAGGGAGGATGTTGTGGTGGCTTTCATTATTGGCAGGTAGGCCTTGTGAAGAGGGCGGAATAATTGATGTTTCCGCAATCGAAGTGGGCTAGTGTTGTGGGTCTTTATGAGGATTAAATCAGAAGTAATGGAATAGACCCCAAATATAGGTCTCCTGTTGAGTTCTTAGTCTGCCTTGTAATTTGACTCTTGTCTGTTCTTTGGCTTTTGCCTTCCTATGAATAAAATTGCTACCTTTCAAAAAAAAAAAATAAATAAATAAATAAATAAATAAAGAAGAAAACAAAACATAAACCAAAAACCAAAAACGTTGTTTTTATCTTTTCTTTATCTTTTTCTCTTTCTTTGGGCAGTCTCAAGTCTCAACACATGAAAATTGAGGATCAAAAGTCCCTTTCCCCTTGAATTACAAGGCTATTTATAGATTCTTTCAGTCACATTCTTGCAACATTTGCTTGATGTGCATAAAAGATGCAGAATCGATTAATAATCTGTTCATTTATGTATTGGCCACTTTATGCTGCCTGTTTTTTCTTGTTAGAAGAAATAACAATGAAGAATCTCATTCCTGGCTTTCCCTTTTCCTTTTCTATTAGAAACCAATTGCTAATTGCTTTTTTCTCCCTAATTGGAAAATAGTGTCTTAAGTTGCTGAAAGCACCTATTTTTTCAAAATATTTTTGTTGCTAATATTCCTTTTAAACATTCAGGACACCATTTTCATATTATAACATTTATAACTGGGTTTTGGCAAATTCTTGTAGGCTGAAACTCTAAAGATTGCTGACTCGTACTTGGAACGAAATGAGAGGAAGACGTGGAACAAGGTGAGTAATAACTAATGGGCCACAAACGGCCAATTTAAGCATTTAACATGGGTGGTGATATATATATATATATATATATATATATATATATATATATATATATATATATATATATATATTCCCCTTTTTGTAGGGAACGTCTCCTATTTCTCGTAAAATGTTACACTTGATCTCCTTCCTGCCTCCATCGGTTGCTGCCATATTGAAGCACTACCTGTGAATGCTTTGTGAAGAGATAGTTTTGGTACCTATGAATGCTTTGTGATGAGACATTGTTTTGAAAAAAGAATAAGAAGAAGAGAAACCCAGACACCACCTTCATATTTTGTATTGTGAGCATCTTAGTGTATATAGCATAGCCCAAAGGTCACTTTGGTTTTTCTTCTTCTTGAAGAGTGGTCCAACGTGACCTTTGAGCTATGAGCCTGCCTTTGAATAACCTAGATCCTGCATACATATGCCATACTCTCATGTGCAGGCTCTTGTGTTGGGTGCCTGATAGTCAAGAAAAGCCCTTCATGGGACCTCTTGATCATGGTCCACTCATCGGATTGATGTCATATTTTAAGTTTTGCTTATTGTTATTATTTAGAACATCGTGAACGTTTTGAATTTCTTTGTTTGGTTTTTATTTTAGTTTACTTCACCGCCAAGTAATAGGTTGCGCACATGGTGCGAGTTTTGAGGTATACGATTTTCCGTATAAATAGAAATCCCTTGTAGTTCTTTTCATTCATTCAAGTTTAATAAAAATTCCTGCTTTATTTTTCTGCTCTCTTCGTGAGTTGTGGAAGAATTCAAAAGTGGGTGTGAAGCCCTCCCTTCTTCGAAAGGCCAATTACCATGGTGCGAAGCCACATCTATCCCCATCTGCCTCTACCTTCTTCCATTCATATCTCTCACCTTCTATCATCATTATTGCTTTGAATTTTTCAGCTTTTACAGTTATTCATCTCCCTACAACTAGTTTTCAAAATCTAGATCTGTAGAAAGGCTGAAACTTCGGCGGAGCACTACGCCTCAACCTTATGTCAAATCGTCATTAAACTTGGATGGATTGGAGGTCTCCTCTGGCCGATAAGGCTTAGGTGTCACTTTGGGGAGGCGGGCTTCCATCACACGTGCGGCCAACCCACCCGCACACGTGCATCAACCCCGGGTCACCATCTGCATGCAGGAGCTTTCTCCTAGTTAGATTTTCCTCTGATTTTTCTCTTTTCATTCATATTTCCTAAATCCTAGCCTTAGGTTGCATTAGCCCTAATTTATTTGGCCTTTTTTTTACCCTAGGGTTCCTTGAATTGAAATTGAAGAATCTCTTAGATTAGGGACAGGTTTTTATGCATGTGTGCTTGATTTCTATTTCTCTTTGACATCGTTTGGTTTATAATTTTTATTGGTCCAGTCCTAACCTGTGTCGGCCTGGACCCGCATGGATTCCCCTTTTTAATTGAATGATTTGGATTATCATGTGAGATGTGAAATTTGTGTAAATGTTTCTGAATTAGTATGATTTAAGCCTGAATTCTTGCATCTCATACTTAAATTTCATGTCCTGCATCAGCAATACTAGATGTTTTCATAGCAAAGAATTTCCATGGGAAAAGTTTCTTTGGAAAATCAAGAGGGATATTTTGGAATGGGCATCTTCATCTGGTGAAGTGGATTCTTCTCTTGCATGTCCTTTTATTCAGTTTTGTATTTTTTCTTAGCTTGTTTTCAAGCTGTTTTCTAATAAATCATTTATTACTCAATAAGAAAAAAAAAAAGATATAAGATTAATCAAAGCAACCTAATACAAGTTACAATAAAATAGTAACAAAACAATGTAAAAACTCCTAGATCTTCATAGTTTGGCCTTGATCCTGTTTTGTTGCCACTTTCAGATTTCAATTCGTCAAAGCAGAATCTCTGACCAAGATAATCTGGACACCATTCTCATATTATAATAATTGGGTTTTGGCAAATTCTTACAAGCGGAGACACTGCGGATCGTTGACTATTGCTTGAAGCAACAAGAGAGCAAGTAAAACAAGGTGAGTAATAACTAATGGGCCACAAACCTAAACCCAATTTAAGCATTCAACATGGGTGATGTAATTTTTTCTTTTTCTTTTTTCCTTCCCCTTTTTGCAGGGAACGTCTCCTGTTTCTCCAAAACTGTCATATTTGATCAACATCTTGCCACCTGTGGTAGCTGCAATATTGAAGCAATACCTGTGAATGATTTGTGAGGAGAGTTTTGGTACTCAGTCATTGTTTTGAAAAAAAGAATAAGAAAAATAAAAACTCAGATACCACCTTCATATTTTGTGTGAGCATCTTAGTGTATATAACATAGCCCAAAGGTCATGTTGGTTTTTCTTCTTCTTGAAGAGTGGTCCAACTTGACCTCTGGGCTATGAGCCTACCTATGAATAACCTAGATACCGCATACATATGCCATACTCGCATGTATAGGCTCGCATGTACTTGAAGAAGTTTGATACGTCATACTTCATTCTTCTTCTGTACGTTGATGATATGCTTGTGGCTGGTTCAAGCATGAAGGACTTCTCAGATCTCAAAAGACAATTGTCTAAAGAATTTGCCATAAAGAATTTAGGAGCTGCAAAATAAATCCTAGGCATGAGGATAAAGCGTGACAAGGAAAACAAGAAACTGGTGTTGTCACAGGCAGAGTACATAGCCAAGGTACTTGATCGATTCAATATAGGAGATGCTAGCCGGTTAGCACTCCATTAGCCAACCACTTCAAGCTATCTAAGGAGCAAGGGGCAAAGATGCAGGAGGAACAGGATTACATGGCTAAAGTTCCATACGCGTCAGTTATAGGGAGTCTCATGTATGCTATGGTGAGCACAAGACTAGACATTGCTCAAGTAGTGGGAGTTGTTAGCAGGTTCATGAACAATCCCAGGAAGGAACATTGGGAAGCTATGAAGTAGATTCTTAGATACCTGGTAGGTACTAAGGATGTAGGACTATGTTATAGTGGATTGGAAATCAAGCTATAAAGCTATGTGGATTCAGATTTGGCAGGAGATATCGACAACAAAAGAAGTACTACAGGTTATGTCTTTACTCTGGAAAGTGCAGCAGTCAGTTGGGTCTCTCAGTTACAGAAGATAGTATCTATCAGTATGACAGAAGCAGAATATATTGCGGCTATAGAAGCATGCAAGGAGATGGTGTGGATGCAAGGTTTTATGGAAGAGTTGGGTAAGAAGCAAACAGATTGTAAGCTGTACAGTGATAGTCAGAGTGCAATACACTTGGCTAAGAATTCAGCTTTTCATTCAAGGACCAAGCATATTGCCAGCAGATATCGCTTCATACGTTCGTTACTGGAAGATGGATCGATTCTCTGGAGAAGATTCATACAAGTGAGAATCTTGCGAATAAGCTAACTAAGGCAGTCACAAGGGATAAGCTGAAGCTCTGTTCAGCTTTGATTGGTCTTCAGGATTGAAGACCGGGAGGTGGTGCATTGCGGATGAAGAAGATAAAGGTTTATAGCGATGTCTCTAAGTGGGAGATTGTTGAGAAGTGGAGCTACATTTGGAGCCGCCTACGACTAGTCGAGGTTGCGCGGATTTCGTGTCGCAAGTCCTTTTGCAACTGGGATGTGGAAAGGAGTTTCACGGATTTCGTGTCGCAAGTCCTTTCGCAACTGGGATGCGGAAAGGAGTTTTGCGAATTTCGTGCCGCAAGTCCTTTCGCAACTAGGATGCGAAAGGGAGGTTGCCAAAACTATAAATTGGGGTCCTTAGGGCTATTCTAGGGTTAAGGTGAATATTGGGGAGCTATTCTAAGGTGTGGAAAAAAGGGTTTTTCTCTGTATTTCCAAGGGAGAGGTTAGTATATTGCCTTGTAATCTCCTTCTTCATAGTGGAAGTTTGCATCCGTGGTTTTTTTACCCTAGTTTGGAATTTTTCCATGTATATCTTGTCTCGTGGTTTGTTTAGATTGCTTTGATCTATTTCTAGTTTATATTTCTTCCTGTTTATCGTTTGTGGGTGAGGCCTGAGATTGGATCTAGGCTCACTGCGTTATTGGCGTGCTACGTAACACTATGGATACTCAAATCCTTGACCGGGTGTTGAAACTCCTGAAAGTCTACTGCACCCAAGCAAGAACAAGGATCCAATTTAGGACATGATCCTAAAACTGAAGCAGATTCAAATATTAGGGGAACCATAATACAGGAAACAATGGTAATCAACCATATTAAAAACTTCTCAATAAGTTACAAAAGCTTTTTTTTTATCAAGCTGATATTTATGTGATCTCTTCATTTAGGTCTTGGTGACCTCATCACCATGTTGTTTTTATTTATTTATTTATTTATTTTAACACGCACACACACCCCCACACACACGCTAGTGGAATTTCACCACTTGTGGGTACTCGAACCCTTGACCTGGTGTTGAAACTCCTTAAGAGTCTACCACTGGAGCAAGAGCAAGGACCCATGAACTTTTTAATAGTAGGGATTCAATCACTACTCTTTCCTGCTCACCTGCTCATAAGATTTGGATCTGCTTCATTTTTTGGGATTATGCTCTAAAATGAGCTTTGAAATATATTGACAATATGGATGTGAAGAACACACCTCACAGTGGGCTCCACAGTTAGGGATAAACCGGCCTCCGATCCGCCCAAACCACGTTATAGAAGGAGCAAGAAGCTGCACAATGTGTTTGAATGTTCACCATTGAAAGCTTATGAAGAGCCGTAGAAGTTTTCATTAAGCTGATATTTGTTTTTCCATCATCCAGGTTCATATAATCTTATGTACATGTTGGATAGTAGGTAAACATTACAGCCAAGTGATGTAGAGCGAGTCGCGGACAATTACACGGCAAAGATGGATCAGAAAAGACCCGGTCGGCGACAGAAGTGATCTGGACCATCAGACCTTCAATCAGGCGCATCTCGCAATCCAGGATGAGTTAGCCGATGTAAAATATATGATTTTGGGGTAGAACGAGCTACTTTAGCCAACCAACCCAGCTATGCCAGGTTGCGACGCTCGAAATTGCGAGGAACCCCTGATTCAACGGTCGTTTCCCTGTTTCAATTTCGTTTTTACTATAAATAGTAAGTTTTAGTTTGACTATAACTCTTCATCCGTTGGGCTTTAGGAGTTGCGCCTAACGTGAAAAGAGCTTAGAATAATTAGGGGAACGGTTTGGTGAAGCCAAATAGGACACTTACTATTTTTGGCCGAAAACCTTGCGCACTAGTAGACATCACGACCATCTATAAATAGTAAGTTTACTATTTATACTAAGTCGCGAATTCTAGGAGTTTTAGTTGTAGTTTGATTATGATTTCTTTCCCATTGCTTAGTACCCTTATTTAAAGGGTTGTGAACTCATTTTTATGCATTCATTAATCTATTTCGAATTTATTTCAAATTTATTTCTATTTTCTGCTCTCTTTTCTCGTGGATTGGAGAAAGTCTCTGTGAGGAGTCCAGAGAAGTTTCGTGGATTCGGAATAGTTATCCTCTTTGAGGAAGACGGTGCTCGACCTCACGTCCTCCCCTGCGTCACCAAGCATAGGAAGGTTTCAGTTAGGGGTGCACACGGGTCGGTTTGGTCCGGTTCTGGGGTAAAACCGAAACCGAACCGTTTCTAACGGTTCTAGGATTTTCGGAACCGGAACCGAACCGTTAGCACACTAGAACCGAACCAGAACCGGACCGTGAAAACCGGATCGGTTCCACGGTTCTGGGTTTCCCAAATATGGACAGACAGATACCTCATCTTTTCTCGCTTTCTGTTGAAAAGGGGAACGTCCCTTGGAATGTTTTTGAACACCCTACATGATGGACGGTTCAGATCACGAAAAGGGATGATGGGTAGGGCCCACTGTCAAAACCCAATCCATGCACGTAGACGTATTTGCATGATTTGGATATTTTGAAAAAAAAATAAGTGAGGCCCACTTCTGATGGCATTCTCGGAGATCTACTCCGCTCATCCTCTTCGTAGTAACAACTAACGTGTAAAAAGAGGTGGGGACCACGGTTCCACGATTCGGGTCGGTTCTACCTGCCCCTAAACCGGAACCGAATCGTATACAACAGTTCTTGAAATTTTGGAACCGGAACCGGAACCGATGCTGTCCAGAACCGGACCAAACCGGACCGATCCAACGGTTCCGGTCCGGTTCCACGGTTCTACCGGTTAAATGTGCACCCCTAGTTTCAGCTGGTGGGCATCATTATCACCACTATTTCCTATAACGTGGTCCAGAGCCTTTGATCTTCTTCAATTTTACGCACATACTTAAAATGACAAAATATATTGACCCAGAGATGGGCATAATGAGATCCAACACCATTTTCCTCAGGGATAATTACTCCAAATTTTAGGAGCTTCTTTGGACTCCTCACAGAAATTCTTCAAATTCACGCAAAGAGATAAAAAATAGAAATAAATTCTAATAAGATAAGAAAAAAATTGATTGATGATAAAAACGAATTTGCAATCCTTTAAAATAGTGATACCAAACCTAGAAAGAATTTTCAGAATCAAACTCCAACTCAAACTCCGACTTACTATAAATAGTAAATTTACTATTTATAGACGATAATGATTTCCACTAACTTCATTGTTTTTGGCCAAAAATAACAAGTGTCCAATTTGGCTTAACCACGTTATTTTTCTAATTTTTCTAAGACCTTTTCATGCTTGGCAAACTCCTGAAACTCAATGGATCAAAAGTTATGATAAAAAAAACTTACTATAAATAGAAAAAATGAAAATAAAATGGATTTTTGATCGTCAATACGATGGAATCTCGCAAATTTGGCATGAGCAACCCAACATATCCAGGTTGATTGACTAAAGTAGCTTCTCATGCCCCGAAGTTATATATGATACGTCGAATAACTCATTCCGGTGTGCAAGAAATGTCTAGTTTAAGGTTCTGACGGTCCGGATCACTTCCCCCTCCGATCGAGCCTCCTCTGGTCCATCTTGGCCATGAAATTATCTGTAACCCGCTATACATCATACATACATCATGATAGGCCCCATATAGAGTCCCTGCTTGGCTCGAGTCCATCTAGATAGGGGCAGGAAATAATCCATGTCCCTCTATCTGCCCCCACCTAATGATTTTGGCAAGGATCTCAAACAAGTATCCCATGTGTGGCACGAGTGCCCCACTTCACCACTTCATTCCCTCCCAGATCCTAGAGCTAGGAATGCTTATTCCACACGCTCCCTCCTTAAAACACAAAACACTGAGAACGTTCTTTAGACGGTCAATGTGGTCCATGCTTCCTATGTTTTCATTTTCCCAACCATCGTCTCTCTCGTACATGTGGGGCCCACTCCAACTCCATGTTGGCACCTTGAGTGGATATTCCCATTTTTGGCGTGGGAGCATGTTTATGCTTTTCTCTCATTCAACTTGTCACTCGTGAGGAAAAAGCCTTTCTCCATCTCGAGTTTTAGATTGTTGGTACAGAGCTTGTTAGGATGTAACATTTTACTATGTTTTATAAAATTTAATTATTACTGGATATAAGCTGCAATTACAGTAGTTGGATTTGTTGGGATTTCTATCCTCATGTAGAAGTGTCCCATGTGTGAGTACAAGTGTCTTAATTAATGTCTTAAATTTGTAAATTAATAAGTCTGTCGATGACAAGTTCAATGACATCGAGCAGACTTCAATGCCATCAAAGGCTGCTCGATGCCATCATAAAAATTCAAAATTTCCCATACCTCAACAAAGTGAAGATATTTTGGCCTTTTGGTTTTTTCTACAGCAGCAACACCAACATTTTGGGATTTTTCCTTTTGCTCTCTTAGAGAAAAAGGGGGTTTGGTGAGGAAAAAGAGTTAGATTCTCCCTATAATCTCGGATTCAAGGCTCTTGTTCATGTCTAAGAGAAGTAGGCCGGTTTTAAGCCTCTTGTCCATGGTCAAGAGATGATTGGATAGCATCCACTTGTGCCATGTCAGGTTTAAAGCATCATCCCAAACTAATGTGTAGATATTGGTATCCGTCCACGAACGATGTAGGAACATCGCAATTCCTCAATGGGCCTATTGGTGAACAAATTGCTTCTTGTAAAGGCATGCCATGACAACAAGGAATATTGGGAGTATGTAGATGGGCTGCAGCCAGATCGACCTTCATGCAGGTCCATATGATCTTATGAACAGGTTGGATGGCAAATAAACATCATTATGCCCACTAGGAAGGCTTCAATGATGAGTTTCATTATAGCCACTGCTTCCTATGATGCGGTCTACTTGAGCATTGAACCTGCCTAATTTTTAGATTCATTAGGCATTTTGCATTTTAACTTACGGAAAAAAGTGTTATAAAAATTTCACATCACGGTGGGCCCCATGAGCCCTGCTTGGATGCATTAGGCATTTAAACTTCCCGAAAAAAGTACTATAAAATGCCAACATTAGTTAGTGGATTATTATTTTGTAAAACCATTTTTGTTTTTTTTTTTTTTTGGTAGCTAGAAAACAAAACATGGATATGGAAAACCAAAATGAAATTCTTAGAAAACTGAAAATCACATATTCCAATAGCAATTCTGTTGTTTGGTTTGTCCAATGACTTATCATGAAGATGTTAAAAAGTCAATAATCCTGTTATATCCTTAATTTAATAACCTTATAAATCAACATTAAATTAACGTGCCTTTTTTGAAAGACTTAAAATAAAAGATTAGGAATAGAAGCTCAACTTCTCGCAATTCAGCATGGAATTTTCTGTGACACATAACTACATGAACTAATCATGATTCATAGGACAAAAATCCATATTAATGACCAACAGGAAAATTGAAATTCCCCTTTAAACGTAGAGTTTGTACGTACATATGAGCTTGTGGTAAGGCAATCTACGGCATTGATACCATGGCCCCATCATCGATTGGCCTTACCTAAAAAAATTTGTGTCGGAAGATCCCAGCTAACTAATCACTGAAACGTCAGCCACGCCCACACTAACTTGACACAAGGAAGGATGTGATGAGGTCGATCACTGTCTTCCTCAAGCGATACCTACTCCGGATTCACGGAGCTTTCTGGACTCCTCACAGAGCTTCATTGAATCCATGAGGGATAAAAGTAGAAATAATTTCTAATTAATTTGAAATAACTTGATTGACGATAAAAACAAAATTATAACTCTTTAAATAAGGAACTATATTTCTATTAGACTTTATTATTTTTGGCAAAAATAGTTAAGTGTCCAATTTAGCCCAACCACATTATTCTCCTAACTTTTCTATGCCCTTATCATGTTGGGCACAAATTCTACAACTCAATGGTTCAAAACTTATATTCGAACTAAGACTTACTATTTATAATAAAAATGAAAATAAATAGAATTTTTGACAATCAATCTAATGAATATTGCAAATCCAGCATGACAACTCAACATAGTAGATTGGTTGACTTAAGTAGCTTCTCCTACCCCCAAAATCATGTATAATATGTCGAAAAACTCATCCTAATTTGCGAGATACGACTATTTTAAGGTTTTGACGATTTGGATCATTTCTGCCTCTAATCAGAACTTCTCTAATCCATCTTTGCCATGAAAGTGTCCGTGACTCGCTCTACATCAAAACTTCATTGTCAATGAGAATATTAGTTATGGGCACTCATTAATCAATTTTCAAAAGGTAATAATAGAGCTGTCCACTCATTTGATGAGGCTCCATTTCATGACAGAAATAGAGCGAATGCATCAGCTGGGCAATGTGGCCAGGTTTTCGGATGTTGGGGAGCAATTAGCAACCGTTCACTTTTGATTACAGGCCGGTCAATGGAGCCCATAAGATGCAGCGTTTGCATCATTTCATAAAATACAATTTCGAGAAATGACATGAAATTTCGATGCCTCCGGTGGAGGCTACATCTTGGTCGAGTTATTCAGATTAAGGAAGGACACGTGGGACTTCAGCATGCATGTTCGGCCTCTGGGCCAAGGAGCTGGTCCATTGATTAGGTAGACCACACATGTTATATTAAGTGAATCTCTCTCTCTCTCTCTCTCTCTCTCTCTCTCTCTCTCTCTATGTATATATATATATATATATATATATAACCATAAAATCTACTGGCCGAATTGTTGACCGAGCTGAGCCGAGTTTGAATTAGGTTAACCTATTGGCCAAGCTGACCCGAGTTGGGCCAAGCTCGACTCCGTTTGACTCGTGTACAGCTCTAGTCGGAATCAAACTTGAAGATTTTGGTTGGGCATGGCCCAAGTCAGCTCGGCCCAAAGATTGATGAAATCCCTATTTTGGAAGGTGAATGTTCTTAATTCATCCGTTGATCAAGGTGGGCTACACATGTGTAAGGAAATAAATACTTAATTCGGGATAGACTTGGCCAGGCTAAAAATGTCCTTCATGAACCCAAGACCGGATCAAAAAAATGATCGAGCCTGGCAAAGGGGCCAAGCTAGTAGGTTCAAAGCTGGGCACCCAACATCTCATCCTTTGGCTTGTAGCCATCCAGACGGTCAGCCCAGGTCAAGCCAAAGGATGAGATGTTGGGTTTTATGTTTGGGCTATTGCAAATTACCCTTATGTTGGGGTGGCAATATGCCCACGGGCTGGCCCTAGTCCCGCCCTTGTCCCGTAGTTCCGATTCCGAGTTGAGCTGGTCAGTGCCCATAAGGAAATGGGCTAAGAAATTCATCACTGGCTCGGATCTAGCCTTGTATTAAACATTTGGGCTAGATTTCAAGCCTGGCCAGCTAATGGGCTCAGTCCAGTTTGGGCCCAAGAGCTAGCCTACTGGGCCTTTTAGCCCATTTCTATCATACCCTTGGTGGGCTAAAGCCCACTGTCAAATCGAAGGTGAGAGGTCTGCTGCTTGTGTGGTTCTTGAGGCATGTCGTAATGTCAAACAGCAAATGGGCCATAAAGAGATAGGAATGATTACATTCAGCTGCTTAATTTCTGCCAACATGTTGAATGTGTAGAATATCCAATCCGTGCAAAAGGTGGGCCACACCATGCTGACCACCTTGAACTAAAATTAGTGTGATCTACTCATTGAAGGGCTCACATCGTCAAAACACAATGGACAGCCGATGGCATGACTCAGTCTACTGGTGTGGTCCACCCAATGAGTTCATGGGCGTGATTTGCATACAAATGATATTCATGGTGTGGCCCACCTCATGGATCGGATATTATACAAAACATAGACATGAAAGAAATGGCGTTTGCGAAAGCTTACGTGCAGCTGCATGTGTGATCATTAAAAAAATAGTGTTGGTACCTTTGTAGCCCTGTAGTCGGTGGAGTACATACAGATATCCGAAGAGAAAATAGCAGTGGGTCGCATTGGCTCATGGTCCTGGGTTTTTTTTTTCAAAATAAGAGAAGAAATTGTTGAGTTCTTTTTTTTTTTCTTTTTTTAATTATTTTTTTATTTTTAACTTATAAAAAAAAATGTAGGAAAAGAACCGTGCTTTTTTATAATTGTTGGTGGCTATTTATTTGTGAATGTTAGTGTCTTTTGGTAAGTGGAGTATTATTTGAATTCAAAATAGTGATAAAAAGATGCTACTGATGATGGAGGAATGCCATTGTTAAAATAACACCATAAAAGAAAATGTATTTCTATAAAATGATCTTAAAACAACTTTTATAATTTTATATAAACCTATCTTTAGGTTAATCCAAAAAACAACAAATTTCAACAACGTTCTCTCTTTCTTCTTCTCCAATTTTGTTTCGAGTGGTTTTTGAAAAGTAATATTTTTTTGGACACTAAACTGCAAACAGTTTTTCAGAGATAAGCGGTAACAACATAGAAGTCAGCAGTGTACACTATAAACGTATGTTCAGGTCATGGTTTTTCAGTTTGGTAGGCGGAAGGTCACAATTCTCTGACATTGGAGAAGACACTTACCGTAATAAGGAGATAGATTTATTTTACCCATTTGATTTAATAACCACTAGGGTGTGAATATTGCCTTAAAGATAATAACATCCTAACACGAATTAAACTTATCTTTAAGTGATTATTTTTTTTTTTAATATTTTCACCTCAACCCTTACACAGAGAAGTTCATATTTTAGATAGCCAGGACATTATCATCTTGATAGTTTTGGTAATTGGCCAATCAATGGTGGAGCCGGCAAGATGGATGGTTCAGATCATTATACACGTGTACCTGTAGTTACCAATCAATCAGAGGACTGATAAATGCAGACCATTCTCCACATTTATGATGTCAGCGACCAGATGGTTTGGATAATCGAATCCAACCCAGCAAAATTCTGACCAATCCAACCCTGCAAATTTCTGACACATGGGCCTTCCACGTTAGTAGTTCATATTGGATGATGGGAGGGACCTCCATTTGACGTGGTCTGCTCATTGCGAAGCAAGCTGTCCACGCGATAAAATACAAATTAAAAAAATGAAAAAAAATTTTTTTTTTTACAAAAAACTAAGTATTAATATAAAATTTACATTCCAACACCCTTTGAAAAATGTTTTCAATAGGCTACCTCGTTCATCCGAGTCATTATAATTATAATAGCTTTCTTAGATTTCTTCACGTATCGGCCATTCATTGAAAGGGGTTGGCTGCTCAGGTGGGCCCACCTTGATGGATGTGTCATTCCCTGTTTGACTCAAGGACCAAAACTAAAATTCCTTACGTAATTTAGGTAGACTATATAATTGGAACAATGTGTAAGACAATGCCCACCCTTCAAACTAGTTCCTTTGGTGTGGCCCACTTGAATTATAGATTGGCTTGATTATATGCTTGGGCTTAAATCTAGGGTCTGTTTGGCCAGACAGATCCCATGGGATTAGGAGGGATGGGATGGATTTTAAGGTAATGATGGTGGTGTCAGTGGATTGGTTTAAGATCCATGGGATTGCTATATCCCTAGACAAGTTCATCGAGTTTGTTTGGCACGCTCGGCATATCCTGGGATTTTACCTTCCAATCCGTCCAACCAAACACGCCCTAGGCACGATTGAATGGGATTAAGAGGGATGTGATCAATTTTAAGGTAATGATGGTGATGTCAGTGGATTGGTTTAAGATCCATGGGTTTGCTATATCCGGGACAAGTTCACTGGGTCTGTTTGGCTTATTTGGCATATCCCGAAATTTTACCATCCCATCCCTCCTAATCCCTCTTAATCTGCCCGGCCAAACAGGCCCTTACTGTGACATGTAGTGGTTGGAGTGGATTTTATATAATCACCATAGTGGGTCTTCTACAAATCAAGAGTAGAAGCCTCTTTCCCAATTGATTTCTTTACATTCCTCATTTCTTCAGAGGGCAGCCTTATTTCTTGACCCCGGACCTAAAGTGGGTTTACACATCTAATGGTCGAAGTGGGTTTCACATATACAGGCTCAGTCAAAATTAAGAGCAGCATTGATATTTCAATCCACTCTAACTATTAAGCATGTAAATCCTATGTTAGGCATGCATTGATATTTCAATCCACTCTAACTATTAAGCATGTAAATCCTATGTTAGGCATGCATGCAAAAACTCAGGCTAGCCTATGATTTAAGCGTGCCATACCAAATGAAATTATTGAGAGAGGGATTTTCACCTTTGATTTTGAAGAGGTTGACTGTGATGATTATATGAAATTCACTTCAACTATTAGATGCCACGTTAAAATTTAGACCATCCATAATTCATGCCGTAAACAGCTTGCAAGGTGATTGTTGCCCAGAGCACGAGTTCCAATGTAATCGATTCATATTGCCATGTATGCTACTTCTAATCATGTGGTCTACCTGAGTCACCCAAGAAGGTGAGTTTTGGGCTCTGGTTGTTAATGTGACATATCTAATAAGAATATACTCTAATGACAATTCAATAAGACAGGAGCTAAGAAATCAGGTAGATCTATGTGGGGCCCACCCCATGTATCTGTTTATCCACGCCATTCATCCCTTCTTTCATACCATGAGCACAAAAATGAAGCATATCTAACTTGAACTAAATAGTAAGCTGGGGCCGTATTAAATGCACAAAACATTAAATGCAAGAGCTATCTTAGAGAAAAGGGATGGACTGCGTGGATAAATGGATACATCAGGGAGGGCTCACAAAGGTCTGCCCGTTCCTTGCTAGAGAGGAAATGGATTGGCTAGGTCGGTGCTCTATGGGGCCCACCATGGTGTATGTGTTTCATCCATGCCGTCCATCTATTTTTCCAGATCATTTTATTAAATGAGACAAAAAAATGAGGTATATCCCAATCTCAAGTGGACCACATTACAGGAACATCGACCATTAAAAACATTTTGGGGGCCATAAAAGTTTTGGATCAAGCTGATCTTTTTTTTTTTTTTTTCCCTTCATTTGGGTCTGTATGACCTAATCAACAGATTGGATGTCAAAATAAACAGTACAGTGGGTCATAGGAGGATTTTAATGGTGGATATCCAATCACTATTATTTTCCTGTAGTGTGGTCCACTTGAGATCTATATCCCAATAATTTTTTGAATCAAGCTCTAAAATGATTTGTAAAAATGGATGAACGCAATGGATGAAACACATACATCATGGTGGGGCCCACAGATCACCGACCATCAGCCACCGGGCTGGTGGCAGAGGGAGTAGCCAATCCGTTTTCTGCTAGAGACGGGCCGTACTCTAGTAACAATTTAGTTAGATTAATGGAAGGGTCCAGATCACAAAAACGACGGGCCTCATTTGCAGGAAAAGAAAACCCGAGCGTACTCTACAAACCCTATCCTAACACTCTTCAGTACGCTGGTGTGGCTGAGCATTGTGAAATACGTACAAACTTCAGTACAACCCAGAAGTACAATGAGCTGTATGCTACGGGTTCTCCAATGACAATACTTTAACTAGGTCTAGACCCCTACGTTAGTTTTTCACCGTTTAGAATATTGTGCTGACTGCAGTCTGCAGCTACCCAATCTGTACCAACCATCCAATTAATATCTATCAAGTCAATGGTAAAAGTAAAATAGTGAATGGTCCGGATTTGAAGGAAAAAATAATCAAGCGGCTAATATAATTTTCTCTATGAAAATTCTCAGCTATGCTCCATCCTGCGGTTTGGTAAGAAGTTTGGTCGGTCTGGATTGGCTTACATCCATACTATGTGTGCCTTTGAAGTCGTTGTCAGTATTTTCTAAATGGTTCAAAACTCATAGAGGAGTCTTCCATTCAGTGCTACGGCTACTCACGCGAGTATCCATTTGGATGGGTGCTTCCCTTGTTCCGATGCTTTCATCAAAGTGGCCTCACTTTCTACATGGGCCCAAGCCCAATAAAATGATTAAATTCGGACCATCCAGTTTTGCGGTCCAGGCACGCCGATAGCCACTAGCTGAACGGTCTGGACCACACGTGCCGGGCATAGTACCGTTTGGAGGGATTGACGACTCGTCCGAGTCAACTCAGATTCTGTTGAGTCCAATCAAGTTTGTACCACCATCAGTAATGAGAATACATGGTGACTGGTCCATCCTTATGCAGGTTAGGGCACGTTTGGACGGGTGGATGGAAAGGGATTGATTAGTATTAGGGTGGATGGCATGGATTTCAAGGTAATGATGGTGTTGTCATTGGGATTGAATAGTATTAGGGTGGATGGCATGGATTTCAAGGTAATGATGGTGTTGTCACTGGATTGTCTTAAGATCCATGGGATTACTATATCCCCGGATTGCGAGTTTGTTTGGCACGCCCACCCAATCCTGGGATTAAACCTTCCCATCCCTTCCAATCCCTCGAACCAAACATGTTGGAGGCAAATTTGAGCAGATTAGGGTGGATTGGATGGGATTTAAAGGTAATGATAGTGTTGTCGGTGGATTGCCTTAAGAACAATGGGATTGCTATATCCTGGATCAGATCACCTAGTCTGCTTGGCACGCTCGGCCAGGATTTAACTTCCAATCCCTTCCAATCCACCCGTCCAAACAGGCCCTTAGGCCCTGTTTGGGCAACAGGATTAGAAGGGATTAGGTGGGATTGGATTCATCTGGTTCCGTGCCAATTCCACTCCAAAGCTTGGAATTAGATTGGATGGAATTACATTGGGTCCTGTGCCAATTTCACTCAATGCTAGCAAGTTGTGTAGGTCCCACCCTGATGTGTGGGCTATATCCACACCGTCCACCCATTTTTTGAGATTATTTTAGAGCATGGGCCAAAAATCAGGTAATTCTAAAGCTCAAGTAGACCCACCACTGAAAGCAATGGGGATTGAATACTTACCGTTGAAAACTTCTTTGGGGCCACATAAGTTTTGGATCTACCTCATTTTTCAGCCCATACCATAAAATGAGGTTACAAAACAAATGAACGGTTTAGATATAATACATATGTGTTATTCTGGTAATTTCAAATGATGGTGGGTATATCCATTCAATGTACCACCGTATTACCAACAAAGCAGAGCATTAATCTAATCCCATGGAATCAGGGGACAATCCCTGCCACGGGTAATAATGTTGTTTTTTTTAATACAATCCCCCCTAATCCCTTCTAATCCAGTTACCCAAACAGGGACTTAGGGACCACCACTAAAGATGACAGACAGAAGGGGTGTTTCGTTTTTAGATATGGAATTGCATTTGGTCCGTACAAATTTCACTCAGCCCTGTTTGGCCAGTTGCATTAGAGAGTATTAGGGGGGATGGAATTGCATCTGGTCATGTGCCAATTCCACTCCATGTTTGGAAAAGCTTGGAAGTAGATTAGCTGGAATCGCATTGGTCCTCGTGCCAATTTCATTCAATGTTAGTAAGTTGTGTAGGTCCCACCATGATGTGTGGGCTATATCCACACCGTCCACCCATTTTTTGAGATCATTTTAGAGCATGGGCCAAAAAATCAGGTAGATCTAAAGCTCTAGTGGACCCTACCATAGAAAGCAATGTGGATTTAATACTTATCGTTGAAAACTTCTTTGGGGCCACATAAGTTTTGGATTTGCCTAATTTTTAGGCCTATTTCATAAAATGAGGTTACAAAACAAATGAACAATTTAGATGTAACACATGTGTGTTATTCTAAATAGTTTCAAATGATGGTGAGTATATCCATTCAATATACCACCGCATTACAAACCGAGCATGGAATTTAGCTTATCCCATGGTAACAGGAGACAACCCCTGCGATGGATAATAATTATGTTTTTTTGAATTCAATTCCCCCTAATACTTTCTAATGCAACTGGCCAAATAGGGCCTCAGTGTCTTTGGAAGAATGGAAAAGCTTTGAATTAGATTAGATGGAATTGCATTGGTTTCATGCCAATTCCGTTCAATGTTAGCAAGTTGTGTAGGTCCCACCATGATGTGTGGGCTATATCCACACCGTCCACCCATTTTTTAAGATCATTTTAGAGCAGAGGCTAATAAATCAAGTAGATCTAAAGCTCAAGTGGACCCCACCATAGAAAGAAGTGGGGATTAAATACCTACTGTTGAAACCTTCTTTGGGGCCACATAAGTTTTGGATCTGCCTCATTTTTAGGCCCATGCCATGAAATGAGGTTACAAAACAAATGATCGGTTTGGATATAACACACGTGTTATTCTTAATAATTTCAAATGTTGGAGGGTATATCCATTCAATGTACCACCATATTACAACCATAGCACGGAATTAAGCTTATCCCACGGTATCAGAGACAATCCCCGCCATGTGTGTAATAATTATGTTTTTTTGAATCCCATCCCACCAATACTTCCCAATGCCATGAGCCAAACACACCCTTAGGCCCGGTTTGGGCAACTGGATTAGAAGGGATTAGGTGGGATTGTATTAAAAAAAACATCATTATTACCCATGGCAGTGATTGTCCCCTGATTCCATGGGATTAGATTAATGCTCTACTTTGTTGGTAATACGGTGGTACATTGAATGGATATACCCACCATCATTTGAAATTACCAGAATAACACATGTATTATATCTAAACCATTCATTTGTTTTGTAACCTCATTTTATGGTATGGGCCGAAAAATGAGGTAGATCCAAAACTTATGTGGCCCCAAAGAAGTTTTCAACGTGTAGTATTCAATCCCCATTGCTTTCATGGTGGGTCCACTTGAGCTTTAGAATTACCTGATTTTTGGCCCATGCTCTAAAATAATCTCAAAAATGGGTGGATTGATCCCACACATCGGTGACCTACACAACTTGCTAGCATTGAGTGAAATTGGCACCGGACCCAATGTAATTCCATCCGATTTAATTCCAAGCTTTGCCAAACATGGAGTGGAATTGGCACGGAACCAGATGAATCCAATCCCACCTAATCCCTTCTAATCCTGTTGCCCAAACAGGGCCTTAATGTATTTGTTTAATCTGCACCCTTCATCCATTTTTCCATCTCATTTTAAGGAGTGAGCCCAAAATTGAAGGATATCCGAAGCTCGACCACCATAGTAAAGAGTTTGGAGTTGAAGGGCTAATATGAGCTTGTGATGGATTTATGGGCCATCG
The DNA here is from genome assembly GCA_030180095.1 of Magnolia changhungtana. Taxonomy (NCBI): domain Eukaryota; kingdom Viridiplantae; phylum Streptophyta; class Magnoliopsida; order Magnoliales; family Magnoliaceae; genus Magnolia; species Magnolia changhungtana. The sequence continues at coordinate 1,284,605 of JASAUF010000234.1, read as the reverse complement.
TGTTGAGGAAGCCGGGCGGCACTAAACTCGTGATGTCTTTTCATTTTGGGAAGACAAGGGCATTTAAGGTCGGTTAGTGACGTGTGATTCCTTCTAAGTAACGCTGGGAGGCTTGTTTTCTGCGGATAACTGGCACATGTGTACTGTCACAGACCAGGGAATCAATACTCCAATCTGAAAGGACGTGTCCTCAGACCTAGTGCTGAAACTTGGATACCGGTCCCTATGGATGAAATACGAGTTCTGGTCGGGTCGGGTTGCCAAGGTCTTTGGGCTGGGTTCGGTCCAACCTGATTTGGTTCGAACTCAGTTGGGTCGGGTTGCATCCGTAGAGAGGAATTGTAGTTAGGCACTTCGGGTTTGAATCCCGATCGGGTCAGGCTGTGGATTGGTCCTCTAGGGGCTGGGGTTGACCCTCAGTTCGACCACCCTGCGCCCGGTCTGCACCCCTACTCAGACCCATCCACAGCTATAGAAAACACGTTGGCTGACTCGGAACTTGTCCGAGTCCACTCAGTTCGGTTGTCCCATACTGGGTTCTTGATGTCGAGCGGGTCGCAGACAGTTTCATGGCCAAGATGGATCAGAAAAGGCTCGGTCAACGACAGAAGTGATCCGGACCGTCGGACCTTAGATCAGGCGTATCTCGCAATCCGGAATGAGTTAGCCGACGTAAAATATATGATTTTGGGGTAGAACGAGCTACTTTATCCAACCAACTTTGCTACGCCGGGTTGCAACGCTCGGAATTGCGAAAAACCCCTGGATTGACGGTCGTTTCCCTGCTTTAATTTCGTTTTTACTACAAATAGTAAGTTTTAGTTTGATTATAACTCTTCATCCGTCAGGCTTTAGGAGTTGCGCCCAACGTGAAAAGAGCTTAGAATAATTAGGAGAACAGTTTGGTGAAGCCAAATAGGACACTTACTATTTTTGGCCGAAAACCTTGCGCACTAGTAGACATCACGACCATCTATAAATAATAAGTTTACTATTTACAGTAAGTCGCGGATTCTAGGAGTTTTAGTTGTAGTTTGATTTTGATTTCTTTCCCATTGCTTAGTACCCCTATTTAAAGGGTTGTGAACTCGTTTTTAGTAATCAATTAATCAATTTTAAATTTCTTAGAATTTATTTCTATTTTCTGCTTTCTTTCCTCGTGGATTCGAGAAGTCTCTATGAGGAGTCCAGAGAAGCTCCGTGGATTCGGAGTAGTTATCCTCATCACGTTCATCCCTACGTCAGTTCTGATTTGCAGGGCTGAATGGTTGAGATGCTTCGCCATGCAGGAGCACCTAATATGTGCCAAAGCCACACTTATGTACGGGATCTGGCCGTTGATCATTTGTGTCCATGGTGGATATGCCCTGCCCAAAGTTGAGCGGTCCATTGTGAGGTGCGCCGCAGGTGGTTGAGAAAGTCATAGTCACAGAAATAACAAACAATGGCATGTGTTGTTGCAAAAATCTGGCCTACCCTTTTAAGACCTTCGAATACCTACACATGAAGAAGACGAATGAGACGTTGGCTAGAGCAGGACCCTCCGATGCTAAAATAAGGCTAGGAATCTGGGTTTGATAGTATCGAGGGATTTTGGGTGAGAGATTCTGTATACGTTTTCGTGTAGATGGGCTAGAGACAGTTCTCAATCTCAGGTGTAATCTTTGTATAAATTTCTTAACCGTTACATGGGATTTGCATAGGTGATAACTGTTGACATGGTTGACCTAAGAATCATGCAATGGGTGGTCGAGGCTGACCTGAACTGAGCCCTCGATTAGGTAAGTGTTGAGGTTGAGCTGAGTCGAGCCCTTGACCAATTAGGCTAAGGCCGCTGAGGCTGACCTGAGCCGAGCCCACAATCAATCGGGCCGATCTCCATGGTCGGTTCAGGGTCGACTGATCGTCATTTGGTCATACAAATCTGAATATTCCTCAGAGGTTAAAGAAGCTTGGTAGAAGCTCAAAGAATTCGGTGTCTGCTCTTCTTCGGATCGATCTGAAGTAGACGGTCGTTTAAGAGCCCTTTGGACCAGAAGCGTGTTTGTGAGTCCGAACTTACCCCATGGGTGGTCAGACCATTTTTACCCATAACAGCACACACGTGATGGTCAGTCCAAAGCAGAAGAATGCGATCTGGACCATACATCAAGTTGATATTTAGAATGACATTTTAACATAATCGTCCATTTGATGGACGAAAGTGGATTGGCTAGCGTACCACACACCATTGTTAGCACAAATTACAGATTTCTAATTTCTATATATAAAAAATTGAAATGTTAAGGACAGGCTGAAGTACGTGTGATCATGCTGTCCTTAAATCGTTATTCGTCTCCTTTCAAAGTGATTGAGTCAACTAATAGGTTGCAGGAAAATAGCTTTTAGGATACGATGAGCCTGTATGTGGTTTCGCATTCGGCAAGTATGAAAAACTACCAATGGAATTCTGTGTACACAATTTTATAATTTTTGGCAAATAAAAGAAAATCCCAGATAAGATAAGAGAGAAGATGAGAAAATTGTAAGTGGTTTAAACCACTGCTTTAGTATATTTCTGGAAGACTGCTGGCTAAGGTTAGTATTGAACATTGTTGACTTGATCAAAAGTCACTAGAACTTTTCTTGTGTGGATTGTATGTAAGTGTGATTCGAGTGGTTGGTGATATCCAATGAGCTACTTGGGCACTATTTATATAGTCCATGATTACTAGCCATTTTTTTTATAAGGTCATAACTCCATATGGCCGTTTATAGCGGTTGGTGAGAAACTAGTCGTTATTTGGCTGTTTCTAACTGCTATGCATGTGGTACAACTAGTTGCTGTATCTTGGCCATCTAGACTCATTGGTTAGTTGTTTTATGACGGTTAGACTAGCCACATGCAGCAATTTCTACATGACCTGGTTTTAATACTGTATGTGCAATTATACTTCTCTCAAATGGCTAGTTTTCAGCCTCTATAAAAGACTGACTGATCTTATTTAGACCACTCGCCCACAACACTCCAACTTCCTAACCCATAGCCTCTGTTGCATCGGTTCGTGAGGGAGTAACCCATCTGTGACCCGATGCACACGTGCGAAGTGCGCTAATAATACATTTACAACCACACTGCCTCACATGCCTACGCCCTCGCATCGAACCCACGTGTGCGTGCATGTGTTACAGTGCTTTACACTTGAACACGCAATTTCTAGTACTCCTCGGGTCTACCAAGCAAATAATAAGGTACTCCACACCCTATATATAAACATCAATATAGGGCTATTCCCAAAACACTAAAAACCCAAGTTTTTCAAAAGTATTTTTTATATACATATGTAAATTTTTTATTTAAAATATTTTTAATCAATATTTTCACAACAATCACCGATCTGGATGGTGTGGGTACATGTCGTGCGAAGACAAGCGTTACCGTTCCTCGAGCTTCAAGTTGTACAAATGGGGAGATCAAAGTTACATAGCCCCCAAAATGATGTATTTATTATATCCACACCATTTATCCATTTTGCGAGATCATTTTAGAGCACAACCTCAAAAACAATTCAAATACAAATCTTAAGTGGACTACACCACAAATAGAAGTGGGGACAATGATTCTCACCATTAAAACATTCATAGGGCCCACCATAATGTTTACTTTTCATCCAATCTATTCATAAGGTCACATAGACTTGGATGAAGTGGAAAACCAGAAATCATATTGATCCAAAACTTCTGTGACCCCTAAAAGGTTTCAATGGTAGACGTTCATTTCCCCACTGCATCTTGTAGTGTGGTCTCCTTGATCTTTAGATCCGCCTTATTTTTTGGTTTAAGCCTTACCACGAGCTCGCCAAATGGAAGATGCCATTATTCCCATAGTTCCTTATGGTGTGGTTGACTTGATCTTTGAAAAAACTTCAATTTTTGGCTCATGTCCTAAAATGAGTCGGCAAAATGGATGAACATTGTGGATAAAACATGCACATCATGGTGGGCACCACAGAATCTTTACATCATGGAGCTGCTTGGTGTTGGATTCACCATGCAATCTGTGTTCATTTTTACCTAAGAAACTTAGGGCCTGTTTGGCCGGGCAAATCCTATGGGATTAGGAGGGATGAGATGGATTTTAAGGTAATGATGGTGGTGTCAGTGGATTGGATTAAGATCCATGGGATTGCTATATCGCGGGACAAGTTCACTGGGTCTGTTTGGCACGCCCGACATATCCCGGGATTTTACTTTCCAATCCGTCCAACCAAGGGATGAGATCAATTTTAAGGTAATGATGGTGATGTCAGTGTTGGGAATTTTTGGGGATTTTGGCCTGCGGAATCACATAGATCTAGATCTAGGATAGCAATCCAATGGCACCAAGCATACAAGAGAACACACAGATTTAACGTGAAAAATCCTTTCGGGAAAAAACAACGGCACAAAGCGACAGAATTCTACTATGAAAGCATCAATTACAAAGAGAGAGGACTTACCCGATTCGAACAACCTCGAATCTCACCCTTGCTACACCCTTTGATAACCCTAGAATCCTTTAGAATACCTTTAGGAAGCCTTAGCATCGATCCGTTTTTTACCGAAAGGGTTTTTCACGTTTAAAAAAAAAATTCATGTTAAATTTATGTATTCTCTTGTATGCTTGGTGCCATTGGATTGCTATCCTAGATCTAGATCTGTATGATTCAGCAGGCCAAAATTCCCCAACAAGTGGTATCAGAGCAATTGTTGGGCATAGATCTGAATCTGAGGGATTAGTAATAATGGCGAGCACCAGGTATGAGATCGTGAAGTACTCAGGGAAAAATAATTTTAAGTTATGGAAGATCAAGATGATGAGTTCCTTAATTAAGCAAGGCGAATATGGTGCTCTTGAGGAGCGGAAGTCCACTATGACTGATGATGAGTGAAATACTCTTGATAAGAAGGCTTTATCATCGATCCGTTTATGTCTCACGAATAAGGTTCTCTACAACGTCATGAGGGAGAAAACTGCGGCTAAGTTATGGGCGAAGTTAGAGGATGTTTATGCGAAAAAATCCTCTGAAAATTGCCTGCACTTGAAGTGGCAGTGGTATAACTTCAAGATGGCAGAGGGTGGAGATCAAGAGGCTCACATCAGTAACTTTAATAAATTGGTTTGCAAATTGCTGGATATGGAGGAAGTGATAAAAGATGAAGAACAGACGTGTATGTTGTTCAATTCTCTCCTGGCGTCTTTTGAGGCATTCAAGAACACTATGTACAGCACGATCAAAACCCTGAGTGTCGATACCGTTATCTCGGCTCTTCAAAGGAAGGGTATGAGACAACTAAACAGCAACATGGGGACGTCTTCTGATGCACTGTTTACAGTGGGTAGTAATTCTGGATAAGGTACAGGTTCTTCAGGTTCTAGATCCAAATCCAAGGGCAAGGGCAGAGGAAAGGTAAAGTGCTGGAACTGTGGGAATGAAGGACATGTGAAGAAGGATTGTGGAAATCCTAAATTGAAGAGAGAAGATTTTGAGGCTTCGTACAAGGAGGCCAATGTTGCCACGTAAGATGGATTGAATGGATGTGATGGTGATGTTTTGTTTGTGTCTTCACTCAGACGGTCATACGATGATCGTAAGGGCGAGTGGATGCTAGACACAGGGGCATCTTTTCACATGACTCCTCATCGTAGTTGGTTCACCAGCTACAGGGAGTGCGATGGTGGACAAGTATTTATGGACAATGACATTACCTGTAATGTTGTGGCTGTTGGTACGGTGCGCATCAGGATGTTTGATGGGGCGGAGCGTACCTTGACTGATGTCAGGCACGTTCCTGATTTGAAACAGAATTTGATTTCTCTTGGTGTGCTTGAGGTAAAAGGATGCAAGTACACAGGTATTGATGGTGTTCTTAAAGTATCTAAGGGGGCACAGGTAATCATGAAAGTTCAACGACTCGGTAACTTGTACAGGTTGATCGGGAGCACTTCAAAAGGTGAAGTTATTGTGGATGTAGTGAATTCCACCTCTGCACGTGTGTGGCATGTTGGGCATGGCCATATGAGCGGGCAGGGCAGGAAGGCTGAGAAGTGCAGACAGGGATACAGAGCAGGTGGAGCAGCCACCTGTGAGAAGAATTACACGACATGATCGCAGGATGTTGGCGAGGTACATGGACGACTCTAATATCGCAGGAGATTCATCTTCTATTCAGATAGCTCTAGGTGAGCCTGGTGCTGAAAAGTGGAAGGTGACTATGGGTGATGTGATAGATTTGTTGTACCAGACCGATATATGAGAGCTGGTGGAGCTTCCAGTGGGCCGGTGAGCGGTTGGATGCAGGTGAATTTTCAGGAGGATACAACATAGATACAGGGTGATGTTGGTAGTGAAGGGTTATGCTTAGAGAGAAGGGATCGGCTTCTCAGAGATATTCACGCCGACGATATAACAGGTATCTATTAGATCCGTGATTGGTGTTGGTTGACCAAAGTGATCTTGAGCTTGTGGAGTCTGCACTTCTGTAAGGGAAAGTGAAGAGCAGACTTACATGAAGCAACCAGAGCAGTTCGAAGTTAAAGGGGCTGAGAAAAGACTTTACAGGAGGTCGTGGTTCGACTTGTCGCCTAGGCAATGGTTTGATTCCTTCATGATGAGTCAGGAACTGATGACATGTGGATCGCCAATTATGACATGTCTGAAATCAGTGTACTGAAGACTTAGTTAAGTAGGACATTCAGGATGAAGGATCGAGGGGGCTGCAAAGATGGTTCTCGGCATTGAAACTGAAGGAGGAGTCGGCTTTGGTAATCACAGGAGAAATACCTTATGTGTAGGTATTGATCAAGTGTGTGATGGGCCAAGTAAAGCTGGAGAGTGTTCCCTACGCATCTCTCCTCAAGTTTTTCTCAGGACATGTCCCAAAATAGATGAGGAAAAGCAGGATATCTCATGAGCCTTATTCGAATGCGGTTGACATTGTATGCCATGGTCTGGATTAGACCGGTTATTTCACAGGTTATCAGTGTTGTGAGCAAGTACCTCGGTAAGCAATATTGAGTAGCGGTGAGATGGTAAGAAGACTACGTCTTTCTTTCTTTTGGGAAGATAGGAGCAAAGGTGGTTGGGCATGTGGATTTAGATTCGGCAGACATGATCAACAAGAATGTTCCTGCAAAGAAGTTTAAGTTCTGTGTAACTTCTCTGGGCTTGACGATGGTAGAAAAGAAGGACGGAGTGTACACGAGAAGCTATGATGTAATGCAGAGATAAGAGAAGAGGTCAATGAGTTACACGGTTGAAGATTGAAGACTTGGTGGAGATTGTTAAGAGAAGTCTTTAATCTGAAGTTTTTGAAGTCGTTCGATCGGTCGTGGGACAGCCACAACTGGTCGTGGGAGGCGCTCGACCAGTCGTAGGTTCGAGTCTGAGCACGACTCAAAGTACAGTGACATTGTGTTGTTTTTCTCCGAGGTCTACGACCAGTCATAGGAGAGCTACGACTAGTCGTAGGTTACGCAGATTCGTTTCCGAATCTGGTGCGGACCGTGGATTTTGGTGTCGCCTTTCGCAAGGGTGCGAAAAGGAAGTTTCCTAAACTATAAATAGGGGTCCCTAGGGTTATTCTAGGGCATGCTAAGGCTTTCTAAAGGTATTCTAAAGAGTTCTAGGGTTATCAAAGAGTGTAGCAAGGGTGAGATTCGAGGTTGTTCGAATCGGATAAGTCCTCTCTCTTTGTAATTGATGCTTTCATAGTGGAATTCTGTCGCTTTGTGCCGTGGTTTTTTTCCAAAAGGATTTTCCACGTTAAATGTGTGTATTCTCTTGTATGCTTGGTGCCATTGGATTGCTATCCTAGATCTAGATCTGTGTGATTCCGCAGGCCAAAATCGCCAACAGTCAGTGGATTGTTTTAAGATCCATGGGATTGCTTATATCCTGGGATAAGTTCACCGGGTTTGTTTGGTTCGTCATGCATATCCTAGGATATCGCGATCCCATCCCTCCTAATACCATGGGATCGGTCCTGCCAAATTGGCCCTTAGGTAAAATTTTTGTACTTTGAGCAATGTCACAAAAAAAACATTAAAAAAATTCACCCCACTGAAACTTTGTTTTTGTCTTATTAAACTCTCTTTCTACATGCATAGCTACAACCAGACCTACAGATGTCACAAAGAAATTAAGATCGCCATACCGAACTTTGTTTTTACCATATAACTCTCTCTGCACATGCATGTTTAAGCACCTACCTCCTGTCTTTGTAGCCTTCACCCTTTCCCACCTCTCCCTTTTCCTATTCAGCTAGCACATGCCATACCCTGTTGCATGTAACAAAAATGCAACTTACTTGTAGACATCCCAATATATTACAATTAGAAGCAATTGCCCTTTAGCAATTGGATTTATTATTGTTTTTTTTAAGACCTAAACCATTAATTTAATAGGGCTCCTTCACATATATCAAGTGAGAGTAATAATGCTACATATTTACATATATAAAGTGAGATCCAAATGAGAATAACAGAAAACCTCTCACAATGAATAAATATTTCAAATCTTTGATCGCGGAAGGATCATTTATGTTAAGGGCTGTTTGGTTTTCTAGTTTTCTATGAAATGTAAAGTAAATGAGTTATTATTATTATTTTAAGTGTCTGCTTAAATAAAAATTACCAGTAATAAATTGAGAGTCACCTATACTTGTTAAGGAAGTAGGTAAAGTAAATTATATTATTTTTATTGTGATTTCAACCAAACATTACAACAAAATCATCATTGATTTCAAATATAAGTGATGTCACAACATAATTACAAGGGTGGTAAATAATTGTTAATTTTTTACAGTCATTTATCATTATAATTGAAAAACAAAATTGCCTCTTAAACCGAATAACTTTTAAAATAATATTATTGAGAGCTTTTATTTACTGTCCTTCCCACTTGAGCGTTGGATCTACTTCTTTTTTGTGCTCATAATTTAAAATGACTAGAGAAAAGAGATGGAAAGGGTGATAAACCGATACATCAAGATCTGTGACCCGTTCATGGCTAGAGACAGGTGTGGAAGGATAAGGGCGTGTTTGGACGGGCCCATCCCATGGGATTAGATTGTATTAGGGTGGATGGCAGGTAATGATGGCTGCGTCAATGGATTGTTGGCCATAAACCCATGGGATTGCTATATCCAAGGAATTTATCACCGAGTATGTTTGGCCCGCCTGGCCAATCCCTTCCAATCCATCCACCCAAACATGTCCCAGGCAAAACAGATGGGATTAGGAGGGATTAGGTGGATTTCAAGGTAATGATGGTGATGCCAGTGGATTGCTGGCAATCCCATGGGATTGCTCCAATCTAAGTAGAAGTAATCCCATCCAATCTGCCCGGCCAAACAAGCCCTAACTAAGCTTTTAGGGCCCGTTTGGCCGGTCGGATTGGAAGGAAATGAATGGTATTGGAAGGGATTGGAAGTCAAATCCCGAGATTGCCCTGGCGTGCCAGACAGAGTCAGTGATCTGATCCCAATCTCATGCATCTTAAGACAATCCACTGACAATACCATCATTACCTTTAAATCCCATTCAATTCACCCTAATCATTTCTAATTTGCCTGGGACATGTTTGATTTGAGGGATTTGAAGGGATGGAAAGGTTTAATCTCGGAATTGACTGGGCATGCCAAACAGACTGGAGACAGCAATCCCATGGATCTCAAGAGAATCCACTGACAACACCATCATTACCTAAGGGCCTGTTTGTTTTTCAGAGAAATAGGAAATGCAAGGGAAACGGTGATTATTACGATTTCCTGCGTTTGAAAACTCACAGTAGTTTGTGCCAGTGAAATTGGTTTAACGGATGTAATTTTAATTTATTTACTGCAAGGTAATGCGTATGATATATCCATTCCGTCAGTCTGTTTTATTACAATATTTTAGAGCATGAGACAAAAAATGAAAAAGTTCTAACACTCAAATGGCCCACGCCAAAAGAAATAGTGGCCCTACAAAGTTTTTAACGGTAAGTATTCGATTTTCTTTTTTGTATGACGTGGTCCACTTGAGTATTGGATATGCCTCAATTTTTTACTCATGCTATGAATTCAAATGTAATAATGGATGAACGGTGTGGATCAGCGAAATGCATCAAAGTGGGACCTACAGATATTTTATAATATTCTTGATTTTTGTGTCAAAAAGTAAGCAGTCATATCAGGATGCTGTGAATTTACGGGGAAATAATCATCACTTTATTACACGCAATTTACCGTTTCACCGAAAATCAAACAGGCCCTAAAAATCCATACCATCCACCCTAATACCGTTCAATCCCTTCCAATCTACCCGGCTAAACCGGCCCTTATTTACATCTCGAACCATTATATCTGAGCTTTTATTTACTGTACTTCACACGTACGAGCTTTTATTCACTGTCCTTTACACGGATAAAGCGATAGTTTTCATATAAACGTTCTAAGTCATTGGGAGGATGACCCATTCAAACGCTACGGATTCTCGGGGCAGAGAGCCCTGCTCTCTATTATTTTTGAATTACGTCCTCAGTCACTTCACTCAATCTCAATCCCATCTTCTTCTGCCCAAACAAGCTTCCGTGAAATGCGGGCAATCAAAAGCTGCTGACGATAGAGAGAGAGAGGGAGAGGAGGGAGAGAGCGTTGTCAGAATCCGTCTTGCCTCGCTTCCCGAAAATGTGAGTAAGAAACTAGCTTTTCTTTTGCAGCTTACACTTGTTTCCATTTCCGGCAATTGGGGCCCATCGGGTAATCCAAACCGTTGGCCTGTAGTGTCCCACTTTTGATAAAGTATTCCTTGAAATGCTCCACTACATGCTCTCGGATCATTTTAAGTTATAATGCTGCTGGATGCGTTGGGGGCAGTTGGACAATCTGATCCATTGATCTAGACCGTTTAGTATGCCCAGTGCATGGCTTATGTGCGACCCAGAAAAAATCAGACCGATCTGACATATATTAACCATTTGACCAGTGGAATTCAATATAGATGGTCAAGATTGTTTAGACAAAAATAAGTCCAATCAACAATTTAATCCTTTTATTTGTTAGTAACCATCACGGATCATCGATGATTCTAAAGTATGGCTTTTGTTGGGCAATCATAACCATCCCATCCATATATCAAAGGATGGCTATAGAAAATAAGGCCACTAAGGATGTATTGGACCGTCCAATCAGTGCAATTATTTCATGGTATTCGTTGAAATGTGTTATTGATTTAATGGTCATTTTATATCAACTGATTGGACAGTTCAAATGAACAGATGCAACTAAGGAGTACTATAACTTGTAAGTGAGATACCCACAAGCGTTTCTTGTTTTCTATAAAAAGTAAGATGGTGAATGATCCAATTTTGAATGGAAAAATCAGATGGTTGCTATTACGCTTGAAGTGATGTCCAAGAGAGGAATGCTTCAACTTAAAGAAGTCTCATGTTTAAACGGTTGGACCATAAGTAATTAACGGTCCACACAACCAAAACCCTCCAACCTTTCACGTGTTTGTGTGCGTCCGGGCAATATCCAATCCATATAATAAGTTGTGCCCAACATAAAGATTGCCTTAAACCAGCCACATATATATACTCATGGAATGAACCACATTTGTATTTTGCTATTTATCAATGGCTAAACATGATTTTCCATATGGTGTGGCTCACCCGATGAGCAGATGGGGGTGATTTTTATAATACGTTGATCTCATATGTCAAGCTAACTTATAGGAAGGATTGGATGTCACATTTACTTTTAATAGGTTGGAATTCATCCACTAGGTGGACCATAACTAGTGGTCCAACCTGTTGGACCTGGAACTAATCTTCAATCCCCAAAATTTCACTGAATGTATGTAATTTCGGGTATCTAATAGATGGTTGAAAATAAAATGTAGTAAACAATTCAAATTCAATAAATAATTGTCCACTAACCAGAGATTTAATGTCTAATCAATCTAATTTTGTGATGATCTCTAATCAAACTCAACAAAATGACACATATACAGTAGAGCGCTTGCTTTTGCACCATTGGGTGCGCTGAGTATGCATACATTGGTCCTGAAACACTGAAAAGCCATGACCATTTAGGCTCTCTGAACATGTGGAACTAATGGGACATTTTCTTTCCAGGTGCTAGCCTGAAAGCTGAAGCGGCCTGACCCAGACCTATTTGGGCTAAGCTCAATTTGGACAGCTCAAAAATGGATAATCCACCAACTGGTGAGTCATGGGCCACGATAAGAAATGAATTAGTTCATTGCGGCTATGAGCTACCCCTATTGTATATCTGTGATGGCAATGCAGCAGATTTCCACAATATTCTGCATGGTTTGCAACTTGCCAGGCTCAAGTATCAGGCCCGTTCGATGCTTGGGAACTGATCATTGTCATCATAGCACTTCAGCATAGATTTTTCTGAAATTTTAGTTGTATATATGTGTCTTTTTTGGAAAGAAAGTATGAAAATGCAACTTTAGGAGAAAATGAGGTGTGGACAGATCAGAGGTGGTACTGTGAATGCTGATTTTGGACGGACGACTGAGGTAAGCACGAATCCTATCAGGCATTTGGTAAGAGGATTTCAATGACTTACTGCTGTATTGCATGCTGGGTTTTTGGGTGGGTTTCTCTGCGAGAGCCAGCCTGACAAATATTGTGAGTGGAACATGGGCAGGAATCTAGTCTGGTTTTACAGGCTTCCAGCTAAAGACAGGCAGGTGGCTGGCCATGCATGCAAGTCAGTAATCATGAGTTAACTATTGTTAGTCCTGCATCCACCTATACACCCAGCCACACGTGCTACTTACTAGGGAGCGGATTAGGTGTTACTCGGATAATGCCAGATGCTAACCTTACTGCGTGGGGTCCACCTTGATTTTTTGAGTATCAATGCCATCCATCAGTTTTTCTAGCTCATTTTAGGACGTGGTCCCAAAACTTAAGTAGATCGAAATCTCAGGTGGACCACACCACTGGAAACAGTGGTGAATGACCATTAAGAGCTTTTAGTGGGCCACAGAAGTTTGGATCAAGCAGGTCTTTTCATTTCCCGTCCATCCAAGTCTGGTTGGCCTTATCAACGGGTTGGATGGAAAATAAACATTATGGTAGGCCCTAAGAGGTTTTTAATGGTGAGCTTTCAATCACCATTGTTTCCTGTGGTGTGGTCCACCTGAAATTTGGATCTCCTTAATTTTTGGAAAAACGTACTTAAATAGGCTGTAGAAACGGATGGACAGCGTGGATATACAACAAATCATCAAGGTGTCCCACGGTAAGGGTAACAACAACTAAATTATTACCGGAGCTGTGTATCTAATGGGCCCACCGTCTGGGTGAACTGACAAAATATTTACATTTTTAATACGGAAAAAAGTACGGTCTGAAAAACTGGATCTTTCGCGTGTAACCTACTTGATATCTTACCATCTGATCTTTTGGTCAGACGATCTATAATCTTTTTTCCAACCGATAAACGGATTGGATATCATACGCATGTGCCAGGTTCGCACGTGTTTCATCGAGTATAGGTGCGTGTGTAGTTAGCAAACGTCATCACATTAATACACTTATAATCTTCATACAACGGGAGAAAAACCAAATAAAAGAAGCCAGCGATTATTTCCACCCAGGCCTGCTCTCGTAGTCCGCGGATTACTGAAGTGAATAGAATTCATACATAGTCCACTAGTGATCGGAACCGTTCAAGAGGTAGCCCTACCATGATAGGCCATGGGATAAGCATGAACTGCTACAAACGATCCCACCCACTCGATTTCTAACATATAAAAAATCTCTAATAGTCAACCTCTTCCATTGAATGAATGGTTAGGATCTTCCCTACAGGAAATAGCACCGGCCATGGCCTCTCTGTGGTATTGCCTAAGGCGGATTTTCACTTCAGTAATCCGAGGACTGCCAGTTTTTTTTTTCTATTACTTATTCCATTTCTCTCCTCTTGTGTAATCTGCACCGTCAGCTTCAAAGGCCCACATGGGAAAAGCCGTTCCTGGGCGACTTGCAGAAGAGGATTTCCCAAATCTCGGAAAACGCCTCTACAATCACGCGGTGGTGGGCCTGGGAATTCAACGACAGGAAGCAGTGCAGGAGCTGCTCCAGATCCCCCTTGTCGTACATCTCCTTCTCCAGGATCATCTCCAGCATCGACCGCCTGAAATCTCCGTACGGATCATCCGACCTCTTCACCACCGCAAAGCTCTCCCTCACCTTCCCCTCGACACCGCACGGCATCAACCGCCGGAAAACTGACACTCTCCCCGGCGAGTCAGTTTCCGGCGTCGGAAAAGTGTGTATATTGCCGCTTTTCTTCTTGAGGGGTTTTACCCTCTTGAAGCCCTTCTGCGGCGGTTTCCGCTCCTGTATCGTTTTTAAATTGGAGCTGAAGTCCGAGAAGGAATCATCCGAGAAGCTTCTAGAAGATGAGACGAGCGTCTCGGTTTCACCATATTCGTTGTGGTAGAATCCGTCCTCTTTTTCGGTGCTGCTGAACCAACCGCTGTGGTCGAATGAGGAGGTGCTGATCCTTACATTGGAGCGGCTCTTCTTCTTCTTCTTCTTTTTCTTGAGCTTTTTCATCTGGCGTTTGCTTTTCTCCCTGCCGTTTCTAGTCCCGTCAGTCGTGGCGGAAGGGAAGGAGGAGTCGTCGGAGGAATCGATGGTGGAGATCTTGTGGCGACGGTTGGGGACTTTGGCGATGACGTGCCATTTCTCGTCCTTCTGCCATTGGAAGTCCGCGGATGGGGAGTTGGTGAGGATCGGACGGTTGGATTTGGAACGGCAGCCGCAGCCGATGGAGACGATGGCGGATGACACGTGGCCTTTGAGAGAGGGAGGAGTGGGTGGTGGTGGCGCCGGGAAGTTGAGATCGAAGGCCTTGGGATTGACGGGGGAGAGGTGGAAGATGGCGGGAACAGGATTTTCTGGGAGCTCCTTGGAGCGGCACGATTGGAAGGATGGTAATACTCGAGAGATTCGGAGCTTGAAACGTTTCGCCATTCTCTCTCTCTCTCCCTCTCTCTCTCGTGTTTTTTTCCTTTCTCTACTGTGAGGCGGGGGTTGGATAGATATAAGAGAGAGAGAGAGAGAGAGAGAGAGAGAGAGCCGGCAATGGACTGTTGACGCGAGTTTCGTGCAATCCCTATTACACGTGTAACCCAAATCTCTGTGGGGCCACTGCGATGTTCGTGTGACATCCAATCCGTCCAGTCAACCAGTTGAAAATGAAACATATTCAAAATTCAAGTAAGCAACGGAAAACATTCGGAATAGAAACTCCGACCATTGATGTTTATTAGGGGTCGTTTGGCAGCGTGTATAGGAGGGGACTGGAGAGGATCAGAGGAATTGCCAATCCACCGGGTTTCCACTCCCCTCTTTGAGGGAGTTTGTAATCCACGGTGAGAGCTTGGATTACACCTAAAATCATTTCAATAGTCGCAGGTGTAAATGCATGTCACGGTACATTATTATTCTATTGGGCACATGGCCCACTAACAATGATCAGCACCGTCCAAACATTGTTCATGTAGGTCAGCACCATCCAAACATTGTCCAGCACTGGCCAAACATTGTCCATATTAATCAACAATTAAATATCGTTGGTTAGTCACTCAGACATGATCTTGTGCTTGCCGTCCATCCGAGGCTTGGAATTTCATCATTTTCAGATAAAGCATATATTTTAGTGGGCTTATCACAACCATAGTGTTAAAAATTATATATATATATATCACTAATTAGGGATATTAAAGTTAATTTAATAATTAAATTCAAACCCCATAAATATATCATTTATAGGTATTTTTGAATTAAAGTTGATTCACACTCCAGGGTACCAAACGTACGGAAAGGCTTGCCAATCTAGGAGGTTTCCAATCTTAGGGGTTGCGAATCCGGGGGAAATCCACGCTCCCAGACAGGCCCTGGGAGCCTCGATTCAGAACCCCAGTTTGAAATCATTACATTCTATTTGGCACCCCTATCTTTAATCCAAAAGGTGCTTTGCACCGTATATTTAAAGGGTTTGAATTTAATTAGTAAATCAAGTTAATAGTTCTAATTAGTGAACTTATATAATGTTTGAAATGCGATAAGTCCTCTCAAATATATACTCTGCTTGAAAAAGATGAAATTTCAAGTCTCACATGGGTCACTAGCATGAGATAATATTTGAGGGACTAACCAACCATTTTTGGCCGTTGGTTCAAATGGACAATGTTTGGATGGTACTGATCATCGTATTAAAGTAAATATAGTGATGAAATTTATAGTCTAGTTATTTTTGAATATCATTAGTGGGCCATGTGCCCAATATTTTAATAATCTATTTATACACACATTGCACATGCGACTCTTGTAAGGATTTTAGACTTAATCCTATATTTTAAACCTTTCTTTGTGGGGAAAATCCCAGTTAATTTATGATGCAATCCTCTCAGATCCCCCAAATCAGGATGTAAATACAGAAATCATCCTGAGACAGACGTATGTGGCCCATATAACGTTTTAATGGTAGGCATAAAACCCATGCTGTTTCTTGTGACGTCGCCCAGTTGAAATTTTTTTTCTATCTTATTTTTGGGTTTACATTATAACATCGTCTGGAGAAGCTGATGGACGGACTGGATTTAACATGGACATCTCTGTGGGCCATACAGAGAGTTCTTTTGTTGCACGCGCTCATGCAACAGGAGTTACACGCAACATAAATCCCGGACTGCCTGCTGCGGGAATGGATTGGCTACTCGCCCTGACACCAGCCCCGTGGCTGATGGTCGGTGATCTGTGGACCCACCATGATGTATGTATTTCATCCCTTCCGTTCATCCTTTTTTAAAGATGATTTTAGGCTATGTCCAAAAAATGAGGAGGCGGGATCCTCTGTTATCGGGTCAACAGGAATTTACTGTTACCCTAGTGGTTTGGCGTCCGAAGCTTCTTTTTTTTAATTTTTTCAGTGAGTGTTGACGTGGACCAACAAGGATTGGGGTAGCAGGATATCTCTTTTGACCTGATAACAGAAGATCCGGACTAAAAAAGGAGATATAAGTCTCCGTTGTACCACACCACGTTACAGGAAAACAATAGTCATTGGATATCTATTGTTTAAATCCTATTAAGGCCCACTGTATTGTTTATTTGATATCTAATCTGTTGATTAGGTCATAAAGACCCAGATGAAGGAAAAAAATAACGAATATCAGCTTGATCCAATACTTTTATGGGCCCCAAAAAGTTTTTAGTGGTTGATGTTCATTCAACACTGTTTTATATAATGTGGTCCAATTGAGATTAGGATATATCTCATTTTTTGTATAATACCATAAAATGATTTAGAAAAATAGATGGATAGCATTGATAAAACACATACATCATGGTGGGGCCCACAGAGCACCGACTACCAGCCATTGGCCGGTGGCCGGGGCAGTAGCCAATCCGTTTCCACCTGCTGCTGCTTCGAGGACTAGCCAAGCGCCTATTGGCTGTAGGCCCTGCAACGCAGTCATTTCATGCGAGTTTCGCGCGGCGTCATGTCTTCTCGTGTCAAAGACGATTTCCCCGCGCCTCGATTTTGGCGGCACACGCGCGAGATCTGGGACACTCAGTAAGTGGACCCACCTTTCCCGTGGCCCATACGCGAATTGCCTGTGCCCACCGCCAACAGTAACTTTCGTCATCTTCGCCGCTCATCTAAGGACATGAGTCGGATTGCGTCCTACCCCGCCCAGACAGTAATCTGTCCGGCAGGGCTCTGTGGGCCCACTGTGATGTAAATATTTTATCCACGCCGTTCATCGCTTTTATCAGATCATTTTAAAGTATAATCCCAAAAATGAAGCAGGTACACAGTTCCGGTGGACCACACCAAAGGAAGTTGCAGTGATAATGACACCCACCGACGAAACCTTTAACCGTGATGTTTTTTTAGCATAAAAACAAATATCAGCTTGATACAAAACTTCTCCAGCTCCCATGAAGTTTTTAATGGTGGGATTGTCCACTTAAGATCTCTACCTGCCTGATTCTTAGGATCAAACCTTAAAATGATCCGATAAAAACGATGAACGGTGTGGATAAAACACTTATTACATCACTGTGGCCCCGACAGAGCCCTGCCCGGACGGATTACCGTCCCGGCGGGGGTAGGACGCGATCCGCGTCAGTCCAAAATCGAGGCATATGGAGAGTTTGGGTGAGGCAGACCGCAGGGAACCGTTGGGATTGAATGCCCACCGTTAATACCTCGATAGGAAATGGATTAGGCTAGTATTTATGTTTTCAATTCATCTCAGTAGGCATAATCTCATGAATGGTTAGGATGGCATAAAAAATTTCAATGGTGTGTGTTTCCATTCCCAATAGCTGTGTCACCGAACACGGATTAGCTCCGACCCAGGTCCAGCGAGTGGGTGCCACCTGGGTCGTGGGGCCCACCTCAATGCATGCGATGTATATGGCCGTCCATCTGTTTTTCAACCAGCCATTTATGGTTTCCTTCATCCAGGTCTGTATGGGCTTATCAACGGGTTGGATGACAAATAAATGTTACGTAGATCCGGTCGCAGCTAATCTGCGTCCTCGATTTGCCTACGTGCTAATACGAGGAGTAGAATTTTCTGGATGGATCGGACTTCCAGAGATACTGTTTGGGGTCACGGGAAATTCATGCCTCCACTCCATTGAGTAGGCCAAATCCGCTCGAAGACATCTGACGGTCAGGGAAAAGACAACACCAAAATCTCTGACAACACACTGGCGGCACACCCTTATATATAACTACGCCTGTTACCTTCTATCCTTGAGTCCAGGTAACAAGTAAAAAATATGTGCAATCCACAGCTCAGGTGAACCATACCACCAGAAATAATTGTACGTGTTGTATGGATTTTATGATCTACACTGTCCATTCATTTTGCCATATCATTTCAGGACATAAGATAAAAAATTTAGTTAGATCTAAAAGCTCAATTGAGCCACACCACAAAAATCAACAATGATTATTACTCCCACTGTTAGAACCTTTCTAGCATCCACTGTAATATTTATTTGCCATTGAACTTGTTAAAGGTCACGTAAACATAGATAAAGGGAAAACACAAATATTAGATGAGGACATCTGTGGCCCCTGAGAAGTTTTCAATGGTAGGGATTTAATCTCCTCAAATGGTCCATTCGAGCCTTGGGTCTACCTCACTAATTTTAGCTTTATACAGCAAAATAGGTGTATACTAAGAATAAAACCCATACATCATGGTGGCCACTTACAGCCCCTGCCCAGGCCAAACTCGTGTCAGGCGTGGTAATACCTCATCTGTCTCTCAAATAATAGGAATGAGATGCCAATACCAACTATAGAATTTTGTGCAGAGCTACTATAGCATTTATCATTTAGCAATCCCACTAATTAGGTGTAACTCATCAAGGATAGATAGACTTATTAAAGCTTTTAAGAGTAGTTTTGCATTATTTTCATTGTCGTGGCCTATCAATGGCTTATCAAGATGATTATCTTATGTAATTGAAGGCAAGTGTAGATTCACACACAAGACATTGTAGATGGTACAAAGCTAGGACATGGTACCCAGCTTAGATGGCCAGACCTATGCTACACTACTCTCAGCTTTTTATTGAAAGCGAGGCGGCAAGACAGCCAACATCTACACTGCAACACCTGTTTTATGCAGCTGGTAAAATACCACAATGGTAAAAATACGGATTTGTGAGGCTCGCCATGCAGTATATGTCAAATCTACTCTGTCCGCAGGTGGGGACCATGAAATTCAAAACTTGGATGGGTCACACCAAAAGGAAATTCTTCATTATGGTGAGTCAGACGTGGTTTTTGTGTATTCCATTTATTTGGAGTGTCATTTCTATTTTTCCCTGTAGTGTGGTCTATATTAGTGGTGGATCTAGCTGATTTTTAGTCCTCGGTTCATCATAAAGGAGCAGAACTAATGGACAATTGGATATATATCACACAGACAACAGGGTGGGCCTACAGACTTTGGTGTTTTATAGACTGCTTAGAGCAGGTTTTGTAGCTGGTTTAGGTCCGGCGGGCATGGTTTGGTGAGCAAGACCACTGGAGATTAAATATAGATTCTGTTGGTTCCAATTTTGGTCGTAATCGTTATATACATGAGAATGCCTCTTTGTGCGCACAAGAACATCTTCACTTTTTCTTTTTATTTTTCTTTTTTTGTTAGTTTCATAGCTAATGTTTTTTTTTTTTTTTTCTTAATTAGAGTCACTATTAGTCAAATGAAACTTTGTAATTTAGGTTGGGTTAGAATTACTTGTGAGTTGAAAAATTGCAAAATTCTATTACTTGTAACTTTTGTGATTGGTCTACACTATAAATTGTAAAGGTCTCGGTTACGAAAAAGGAAGTAATTATGTACTTTTTTCTACTCGTACATCATGTAGTCTCTATTTGAAGAATTTTATAATTTTTTGAAGATTCAACTGAACTTTAGTGTTAATACATTAGGCTATATTTCACAAAATTTTAGGACCCGGAGTAGGTAAAATAAAAAATAGAAAAGAAAAATGTAGAGAAAAAAGAGTATAAAAATTATGTGTGTGGGTAGATGAGTGTTGCAGGTGTCTTGGGATGTGCAGAGTGGAGCACCAGTTGATATAAGATGTGAGAAAAAGAAGTAAAAATCATATATATATATATAAACACACACACACACACCGGATGCTCCCGATTCCAATCCTGTTCATTGACAATGGTATCTTCGTTTGCTTTGATTATTTATGCTTCTTAGTTGGGTAGAATAACACCACAATTACGCTTTTCTTGAACTTGATTTGAGCCAGAGCAGAATCTAGCACACAACTGGGTAATCATGCTCTGACAGTCGGATCACCCCAACTGACCAAACAACTGGATCGGTACTTTCTCACCCCTTCGGATGGTAGCCATGGCCTTCAAATAGACCTTCCATCGATAACCCAGGTACTGGTTATAAACTTATAGATCTTCTTTTTGCAGCTGTGACAAACTCATTAGGTGAAGTAATTATTATGCGGGCCAATAGCGTGTCTTTACACGTGTAGCACCTCAATACCTATTGTATAGCTTTGCATTTTTTTTAAAAAAAATTAATAACCGCAATACATAGAAGTTCTTGGACCCTCAGGGGGTTTGTCTTTCATCAGGTTTGATTGTCATTCAATTGCGTCTGGTGATTGTATCCAAGATGTGCTGGGGACCCTTTCGACCCCATTTCCGTGGACTTTCGGTACCTTTGGGGTCTAATAAATGTGATTTGACTGAAGCTATGCTAGTCCATAACTTTGGGTATCTTGGACAATTGTTCAACATTTGTTTTATATGAGTTGTGAGTACGCCCATCCGAAACATTTATTATTTCTACTCACATGATGACTCTTTCTAGCTGGCCCATCTTGATTTTTAGGCCGTGTTTGGACGGGCACGCTGGATTGTATTAGATGATATTAGGTTGTATTGCACGCAAACCAATGCAGCATGAGTGGGTTGGTAGCAATCCCACTGGATTGTTGAATCCACCGTCCGACCTATGGCCTGTTTGGACGGGCAGCCTGGATGGGATTGGGTTGAGTGCCTGCATGTTTGGACAGGCGTGGGATTGGAAGCAAAACCAACCTCTTCAAGTACAAGTGTAGATGCATTTGCAATGGACAGTTATAACCGTCTCCCGCCAAAATCACACGCCGCGGAACCGGATTGATTACTTCCCCACCAACTGCTACTCCATGGGACCCACCATGATGTACATGTGTCATCCATGCCGTCCATCTAATTCTACAGATCATTTTAGGAATGTCTCTTGTCAAACGTATATAGATTGTAATTTTAAATGGACCATATTACAGAAAACTGTTTTTGAGAGAGCGTCGACCGTTAAAATACAATATCAAGTCCTCCATCATTTTGGATCAAGCTCATTTCATTTTTTTTTTTCATTCATCTGGTTCTGTACGACCTAATCAATCAAGCCATAGTCAGATAAACAGTACAGTGGGTCTTACGAGGACCCAACAGCTAAGTGTCCAATCATTATTGTTTTCATGTGGTGTGGTCCACCTGAAATCAATCCACCTCTCATTTCTGAGATCAAGCCATAAAATGATCGGTGAAAATGTATGAACAGAGAGGATGAAACACATAATGCATGTGTGGCCCACCGATGTATTTCTCGTGAAATTAGAAGAGAAATTGTAAATTGAATCAACAAAAAAAAAAAAAAAAAAAAAACGTAGAAATCAATCTCCAAGTATATCCGCATAAACCACATCATCTGCTAGTGGTGTGATATAGATAGATCCCAAAAAATATGCAGCATGCATGAATAACGATGTGAAAAAACCCCATATCCAACGTTGTTTGGTAAAAAAAGAGAAGAAGTATCAGGTGACACAATAAGACTGAAAGTCATCCGAATATTGCTAGAATTTAAAAATCACAACGAAGGCAAGAAACATGACTACGACGCCAACTACAAGAGCACAAAATATCTCTCCATCCGATCGGGGTAATGGGGGAAGATCAACAGTTGACACGACCCTAGAAACCATGGCTGTCGACCCCTGTGTTGTCGGCATCGTCTGATGGCTGGAGTGTGACGAAGAATGGCAGATGTGACGAAGAATGGCGGATGTAGAGGTCATCAGAAATTCCCGCAACCTGAACCGCATGAGATGCCATGCAAGGTGTTGACGGTGCACATGCCTTGCTGAAGTGCTCGTCCCAACATACCATTGCCTCTTTCCAGTTCCTGAATGCACGGTGTCTCGCTCCACTATACCCCTCTACCTCCACCCGAGCGTCGTCCCAAGATATGTATATGCCTGGCCTACGGCCCACCAAGACAACGTAATACTTATCTTTTACCATCTACAATGACACGGACATAATTGGCACGAGATACGTGTGTTGGAATAAAAATTCACAAACTAAGTGGACATGTAGTATTCTCCTATCGAATAGCATCGGAAAGTAAAAAATAGTAAATGACAACAAAAATCACCTTGTATATACATACCCTTCCAAGCAAGCGGATTGTATGGTCTTCAAGTGTCTTAAGTAAAGAAACTAACCAATAGATGCACGTGAAACCATAAAAGTATAATTGAGCAAATAAAAGTCATGGCCATAGCATAAATGTCATATTTATATATACTACGATGTGTTAGTCCCAAAAAATAAAGCAAGTTATCAATCATCCAAGAAAATCATGAAATTCAAAGTTATTACAGACCAACAAGTAACTGCCAAAACAACAAACCCAGAAATGTTTATGTTCAGATGAATCCGACCCCTCGATCACCAAAGTGGTCATGAAGTGTTTTCTTCAACCAGTCAACGTGACGCTCAGGTCGCAGACTCACAAAAAATGATGCCAAATCATTGTTCCTACTCAAGAGCTGACCAACATCAAAGAACTTTGAGTTGGTCAGGCCCTGGACCTCTTATAGTATTTCAAGTACTTTAGAAGTGTGATTCACTGACTCGCCGAGGCCAAATTTAAGCATTGAGTCGGCCACAGTCATCAGAGAGGCCCCAAGTACGTCGCAAGGACAAGCAGGGCGCGATCGTTTTCTGCCTGCACTCCCACTTTGATTAGCATTAGAATTAGACGTGTGAGTGGGAGTGGTACGTGAGCCGTGTTGTCCAATCGAAGGACTGTCTGGCGAAAATGGCATGGTCCTTGCGGAGTCTGTGACAAAATCATCTGACAGGTTAATTGTATCATCAAGGTCATCATTCAGCTCTCTTCATGCATCATTGAGTTGTTGTTGAAGATGGGATGATGATGGTGATGCGGCTATAGTCCTACTGCCTTGGACAAAACGTCACAATGCCTGGTTCGAACCGACGATAGTTGCAAGATCATCCATTCTCTCAATCCGTTTACTGCGGAGTTTCACCACACGCGGGTGAGACCACAGCCGTACATTAATTAGTAAGTGCAGTAAGAAGTGTATGTACTGATGCGAATATTTGCACTTTATATGGAAAAATTATACCTTGAGATATTCCTCCCAGACTTCATCAGGAGCCGTCACCACCATCTGCTCGTTGTCCCATCCGAACCCGTTCGCCGCCAGCATATCCTTCACTGCAGTGTACTCCCTCTTGTAATACCTTAGTCAGTACTCGATATTCTGCCACTTGAGGACTACATTGGTATGCTTTGTAACGGCGTCGACTGCAATTTGGTACGCCTCACGTTTGAAACCATTATCGCCCCTGCGTCCCAATGCCACTTGTTCCAAAAATATGTCGATTATAACCTGATCCATATCAGGAGTCCATTTTATTTTCGAGGCTCGGGATGCAAGCTCCGCCATGGATTTCATCATCCTCATGCATGGGGAGGATCGTGTGGGCGCCACTGATGTCTTGACCGGTGAATGTGTTGGTGTCGATGGATCACTAGACATCCTGTCTGCCATATCACTTGAATATCAAGTACATATGATAATTTGTATAAATTCAGCCTTAATCATTAAAATATGATCCCTATTTTAAAAGATCGATTATCAAAAACATATCTGCTATCTCCATAAGAGGACTCTACCATCTCAGAGACTGGAAGATTGCAATTCCATGTGTAGGTACGTAACATGATTTAATTAGAAAATAACAGCATGTGAAGGAATTTGTCATCGACAGACATAAATTATCTACTTCTACTATTTTGTTGCGCATCTTCCCACAATCTGGTTGTTATAGCATCGTGCACGTGATTCCAATCATCCTTTTCATGCTGAGATGCTCGCAGTAACCATTGTCGCTCGTCGTTCATTGAACCCTTGTGAGGCGTTGGGTTACTCTCCCCATCAATGGCAGATACTCCAGCGTAGTCCATCTATTCTTGAGATTCTGGTCTAGTACGTATGAAATTATGTAATACATAGCAGGCTATCACAATTTGGATATATGTGTGGAATTCATACTGCACGGCCATCTTCAGGATGAGGAATCTGCCTTTCATAATGTCAAAACAACGTTCAATTGCATTTCGCAATTGTGCATGCCGATAATTAAACAGCTCCTTCATGTTGGCAGGTGCTCTCTCAGTTCGTTACTCCTATAAGTGGTATCGAACGCTCCGGTATGGAGCCATAAAACTGGGTGAATGTGTATAACCGGTATTGACAACGTAATATTTTCCTACACATTTGAATCAAAATCCCATTGAGTTTATAATAACATAAGTCAACGTGATGAAATAGTATGACAAGCTTATAAAAGATAACCAAATACCATGTGGGGCAAGTAAGAGATCATCCGATCAACTCAGAGCGTTGTGTAAGACCCTCGCATCCGATGCAGAACCCTTCCAACCGGCCAATATGTAAATGAAGTTCATATCAAAGGAACACGCCGTCGGTACATTTTGGGAGAGGACTCCCTTCCGATTACGGAAGCTTACATGCTCACCGGCAGACACATGAGCAGGAATGTGTGTACCATCAATTGCCCCCAAACGCAATCCTAGATACATTGGATAAATGTGTGAATGAAGAGTAGTATAAAATACGTATTTAAAAATATGACCCGCTATAATTAATACCTGAAAGTAAGCCGCCCAATTTGGGTTTGTTTGAATCTCAGTTGGAGTCGCTGGTCTCGCTTGTTTGACGAAAATTGGGTACAACGACACAATTGCATCTAAGACACTATAAAAGTGGCGACTGACAGTTTCACCCGATCGAATGAATCTATGACCAATTACGCGATTCCGAACATTGTGCCCCAATGTGTGTAGGAACATTACTAACTGTTCTTCAAGACTCACATGCCGAGTATCACACAGCATGGTCTTCTCACGTAGCTGGGTACATAGATCGAAGAACGTCGCTCGATTCATCCTAAGTTGCGTGACACAATCCCGGTCATTGGCCCTAATAACAGAGTTGATGAACCTGACTCGCTCATCCTCTCCATGACGAGAGGGCTATTTCAGCATGTATTCACGACAATATTCTCCGACTGGTGCCACACAAGCCATCATCGCCCTTGCAACCATGACACGATCCGTATCTTCTCCCGATTCTTCACGCTTCATCGCCAACTGATAACCAATAGCATCAGGTTCGCATACTCAGATTGATTATAATGGGTAGAATTTCTCGCATGGTATGGGGAATAGTGGGTAGTTATAAGTCAAGCAATCTTGCATGGGAATGTATTTAATTAGAACATCTAAAGTCCTTCCATCTACTCTTCGAGAAAAGGTTGAATAATTTATATGGTGGTCTCAGTTCACATATGATTACATGTTTAGAAGTTCACATTTCACAACCCATTATTTGCTGACAATTAATGAAGGGATGGATTCCAACTGAAAATCATGACCCATGTCTAGAATCTAGATCGAGGGTTAAAATGGATAAGATTCTACGACAGAATTCTGAAAAAGCAGCTGAATAGGAGACAGAGTTAAATTAAAATCATTTTGTCTGAAAAACGAGCTAAATAGGAGGCAGAGAGTTTAATTAAAATGATATAATATGCAGTGAATAATGCAAATGTCAATTTTCCGCTATGAAAAGAAGTGTAGAATCGTATCTCAGAAACGTCTATGTAATGAGCAAGAACGGTGAGCTCAACACTGTTTCCTGAAAAATGGAACATGTAATGGAAATATTCCTTCAGTAAAGATATCAACATGTAATGAAAATATTCCTTTTGTAGATATATATCTGGAGTTTAACTAGATTTTGAGATCTTAATTATACTCTAAAGATTAACATGTACATATCAAACCCAAAGTGGGAAAACCAACTACAAAAATATTCCAAATCTTAACTAACTTGTCTACAAAACCAGTACATCGTGTGTAGGGGGCCATTAATATCCGGCCTCGCAATCATGATTGTGCCCATTCTAAACAATTGGTTGTTCCAGTCAGGCCATCCAGTTGGACCGTAGACCACACATGTCAACTATCCCCTTCGTATACATCTGATACTAACACACATCAGCATAGCTGGACACCATTTCTAAGTAAATGTAAGATCTTCAAAATATTTGGGTGCATAGAAATGACAGCTAAAAATGAAAATGATAGATAAAACAAAAGAGGATAATGGTCCCTTTCAGTTCATATCAAATGGCCACAGGGGAACCCATAAATACAAGAAATCACACGAAGAAATCATTGTGAAAAGAACAGAATTGTCATGGCCATAGCAGTTACTTTTCTCTTCAAACACATTATGAAATCAAATGGCAACAATGGATGGTTGGTTAGAAAATATGTGAACAACAAACTCATCATGTTTATTTTCAGTTGAATTTCAAATTATAACTGCAAACTCTGTTTAACCATTGAAATGTAAAAGGAAAGCTTATTCTAAAACATGGTTGAAAAAACCAAAGAGTAATAACTCATCTGCTATGGTGGGCAGTTTGTCACAAATGCACATATCTGATTGGCAAAAAACAACATTTAATTTAAGAATCACATAGGATGACAACAATTTGTATTAATTGAACTTTGTAAACATTGGCACTAGATGGAGTTTGCATTTATCTTGAGTGCATGCATGCAGGCTTATGTTCTTTCTATAAGGTATGGTTTGGATGTACCCTGAAATTGGGGTCGCTTGGTGATTCTGGAAGAACATATCTGCTCTGCAGTTAGGCAGAATGAAATATAAAAAATAGAAGTTGGCCAGAACTCATTCTTCTTATATATGCAGCATGCAGAAAATAGTGTTGCGCTACTGTATGTTCTTGTCCATCATTAAGTGGTCATCATGACAATTTCTAACATTTTGATATGATGAGAGGACTAACATAGTTATTGAGCTAGGGAATGTCAATGTTGGAAATGGAAAATGTATATTTCACAATACATGTAACAGTAAATGTAAAAGGGAAACTATATTCTGAAACATGGGTGAAAAAACTAAAGAGTAATAACTTGCCTGCTATGGTGGCCAGTCAGTCAAATGCACACATCTGATTGGGAAAAATTCAATCTCATATGGCTTCCTCAACATCCCTACTGATTGGATGGGCAATGAAGAAATGGAAAATGAAAAATGAAGCCCAAAAGATGAATGAGGACTCGACAATCATTTTCTTAGAGAATTGCCAATTCTTCAATTACTAAGGTACAACTTACAACATTATAACAAACAAAATATTCAAGGTTTTAACAGTAAGCTTTTAAAGGTTCTTTCAATGTGGGAGGTGGGGGTGGGGAAAGACCAAGTAGGGGTAAGCAATCATGATTGTATACATTGCCATTTGATTTTCTTGTTTTCTGTTGATATCATAACCATATATGTAAAAATGAGGTCATTTTCATAACTACTTAGGACAGGACACAACTTATAAGAGCCACTTGCCCGTCAATCAGTGGACATGCAAATAACCTACTTTATCAAAGGAAAACAATCACAGTTCAAAGCTCAGTACATGTATTATAAGAAGCAAAACGGACTCGACTAAAATAGAATAGCAAATGTGAGTATTTTCCATTACAACATAACTTGAAAAGTTAGAACATATAGATCCACTTCCCATTGTCCTCCTGCTAAGGTTGTGATTGTGTGTGTTAAAAGATCCACACACATGAAATTTTCACTAAGGTTTTTCTCAATGGATCATTCCCTGTAAAGAAGGTGAAAAAAGGAACCATCAAAAACTTACTTCACGACAGCTAACTCAATCGATTCTGCTGCACCTAGAAATTACTCTGATTGTATAGTGTAGATGCATTTACATGGCCCTACAATGGGTGGGAAAATACGTTTTTGCAATTAGCCCATTCATGTCAGGCTTATATATCGTTGGATCTTAAGATGGAACCCATCTTGGATAGAGTAACACTATACAAAATCAGAAGGGTTAGGAGTGGGCTTCAACTCTAGTCCTAGCCTATCAGTAAGAGTAGAATCCAAGAAGAACCTGATAATTCAGAAGATGATTATGATGTCCAAGAGAAAAATCCAGCAACAACAAATCCAGATGACATATACCAGACAACTCTTGTTACATGCAATGGATATACGAAAGCGGAGAACAAACTCTTTCCATGTTACATGTAGCAGTAAATCAACTGGTATATATCGAGCCAAATTCGTAACAAAGACTCAATTAATCCGATGTAACATATATGTTTCATGGCAATTCTATGTATCAAGCTACATGTAGCTATCCAAATATGAAAATAACATCAATGAGGACATTTCAAATTCAGTCACATTTGAAATGTCCAACATAAGGACATGTCCAAATTCCGTACTTAGAAGAAGAAGATACATATAGACTCAATTAAACGGAAGGGAAGGAAACAGTAACACCAACATAAGGACTTCTAACATATATGTTTCATGGCAAAGAGAAGAGATCGAAAATGACTAAAAAGTATCAAGCTACATATGCATCTTGCAAGGAGTTAGCTATCCAAATATGAAAATAACATCAATGAGGACATTTCAAATTTAGTCACATTTGACTCATCAAACAGTCTGCAAAATATACACTGTATGCAACCCAAACGACACCACTGGAAGAGGGTTCACAGAATAATTCCATTGTAACACTGAAGGTGAACCCAAAAATTTCCACAGCTTAAGATTTCCTGGCTTTTGTATGGCCGAGAAAGGAAGCCAAAAAAATTCATAACTGACCTACAAAGCAAATATCAACAGGCCATGGCATAAATAGAAGATATATGGTAAAAATTTATCTACAGAACATGATTATTTATAACAGGTAACCAACCGCGCCAAGTGTAAAATTCTGCAACAGAAAATCCATCTCATATATAGAATCAACAGAGAAATCCAACAACTGATCTACCAACACAGGCCTGTTGCATAAATTCATCTACGAAAAGCCACCCCTGTATGAAGCAGATATACACAGGCCGGTCGCATAAATGCGTAACTGAAATAGAAACTCGCAGCGGACAACATAGGCTGACCCCAAATCAGAGGGTCTGTATCGCCTGTGACGAAGCCACATACAAGACAAGCATGCAACCCTAAACTCATCCCTCATCTCAGCAACAACACAGATGAGGCCCAGATCGAGCATGCAATTGAAATTAAGGTTTAATAAAAGCACTTGGGCGAGGAAGAAGACCTACCTCCGCTGGAGAAGACTGTCAGTTCGCGGTGGCAGCACCGGCTCGAGTGGTGACGGCCATCGCGACCTGCCACGGCTTCTTATAACCCCCCTTACGCGCCATACCTCATCATCTCCCGCCACCATCTCTCCCTAATCCCCCCGCCAAATCCGGGCCCCTAAAAAACCGTCCCGCTGAGATTTCAGCCTTACGAATGACATCGGGAAGGAGAAAGGTAGGGAGAGAATGAGAAGCCCTTCCAGAGATAGGAATCCAGCGGGATTGCCCCGTACAGTGCGATGACCCTTCGAATCCAGCGATTAACTACATCTGTATCCAGGAGATTTTTTCTCCTGCTCGAATCCATCGCCCGTCCAAACAGGCGGCTGACCTGACGATGTAGGATTGGAGCACCCTATCCAGCTTAATACGGGCTACTCCAGCGTTGCGTGCCCGTCCAAATACGGCCTTCTAGGTTAGTCGGAAGTGGCTTATCAGAATAATGCTTATCTTGGTTGGAATTTGATTGGTTGCCCCTTTAATCTATTAATATGGTCCACTAGTTATTTTCAAGACCTTCCTAAAATGTATCTTACCTAACTTGTATGGTTGCTTGATAAATATGGAGCCTTGTGGAGAGGCATTTATTGAAGCCTGTAAATCAAAAAATAATTTTAATATCATTTCAGTGGGGTGTTTATAATACATGTATGTGTATGTTTTAAGTGGGTCAAAATTAATATTAACTCAACTAGAACCGAATGCTTTGTGACCTAGGTGTCAATTATAAGAAGTTAGACAATTTGTGAAGGAGAGAATACATCTTCCTAATGTTTTATTATTATTATTATTATTGTTGTTGTTGTTGTTGTTGTTGTTGTTGTTGTTATGGGAAGATCCAAGTCTGCATAAGATCCGAGGACAAAGTACCGAGCCGAGTCGACTAGCGGGATCAGCATTCAAGGCCTAATCCGTCCGCCCCGATATGAGCATTCCAGAGAGACATGGCATTCAGAATACCTTCACTACGGCCGCAGGTCGGGGCAGTATCCGTGATCCGATCGGACGCGAAAACTACATGCTGAGCGCCTCACACGGGAGCTATTCGCTCACCGACTTCAGTTACAGCGAAACCTTCGCCTCGGAGCCCCGTTTGAGATATCGGCTCGGACTAACGTATCGCTCGAACTCAACAATACACATCAAGCGGACTGCACAAGTAGATGACTTCCAGTTGAATCGAGCCAAGCAGACACTAGAATTCCGTCTGCCAAATGAGGAAACTACCATCACTGGACGTGGCTGAAAACTTCGTCTGGATATACACATTATACACTTGACGCGCTACACGATCTACGAATTACGGGCAATATCTCCACGATCTGAAAATCCCTTTGATTACGCTGAGATTGTCGGATCCGCACAACTCAACTATCAGGTATAAATAGTCCATCACCCCATCGCTACAGGTACGCAAGATCTTACACTTTCCCTCGACCTTTCAACGGAGACGCCGATTCCCTTGACCTAACTTAGGCATCGGAGGGTCCCCCGGCTTAGTCAGGGTCTCCTTTGCTCACCCTTTGTGCAGGCCCAGGGTCTATCCGATCAGCATCACGAAGAGTGGAGGGAGATCCAGATTTTTGCATCAACAATTATTATTATTTATTTTCTGAGCAAAATTTCAATTAATCCTATAATATTTTATTTAGTTTAGGAATCATTCAATATTAACAAAGGAAATACTTTAGCCATGTCTCATAGAAAATTTCAACAGCAAGTGGCAATCCCCACTGTTTAATGTGGTGTGGTCCAATGGAGCTTTGGATCTGCTTATTTTTGGCCTCTACATTAACATAAGCCCGCAGAGAATGGATGGACTGTGTGGATAAAACACATACATCGACGTTGGACCTACGGAGCTTTGACGCCTATCTTGCTGGTGTAGGGGTCACCAGCAAAACTACAGGAGTTTCTTATTCCTGAGTTTCGGACCTTTCATCTGTTGGGCCCTAACATGAATTTCGCGGAGCCTAGAAAGCCACCATGATGGACGGATCCTAACTTCCAATAGGATGGACTCATAGCCGAATCAGGGAAAAGAAGGATCTTTTGGTGAGGGGCCACCACAAATGAACGGCGCAGATCACTGGAGGATGAGCCCTTATTTAAACCGTT
The DNA here is from genome assembly GCA_030180095.1 of Magnolia changhungtana. NCBI lineage: Eukaryota > Viridiplantae > Streptophyta > Magnoliopsida > Magnoliales > Magnoliaceae > Magnolia > Magnolia changhungtana. The sequence goes on along the minus strand of JASAUF010000234.1, from coordinate 1,252,306 downwards.
GAGGCAATTTCATGCATGATGGATAGACAGGATCATGTAATCACGTATAGCAGTGGAATAGGAGCGGAGTGGACAGAATGGACGGTCCCGATAGGTGATATGGATGCTGACGTGTCCAAATACAGCTATGTGCGTAGGAAGGTTTCCATATACCTAGCCTACTGTATCATTTCTCGTTACAAATCTATGCTTGAGTAAAGCTCAACAGGCCCAGCTAATCACCCTGTTGGCTTGATTGATCCAAACCGTCCATTTCTATATGCATCGAACGGACGGAATATGTCTGCTGTCTGTGTGAATTTTCCAGGGTGGCCCATGAAAAGTTAGCCGGACCTAATGGATGGTCCAGATTGTTTTGACCCTATTAGTCTAAAAGCATCGGGGCGAATGAAGAATAAATCATTGCACTGGTCAGTGGTCACCGAACGGAGGAACAGGGAAATGATTTTTGTCACTCCCGAACTATCTTCTATCGTGCCTTCCACCGTTTGCGTGAACTGAGATCGGACCCGGATTGCCTGATGGTGGACTCTGTAGGGCCGACCATGATATATTTGTTTTATCCACGCCGTCCATCTGTTTTATCAACTCATTTTAGACATTAGGGAAAAATTGAATTATATCAAAAGCTCGAGTGGACCACACTACAGGAAACAATGGAGATTGGTTACCTACCGTTGAAAACTCCTTGGGGCCGTACGAGTTTTGGATCAAGCTGATATTTTTGTTTTCCCTTCATCAAGGTCCGCTTGACCTTATGGGCCGTCCTAATCCCAACAGTTTCCTGTGGTGTGGTCCACTTGAACTTTAGATATGCTTTAATTTCGGGCTTATGGCCTAAAATGAGCTGGAAAACGGATGTACGGTGTGGATAAAACACGTACATCATAGTGGGTTCCGCAGAGTCCTGCCACGGCATATCAGGACCATCCATCCAGTGGTCCTATTATGGATGCCATACGATTCTATAACCACGCCAATTGGACAATTCCAAACGTCTCTCCCCCCATACATCGCAGCAAATTGTCAACTACCACTCTACTAGCCACTTTTGTTTAGCTACTTCCTGTCCCCTCGAGGGTCACTTAATTGGCTATCAATTCTTCCGTACGAAAGTCGCGTGTGGTACTTGGGTGCAAGATCCGGACCGTTCATCAGCTTGTTAAGCTCTAGAAAACCACGAAAGCGTTGTCTTAGCTGCAATTGTAGAACTTTTTATTAACTCCTCCAATTGATTGCTAGAATCCGGTAGGGAAAGTAGATGAGTGGTGCAGATCACGTACATGTGGACCACACCCCAGAATGATTGAGTACCATCCACATGATCTATTAGGACCCTCTAGAGACTGATTGATTACCACCCATCTGACCTGGTTTTTGATCCATGGTCCACCCAACGTAGGTTCATTGATCCAAATCCATCTCAAAGGGGAATGTTCATGTGTTCATATGCATGTACATTACAATGATTTCGAGCTGTGTGGAGCCTACTGTGATGTGTGAGTTTCATCCAAACCGTTCATTTAAAGTGCCCACTTGAGCTAGATCCTTAACTTAGATGGGCCACGCCAAAGTGAACAATGAGGAACATTGGCAATATAAACTCCAGATGGAATGTGGGGCCACATTTTCTATATGTGTCATCTAACTCAGTCATCAGTTGAGCCACACCATGATTAACGGTCAAAACGAATGTCAAGACATACATAATTTAAGTGGACCACAACGAGTGAATATATATCTTGCAGTCATGACCGTACATTGCTCCTTGTGGTCTCCCACCTGAGCTTTTGATCGGTTGGGATTCGACATACACGTCACGGGTGGGCCCTTCACAGCTCAAATGTATGGTTGTTATGGGGCACGTGATCATTACACACATGCATATCCATTGGTTCGTTGTCAAGGAAAAATGGACAACTCCAACAACCGATATAGGCCGTCCATCTAACCCAGTTCCATTTGGACTAATGTGCTAAGATCACATGCAATCCCAACCATCCGATCGGTGGGCCAATGACACAACGCAAATAAAGAATATGGAGCCGCCTTCCAAGGGAATGGCTCATTTCCAGCCGTGCGCTGACGGATTCCATGCAAAATACCCGGCACTAGATTACACGTGAATGTATTATAATATTAGAGGAATTATTTGATCCTCTGGCCGAGGACATGTATGGTATGTTCGAGCCCTTGTTTTGTACAAGTGGCCCACATGGTCCGGTAATCCAGCCGTTGATCTGATGGGAGAATGCAGAGAATTACCCAGGATGGAATAATTACTCAATCTTGATAGATGGCCTGTAAATAGACGGTTTACGTGATTGGATATTAAATGATACGTTATTCAAATCTTGTTGAGTTTGGCTTAATCTTCCACCTATGTTGGAGCCACGATATGAACGGTCTGGATTGTCGATCCGCCGGCCCACTCGTCGAAAGTAGAGGATGGAGAAGAAAGAGAATTACAAACGCAGGAGTCATTATCTGGAGATCCGAGGCCGGGTCGTGACAGACAACACGAAGAACCTGTCCGAACTGGCTACAGAGAATTGTCCACGTCATCATTGCCACGCTGGAGAAGTGGCCGCTGGCAAGCCGACAAAATGCAATTCCTTGATTGTATGTACGCGTTTTGACTTTTGACTGGCAAAAGAAGACGAAGTATGGCCTTTTCCATTCGGCTACAGTATTAGTTCAACACCAATTTCAAAATGGTGGTGACGGAATGCACCGTATATATGATATGGGTGCACACGGGAACCGGGAGCTGAGCCATTCCCAACAGTTATAAGGATATTCGGAACCAAAACCCAACCATTAGCACCCTAGAACCAAACCGGGACCGGACCATTAAGGATCAGTTTCACTATTACTTTTTATAATATAGCCCAATTGTATATTTTATTTTATAATCTAGCCCATATCCATTCGTGTTGTGATCCATTTCATGAATGGTTTAAATATTGTATAAAGTGTGCTAAATTATATTTATGGAAACAATCAAATAGTACATTGTAAACCATAAATCATGAGTTAAATTTGAAAACAATCAAAAGGTTCCTGGTTCGATTCTACGGTTCGGATCTACAGTTCGGTTCTACAGATCGATTCACGGTTGGTTAGGTTTTCCATATCCTAAATCAAGAATTGAACCATTGTAATCGATTATTTGATTTTTGGAACTAGAACCGGAACCAAAACTGGTACACTCTAGAATCGGTTCAGTCCGGTTCCACGATTTTACAGGTTCGATGTGCACCTCTAATATATGACATGCATGTACAACAATTTTGACAGTTCGAATCGGGTAGTAAAAAGCTCAAAAACTACACTAGTAGAAAGATCCTAACCATCCAATTACTAGATTCCAAACAGATGATTTAAACCATATGTATTTATTATTATTATTTTTTAACACCAAACCTGTGAATAAATGAAATTAGAGAATCGGTAATTGCACTTTCCTTAAAGTGAAAACCATGATCTGAGTGGTTCATCTGAACATCCTGGATGTATAGAAACTAGGTCTAGAAAATCAAGCCAATCCAATCATGAGGTGGTCCACAAGTTTCCTTGGAATGCGATTCCTGTGATGAATGCATCAGTGTATAATTTGAGACAGCCTTCCTTGCTTTAATATGATGTGAATTGCCTGTAATCTTGTTAAATGAAATTTATGTAATTCTTAATATAAATTAATAATAATAGCAGCTTACACTTATCAAATAAGGACTTTAGAAACAAATATTCCGTTTTATAAAATAATAATTTATCTGATTTATTGTAAAAATAAAAATAAAAATGCAAGGGCTTCAAAAATCCCTTGCTAGTATGGGGTCCAAGCAATTCTCATTCCCCTCCACACTAGGTTTGTGCGCTTTTAAAAATTGCACTGAAGTTGGTGTACTTGGCCATCATTAAGAAAGTCAGTCAGATAGCTGAATTTAGCAAGCTAAGCTCGACACTTTCTAGGTCATGTTGTGCAATCATACGGAGCATGCATCACATGCATCATATCAATGCGACATGAGATTTAAAAATTATATATATATAAACAAAGATTGCATTCGGATGCATTATTGGGTTGAATTGCAAATTTTTAGCATATATAATGGCAATTGACCGGGTACTGATGTTTAGTAATTAGCATTCAAGATGCGCAGGGTGCATGTTGTTGATGCAAAAAACTGGTTAATCCTTCTTGGACCTTTGAGTATTTGCACGCGGAGAAGACAATGGAGACCCTTGCTGCAGCAGGGACCCTCCAATGCCTAAGTCAAACAGAGAATTTGGGTCTAATAGAGAGCAGGTTTTTTGTGTGTAGAGTTATATGTACATTATTCCACCATTGGAGGTGCTCCTATTTATAGTTGAAAGGGGACCATGGCGTAGAGGGTAATCTTTCTATTTAGTAGGTGCATGTTGTAGAGGGAATCGTATCCTGAGAGTATCGTAATGATCCTCCGAGATCTTTGGCTGAGATCTTGAACAGACCTATGTTACAGTTGTCTCTTGAGATCCTCAGCGAAGATTATCTCGGGTTTAATTTTTTTGATAAAATTTGGACGGTCGGAACCAGTAGAAACATATAGTAGGAGGCTGAGGAGACTTACGTAGCTATTCTGAAAGGTAATTTGCCGACTTGAATTCTCTAGTGAGACGTGGTCGAATTTTCCCTCTGCATTGAGCAAATTACCGATCTGTTGGGATGCCTTGCACAAACCTTAGGATCTAGCCTCCCGAAACAAACCAGAATTATGGATAAAGCAATGAAATAAATCAAAGCATTAATCACACACCACACAAGAGATTTTTACGTGGAAAACCCTCAAAGAGGTAAAAACCACGGACCTCGTCCAGTATCAACAATCCACTATGAAGTAGAACGTTACAATCTTCTTCACTCACGCAGAGTGGATAAACAATAAGAGAAATAGAGAAAACGGAGAGATCTAACCGATTACAAGGACATAGAAGCGCCGAGATGTAGATTACAAAGTAGAACCTCCACGAGCAGTAACCTCCCTTCTATAAGCTTCCTCTCTCTCTTCTCCCTCTCTCTCACTTTTTCGATAGCCCTAAACCCTTTAGCAAATCCTCGCAAAGCTTTAGGAAACCCTCTTGCTATTTTGTGATACCTAGAAAACCCTAGGCAACCCCTTTTATAGTTTTGGGAAACTCCTTTCCGCATCCCAGGGCCTTGCGAAGGACTCAACCGTCAGCTTCACGCAAAATCGCGAACAAATCACAGCGTAACCTTCGACTAGTCCTGAAAATTCCAGGACTGGTCTTAGCCTCCTACGACTGGTCGTAGCTCACTCCACGACCGGTCGTAGCTCTCCTACGACCAGGGCCCAGCTACAGTAAAAATAAAGCACGAACTCGCCGGACTTTGAGTCGTGCCGTGGCTCGAACCTACGACCGGCCGAGCACCTCCCACGACCGGCCGAGAGGGCTCTGGACCTGGCCGAAGACGGAAAAAAACTCCATCAAATCTCCCCTTGACCCGGGAGGGATCCACCTTCTTCAAGCCGCCCGTGTTTCTACAAACCTCAAACTTGCTTCGAGCAAAGCCTCGTCATCATGTCCGACCCATTATCGTCCGTGTGGACCTTCTCAAGCTATAACACCTTTTGCTCCAAAGTATCCCCGATCCAAAGGATACCGAATCTCTATGTGCTTCGACTTGGAATGCCGACTTGGATTCTTGCTCAAGCGTATAGCACTCTAACTATCGCAATGACCACGTGCTCCTCCCGCTTCGTGCAGCAAGTTCCCGTAGGAACCTTTTCATCCAAAGCATCTCTTTACATGCTTCGTGATCGCAATGTATTCTACTGTCGTCGACAATGCTACGACCTTCTGTAGCTTGCTCTGCCAAGAAACCGCTCCCCCTGTAAACGTGAACATGAACCCCGATGTAGACTTTCTGGAATCTATGTCACCTGCCATATCTGCATCTGTGTAGCCCTCTAACACAGGTTTTCGTCACCATAGCATAGGCTCAACCTGGATGAGCCTCTTAGATACCGTAGTATCCATTTTACCGTTGCTCAATGCTCTTTGCCAGGATTAGCAAGATACCGGCTGACTACACCAACCGCATATGCTATGTCTGGGCGTGTACACACCATAGCATACATCAAACTTCCTACAGCTGATGCGTAGGTGTAGACACTGAAAAATCGGGCGTCCACTTTGTTGTGAAAAATGTCTGGTAGTTGTGGTCCTGGGAGTGGTTAAGCTGATTTGTGATTGTTGGAGTCGCCACTAGCCGAATAATCTCAGAATCCCGCGGTCGGCTAGAACCACTAATACGTAAGGTTGGAGAAATCCGAAGATCCTCCGACCTTAGATTGACTCCTGGTTTACGATCCGGATTCCGGCAAGGGACCTCGCTACAAAGAGGGAAGGTGTTAGGCACCTCTCTCGCCCGCACAAATGTACGGCTCGACTTAGTGTGGTAAAATAATCTCAAGGGATGATGATGATGCTTCGGTCATTGATGAGACTAGTCACATGTGGATTTCTCGATGTAAGCAAGATCTCGAGATTTCTGCAGCCACAGAGCATACGTCCGACAATATGTCTAGAGGGCGGATGTGATGATGCTTATGCAAAAACACAAGAAAAGTGGACTAGATCACTAGAATTTCGATGTGACAGATCCGATGTACGGCAAGTCACGAGCATACGTCCGCTAGAAATCTAGAGAAGCAAGGGGTTGAGAAGGAGTAGATGTCATGAATGCTTGTATGCAAATGGATCTTTGACTTGATTCTTGAAAAGGCTAAGATGTAGATTGAACCATGATCATTTTGGACTAGGCTTGGGGTTGGAAGGATTGAGATGAAGGCTAGGAGGTGGTGGAAAATGTGGGCTCAAGGCTTGGGAGCTCCTTCCCTTCCTTCACTCTCTTCCTCCCTCTCTCTCTCTCTCTCTCTCTTTTCTTTTCTTTTCCTCTCACTCTTTCTCTCTCACTCTCTCCCTCTCTTAGTGGCTCTCATCCATATGTGTGAAAATGAAAGGGGAGAGGGCTATTTATAGCCCTTTCCACAGGTTTTTTGGTAAATAGAGGACAAGAGGAGGGTAAAGGTGATGTGGCACATGGTGGTTGGTGGAGAGGAGAGAGATGCCACATGGCATGCTCTCATTAGCTAAGGGGATCGGTAAAACAGTAAATAATAGAGATGGGAGGGTAAATTAGGAAGAGTTGACTTTGATGCCGGGACACCGTCCTCGCTCCGACAAAGACGCGGCGAGACTCGATCACCGCCGGCGGTAATCCGATTACCGCCGGCGGTAGGCCGACTGCCGCCCGGTCCTGGTTGAGTTTGATTCTCGTGGTGGTCGCTCAACACGACGCTTTTTGAGAGGAAGCGGTAGTTTGACTACACGCCGTGATAGTCAAACTACCTCTTGATCTGATTTCCCTCGAAATTTTGTCGGGGTCCTTATTTGGGTCTTTAGAGTGAAACAAAGTCCGTTTTGGATATTCGGCTTAAAATGACTCGAAATTGGCTCGATTGTTACTTGAAAATGACCCGAGAAATGGATCGGGCTTTTGGACATGGTTTAGATTGAATGATGACTCATGATGGCTCAAAGTTAGGATTAGGGTTAGGTTTAGGATATGATCATGGTTCTCGATTGTCTTAACTTTCTCAAGATATTTAGCCTGGGTGGGGTGTCTACAGATGCCTCTTTGACCGAGGTTGCGAGCAACCGAAGGTCAAAGCAGTGGACACCCCACCCTTCCGGGCTCGAATGAAGGGTAGTGATTCGAATCTATCGCCTACCATCAGTATCATTGTCAATTGACTCGTTTGGGAAAAGATGACTTGCACATATCACGAGGGTTGAGGAAAACGTTGTGATTGTCTCCTGCGCGTTTGTCGCGGCTTTACGGATCACCAATCGCAACCTCTTCACATCGGATTGTTTACGCATTGAGGGTGAATCTGAAAAGTAAGGGCCTCTCGCGCATTTGTCGCGCTTACGAGGATTCCCGCATCGTTAGGTTTGTCGTTCCTTTGCTATGTAATCACCCTAGGAATGTTCGCTCCATTTGATCGTCAAAGTGGTTAGTCGCCCTGCGCATTGGTGCGCCTTACGGGGAACTCACTACGCCGTCTTGGACTCGATCAAATTTTGCAAATATTCCGGCTAGGTATGTGCAGTAACTGCTTGCCATGCAATCACCGAGTCCGACACTTTGGTTACAATGGATTGTCTTCACTTCGAGTTTGATTATTCTTTCCAAAGATAGATCCACTCATCTTACTAGATTTGTACGACCGCCCGCCATAGGGTCCGCCAATCGTACATATATCATGTACGGACTGATCGATCGTTCTTCTGGAAACCTAAGAAATCGGGTCTTATTTAATCTGCTTGACCGTCCGCAACCGGAGAATATGGAAGATTCTCAAGATATCACGGACGCGTGCGTATGTTTTTTTTTTTTTTTTTTTTTTTTTTTTTAAAAAAAACTATCCCCTTTGGAGCTAGGCTCCTTGAGGATTTTATTTGATTCTACTTTTTGATTTTTTTTGAAAAATATCCGTTCGATCTCGCGGGTGGGCGTCGTCGTTCTGGTTTTTATTTTTGCAAGTTAAGTAAAATCAAGGCGTTGCCTCCACTAATGAGTTGGCGGGGCTAACGGCTTTTATTTGAAAGTCGTGGCCTCCACTAATAAATTAATGGGGCTAATGATTTTTTTTTTTTTTTTTTTGTCAAATGGCCTCCACTAATGAATTAATGGGGCTAATGTTTTTAGAAGAAGCAAACCTTTTGGGCCTATACTTATTGGGGATTTGAATTACTTGGTATATTTATATATATATATATATATTTATTATTTTTGAAGATTTTGAGATTTTTGGGAAAATTCGAGATTTTGTGGAATTTTTGAAAACTTTTGGAAAATTTTGGGATTTTTGGAATTTTAGGATTTTTTTGGGATTTTTTGAATTTTTGGGATTTTTTTGGGTTTTTGGGAATTTTTTGGAATTTTTTTGAGTTTTTTTGGGATTTTTTTTTGGGTTTTTGGAATTTTTTGGGATTTTAGGGATTTTTTTGAAATTTTTGGGATTTTTGGAAATGGGTCTCTGAAGATGGGCCTGGACTTTTGAAATGGGCTTAGATGGACTTGAGCCTTGAGATAGGCTTTATGACACTGCTTGGAATGAGCCCGAGCCTCGAATGGGCTTGGGCTTTGAGATGGGCTCTTTGAAGTGGACTTGGGAAATGGGTCTTGGAAGATGGGTCCGGCCGTTGCCTTCTCGGACCATCTGATTGGAGATCCGTGTCACGAGAGAGTCGATCGTCGCTTTGGAGGGCTACGGCCGCCGCCTTTGTCGACCCGGACAGAGAGTACAGCCTCTTGAGCGAGCAAGATGGCATGGGTCCGATTCTTCACCGGTTATGCTCCCCCGGTGGTGGCGCCGCTTTGTCGGGAGGAGGGATCTTGGGACCTCATTTTCATAAAGAAGGATAGTGATACCCTTTGGAGTAGATCTCGATCCGGACCGCACTTGAACCGGGCCGAGGTGGTGGATCGACCGCCGCCGCGGTAACGGACTACCGCCGGCGGTAGTTGGAGTACCGCCGTTGACATTTGCTCATTCCGCCGCCTCCGTCGTGCCGCAGCTGATTCGGATGACACCTCTGTTCGAAACCAGACTCTCGAGTACCGCCGGCGCATCCGATTGCCGCCTCCGTCCATCTTTTCTTCCAAAGAAGCCCTCGCTCTTCCCTCGTTCATTCCCTTTGTCCCTTCCTCCGGCATTCTCGTCCGTCACGTTCTCTGATCATCCTTTTTGTCTCTATTTTGTCCTTTCTTCTTTGTCCTCATCCATCCCTTGTTCCTTTCTCCTTTTCTGACTCATCATGGCCAATCATGATGATGATTTGGGTGTGTTTATTGGTGGTGAAAAGGTGGGTGGCTCCATAAATGATGAGGGATTTATGGGTGGATTGATGGGGGTAGATGGAGAAGTGATGGGCCCTCTTGAAGGAATGAACACCATTTATAGCTTGGATCCTTTTCTTACTAATGGGCTGATGTGATTAGATGGTTTGATTGATGGAGGGATGGCTATGGATGGTGGGGATGGCTTGATTGATGGGAGGATGGCTATAGGTGGTGTGGATGGCTTGATGGATGGGAGGATGGCTATGGATGGTGTGGATGCTTTGATGGATGGGAGGATGGCTATGGATGGTGTGGATGGCTTGATGGATGGGAGGATGGCTATGGGCTGTGGATGCCTTGATGGATGGGAGGATGGCTATGGATGGTGTGGATGCTTTGATGGATGGGAGGATGGCTATGGATGGTGTGGATGGCTTGATGGATGGGAGGATGGCTACGGGCGGTGTGGATGCCTTGATGGATGGGAGGATGGCTATGGATGGCGTGGATGGCTTGATGGATGGGAGGATGGCTATGGATGGTGTGGATGGCTTGATGGATGGGAGGATGGCTATGGATGGTGGGATGGCTATGAATCAAATTTGGGTGGGTGGCACCGCTTCATCTTCCTCTTGTGTTATCGATTCTTTCGAGGCCTTTGGGAGCGCCCTTTCGTCGATCCATCCTCTTTGTCGACCACACATGGTCACCTAATCTCCAAGATCACCGTCCTTTGCCATACTTGTGAGGATATGGCTCTGCCGCCTAATAATGGGACTCGGTATGATGATAGCATGTTCGCGGCACACCGTCCGGAGAAGGATGAGATCTTCTACCCGCGCATGAAGGTAGAGGGGCTCAGTGCAGATTATCGCTACATGAGAGGTCTGGCTTACCCGTAGTTCCGATGTTGATCATCCGCTTGTCCCGTATGCATGAGAAAATTTTATTTTGTTTTTGTTTTTATGAAGAAAGAAAACAAAGTACTTGTAAAAGATTTTCACAGTAAAATAAAATTTTGTTTGTGCCAAATTGACCAAGTTGTTTGCTTTTTGATTTATGCTTTGGATGATTGGGATCGAATTTTGGGCTCACCACGTTGTGCATGATTCTAGACCGTGCTCCTTGGGGTCTTGTTTTCTTGAGATCGGTGTCCGGATTGCATCCTCGGATTTGAACAAAGATCTCGATGGAGTACCGATCCGAAGTTGATCCTTCTTTGTATCTTGTTGTGTCATTTGTCGCCTCGCTTTCTTCTCGCTCTCTGCACTTTTATTTTATTTTATTATTTTTTTTATTTCTTGCCATTTTTACCCGTAGCGCCTTTCGTGTTTTCACTACGTCCGGCTCTTCTTCCTGTCATTTTTGCCCGTAGTGTCCTCTCGGATCTTCACTACGTCCCGGTTTTTTCGATCTTGCTCGCTCTTGGCGCCTTATGCTATTTTTACCCTTGGCGCCCTTTCGTGTTTTCACCAAGTCCGCTTACATGCTGCCGCTGTTTTACTCGAGCCGCCTTTTCGTGTTTTCAACTTGCCCTTTCGCTAGGCATGCCTCTTTTTTTTTTTTTTTGTTGGTTTTGTCAAGTGCTAGAGTGACAGGGGAACTTCCTTCATAGCCGGCCGATTAGCATACCCGCCTGTCTGTTCTGTCTCTCGATCACAATCATAAGTCGCTTTGAAATTATTTGGGGTACAGGATAGATTACTAGGGATGCGAGATGGGTTTCTTTATTTTCTTTATGGGTCTTCTTTTTGTCTTTTCCTCTTTTTTTTGCTTTCTTTTTTTTCCTTTTTTTTGAGATTTCTCTTTGTCTTTTCTTTCTTTTTTTTTTTCTTTTTTTTTTCTTTTTTTTTTTTTTGAGACATGATGGGTATTTCTGAAAAGGGTAATTGGTGGATATATACAGTTTTATTTTCTGATAAGGAGGTGAGAGATACAGCCTTTCGATTGTAATCTTTGACAAGGTTAGGTAGGGTTACCCGTGATAGGTTTTCACATTGTCGGCGTGATGGGCTCCGGAAGATCCGCCTTTCAGATTGGTGAGTCGAAGTGCACCTCCTGAGTACTTCCCGAATGACCAGTGGTCCGTCCCACAATGGTTTGAATTTTCCTCTGGGATCTGGCAAATGCGGCGGCAGGATACGTTTCATGATCATGTCACCGACTTTGAAACTTCTCTTCCGGACTCTCTTGTTGTAAGCTCGAGCGATCCTTCTTTGATAGCATTGGGAGTGGTTTAGCGCCCGCATGCGCTTCTCATCTGCCAGATGCAGCTGATCGTACCTCGCTTGTTGCCACTCGCCTTCCTCGACTTCACTTTCCAAAGAGTATCCGCAGTGATGGGATTTCACTTTCGACCGGTAGTACTGCTTCCATTCCGTAAACGAGCCCATATGGAGTTGCGCCCGTAGCGATCGTACGTACGTGCGATAAGCCCGAGTGCATAAGGAAGCATTTCGACCACCACGGTATGTCTTCACCATCTTTTCGAGTATGCGGATGATAGTTTTGTTTGCGGCTTCTACCCCATCATTCATCTGAGGGCGGTAGGGACTCAATCGATGGCGCTGGATTTTAAATTTTTTGAGGAACTCGCCCATCCTTTTTATTGACAAACGGAGTTCTGTATCGTGATAATGGCTTGAGGGACCCCATATCGGCTAATGATGTTGTTCTTCATGAATTTGACCACATGAGATGTCATGTGATAGTGGTGTAGGATGTCGCTTCTATCCATTTAGTGAAGTAATCACTGCCACCAGATGTATTCATGTCCGTTTGAAGCTTTAGGGCTGATCTTACCTATGATGTCGAGTCCCCATACGCAGAAGGGCCATGGTGCCGTCAAGTTGTAGAGTTCTGGAAGCGTGCGCATGGATCTGGTTTGCGTGCTCCTGACACTTGAAGCATCTCCTGACGTGCTTGCAACAATCTGTCTCTAATGTAAGCCAGTAGTAGCCGAGTCGTAAGATCTTCTTTGCCATCATGTGCCCGTTCATATGCGGGCCGCATAGTCCTTCGTGGATTTCCGACATAATCGTACGCTTTCGTCTCGTCGAGACAAATGGAGGAGGACTTGGTCAAGGATCGCCAGAGGATACCCCCAATGATCACGAACCGAGCCGCGACCTTTGTAGATTGTACGTCGATCGCCGAGTCAAGCTCCTTCCGGTACTTCGATGTTCGAGGTATTTTTGATGTGTCTGTGGTACCATGGCCGATCATTTGGGGCAGTGCTCTGCTTCTTCGATTTGGGAGGCGAATGCACGTGTCCTCTTGAGTTCGACAAAGTGAGTTCCCATTCAAGAACTCCTTTGGGATTTCCAAAGATTGAAGCGAGGGTAGCCAGAGCGTCCGCAAACTGATTCTTGACCCGAGGCATGTAAGAGAATGTGATCTCTTCGAACTCCTCGATCAAATTTTCCAGATAGACATGATAAGGAATCAGCTTCTCATCCTTGGTCTTCCAATCGCCATTTATCTGGTTGATGATGAGTTGCGAATCTCCGAAGACTCGTAACTTCTTTACGTTGAGGATGATGGCTTCTCTTAGACCGGCGATGCATGCCTCATATTCAGCTACATTGTTGGTGCACTGGAATGCTAGTCTTCTGGATATAGGAACTGGGACGTCTTCGGGGGAGTAGAGTATGGCGCCTACTCCACTCCCCTTCGCGTTTGCAGCTCCGTCGAAGAAGAGTGTCCATTCTCCTGCCTTTCTTTCCTCTTCTCCCTCGATCTGGAGGATGTCCTCGTCGGGGAAGAAGGTCTTCAGAGGTTGGTAGTCGGGCAGGGAGTGTGCTGCTAAATGATCGGCCAGTGCTTGCCTTGATTGCCTTCTCGAGTGACATATGTGATGTCAAACTCGAAAGCAAGAGTCGCCATTTTGCGATCCCGCCCGTCGCGTCTTTGGTTTTTTCGAACAAGTACTTCAACGGATCCATGCGGGCGAAAGGCAGCGCAGTATCGGGTGAGCGATCATGTATTGCCTTAGCCGTTGTGTTACCCAAACTAGGGCGAGGCATGTTTTTCTAAGCCGGAATATTTGGCTTCGTAGATTGTAAACCGTCGGCTTAGATAGTAGATCGCTTGCTCTTTCTTCCCGTATCGTCGTGTTGGCCGAGGACGCATCCGATTACTTCCGCGACAGAGATATACAACAGAAGTGGCCTACCTGGAGTAGGCGGCACGAGCACTGGAGGACTTAGCAAATATCTTTTGATTTTATCGAAGGCCGCTTGGCAGTCGTCATTCCATTCTTTTGGAGAGTTCTTTTCGTAACAGCTTGAATATGGGTTCGCAGACCGGAGTGAGTTGTGCGATGAATCGGCTGATATATTGGATTCGCCCGAGGAAGCCCCGAATTTCTTTCTCAGTCTTGGGTGGTGGCATCTTGATGATAGCTTTGGTTTTGTTTTCATCCACCCTGATACCGTCTTCGCGACAATGGTTTGTGCTTGTCGCTCTCTCCACAGCACCGAAGACACATTTTTGTGGATTGAGGCGGAGCTTGAACTTTTCCAGCCTGTCGAAGAGCTTTTTGAGATCTTCAAAGTGTCCTTCGATCGTGCGAGATTTGACAATCATGTCGTCCACATAAACTTCCATTTCCTTGTTTATCATGTCATGAAACAAGGCAGTCATGGCTCATTGATATGTAGCTCCTGCATTTTTCAAACCCAAAGGGCATGACACGATAACAGAAAGTTCCCCATGGCGTGATGAAGGAGGTCTTTTCACGGTCTTCGACGGCCATCTTGATCTGATTATAACCGGAGAAACCGTCCATGAAGGAGAAGATCTTGTGTCCAACAGTATTATCTACCAATGTGTCGATATGAGGCAAAGGGAAGTCATCTTTAGGGCTTGCTCATTGAGGTCCCTAAAGTCGATGCACATTCTGACTTTCCCATCTTTTTTGGGAACTGGTACGATATTTGCGAGCCATTCCGGATAGTTGGAGACTACCAGAAATCCCGCATTGTATTGTTTGATGATTTCATCACGGATTTTCAGGGCCCATTCTGGCTTCATCCTTCGCAGCTTTTGCTTGACTGGCTTCATTTCTGGCTTGGTCGGCAAATGATGCACCACCAACTTTTCATCGAGCCCTGGCATGTCCTCGTAGGAGAAAGCAAAGTTGGACAACCTCGGCTTCAGAAACTCCATCATCTTCTGCTTGTATTCTGGGGGAAGCGATTTCCCGATACGTACTTCCCTGGGGGAGTCCATTGACCCTAAGTTCACAATTTCGAAGTCATCTGCTACAACATTGGCCTTTGTTTCGAATTTTTCGAGGGAATCCTCGAATTCGAGAGCGGTATCATCATTTCCCTCATCCGGAGCTTCATCCAAACCCATGAGTTCGAAGTCCAACTCTAGATCGAAATCATATGAGTCGACTTCAAACTCGTGCTTGTCATGAGAAGTGTTTGGCACAGTGATTTTTGGACAATTTTCTATTGTTTTTGTATTTTGGAAGTTTTTTGATGTTTTGTGATTTTGAGAAATATGTATGTTTTTGTATTTGAAAGATTTTTTGATGTTTTTGTGTTTGAAAGATTTTTTGATTTTTTTGTGTTGCCAAGATATCCTGAACAGGACGGTGTTGCAAACCATGATTGGTCTTGTCCTAATTCGGGATACCAATTGTTATCTACATTGGCGTTTTTTTTTTGAAGCTGATGCTAGCGAGTGGTTTGCTAGCTGATTCAATTGTTTGGGGATGGCTGACCATCCTGGCTCTTTCCCCGTCGATCTTGGCCGACCGCCTCAATTGTTCTCGTGGGTCACCCGTCTCGATGACCATGATGTCTCTGATTGGTGGGCTCGTAGTCCGAATCTGTTTCGACCTCCGTGCCTGTGGAGTTGAAGTTCTTCTTGTTCCTCGATTTCTCGGGACGGATTTGAACATTCGTCCAATCCAGAGCAAGCCACTTACCTTTGTCAACCCAGTGGATGGGTTGCTTCTGTCCTGTATTCCCTCGAATGGGTGTCTCCCTGTTCTGGTCTACATTGCCTGCAAAGGATATTCTCGATTTTGAGTCACTTGCTGATGGACTCGTTTCCATGCCCCTAGTTTCATGCGATGGATCTGGGGGTTCTGCCCCTGGCCTTGTGTGCTCCTCTGGCATCCTAAGGATCCGATCCCACCTTATTGGTGGCCAGATAGACTCTTGTCTAGTCTGTTTTGTGAGTCTAAGCGCTTGAAATTGGTCCTCAAGAGATACCATTTTGCCCTCATGAACTGTCCCAGCTTTAACAAACTCGATGGGTGTGCATTTAAATAGTTGACCCCTTTTTGGCTTTTTAGCCTGGTCTTTCGGTGTCGGTTGATATCCCAGCCCCTCGTCTCTCGTACATTAAGGTGTGTCGGTCTTACTACCATACCTTTTTCATGGAACTCAGCACGGTAATTTAGGATCAATCGCTCAACAGGGGGGAATGACGTATTCACAGCCTGAGGACGAGGGTTAGCGATAGCGTTCACTTTTTTCGAATTCAAAGTCGTGATATGGAATATCGCCTTCTTTATGCTGAATGTCAATCACCGGAATGTCGGTTTCCGGAATACCGACCGTCACCGGAGGATGGTTTCTCTGGCTCACCAAGATTGAAATGATCCGATTTCCTCGAAGGGAATTTAACCCTTTGGTGGAGGGTAGATGGGATGGCTCCAACAAAGATGGAGCCATGGCCGCCCAAGAGAAGGTTAAATGAGGCAGAATATCGATGACCTGGAATGTGACAAGGGTCATGTCCGGTCCAATTTGTAATTCTAGATCAATTTCCGCCTCTACTTGCCTTCTCTGAATTATCGAAGGCTCCTGGACACTCATGGTGCTCGGGTCCGAAGGAGGATGGTTCTATCCCTAACCGTTCAACAAATTCAAGGGCAAACGTTGAGACTTGATCCATTATCAATGAGCACTAGTGGGATCTTGAAATTCTTGTGGTGGGCCACTATGTTTAGTGATCGCCATGTTCGCGACCCTCGTGGTAGCTCATCATCGAGAAGGTGATGGCTTGTGGTGCGAGAAGTTGGCCAATCATGCTTGCCACCATTTCAGAGGTACATCAGAGAGATATGAGCATCATTCAAGGTCTTCGCAAAGATCTCTCGATGCGACCTTGACGTACATAGGAGTTCCCGATGGATATTTGTGCAGAATGGTTTTGAGTTGGGTCCGCTATATCATAAGCGTGTCGCTTTGTCGGTAGTTCTCGATAAAATTCCCCGAGTTTCTTTTGGGTTCGATTATCTCTCCCGAGGTATCTCCCATTGTTACCCACCTCATCACATTCTGGATAATGCCATGGGACTGCTGGGTTATAGGAAGGAACCGCTCTTCCTTCCAAGTATGCCAATGGTTCTCAAGCCGAGGGGTTATTACCGGGAGCGCTTGTGGTAGACTCAAGGGTATCTCTCGAGGTGCCACCAAGTTCGATTAGTTGTGGCCATGGATCTTTCCTCTTTCCTTTGATGCGTGGGAGGGATTCTTTGGGTATGTGCCGCAGTGAGGCATCAGGAATTGCGGGGCCTGAACTGAGGGTGCCCCTTGCAAGGTTAGCAGGTGGTTAGGTCGTGGAGACCTATCGGGAGAATGATGTGTCTGAAATTCATCCTTTTGGATATGCCGAGGATGAATGTGCCCCTTGGAGGGCGAGGTTCTGAGGGTATAACCTGTTGGGTGTTGTTTCCAAAGTCTCGAGAGACTGAAATGCTGGCGCTGCTTCAAGAAATATGAGAGGTTGAATAGTCCGGTGTCGCTCAAGGGATACCAAAGGGTCCGTGCGATGGTGCTTGCTTGGTGTCCCCATGTCCGATTGGTTTGTGTTGGGCATGATTGCTTGGATGGAATGATGTGGATGAGCATGTGTGGGTTGACCTCCTTCGATGTGATTGACTAGAGAGGTGCTAGATGTGCTTGGTCCCGCCCGATGCGAGGGCAGGGATTTTGGAGAATATTGGCTTGAATCAGATTACTAGCCAGGGGTGATCGCAATCTTCCCTGCTTTCGATCAAATCTTGGACCGCATGTTTCAAAGCGAAGCAGCGATCCGTTAGATGGCCAGGAGCTTGATGATATGCACAGTACTGATTTTCATTGTAACCAGGAGGCAAGGGATTTGGTGGAAGTCGAGGCTGGAGGGGTGTTAACAGTTGCTTTTGCATGAGCATTGTTAGCACTTGGCTGTATGATTGTGCCAACGGAGTGAACTTCCTCCCTAACATTCCTTGCTTGTATGGTCCTTGCGTATTCCCCCTAGGCTGTTGTAATGACTGTTGAGATGACTGTGCCTGATATCCTTGTGGGTTTCTTTGGGGCTGGTACCGCCATTCTCGTTGTGGCCGGCACCGCCGCCCCGCCGTGGCTCTAGTGGTGGAGCATACCGGTTGCCTTGAGTGTTAGCGATGATGTTGTTAACTTCGCAGAGCACGCCGCATGGGAGCAGTGGTTTGTTTCCATTCCCCGTGCCCAACAGGTTTTCCCTCGACTTTGTTTCTTTTAATTGATGGGGTCTGATGTGGCCATGGGGAAATAGTTCCAACTCTGATCCCGGCTTCTACTTGTTCTCCGGCTCGGATGAGTTGGGAGAAGTTTACGTACGGATACGAGATCAGATATCCTGAATGCTGGGATGTGCTGAATGCACAATCATGGATATCTGCTCTTCGTCATCGATGGGGTTTCTCATTCGGGCTGCCATAGCTCGCCATCGTCCTACGTATGCGATAAAGATTCATCACTTTTTGCCTCAAGTGCGGCCAAGTCGGCTCTCCTTGGAGCCATGTTCAGGGTTGTATGAGAACCTGTCAATGAATGCTTGGGAAAGTTTTTCCTGTGTTCCGATTTGGTGGCTATCTAGTGAGGTGTACCAATCCGAGCGTCACCCTTTAGGGATTTCCGAAAAGTCTTATTAAAGCCCCATCATTCCTCGCTATCGCATTGAGCTCCCCACAAAAGGCTTTTAGATGTGCCGTGGGGCACCTGCGCACCGTCATACCTTTTGAACTTTGGTACCTCAAAATTTGGAGGTACTGGCGTCTGGGAAGGGACAGAGGTCCCGAACTTAGTGGATGGGTGATCCACTCCTTGTTGTCTTTGAAGCCGGCTTTGCATCATTTGTAGTTGCTCTCGTAACTCCTCGATCTCTCGACTTACTTTGTTGCGGGTATCTTGCCCTCATTCGTAGGGCTTGTGCCGCTTCTTCTTCATATGGATCCAAAATGGGGGCTCATGGAAAGAAGGTGGACTTCCTGGCATGGGGAGGTAGCGGAATTGAACACCACTCCCTTTCTGGAGGAGGGGGTGGGATGTTCGGAAATGGCTCCTCCCGAGGTATCCGCCACCCCGGGATGTTACTCCCGTTAGGGGAGTGGGGCTGGACTCGAAACCGGCCCCCTTCATGGGCATCCGCCGCTCTTGTCCGTGATTTGCATGCACCGTGACCGGATTGTTGTGTTGTGTTGAGTAGAGATGTGGGGAGGGTTGCTCCCGATTGCTTGTTGTTGTTGATCTTGTGCCGATTCTTCGGGGAGGGAGCACAGGATTTGCTGGAGGAATGAGAGAGAAGGCAAAAGGAGTTTGAGGGAGTGAGCTGTTTTGCACACTAGGCTGGGTTATCTGTGTATTCAGTGTGGCACTCGGCACTAGGCGAAGTAGTAGCTCTTGCATTGTTCGAAGTAGTAGCTCTTGTGTGGTGACATTAGCTAGCAACTCTGTGGGAGCTATTGGTGAGGGTATGGGTGTAGATATGGGTGCGGGTGCGGGTGTAGGTGCGGATATTTCAGGAGTTGTTTGGGGTGCCGGCTCTTCTTCATGGGTTGCTTGAGAAGTCATGGCTGCACGGGATCGGGTGGTCATGGTTCGGATCTTTACCTAAGCAAGTGTAAGCCAAAGAGATTTTTTTTTTGGTTTTGTATGAATGCGCTGATGAATATTCCTTGAGATTAGTATACCACACGTTGTCGAGTCGGGTCTCAGCTAGTACGTTCTAGACTAATCCCCAGCGGAGTCGCCATTCTGTAGACACTGAAAAATCGGGGCCCACTTTGTTGTGAAAAATGTCTGGTAGTTGTGGTCCTGGGAGTGGTTAAGCTGATTTGTGATTGTTGGAGTCGCCACTAGCCGAATAATCTCAGAATCCCGCGGTCGGCTAGAACCACGAAATACGTAAGGTTGGAGAAATCCGAAGATCCTCCGACCTTAGATTGACTCTGGTTTACGATCCGGATTCCTGTAAGGGACCCTCGCTTACAAAGAGGAAGGTGTTAGGCACTCTTCTCTCGCTCGCACAAATGTACCTGGCCTCGACTTAGTGTGGTAAAATAATCTCAAGGGATGATGATGATGCTTCGGTCATTGATGAGACTAGTCACATGTGGATTTCTCGATGTAAAGCAAGATCCGAGATTTCTGTAGCCACGAGCATACGTCCGACAATATGTCTAGAGGGCGGATGTGATGATGCTTATGCAAAAATACAAGAAAAGTGGACTAGATCACTAGAATTTCTGATGTGACAGATCCGATGTACGGCAAGTCACAGAGCATACGTCCGCTAGAAATCTAGAGAAGCAAGGGGGTTGAGAAGGGAGTAGATGTCATGAATGCTTGTATGCAAATGGATCTTTGACTTGATTCTTGAAAAGGCTAAGATGTAGATTGAACCATGATCATTTTGGACTAGGCTTGGGGGTTGGAAGGATTGAGATGAAGGCTAGGAGGTGGCTGGAAAATGTGGGCTTGAAGGCTTGGGAGCTCCTTCCCTTCCTTCACTCTCTTCCTCCCTCTCTCTCTCTCTCTCTCTTTTCTTTTCTTTTCCTCTCACTCTTTCTCTCTCACTCTCTCCCTCTCTTAGTGGCTCTCATCCATATGTGTGAAAATGAAAGGGGAGAGGGCTATTTATAGCCCTTTCCACAGGTTTTTTGGTAAATAGAGGACAAGAGGAGGGTAAAGGTGATGTGGCACATGGTGGTTGGTGGAGAGGAGAGAGATGCCACATGGCATGCTCTCATTAGCTAAGGGGATCGGAAACAGTAAATAATAGAGATGGGAGGGGTAAATTCCGGAAGAGTTGACTTTGATGCTTTGGACACCGTCTCCTCGCCCGACAAAGACGCGGCGGTATTCGATCACCGCCGGCGGTAATCCGACACGGCTGGCTGGTAGGGCCGACCGCCGCCCTGTCCCCGGTTGAGTTTGATTCTCGTGGTGGCTCAGTAGCTCAACAAGACGCTTTTTGAGAGGAAGCGGTAGTTTGACTACCGCCGCGGAGTCAAACTACCTCTTCTACGCTTTCCTCGAAATTTTGTCGGGGGTCCTTATTTGGGTCTTTAGAGTGAAACAAAGTCCGTTTTGGATATTCTTTCATTAAAATGACTCGAAATTGGCTCGATTGTTACTTGAAAATGACCCGAGAAATGGATCAGCTTTCGACATGGTTTAGATTGAATGATGACTCATGATGGCTCAGGTTAGGATTAGGGTTAGGTTTAGGATATGATCATGGTTCTCAGATTGTCTTAACTTTCTCAAGATATTTAGCCTGGGTGGGGTGTCTACAGTAGGGTATCTTCTGCATCTCTTCCACCTCTTCCTTCGTCTTGGGACACTGTCTGTCGCTCAATCTGAAGTGACCATCTAGTAGAGTACTGACCGGCTTCGCTGCATTCATATTGAACCGCTCTAGGACTTTCTCAATATACCGCTCTTGTGGATGCCTAAAGTTTCCTGCTGCTCCCATCACGGGTTATCTCCATTCCTAGGATCTGTCTAGCCGGGCCCAAGTCTTTCATCGCAAAAGACTTGCCCAACTCCTGTTTCAGCCTGTCAATCTTCTTGATGTCTTTTCCCATGATGAGCATGTCATCAACGTATAACAGCAGAACTAAGAAATCACCATCTGAGAACTTGCGCGTGAACACACAGTGGTCCGACTCCGTTCTGTCATACCCATGTTTCAACATAAATGAGTCGAACTTCTTATACCATTGCCGTGGAGCTTGTTTCAGCCCATACAAGCTCTTCCTCAGCCTACACACCATATGCTCCTTGCCCTTGACTTCGAACCCCTCTGGTTGGTGCATGTAGATCTCTTCTTCCAGGTCACCATGGAGAAAGACAGTTTTAACATCTAACTGCTCTATCTCTAGATCCATGCTAGCCGCCAACCCAAGCAACACCCGTATGGATGTCATCTTCACCACTGGTGAGAATATCTCCTCGAAGTCTATACCTTTCCTCTGACCAAACCCTTTCACCACAAGTCTGACCTTGAACCTCGTCTGTGAATTCTTCTCGCTCAACCTTCTTCTGAACACCCACTTGTTGCTCAGAGCTTTCTTGCCCTTAGGCGCTTCACCATATCATAGGTGTGGTTCTTATGCAAGGATTCTATCTCCTCTTGCATAGCTTTCAACCACTCCTCCTTATGCTCGTCGGCTAGGGCCTCGGAATAATCTTCTGGCTCTCCCCATCGGTTAGCATAATGTACTCGTGCGGTGAGTACCTCTTGACTACCGTCTGTCCGTCCCTAGATGACCTCCTCACCCGTAGCTCAACAGTGGATCAAGTGGGGGCCGCTCCCCGGTCCATCTTCCGAAGGAACTCCCTCGTCCTCTCGCACCTTGCCGTACTCCCCCGTCATCGCACCACGGAGGAGTAATCTGGATCTATGTCCTCTAGCTCACCCGAACTAGGCCGGTTCTTCTCTCGCTTACGAATGTCTTCGATACACCGATCTTCAAAGAAAACCACATCTCTCGCTCTCCCGACGAGCTTCTTCTCATCGGATCCCATAACCCGTAACCGAATTTTTCATCACCGTACCCTAAGAACACACACGCCCGATCTTCATATCGAGCTTGGACCTCTCGGCCCTTTGGTACGTGAACGGATGTCCCGCATCCAAACACCCCCGAGATGACTGCGTACGATGGATCCCGTCCAGCCCACACCTTCTCGTACTTCTCCATTCAACTGGGCCGATGGAGACCTGTTTATCAAATACACCGCATTGCGCATCATGCTTCTCCCCGTAACGTCTTGGGCAACTTCGCATGGGATAACATGCATCCGATTCTCTCAACAATGGTGTGATTCATTCGCTCGGCCTACACCATTATGTCAGGGGGTCTTGGGAACCGTCTGCTCATGCCGTATACCCAGGGACTTGCAATACTCGTGAAAATCGCCAATGTATTCACTACCATTATCAGTGCGGATGCACTTCCATGGTCTACTTGTCTCTCTCTCGACCATAGCATGAAACAATTTAAACACACCAAAACCTCGTCCTTGGATTTCAAAGCATAAACCCAAACCCTCCTAGATGCATCATCTATAAAAGTAACAAAATGCAATGCCCCACCCAAGGTTTGTCCTCATAGGAATAAACCAAATCTAATGCATGGACTTTATTAACATGAGAAGCAGATTTAACAAATGAAACTCTATGTTGTTTCTTTGATAAACAATCAAGACAGTTTTGAGAGGCATACCGCTCACGTCCTGGAAGGAGTTGCTTCCTCGCTAGTAGAACCGAAGCCCTTTTTCACTCATGTGGCCTAGACGCCCGTGCCACATGTCAATAGCCGAATCTTCCGCCGCTGCTCAACCCACCCTCTGCACATACCGACACTTGCCTTGTACAGGGTGCAACACTTCTTTCCTCTAGCCACGATCAATGAACCCTTGATGAGCTTCCATCGCCCACCAAAGAAACCGGCTTTCATAGCCATCATCATCCAAATTTCTTCCCGTCGACATCAAGTTGAGGCGAAGGTCTGGGATATGCCTCACATCCCTGAGAACCAATGTGCAGCCCACATCGGTCTTCACACAAATATCACCGACTCCCACGATCTTTGATACGCCAGACTTCCCATCTTCACAAATTCCATAGTCACCGACTTGTAGCTTGTGAAGGAGTCCCCGTGGAGTCGCATGAAAAGAAGCTCCCGAGTCTATCACCCAGGTCCGGTGCCCGACTCGTGAGCCGTGAGACACACATCGTGATCTCGTAAAAAGAATAACTACCATGTCGCCATCCGAAGCGACCGCAGTGGAATCAGATTCTTCTTCCTTCCCTTTTCCTTTCTTGTCGTTTTTCTTACTACACGACATTCATGCTTGAGTGGCCCTTCTTGCCACAATTCCAAAGATTCAACCTCTTTTCCGTTACTCGACTTGCCTCTTGATTTATCTCGGCCTTCTCGCCCTTCCCGTTCTTTCGTCTCCCGTTCCTGCTCACAAGAGCCTCTTGGCCGAGTAGACCCCTGACTTCCTCCTTGTCTCCTCATTGAAGAGACAACTGGTTACCTGCTCCATGGATATCTTTCCGTCTCGCGCGGAGTTACTTAGAGATACCACCAATGTCTCCCAACCGTCGTGCAATGAACTAAGCAATAGTAAAGCCCGCAATTCATCATCCAGACCATCTTCATAGAGGTGAGTTGGTTCACTATATTGTTGACCTCATTCATATGCTCGGCCACGAACCACCATCCTTGAACTTGAGATTTACAAGTCGCCTTATCGTAAATATCTTATTACCTACTGTCTTCCTCTCATACAAACTCTTGTAATTTTAGCCATAGCTTAAGTGGCCGAGGTTTCGTAGACACATGGTGAAACACTAATCATCCAACCATTGTCCGATAAACCCCACCGCCTTTTGGTCCATCTTCTTCCAATCATCATCACATATCCTTGGATTTTGCTGATATGCCTGAGATTGGAGAATATAGGTCCTTGCAATAAAGCAAGTCCTCCATCTTAGCCTTCCATATGGTCCAGCTTAGAAACATTGAGGCCGATCATCCTTGAGCCACCTTCCATAACTCAAACCGATCCTACCCGCTTCAATGAACTTAGCTTTGATACCACTTTGTTGGGATGCCTTGCACAAACCTTAGATCTAGCCTCCCGAAACAAACCAGAATTATGGATAAAGCAATGAAATAAATCAAAGCATCAATCACACACCACACAAGAGATTTTTACGTGGAAAACCCTCAAAGAGGTAAAAACCACGGACCTCGTCCAGCATCAACAATCCACTATGAAGTAGAACGTTACAATCTTCTTCACTCACGCAGAGTGGATAAACAATAAGAGAAATAGAGAAAACGGAGAGATCTAACCGATTACGAGGACATGAAGCGTTACTGAGATGTAGATTACAAAGTAGAGAACCTCCACGAGCGTAACCTCCCTTCTATAAGCTTCTCTCTCTCTTTCTCCTCTCTCTCACTTTGATAGCCCTAAACCCTTTAAGCAAATCCCTTGCAAAGCTTTAGGAAACCCTCTTGCTATTTTGTGATACCTAGAAAACCCTAGGCAACCCCTTTATAGTTTTGGGAAACTCCTTTCCGCATCCCGGGCCATGCGAAAGGACTCAAATCCGCTAGCTTTTGCGCAAAATCGCGAACAAATCAAGTAACCTTCGACTAGTCCTGAAAATTCCAGGACTGGTCTTAGCCTCCTACGACTGGTCGTAGCTCACCTACGACTGGTCGTAGACCACCTACGACTGGTCGTAGCTCTCCTACGACCAGTCCTAGCTACAGTAAAAAACAGCACGAACTCGCTGGACTTTGAGTCGTGCCAGGGCTCGAACCTACGACCGGTCGAGCACCTCCCACGACCGGTCGAGAGGGGCTCTGGACCGGTCGAAGACGGGGAAAAAACCCCATCACGATCTGCTGACCTTTCCTTGGGAGTCATGTCCGTGCACTAAGACCGAGCTCTTTTCCTTAGTAGAATATAGATGAAATCAAGAATGACCATCATCTTCATCCTTTCGTACCAAGCGAGGTTTCCTTAAGTGTAGCGGCTTGGAAGTCTTGCCTCGCGCAGGGCTGTACCTTGAGAGCCATCACTAAGAGATGTTCTGAGTAACATCTCGAAAATGTATGAGACCATGTAAGGGCTCGTCATCTGATGGAAGTGGAGGTACTTCATTTCCTGATGCCCGAGCCTAAAGAGTAGGCTGCTTCTTTAGAAGCGTATTATTACTTTCTAACCATTGAGGAGCTCCTTGGTTGTAACTGGCATTGACTGATCACACGATGAGTGCAGAGGTCCGAGCTGACCTCTTTTCTTTGGCCAATCTATTTTTACCCATAACGCATGTGATGTGTGAGTGCTTTCCAAACCATCAATTACATGCTCCCCCCATGATTTATGCCTAAAACCCAAAAATCCAAAATGATCCGTGACTTTGGCAGATGCACCAAAGGGAGTAGTGAAGGGTCACCATCTGAAAACTCAGTTGGGCAACACCAAGTGTGATGTAGAGCGGGTTGCGGATAATTTCATGGCCAAAATAGACAAGAAAAGGCCTGATCGAAGGCGGAGATGATCCTGACAGTCATAACTTAAAACGGATGTATCTCGCAAACCGAAATGAGTTATCGAACATAAAATATACGATTTTGGAATAAGCCAAATTTGTGAAATAATATTAGATCGACAGTCGTGCCCCTGTTTTAATTCCATTTTTAATATAAATAATAAGTTTTAGTTTGATTATAACTCCCCATCAGTTGGGCTTTAGGAGTTGCATCCAACATGGAAAGTGCTTAGAATAATTAGGATAACAGCATGGTGTTTTTTTTTTTTTTTTTTTCCACACACACACCCCCACACACTCACGCCTATGGATACTCGAACCCTTGATCAGGTGTTGAAACTCCTGAGAGTCTACCATTGGAGCAAGAGTAAGGATAATAGTGTAGTGTAACCAAATAGGACACTTACTTTTTTATTTATAGTAAAGACCTTGGAGTTTTTAGTTTTAGTAGACATTTCTTAATTGCGCACCACCTATAAATAGTAAGTTTACTATTTATAATAATTTTAAATTTTATAGAATTTATTTTCTATTTGCTTCTTCTTTGAGTTTTTAGTTTTAGAGAGGTTTGATTTTTAAATTTCTTCCATCCATGCGTCAAACTGGATGTATAAATCTTTGATGTGGAGCGGGTCACGGAGATCCCTATTTAAAGGATTGTGAACTTGTTTATTTCATTAATCAATCAATTTTAAATTTTATATCGATGGTCGTTTCTATTTTCTATTTGCTTAAATAGTTCTTTTTGATTATAACTCGTAGATTTGAGAAGTCTCGGAGTTAATTAGAGAGGTTCACTTACTATTTTTGACCGAAAACCTTGCACACTAGTAGACATCACGACCGTCTATAAATATATAGAAAGTTTACGAACAATTATCCCCTTTGGAAGACGGAACTCGTTTTTATTAACCTCACATCCTCTCATTCAGAAGCGTCAAAGTGGATATATAAATCTTAGGCATGATTATACATTTCTCCCTTTGGGGTGTCTCACTGCTCTGGATCAAGATGATTCTTGGTAAGTACGGTGATACGGGGAGGTGCTGTAGATGCATGGTTTGGATTCCACGTAAACTTACATATGGGCCCCACTCAGCCGGAACGTATGATAATTATTCGATCCTATTTAATCACACCCCTTGATGATGAGAGATTGTCATCTTTGGGTCCATTTGCATGAGCCGATGTCGACGTGAATCCTGTTGATTGTTGTGACACCGGATCGACCACATCCCATCGGTGGGTGAGAGATTGGCGTAGAAAGAAAACTTGGTTGTTGGAGGCAACCCCACAATCTTTTCTCCAGAGAGCTGGAATCAGTCAAACACCTTGTGTTACCTACGTGTGATGGATCCTTTGCTAGGAAGGTCCACCATAGATGCCTTTTCTCAAAATTCAGAATAATCTATTAGTAAAGTGAGCTGCATGAAATAGGATAAGTGGTTGGTGTGGATTTCATTAATGGCCGAGATATGATGTGTGATTGCACATGTGTGGTCCACCTTATGTTCAAATAGACTTCATTCTTAAGAAAGGAATCTACACAATGGGCCCACGTGATTTTAGCAGATTATAGGCCGTTAAAAGTGGATTAGTTAGAGAATCTTCCACAAGTTATGGCATTCTTGAACACAAGTAAAATGTCCGTGGATCTTCAAGAAAGCATGTGAAAATAATAATAATAATAATAATAATAATAATAATAATAATAATAATAATAATAATAATAATAATAATAAAGAAAGAAAGATCATGTGGGGCCTAATTGCGATGCATGTGACATCTACTCTGTCCATCATTTATATAAATTCTTCTTATTATAAAAAAAAATATATAGAAAATAACGTTAATTAAAAATTTCCAAATTAAGAATGATATTTCTTAAATGTTCAATGCTTTTTAAAAAAAAAAAAATAAATAAATAAATAAAGAAACGAAAGAAAAACGGCACATAAACTAATAATTAGGATGTAAGACTAAAATTGAAAAATGTAGATGGCCTGCTTGTGAGTAAAACCTTATTTGGTGTATTGAAGTTTTGGATTAAGTTGTTATTTGGTTTCTCCCTTCATCCTAGTGGGACTCACCTTGTGAATGGGTTGCACCACATATAAAGATCATGGTGTGCCCCAAAAAAGTTTCAATGGTGGGCCCTAGTCGAATTGTTCCCACGGTGTGGCCCACATGTACAGGTTGAGCCGGACTTGTGCTTAAGCCTTCAATGCATCTTGAATGTAGACCATTGGTTTTAAATGTTCTTTTAAATTGTCTATATCTTTGTCCATGAGCCGTTCATTTGATTAATGAATAGATTAAACATATTTAAGTAGTAATAGAGGTTTCATCAATTCTCGGGTTGGGCCCAACTAATTTTTTAAGCTGGGGCTCGGGCCTTGGGTCTTAAGTGTTGGGCCTGGGCCTTGACTTGCCTGGGCCATTGCCACCCTTGCCCACATGAGTTTTGGTGGGCCTGATTTGGGTTGGGAGTGGATGTCACACGTATGATGGTGGACCCCACAGAGCTTTTGCTGTGAGAGCTCTGTTGCAAGAATTTCGGGTCCAGTATCTAATATTCATTTTCCCTATAGCATGCAAGAAAAGGAACTTACCATTTTAAAGAGGAATGAAGACACGAAATGCTTTTTGTGAAAGAAAGATTGCGAACGCTGAGCGTGTCCCCCGCTCGCGTGGGTATCCAAGGAACCAAAATCATTCTCCATATCTTCTACTCATGATTAGGGCTGTCAACGGGCCGGGCCTGGGGAAGGTTTCAGGCCTATTTTTGAACTGTTTCGGGCAGGGGATATTCAAAATCCTGATTTTATAGGCCCGACCCGGCCCATTAACACCCCTACTCTACTCATGATGTGGGCGTCATTTGATACCCTATAAGACTAGGGGAGCTCGGTGTATTTGCACACCATGTGACTACACGTGTCATGATCTAAGCCGTCCAAATATCAGACCCCATTCTAGATGAGGCGAAAGCCCAAAATGAGATTTTGATTAGATGATCATAGTCTCTGATCAATGGTTTTTGGATGTGTTTTTCATAATCGCCGTCCATTTGAGGCCACCAGTGCGTACAATTGGGATCAGTGGATCAGTGAAATTATTGGGTTATGACCCACTTCTTGTGGCCCAGTGATTTCGACGGCTTGGATTGAGTTACACGTGAGTATAATGTTTCTTTATCCATTATTTGGAAAATTCTCTCTTAAAAAAGAAAAAGGTAAGATGGGGAACCGCTGAACCGGTAACATTTGATAATTGATCTAAACCGTCAAAATTGCATTAATCTAACCATTTGATTAGACAAACCTGACCTCCGATTTCTTGCATTGATCTAACGGCCTGATCAGATGAACCTGACCTCTGATCATCGAACAATTGTCCATTGAACTTGGACCCTGGCCAATCATATCCGTTCATGGTCAGATGAGAAGAAATCACAGGAGCCTGTTTGGGTAACACTTAAAAATGAGTTCATCAGATTTTTGTTAATTCTAATTATGGATTAGGGTGTGTTTGGTTGCACTAAATCTCAAATTTCACAATACTAATAATCAATTAGTCTAATTTTGGGGTAAAAACCCGAGCCCTGTGAATGGCCTACACTTCGATTATCGGTGAAGAAATCCGAGCTCCTACTGAGCTCGGACCAACCAATGGATTACTACATTGGTCAGTACGCGTCAAGGTCGATCTCAATTGTGACCTGACATTCGCCTTAGGACAACCTCATACCTTCAACCTTAAGGTCAGCATGGTCTAGTCGACCTCGATGCTGACCTTGGTCAGTACGCATCTAGGTCGATCTCAATTATGACCTGATATCCGCCTCATGACGGCCTCCCTCTGACCTTCAACCTCAAGGTCAGGATTGTCTGGTCCACCTCGGCCATCTAGTGCAACCCCTGGCTAAGATTGTTCTAAGATCCGTGCCAAGTATCTTAAAAGACAGCTACTTGTAAAGTAGGGGAGCTTTTCATATAAGGAGGACATCCCAGGGCTATAAATTGAGGTCTAGTCTACGAAGAAAGGTACGCACTAAAACCTTAAAATATGTATAGACTCGGATTCTGGTCCCATCTAACTTTGGCATCGAAAGGTCCCTGTCTTAGCTAAGGTCTCCATTAATATTTTACTTGTACAAGCCTTAGAAGGTGCGGCTAGGATGATCATAAAACAACATCTAACAACCCTAATACAAAAGTATAATTAACTACATGCCCTGAGAGGGCATACTGCCGTGACCATGAGAAGTAATATGAAGGCTTTTAACATACAAGATGCGGCATGAAGTAGGAAGCCAGTTAGAAAACTCTACCTCACACATATATGAGAGTAAAATCAATGCATTTCCCAGGCATTGATTGTATAAGCGTTTTAAGGAGTAATGTGCATTCAAAAGTGTGACCCATATGATAGACAGTCCAAATCATTGATCAAGCCTTTTCTAGCGTAACCTCTAGTTTTTCATATTTACTGATTGAATGGTCAGAATTACCTTATCAAAATGGTTTTCAGGAAAAGTAAAGCTTGACCAAGCATGATTTGGCTATTCATAGCCTTCGGGCCCGTTTGGATGCCAAAACCAATTTGATTGGTTCTTGGGGAGTGAGCGTTTCAGTGCCTGGAGTTTAGATCAAAATGGCATTTGGGTGCATCTCAATCGAGCCGTTTAAGGTTGTCAATGAACCATGCTGGCCTTTGGGCTTTTGAACCTGGCCCATTACAAATGGGCTTGGCCTGGAACACTTGGCCAAGGCTGGGCTCAGGATGCA
This sequence comes from Magnolia changhungtana, assembly GCA_030180095.1. Classification (NCBI taxonomy): domain Eukaryota; kingdom Viridiplantae; phylum Streptophyta; class Magnoliopsida; order Magnoliales; family Magnoliaceae; genus Magnolia; species Magnolia changhungtana. Next base: position 1,221,235 of record JASAUF010000234.1, on the reverse strand, counting down.
CAGAAGAACCTGTTAACCAGGCTCATTTAAGTGATTTACAAGCATTTGTAATTTATCATGCATGTTGAAGCACTTCTAATCACTTAGTGAACATCCCATATCTTGCACAAAAGTGGATGGTGAGGCTTGAGCTGTTCATGATCATCATTGGCCAGGCTCAGGTCCTTCATTGGTCCAGGACAGGCTCAGCTTAGGTTTTAACTTTGGATATTATCACTATATTAATTTCAAAGTTAGTAAAAACCTTAAGAAATTGGTTACATAAATATATATTTAAAATTAATATCTATTCATTAATTTACAATAATAAATTTGAGTAACAAGAGTAAATGATCAAATGGGGGCTAGTCCCTTTTTTCAAGTAGTGTTTTTTCAAGCCAAATTGGTAACAGACAGTAGCAATTAAGGGTTTGGTTGCTGTTATGAAATTATATGGGAGCAAATCCCATTTGGGTCATTTCGCATTTAATCAACTAAACCGTTTGCACTCTAATCGAGCATCCAAACACACCCTTTATTTCAAAATGATTCTCTTTGTTTCAGAAAGACTAGAGTTTTTAAAGTAAGATTACTTGGGTTTTCTGTTATTTTGCCTCAAAGAATGTGTGAAAATATGTTACACAATAATCTAAGTTTTTTTTTTTTAATTATTTTTTAATGACATTTTATTGAGCAACAAAAAATCATATAGCTTGGGACGCTCCCGAAGACAAGTGATCATCTTGTCGGCATCGGGAACGAGAAACATTACAAATTAAAACAAACAATTTAAAAGCCGTTGTTGTTGGGGGCCTTGCACAAAACCTTAGGATCTAGCCCTCCAGAACAAACCAGAATTATGGATAAAGCAATGAAATAAATCAAAGCATCAATCACACATCACACAAGAGATTTTTACGTGGAAAACCCTCAAAGAGGTAAAACCACGGGACCTCGCTTCCGATCAACAATCCACTATGAAGTAGAACGTTACAATCTTCTTCACTCAGCCAGAGTGGATAAACAATAAGAGAAATAGAAAAACGGAGAGATCTAACCGACATACGAGGACATAGCGTGTAGATTGCAAAGTAGAGAACCTCCACAAGCGAACCTCCCTTCTATAAGCCTCTCTCTTTTCTTCCTCTCTCTCATTGATAGCCCTAAACCCTTTAGCAAATTTGAAGCTTTAGGAAACCCTCTTGCTATTTTGTGATACCTAAAAACCCTAGGCAACCCCTTTTATAGTTTTGGGAAACTCCTTTCCGCATCCTGGGCAAAAGGACACAAATCCGCGATTTCGCGCAAAATCGCGGAACAATCACAGTAACCTACGACTAGTCTGGCTCTCCTACGACCGGTCGTAGACCACCTACGACCGGTCGTAGCTCTCCACGACCAGTCCCTAGCTACAAGAAAAAAAAGACGAACTCATTTGACTTCGAGTCGTGCTGGCTCGAACCCACGACCGGTCGAGCACCTCCCACGACCGGTCGAAGACGGGGAAAAAACCCCATCAAATCTCCAATTTAATCCACCTTTCAAGCCACCGCAAACCTCAAACTTGCCCTTGAGCAAAGCCTTGGTCATCATGTTGACCCATTATCGTCCGTGTGGACCTTCTCAAGAAACACCTTTTGTTCCAAAGTATCCCCGATCCAGCTGATACCAAATCTCTATGTGCACTTGGAATGCTTGGATTCTTGCTCAAGTGTATAGCACTCGACTATCGCAATAGACCACGTGCTCCCTAGCTTCGATTCTGTAGGAACCTCTTCATCCAAAGCATCTCTTTACATGCTTCGTCCGCAATGTATTCGGCCTGCTGCTTCCTCGACAATGCTATGACCTTCAGAGCTTGCTCATAGAAACCGCTCCCCGCAAATGTGAACATGAACCCCGATGTAGACTTCCTGGAATCTATGTCACCGCCATATCTGCATCGTGTAGCCCTCTAACACAGGTTTAGAACCATAGATAAGCTCAACCTCGATGAGCCTCTTAGATACCTTAAATCCATTTCACCGTTGACTGTTCTTTTTGGCAAGATACCTGATTCACCAACCGCATATGCTATGTCCGGGCGTGTACACACCATAGATACATCAAACTTCCTACACCGACGCGTAGGGTATCTTCTCGCATCTCTTCCACCTCCGCCTTCGTCTTGGGACACCGCCCGTCGCTCAATCAAGTGACCATCTAGTGGAGTCTTGACCGAAGCCACAGATTCATATTGAACCGCTCTAGGACTTTCTCAATATACCGCTCTTGTGACATGTGCCAAAGCTTCCGCCGCTTCATCACGGGTTATCTCCATTCCTAGGATCTGTCTAGCCAGGGCCCAGGTCTTTCATCGCAAAAGACTTGCCCAACTCCTTCGTTTCACCACAATCTTCTTGATGTCTTTTCCCATGATGAGCATGTCATCAACATATAATAGCAGAACTAAGAAATCACCATCCGAGAACTTACGTGTGAAACACACAAGTGTCCGACTCCGTTACTGTCATACCCATGCTTTGTAACATGAATGAATCGAACTTCTTGTACCATTGCTGGAGCTTGTTTCACCCCATACAAGCTCTTCCTCACCTACACACCATATGCTCCTTGCCCTTGACTTCGAACCCCTCTCGGTTGGTGCATGTAGATCTCTTCTTCCAGTCACCATGGAGAAAGGCGCTTTAACATCTAACCGCTCTATCTCCAGATCCATGCTAGCCGCCAACCCAAGCAACACCCGTATGGATGTCATCTTCACCACCGGTGAGAATATCTCCTCGAAGTCTATGCCTTTCCTCCGACCAAACCCTTTCACCACAAGTCCGGCCTTGAACCTCATCTCTGAATTCTTCTCGCTCAACCTTCTTCCGAACACCCACTTGTTGCTCGGGAGCTTTCTTGCCCTTAGGCGGTTCACCATATCATAGGTGTGGTTCTTATGCAAGGATTCTATCTCCTCTTGCATAGCTTTCAACCACTCCTCCTTATGCTCGTCGGCTCTGGCCAGGGCCTCGAATAATCTTCTCGCTCTCCCCCATCGGTTAGCATAATGTACTCGTGCGGTGAGTACCTCTTGACGCCTGCAATCCGTCCCTAGATGACCTCCTCACCCGTGGCTCAACAGTGGATCAAGTGGGGCCGCTCCCCTGGTCCATCTCCCGAAGGAACTCCCTCGTCCTCTCGTACCTTCTTGTACTCCCCCGTCATCGCACCACGGAGGAGTAATCGGATCCATGTCCTCAGCTCACCCGAACCAGGTGGTTCTTCTCTCGGCTTACCAATGTCTTCGATACACCGATCTTCAAAGAAAACCACATCTCTCGCTCCCGACGAGCTTCTTCTCGGTCGGATCCCATAACTCGTAACCGAATTTTTCATCACCGTACCCTAAGAACACACACCGCTCGATCTTCATATCGAGCTTGACCTCTCGTCCTTTGGTACGTGAACGGATGTCTTGCATCCAAACACCCCCGAGATGACCGTGCACGATGGATCCCGTCCCAGTCCACACCTTCTCGTGTACTTCTCCATTCAACGGGGCGATGGAGACTTTATCAAATACACCGCCGTGCGCATCGCTTCTCCCCAAAACGTCTTGGGCAACTTCGCATGGGATAACATGCATCTGATTCTCTCAACAATGGTGCGATTCATTCGCTCAACTACACCATTATGCTGGGGGGTCTTGGGAACCGTCTGTTCATGCCGTATACCCCAGGACTTGCAGTACTCGTGAAAGTCGCCAATGTATTCACCACCATTGTCAGTGCGGATGCACTTCAATGATCTACCTGTCTCTCTCTCGACCATAGCATGAAACAACTTAAACACACCAAAGACCTCGTCCTTGGATTTCAAAGCATAAACCCAAACCCTCCTAGATGCATCATCTATAAAAGTAACAAAATACAATGCCCCACCCAAGGTTTTTGTCCTCATAGACCACAAACATCGAATAAACCAAATCTAATGCGTGCACTTTATTAACATGAGAAGCGCTTTTAATGAATGAAACTCTATCTTTGTTTCCTCGATAAACAATCAAGACAGGTTTTGAGAGGCATACCTGTCACGTCTGGAAGGAGTTGCTTCCTCGCTAGTAGCTGAAGCCCTTTTTCACTCATGTGGCCTAGACGCCTGTGCCACATGTCAATAGCCGAATCTTCCGCTGCGTTCAACCCACCCTTGCACATACTGACACTTGCCTTGTACAGGGTGCAACACTTCTTTCCTCTAGCCACGATCAACGAACCCTTGATGAGCTTCCATCGCCCACCAGCAAACCGGCTTTCATAGCCATCATCATCCAGCCTTCCCGTCGACATCAAGTTGAGGCGAAGGTCTGGGATATGCCTCACATCCCTGAGAACCAATGTGCAGCCCACATCGGTCTTCACACAAATATCACCGACTCCCACGATCTTTGATACGCCAGAATTTCCCATCTTCACAGTCCCATAGTCACCTGACTTGTAGCTTGTGAAGGAGTCCCTGTGTGGAGTCGCATGAAAAGAAGCTCCCGAGTCTATCACCCAGTCGGTGCCCTGACTCGTAGCCGTGAGACATACATCGTGATCCGTAGAAAGAATAACTACCATGTCGCCATCTGAAGCGACCGCATTGGAATCGATTCTTCTTCCTTCCCTTTTCCTTTCTTGTCATTTTTCTTACTTCACGACATTCATGCTTGAGTGGCCCTTCTTGCCACAATTCCACTTCAACCTCTTTTCTCGTTACTCGACTTGCCTCTTGATTTATCTCGGGCCTTCCCGCCCTTCCCGTTCTTTCCTCTCCCCCGTTCTCTGCGTCACAAGAGCCTCTCTTGAGTAGACCCCTCGAGACTTCCTCCTTGTCTCCTCATTGAAGAGGCAACCGGTTACTGTTCCATGGATATCTTTCCGTCCAGCGCGAGTTACTAGAGACACCACCAATGTCTCCCAACCGTCGTGCAATGAACTAAGCAATAGTAAAGCCTCAGCAATTCATCATCCAGACCATCTTCATGAGGTGAGTTGGTTCACTATATTGTCACCTCATTCATATGCTCGGCCAAAACCACCATCCTTGAACTTGAGATTTACAAGTCGTCTTATCGAAATATCTTATTAAATTTATACAAATTTGGGTAATTTTAGCCATAGGCTTGCTTGAGGTTTCGTAGACACATGGTGAAACACGGAATCATCCAACCATTGTCTAATAAACCCCACCGCCTTTCGGTCCATCTTCTTCCAATCATCATCGGTCATATCCTTGATTTTGTGATATGTGCCCGAATTGGAGAATATAGTCCTTGCAATAAAGCAAGTCCTCCATCTTAGCCTTCCATATGGTCCAAGAACCATTGAGGCCGATCATCCTGAGCCACCTTCCATAATTCAAACCGATCCTACCCGCAATGAACTTAGCTTATACCACTTTGTTGTCTCAAAACCTTTCTAGCCCTCCCGAGAACAAACCAAATTGGATAAAGCAATGAAATAAATCAAAGCATCAATCACACATCACACAAGAGATTTTTACGTGGAAAACCTCAAAGAGGTAAAAACCACGGGACCTCGTCCAGATCAACAATCCACTATGAAGTAGAACGTTACAATCTTCTTCACTCACGCAGAGTGGATAAACAATAAGAGAAATGAGAAAACGGAGAGATCTAACCGACATTACGAGGACATAGAAGTTAGTCTCATGTAGATTGCAAAGTAGAGAACCTCCACAAGCGTTAACCTCCCTTCTATAAGCTTCCTCTCTCTCTTTCTCCCTCTCTCTCACCTTTGATAGCCCTAAACCCTTTAAGCAAATCCCTTGCAAAGCTTTAGAAACCCTCTTGCTATTTTGTGATACCTAAAAACCCAGGCAACCCCTTTTATAGTTTTGGGAAACTCCTTTCCGCATCCCAGGTTAAAGGACACAAATCAAAATCGCGGAACAATCACAGCGTAACCTACGACTAGTCAGGTCTCTACGGCCAGGTCGTAGACCACCTACGACCGGTCGTAGCTCTCCACCACCAGTTACGTAAAAACAAGACGAACTCGTGACTTCGAGTCGTGCTAGGGCTCGAACCCACGACCGGTCGAGCACCTCCCACGACCGGTCGAGCACCTCCCACGACCGGTCGAAGACGGGGAAAAAACCCCATCAGTTGTGTGCGTTGGTCTTAACTTGCGCTCGTATTTTCGGCTAGTTTCAAAGTTTTTTCGCTTTTAAAAAGCTTCCTTAAGGACCCAGTCGCCTGAATAGCATTAGCTAAAGTACAATTGGTGGCATGGCCTTATTGAGTTTTCAGTTTTGAAGTTGGGCTAACGCCAGCCTTCTTTAAGATGTTCAAATTTTGAAGTTAAGCTCACGTTGGTCTTCTATACAGGGGTTTACATTTTATATTTGGGCTAAGGTTGCCTTCTTTTGAAGCTTGCTTTGAAACAATAATCAGAGCTTGAAAAATGAAGTCAGCTAGAATAGCCAGAGCGCCTTATTAGTAATAGTACAAAACTCATCCTTAATGAGCCAGACTGTCAAAATCCATAGATCTGAAAACAGCCCTCTACCATGAGAGAGCCACCTATAGAATGTAGAAAGACATGAAATTACACAAAAATGACTGAATTTGAATATTCCAAGATGGACATATAAAATCGGCCTGTAAAATCCGGTTGAACTAACACCCATTCTACACCGCATGAAAGAGTAGACTGCTTAATGGATGCCTTTGTCCAACTTTTCCTTGGAAACTGATGTAGAGCTGGTCGTGGACACTTTCATAGCTAAGATGGATCAAAAAAGGCCTGGTCCACAACAGAAGTGATCCAGACCATCAAAACTTAAAATTGGCATATCTCGCAAACCAGAATGAGCTATCGTACGTACCATATATGATTTTGGGATAGGACGAGCTACTTTAGACACCTAACCCACTACGATGGTTGCACATGCCGAATTTGCGAAATACCATAAGGGCCCGTTTGGCCGGTTGGATTGGAAGGGATTAGATGGTAGTGGAAGGGATTGGATGGTAAATCCTTGAACATTTTTTGAATACAAACAGGCAGGTGATCTGATCCAAATCCGATGGATCTTCCGACAATCCACCGACAACACCATCATTACCTTAAATCCCATCCAATCCAACCCAATCCGTCCAAATTAGCTGCGACGTGTTTGGTTCTGTGGGATTGGAAAGGATCCGAAGCTTTAATCTTGGATTGTTGGGCAAAGTTTAAAAGGAGCGTATCAATCCGTGGATATAGCAATCCCATGGATCTCAAGACAATCACAACAACATCATTACCTAGAAATCCACGCCATCCACCCTAATACCGTTCACTCTTCCAATCCACCCGAAACGGGCCCTAAGATCAACTGGTTTTTACTATTTATAGTAAGTTTTAGTTTGAGTATAACTTTTCATCCATTGGGTTTTAGGAGTTGCGCCCAACATGAGAAGTGTTTAGAATAATTAGGAAAACAGTTTGGTGAAGCCAAATATGATACTTCTATTTTCGGCCGAAGACCATGTGCACTAGTAGCAATCACGATATTATATAAATAGTAAGTTTACTATTTATAGTAGGTCACAAATTCTAGGAGTGTAAACTCGTCTATTCAGATATTAATCAAATTACAAATTTTATAGAATTTATTTATATTTTGCTCGTTTTTTTTCTCCTTGTGGATTCGAGAAGTTTCTGTGAGGAGTCCAGAGAAATTCTGTAAATACAGAATAGTTATCCCCTTGAGGAAGAAAAAAATGACTTGCCTTTACTTTTTATTGGATCTTGAAAAGTGAAGTGAGCCAGAGTTGTAATGGCACACAACTCTTCCTTGATAAATGGGATTCTATCCAAATCTACGTGTATGAAATGAGCCCTTTAAGAAGCTAAAGCCACTTATGGCATGCAGAGAGACCCGACATTCCACACAAGATGAGAGAATAAACCACTTGATAGATTCCACTAACTTTCCCTTGAAAAATCATGCATTCCTTTCTTTCCAAATTCCCCACAAAATACCAAAAGGCACCAGCTTCTAAAGTGACTTTGCTTACAGCAACTAGTCCATCATAACAAGAGTCCACTGGAAAATCTTGCGCACTCTCTTCCTTTTGAAATTTATAAAATTTGGGGCCATGTTTTCGTGATCTAGACTGCTGATCATAATGGAACCCGATGTGGATGGAACTATTCCTCAAAATCTCATTGACCGGAAGATCATAGTTTTAAAATCTGTCTCCTTTTCATTTGATGGGTGGGGATTCTCTTACGAGAAGATTCTTGAGGCATGGTCCGTGTAGAGTTAGTCTTAGCAGTTGAACAGTTTCAATCACCAGACCATAAGTCTCAATTGTCCAAAAAGAAAACCAAAGAATACCACATCCTCAGGTCAAAGAATACCACCTTCTTACTGCAGTATTGGAATCACTTCATGCAGTATTTACCTAGTCGTTGACTTGTGAAGATGAATCTGAACCATTAAAGTATCATTTTAGATGGTTAAAACTCATCGGTAAATATCAATGGTGGTGATCATCTGTAGAAATTAATGTAAGGATTCCAAACCATCGATCACCAGGGACGAAGTAAGCTGGATGAGTAAAATAGAGAGAAGATGACACGTAGTTGTTATCCATCCAACTAAAGATAGATGTTTTCTATAAATACGCTAAATCCATAAAAAAATCCCCCACATATCGAATCGGATGTTTCTTTCGGGAGCGGATTAGCTGTTACTAACCGTGTGGGACACCTTGATGTATTTTTTGTAAATCCACACCGTCCATCTGTTTTTACCATCTCATTTTAGGACGATATCAAAATTAAAATCTCATTTGGACGATACCACTAAAAACAGTAATGAATAGCCATTAAAAACTTTTGTGGGACACAAAAGTCTAGGTGATCTATGTATTTTCCCTTCATCCAGTTCTTCTTGACATTATCAAGAGGTTGGATGGAAAATATACATTAGGAAAACCTTTCGATGTCCCTTTGGATTTTTTAATGGTGAGGCACTCAATCAACAATGTTTCATGTGAGGTGTGGTCAACCTTAGATTTGGATATTCTTAATTTTTTTGAATCCCGTCTACTAAAATACTCTGTGAAAACGGATGGACGGCGTGGATATATATATATATATATATATATATATATATATATATATATATATATATATATATATATATATATATAGGGAAAAGGTACTATGCGCTCGAGCGTAAAGCGGTCGTCCGTGAGGTCGAGCTGGGGTGGGCCCCACCGTGATTCCTTTCAAAGATCCACACCGTCCATCAGATGGAACGTCCCATTTTGGGCTTGGAAGACCCAAAATCGTCCGTCCATCGTGATCAGGTGGGCCATAAAATCTGAAAACATAAGTATACAAGCAAAAACATGTAAAATCACTTGGTGGGCCCCACATGAGATGTGGATACCAACTGAAAAGTGTTTTAAATTACTTTCAAGTGGTAAACACATGATGGACGGTTTTGATCATTAAGAAACCTCTCGAAAGGCCCCCACAACTGGTTTTGAATGTTTCAATGGTGCACGACCCCTCTCCACTTCTGTATGTAGTGTGGCCCACAAAAGTCATGGATTGAGGTGATTTTCATCCTTGTAGACCCCACCTAGGATGGTGCATCTGACTGAGGGTGTAGATGTTCGAACGGCATCACGGTGGACCCCACACCAACTCGACCTCATGGACGACCATATGCGCTCGAGCGCAAAGTACCTTTTCCCACACACACACACACACACACACACACACACACATATATATATATATATATATATATATATATATATATATAAAATCATCAAGGTGGGCCCCACGGTAAGGATAAGACCTACTGAGGTGTTGCCCGGTAACATGTAATCCGCTCCCCTTTCTTTCACTGCCATACGCTCAATGCCTACTGTTTCGTGTGGTATGGCCCAATGAGTTTTGTATCTGCCTGTTTTTTAGAATCCTGTCTTATTTTGGTCTTTCAAAACGGATGAACGGAGTGGATTTGTCATGGGCATCCACACAGCTCCGGGCACAGAGATACCACTGTGCCCGGGATCGCAGGCAATCCGGCCGCTCTCTTTCTTTCCGTCTTCAAAAAGAATTTTATGAAATGTCGCCCGTTCTTTTGTATTATTGATATAACCACCAAAATAACTTCTTTTAGATAACAGCACCTACACCCTTTAATATCAGCACCTACCAGATATTGATTTGCACGTCTTTCTCGGACTTTTTTTCTTTCCATTTTCAACAGGAATTTAATGAAATGCCACCTGTTATTATGCATTATTAGATATTTATTTAGATATCAGCACCCCCACCAGTATCTACAGGATATCCAATTGGACGTCTTTCTCAAACAGTCTTTCCTTCCATTTTCAAAAGGAATTTTATGAAATGCCACCCGTTTTTATGCATTATTAGATATAACCCCCAAACTAAATTCTATACATATCAGCGCCTACGTTGGTTAGCCTATTTATGAAAATAACAAAAATACCTTAAGAAATGGCCATATCTTTGCATATATTGATGAAAGGATTAATCTAGATTGTTGTCTAAGTATGCTTGAACGGTTTAGATTACTGCCCACCATCTTGGAATGGTTCATATCATTGCCTACACACTTTTGGACAGTTGCGATAGCTTACCACCTATTTTCAACGGTCTAAATTGTTGGCCACCTAGTGTTGAAAGAGCTAGATCACCGAACACTGTCTTAGAACGGTTTAGATCGTTGTACTTTAGAATGGATTGTCGTCCAGAACTAATGCCCACTTTAGTCGAGATGAAAGAATAGACCACTCAATGGATTCTTTTGTCCAACCTCCCTTCAAAACCATACATTCCTCTCCAAATCCCCCACAAAATAGTAAAAGGCACTAACTTTCAAAGTGAATTCTCCTCTGGAAGTAGGCATGTGATAAGAACAGTCCACCAGAAAATTATGCACACTATCCTCTTCCTCCTCCTCCTCCTCCTCCTTCTTCTTCTTCTTCTTTTATTTTTTTTTTCAATTTATAAAAAGGTTGGGCTGAAGCTATATTTCTTTTGGGGGTTCACATTTTTAAGGTGGGCTAATTTCGAATCTTGATTTGAAGTGGGAAGTGGATCTGGAAGAGTGAAGTGAGACATGCAGAGAAGTGATGGTGTTCAACTGTTCTGTGATGAGCGAGATTATATTCAAATCTACATCTGAAATAATACCTGTAAGACATGAAATGATACCTCAAAGCTCAAGTGGACAACACCACATAAAAGTAGAGGGGAGAATGTAGCCTACCATTGAAACCTTCCCAGGCCCCATGATGTTTATTTTCTATTCAACCAGTTTATGAGGTCACACATACCTAGATGAAGGGAAAACACAAATATCACCTTGATATAAAACTTACGTGGCTCCGAAGAATTTTTCAATGGCAAGCGTCGAATCCCCATTACTTTAGGTGGTGTGGTTCACTTGAGCTTTGGATCTATCTCGTTTTTTAGTCTAATTCCCTAAAATGATCTTACAAAATAGATATATGTACGTTGTGGATATAAGAGATACATCATGGTGGGGCCCACTTGTTGGCTAAACCTTGTAGAAACCTTATGAGAAGGAATTGGAGGATTCCCTTTACTAAAATAATTCCTTAATCTGTGACTACAGATTCTAGGTAAGGGACATATGGTGATAAAGATGGAAAGTGTTGAGCAGTACTGTTTGAAATATCAATATCACTTTACATATTGCATCTTTAGGATATAGATATGCACGAGATATATCATTTATATCAAGTAATTTATCGTACTTTTTGGAAAACATTAGGGAAATGGTTGAATTTTTCAATGAAACTTCATGGATCGTTAAAAAAGACCTTAATACACACTTTTAAATCATAACATCTCAAAAAAGAAGCGCATATAATAGATTTTCTTTGTATAGGGTCCTAAGCTAAGCGTTGTTTGACTAAACTAATTCAACTATATTCAAATTGAATGCATACCATTTAGAGTATATGTGATGATCATTTCATCAAATACTCCTAACTATTTCAAGAATTGACAAAGACTTGACAAATCAATAGATCAACCCTCATACATGCTTGATTTTATTCTTGGAGTGCAACATTGCAATAAATTTGGATGAAATTGGGAAAATTTTAAAATTTTTCAAAATTAGACCACCTACACTCAAATTTCGGTATTAGAGTATGTGATGATCATTTCATCAAATACTTTAAATACTGCAAAATTAGTCTTTATTGACAGTTGGTTCAAGGAAATTTTTTTAAAAAAATATGGAGAACATGAAGAAACAATGGATATCAAAATGAAAGCTCAAACTCTATGATTTTTCATGCAAAATATGAAGAACCAATGGATTTATAACCATTTGACACTAATTTAACATAATTTTAAAAAAAAAAAGATCAAAAATTGAAAATTTTCACCGGATCGAACATGGGAGATATATCGGCACTACCTATGCGTTTCGTATCGCAAATGTGGGATACAAGATATATCGTGGTTTATATCGGCCGATATTGTTGATATTTAAAACACTGATGTTAGGCACCCTCTCCGCTTGTACGGATGTACAGTCTTTACTTTACGGAACTATACAGACTTTTAGGGATTAGGTTGGTTTTTATGCACTGATGATGCAAGTGTGTGGAATGTAGTGATATGTAATGCCTATCATAAGCGATGCCCTAGTTGGATAAATTTACCTTGACTCACCGGCCACTTGACGAAGTGATTGAATAATTAATTAAACCGAGTTTTTAATGGGCAGATTCCAATACTTCGGCAAGCCATAGAGTATACACTCGAATCGACTACGTATGTAATGTATAATACTAATAATAAGATAAGCAAATGGGTTGAGGAGGAAATAATGTTGCATGATGACGATGCAAAGATAATCAATGCTAATCAAGTTGCATAGATGGATGAATGGTCTTATCCCAAGGTTCTGATTGATTGGCTTGGATTGGGGTTTCCGGTTGCTCAGACGACTAAAGGTCGGGTTAGGCTGGGCTGACATGGGTTGGATTCCTCTCCTTCACCTCTAATTTCTCCTTTGTGAAGGGATAAAATGGGCTTGGATGGCTTGGGGGATGGGAGCTCACTTGGGATGGATGCATGGAGATTGAAAGTGGTTTGAAATAAGAGGAGAGAGGGCTATATATTGCCTATTGGGCTGGTTTTCTAGTGATTGTTGGCAACTCCGGAGCCTAGAAGGATCTAAAGGCTGAGATTTAAGATTGCTATGTAGCATAATCCAGGTGGTTAGATCAAGGGTGGGACTTGTAGTTTTGGTTAAAGGGTAGGACAACAAAATCTTTTTTCTCTTTCCACATGCTTGCCATGGAACCAAGAGAAACCACACCCCGACCAACCTCTCCTGCGGAAGCAAGAAGACTGCCTTGTATCAGGCAGAACATTATGGGCCGCCCAACACGTAGAACTCCTACTTTCAAAGGCAGGTTCCCATGATGGCTTATGTTCTCCGGTCTGTCCGGGGTTGCATTTATGTGGCTCTAAGTTTTTGTGAGCCTATTTATGAGCTCAAAGTGGGCTTGGTTTTGGACTTAAATTTAGACTAGATTGACTGGGTTAGTCTGGGTTGAGTTGACTGGATTAGAGGTGCTTTGATCTGCTTGCCGGCCTTTGGGTGGGGTGTCTACCGATGGACAAATAAGATTAGCCCACAAATTCAAACTGAACCAAGACCCGTTCCACACAAGATGAAATAATATATACACCACTTGATGGATTCCTTTGTCTAGCTTATTCCTTTAAAAATCCTACACTCCTCTTTCCAAATCTTCCCAAAATAGCGTCAGGCATTAACTTCTAAAGCGACTTGCCCACCGAAAAACTATCCACACTATCTTCTTTTTGAAAATTGTAAAATGGGAGCTCACGTTTTCATTATCCAGACTACTGCTTTGATGGAACCAAATGTCAATGGACTATTTCTCAAAAATCTCATTGAATTAATAAAAGATCCTAGACATCAAATCTCATTAATTTGTTGGGGGGGATTCCCTTAGAAGGAGATTCTTGGGGGGCATATTCCATATAGAGTGAGTCTCATCAGTTGAACAGTTTCGATCACCGGACCATACGTCTCAATTGTTCAAAAAGAGAACCGAAGAATACCATATCCTCAGGTGAAGGGTAACAAGGTTTAAAAACCCAATGGTAGGGTCGGGTCGGGTCCTAGAGCATGCTCGGGCTAATTAGGTTCTGGCCTTGCTGGGTCAACGACCTTTCAGTTATGGTTGTTTTCCTTTCAGTTATGGTTGTTTTTTTTTATATGACCCAATACCCTGGATTTTAGAAGGGGCGCGGATCTCCTGGTTGTTTGGCACCTTAAAGTAACTGGGGGTTTCAAATCCCTCAAAGATAGGGTTTCAAATCGAAGGTTAAGGCTTGGATTACATCTAAAATCTTTACAAGAGTTGTATGTGTAACACGTGTATCTGTAACACGTGTATCTGGGCTATTACTCTACTCGGCACATGGCCCACTGATGATATCCCCAAAACAATTAGATTATCAATTGCATCACTATAATTACTTTAATATGATGATTAACGCTGTCCAGACATTTTCCATGTAAATCAACGGGTAAAAATCGTTGGTTAGTCATTCAGATATGATCTTGTACTTGTGGCCCACCCGAGACTTAAAATTTCATCATTTTCGGGCAAAGCATATATTTTAGTGGGCTTATTATAACTATTATGCCAAACGTTGCATACGTTCACTAATTAGAGATATTAAAATTGTTTTAGTAATTAAATTCAAACCTTGTAAATATACCATACATAGTTTACTTTTGGTTTGTTCCCAATCCTAGGTGCCAAACACAATAGTAGAATTTCAAATCCAGGGGCTGGTTTCAAATCCATGGGATTCCAAATCCATGCTCCCAAACAGGCCCTTAGTTTCAAGTTAGGTTCAGGTCGAAAAGCGCATTTCCATGGTCAGAACAAGTTGGGTCTAAGTCAAAAAGCACAATTTCATATGGTCAGAGCCACCCAATGGATTAGATCACACAAACACATCTCCCTTTAATATATGGCTTGTAAAAGGGCTCTCCTACATGTGGAGGACATAGCAAATCCACATTATGTTGCTCGACTAGTAAATCTATATTTAATATAGATATATAACACTACTAATAAAATTAACTGGACCCAACCCAACCCAAGATGGTGGTCCCACCTGGTTTAAACAGGGTCTGCAGTTTGCTTCCCCCACAATGCACGGTTGAAAACAGCACACGTACCAATTTGGCAAGTGTGTGGGAAATGAGAGCAGCACATGTGGTACCCCACAATGAAGATTACTAAAAATTACGCTGGCTCAACCATCCTTTGGGGTGAATAGATTACTGGGTCAACCCAAACCTGACTGTTTATTAAATGGGCCAAAAAATCCAGCCCGACCCTTACCAGCCACCCATTACCATGTGACCTGACCAGACCGATAGGACCCACTTCACATTCACATAGACGAAGCTTGACCAGACCGGACCCATTTAAGTGTGGTCTGGTTTCGGAATGAAATACGGGGATAATGGTAAGTTATTCCTACCTAGTCTTGAAGGGAAAAGGTTCTATGCGGTCGAGCTCATGGGAACTTCCTATGAGGTCTGAGTTTTTTGGGCCTACCATGATGCGTGTCTAGCAAATACCCCATCAGTCAGATGAACCATTCCATGGTAGGCTTAGGGCTTAAAAATCAAGTCAATCCATGACTTGTGTGGGCCACACCACATACAAAAGTTAATAGGGGTAACCCTCCATTAAAACATTCATAATCATTTGTTGGGCCCACCGATATGTGGTTCACAAATTCAGCCCATCCATTATGTGTGTCCCACTTGGATGAGGGGTCATACCAAGTTTTAAATGCATCCAAATTTCAGGTGAGCCCCACCAAGTGCTTTTATATATTTTAGGAATGTCTTCACATGATTTTAGATGGTATGGCCCACCTAAGTTCCATATATGGCTGATTTTTAAGATATCCCACAATTTAAAGGGGACGCATCAAATGTATAGTGTTCATGTTCGACATACAGCTTGACCTCACATGAAGCTCCATGAGCTCGACCGCATTGAACCTTTTCCAGTCCTTGAATACACATAAATATGCAAGATTTACTAAGTCCACACACACGTGTGTTATAAAGCCATGTATGCACTACAATGTGCAAGCATAGCACGGTAGATCAGATCCAATCATCCATCAAAATGGTACCACTATATTGATGCCCTATCTCAAGTATAAGGCTGATCCACTAGTAAGGTGGGCCACAGTTCATAATACAAATTTACGAATCTGAAAAACTAACCTATCCACCGTTTCCAATATTGGTGCCTACGTGTTGATTGGACCAGAATCTAGTTTTGGGAATACACGTACAAGGTCAATCAGACCAACCTAATGGATGGATTAGATCTTGCCTGTATGTGCCATGCTAGCAGGTTTGTGGCATTTACACAACTTTTATTACGCATGCATGTACGCTTAGCAAAGCTCCAAATATACATATAAAGGTTGTTTGACAGCATGAATTCTATATGAATTTGAATCTAAATCACGGTTACAATGTGACTTGGAATCTACCCTTGTATTTGGTACTCTAAAGACAAAATTCCATGTGACTATAAAATTTGCATTTGCACTTACTCTACATGCATGCTGTCGTACTATCAATTCACACACGGTCTCTGATGCGATCCTTGGCTTTTTGCCTTTCTTTTGTTTGATTAAAATGAATATATTTGATTTAGTGGGCCACTATATTAAACTTCCTTTCAGGCCAATTCTTTAATGGGTCATGCATATCTCCGCGAAGAATCAACTACGGAGAAAATATCCGAAAGGTTAGTGAGTCTAAAGTCATTTCTTTCCGAGGCAAGTTCTGATTTGCTACGAAAGATATTATATATCTAAAAACTGAGCATGAATGACCCAAAAGCCCAGCGAGAGGCCCTTACTGCTTCGAGGAAGCTTTAAAAGAGTACAAGAAGAATAGCTCGAGAACCGGTGCCAAACACATTTATTTACATGTCTACTTTACATTCATTCTTATTTTACTTTTCCTATTTTAATTTATTACTGTGTAATGGCTTTCACTGCTGTATATTTATCTGAATAGTATGTTAAATATATGTAATATTAAGTTGTTAGATCCTCGTGACCATCTGAGTTCCGATTCAGTTGTTTATACCTCGGTCATACATCGCTGACCATTTGTCTTGATAGTTTATTTCAACAGACACGTTAGGTATTTATCTTATTTCTTTCTTTAATAAGAATTTAAAGCCCAACGATCGTAACATGGTCGATACATTAAAAAAAATTGATCATGTTTATGATAGCATTTATATTGTTATGTGCAAATCTTCTACACTAATTGAGGGTACCATGTAAAAGCATGTAAAAGCATTGGTGAAATAATAAAGTCTTTAAATTGTCAAATTCCATAATCACTGGTAAAAAGCAAAAAAAAAAAGAAAGTTTATTTGTAAGGGCTAACTTCTTTCCTTGCTCAAATCACCTAAGTATGGCACACATTAAATTAATCAGTCGGTGGTCTAAATGACTCTGGGTTCGGATCTTGTCTCCAATTTGCCCATCTCTACATAGGGGTACTATAAAACAATTCAATTAATATTCTTAATCTAATAGACTTTGGCATGCCCGCACAATCATACGAGCACACATACTTCTAATCCAGACCCTGGATCACATGAATAACCTTAACTAATTGAATTAAGAGCAACATCTACCATTAGACCATAAGTAGAGACCCCAATTAAGTTCATACATGCTGCAGGAAACTATTACTTGATATTTTATTGATAAAAGTATTACTCAATTCAATTTTTGAATAAAAAACTCTATATATATATATATATATAGGGAAAAGGTATTATGCACTCAAGTTGATGGGAACGTCCCATGAGGTCGAGTTGTGTGGGCCCCACCGTGATGCGTGTTGAACATCTACCCCATTAGTCAGATGCACCATTCCATCGTGGGCCTAGGTCTCAAAAATCAAGTCAATCCATGACTTGTGTGGGCCACACCACATACAAAAGTTGAGAGGGGCCGTGCACCATTAAAACATTCATAATCATTTTTTGGGCCCACCGAGATGTGGTTTGCAAATCCAGCCCATCCATTATGTGTGTCCCACTTGGATGAGGGTTCAGACCAAGTTGCAACAGCATTCAAAACTCGGGTGGGCCCCACCAAGTGCTTTTATATGTTTTTGGCATGTCTTCACATGATTTTAGATGGTATGGCCGACCTGAGCTCCGTATACGGCTGATTTTTGGGATATCCCATAATTTAAAGGGGACCCATCAAATGCACGGTGTTGATGGTCGACATGCATCACGGTGGGGCCCACACAACTCGACCTCATGGGATGTTATCATGAGCTCGAGCACATAGTACCTTTTTCCATATATATATATATATATATATATATATATATATATATAGGGAAAAGGTACAATGCGCACGAGCTAATTTTACCGCCCCATGAGGTCGAGCTGTGTGGGCCCCACCGTGATGTGTTTCGAACATCTACCCCATCAGTCAGATGCACCATTCCGTCGTGGGCCTAGGTCTCAAAAATCAAGTCAATCCGTGACTTGTGTGGACCACACCACATACAGAAGTGGAGAGGGGCCGTGCACCATTAAAACATTCATAACCATTTTTGAGGGCCCACTGAGATGTGGTTTGAAAATCTAGCCCATCCATTATGTGTGTCCCACTTGAATGAGGGTTCAAACCAAGTTTCAGGCGCATGAAAAACTCAGGTGGGCCTTACCAAGTGCTTTTATATGTTTTAACGATGCCTTTACATAATTTTAGATGGTATGGCCCACCTGAGTTCCGTATACGGCTGATTTTTGGGACATCCCATAATTTAAAGGGGACCCATCAAATGCACGGTGTTGATGGTCGAAACACATCACTGTGGGGCCCACACAGCTCGACCTCACGAGAGCTTATCGTTAGCGTACCTTTTCCCATATATATATATATATATATATATATATATATATATATATATATATATATATATATATATATATATATATATATTTGAGGCATGCTCACCTACGCACATGCGCACCTTTGCACACGTGTCATGGGTATTAAATTCGAACAGTCCATAAGATGCGGAATCCCATGAAACCTTAGGGGGTGAATTTTCACCCTATTCTAAGATTCTGGTGGGCCATAGCAAAGAGAAATTTAAATCAAGGAAAGAAACTATTTGCATTTTTATGGCCCACCGAAGTTTTGGTTCAAAGTAAAAATTGGTACCAGGGTGTTTTATGAGGTTCTGCAACACATGGACCGTTCAGATTTTCAAGACTCATCAGATATGATGAGTTCTAATAAAAGCTCGTAGGTAGTCCGTGGTTCGCAAGTGAGCATTCCGCTATATATATATATATATATATATATATATATATATATATATATATATATATATATATATATATATATATAGGGAAAAGATACTATGCGCTCGACCTCACGATAAGCTCCCATAAGGTCGAGCTGTGTAGGCCCCACCGTGATGCATTTCGACCATCAACACCGTGCATTTGATGGGTACCCTTTAAATTATGGGATATCCCAAAAATGAGCCGTATACGGAACTCAGGTGGGCCATACCATCTAAAATTATGTGAAGACACCGTTAAAACATATAAAAGCACTTGGTGGGGCCCACCTGAGTTTTGCATGCACCTGAAACTTGGTCTGAACCCTCATTCAAGTGGGACACACATAATGGATGGGCTGGATTTGCAAACCACATCTCGGTGGGCCCTCAAAAATGGTTATGAATGTTTTAATGGTGCACGACCCCTCTCCACTTCTGTATGTGGTGTGGCCCACGCAAGTCACGGATTGACTTAATTTTGGAGACCTAGGTCCATGATGGAATGGTGCATCTGACTGATGGGGTAGATGTTCAAAACGCATCACGGTGGGGCCCACACAGCTCGACCTCACGGGACGGACTCGTGAGGTCGAGCGCATAGTACCTTTTCCCATATATATATATGGAAAAGGTATAATGCGCTGGAGCTGACGATAAGCTCCCGTGAGGTCGAGCTGTGTGGGCCTCACCGTGATGCGTGTCGACCATCAACACCATGCATTTGATCGGTCCCCTTTAAATTATGGGATATCCTAAAAATCACCCGTATACGGAACTCAAGTGGGCCATACCATCTAAAATTATGTGAAGGCAC
Source organism: Magnolia changhungtana (assembly GCA_030180095.1). Lineage (NCBI taxonomy): Eukaryota > Viridiplantae > Streptophyta > Magnoliopsida > Magnoliales > Magnoliaceae > Magnolia > Magnolia changhungtana. Next base: position 1,200,933 of record JASAUF010000234.1, on the reverse strand, counting down.
CGTTAAAACATATAAAAGCACTTGGTGGGGCCCACCTGAGTTTTGCATGTGCCCGAAACTTGGTTTAAACCCTCATTCGAGTGGGACACACATAATGGATGGGATGGATTTGCAAACCACATCTCGGTGGGTCCTCAAAAATGGTTATGAATGTTTTAGTGGTGCACGGCTAGAGGTGGGCATCGAGCCGAGTCGAGTCGAGGTGGGCCAAGCTTGGCTTGGCTTGTCCATGATGTACTCGAGTTCGAGCTGGAGCTCGAGCTTGGCCTCGAGCTCAACATTGAAGCTTAGCTTGTTTGCCAAAGCTGTCAAGTCGAGTTCGAGTCAAGCAAGTGGTTTGAGTCGAGTCGAGCTCGAGCTTGTTGGGTGAGAGAGTAATGGATTATGTTCTTGATCTTCCTCCATTAATGAAAAATTCAAAAATCTTAAGAGAATTAAAGCAAAACCTGCACTACAAGAAAAACGGGCAAAGGCTACGGACTAGATCCGTAGCAAAAGCCTTTTTGCTACGGATCTAGTCCGTGGCACGTCCGTCTCAATTGGTGGGGTAGCTAAAGGTCTCGCTACGGATAAAATCCGTAGCAATAGATACAATTAGCTACGGATTTAGTCCGTAGCAATAGATACATTTAGCTACGGATAATATCCGTAGCAATTAGATACCATTAGCTACGGATTTTATCCGTAGCAATATACACAATTCACTACGGATATTCTCCGAGCTATAGATAGAAATAGCTACGGTTATACAGAAATAGCTACGGGTATAATCCGTAGCAATAGATACCAAGCTTTACGATATTTGCCGCACTACATACCAATAGCTACGGATATAGTCCGTAGCTATATACCAATAGCTACGGATTATATCCGTAGCTATAGATAGTAATTGCTACCGCTACGAATTATATTTCGTAGCTATTTTCCCTGTTTTCATTGCAAGAACCTGCTATGATTGATAATTCATCTAAGCTTAATGCAATCAAAGAAAAAAAAATGATGCATTTATTACAATAGCAATCAAATCTATAATGCATCCTACATTCACATTTTTAAATAAATAATACTTCACTTTACTCAACCTATCATAAGAATTACAACTAAGGCGTGCCCTCATGCATTAAACAATGCTCGCGCTTTTACAAAATTTTCTTTCTTCAGACGGTCAAGTTCAAGAAACATAGAAGATACACTTCTTCTTTCCTTGAAACGCATAAGTAACTTCAGACTTCGACACAATATCACTTTCAAGTTTCAAAACCTTCCTTGAGAAAATGAATTTCATCATCCACTAACTTCTTTAGCTTGTCAGCCTGTATAAAACAACAATTGTAGACACAATCAAACAAGCATGCCTTTGTACACATCTCAAAAGGAAGAAAGACCAAAAAAAAAAGAGCTGGAAAAAAACAATTATATATAAAGAAATAAAAAATGTGCCTACAAATCTTCTAAACTATAGCAAAATCCATAGGTTAGGTTATCGGTTATAAGTTTAGGTTATAAGTTATAGGTTAAGGTTTAGTTTATAGGTTTAGGAAATCGGGTTCGATTTTAGGATCGGGTTTAGGTTTGGGTTTTCAAGTTTTGGATTAGGTTTAGGTTAGGGAGTTGAAATTAGGATTAGGTGTAGGTTTAGGTTTAGGAATTTGAGAATACATTTAGGTTAAGGTTTAGGGAATTGAGAATAGGTTAAGGTATAGGTTTAGGAAATCGGGTTCATGTTCAAGATCGGGTTTAGGTTTGGGTTTTCAAGTTTAGGTTTAGGTTTAGGTTAGAGAGTTGAGATTAGGATTTGGTGTAGGTTTAGGTTTAGGTTAGAGAGTTGAGATTAGGATATGGTGTAGGAATTGAGAATAGGTTTAGGAAATCGGGTTCATGTTCAAGATCGGGTTTAGGTTTGGGTTTTCAAGTTTAGGTTTAGGTTTAGGTTAGAGAGTTGAGATTAGGATTTGGTGTGGAGTCTAGATTTAGGATTTGAGAATACATTTAGGTTAAGGTTTAGGGAATTGAGAATAGGTTAAGGTTTAGGTTTAGGAAATCGGATTCGTGTTCGGATCGGGTTTAGGTTTGGGTTTTCAAGTTTAGGTTTAGGTTTAGGTTAGGGAGTTGAGATTAGGATTAGGTGTAGGTTTAGGTTTAGGGATTTGAGAATACATTTAGGTTAAGGTTTAGGTTAAAGATTTTGGTTTAGGTTAGGTTATATGTTTTGGTCTAGGTTTAGGTTTAAGTTTTAGGTTTAGGTTATAGATTTAGGGAATTGAGAATAGTTTAAGGTTTAGGTTTAGGAAATCGGGTTCGGGTTCAGGATCGGCTTTAGGTTTGGGTTTTTAAGTTTAGGATCCGGTTTAGGTTAGGGAGTTGAGATTAGGATTAGGTGTAGGTTTAGGTTTAGGTTTAGGGATTTAAGAATACATTTAGGTTAAGGTTTAGGTTATAGGTTTTGGTTTAAGCTAAGGTTATAGGTTTTGGTTTAGGTTTAGGTTATAGATTTAGGGAATTGAGAATAGTTTAAGGTTTAGGTTTAGGAAATCGGGTTCGGGTTCTGGATCGGCTTTAGGTTTGGGTTTTCAAGTTTAGGATCCGGTTTAGGTTAGGGAGTTGAGATTAGGATTAGGTGTAGGTTTAGGTTTAGTGATTTGAGAATACATTTAGGTTAAGGTTTAGGTTATAGGTTTTGGTTTAAGTTAAGGTTATAGGTTTTGGTTTAGGTTTAGGTTATAGATTTAGGGAATTGAGAATAGTTTAAGGTTTAGGTTTAGGAAATCGGGTTCGGGTTCGGATCGGCTTTAGGTTTGGGTTTTCAAGTTTAGGATCCGGTTTAGGTTAGGGAGTTGAGATTAGGATTAGGTGTAGGTTTAGGTTTAGAGATTTGAGAATACATTTAGGTTAAGGTTTAGGTTATAGGTTTTGGTTTAAGCTAAGGTTATAGGTTTTGGTTTAGGTTTAGGTTATAGATTTAGGAATCGAGAATAGTTTAAGGTTTAGGTTTAGGAAATCGGGTTCGGATTCTTAGGATCGGCTTTAGGTTTGGGTTTTCAAGTTTAGATCCGGTTTAGGTTAGGGAGTTGAGATTAGGATTAGGTGTAGGTTTAGGTTTAGTGATTTGAGAATACATTTAGGTTAAGGTTTAGGTTATAGGTTTTGGTTTAAGTTAAGGTTATAGGTTTTGGTTTATGTTTAGGTTATAGATTTAGGGAATTGAGAATAGTTTAAGGTTTAGGTTTAGGAAATCGGGTTCGGGTTCGGGATCGGCTTTAGGTTTGGGTTTTCAAGTTTAGGATCCGGTTTAGGTTAGGGAGTTGAGATTAGGATTAGGTGTAGGTTTAGGTTTAGGGATTTGAGAATACATTTATGTTAAGGTTTAGTTATAGGTTTTGGTTTAAGTTAAGGTTATAGGTTTTGGTTTAGGTTTAGGTTATAGATTTAGGGAATGAGAATAGTTTAAGGTTTAGGTTTAGGAAATCGGGTTCGGGTTCTGGGATCGCTTTAGGTTTGGGTTTTCAAGTTTAGATCCGGTTTAGGTTAGGGAGTTGAGATTAGGATTAGGTGTAGGTTTAGGTTTAGGGATTTGATAATACATTTAGGTTAAGGTTTAGGTTATAGGTTTTGGTTTAAGTTAAGGTTATAGGTTTTGGTTTAGGTTTAGGTTATAGATTTAGGGAATTGAGAATAGTTTAAGGTTTAGGTTTAGGAAATCGGGTTCGGGTTCGGGATCGGCTTTAGGTTTGGGTTTTCAAGTTTAGGATCCGGTTTAGGTTAGGGAGTTGAGATTAGGATTAGGTGTAGGTTTAGGTTTAGTGATTTGAGAATACATTTAGGTTAAGGTTTAGGTTATAGGTTTTGGTTTAAGTTAAGGTTATAGGTTTTGGTTTAGGTTTAGGTTATAGATTTAGGGAATTGAGAATAGTTTAAGGTTTAGCTTTAGAAATCGGGTTCGGGTTCGGGATCGGCTTTAGGTTTGGGTTTTCAAGTTTAGATCCGGTTTAGGTTAGGGAGTTGAGATTAGGATTAGGTGTAGGTTTAGGTTTAGAGATTTGAGAATACATTTAGGTTAAGGTTTAGGTTATAGGTTTTGGTTTAAGTTAAGGTTATAGGTTTTGGTTTAGGTTTAGGTTTAGGTTATAGATTTAGGGGAATTGAGAATAGTTTAAGGTTTAGGTTTAGGAAATCGGGTTTGGGTTCTGGATCGGCTTTAGGTTTGTATTTTCAAGTTTAGGATCCGGTTTAGGTTAGGGAGTTGAGATTAGGATTAGGTGTAGGTTTAGGTTTAGGGATTTGAGAATACATTTAGGTTAAGGTTTAGGTTATAGGTTTTGGTTTAAGTTAAGGTTATAGGTTTTGGTTTAGGTTTAGGTTATAGATTTAGGGAATTGAGAATAGTTTAAGGTTTAGGTTTAGGAAATCGGGTTCGGATCTGGATCGCTTTAGGTTTGGGTTTTCAAGTTTAGGTTATAGGTTTCGGTTTAGGTTTAGGTTTAGGTTTTGATTTAGGTTATAGGTTATAGGTTTAGGTTAAGGTTTAAGGTTTTGATTTAGGTTTAGGCTATAGGTTTTGGTTTTGGTTTAGGTTATAGGTTTTGGTTTAGGATATAGGTTATAGGATTTGAGAATGGGTTATGGTTTAGGTTTTAGAAATCGGGATCGTGTTCTGGATTGGGTTTTAGATTGGGTTTTCAAGTTTAGGTTTAGGTTTAGGTTAGGGAGTTGAGATTAGGTTGGGTTTTCAAGTTTAGGTTTAAGTTTGAGTTTTCAAGTTTAGGTTAAGGTTTAGGTTTAGGTTATAGGTTTTGAATTTGAGAATGGGTTCGGGTTTAGGCTATAGGTTTTGGTTTAGGTTATAGGTTATAGGTTTAGGTTTAGGTTTTGATTTAGGTTATAAGTTATAGGTTTAGGTTTAGGTTATAGGTTTTGATTTAGGTTTAGGCTATAGGTTTTGATTTAGGTTTAGGCTATAGGTTTTGGTTTTGGTTTTGGTTATAGGTTTTGGTTTAGGATATAGGTTATAGGTTTAGGTTATAGGATTTGAGAATGGGTTCGGGTTTAGATTATAGGTTTTGGTTTTGGTTTAGGTTATAGGTTATAGGTTTAGGTTCACGTTATAAGCTATAGGTTTAGGGAATTGAGAATAGGTTAAGGTTTAGGTTTAGGAAATCGGGTTCGGGTTCGAGTTCGATGATCGGGTTTAGGTTTGGGTTTTCAAGTTTAGGTTTAGGTTTAGGTTAGGGAGTTAAGATTAGGATTAGGTGTAGGTTTAGGTTTAGGGATTTGAGAATAGGTTAGGTTGTAGGTTAAAGTTTAGGGAATTGAGTTTAGGTTATAGGTTTAGCTTATAGGTTATAGGTTTAGGTTAAGGTTTAGGTTGTAGTTATAGGTTTTGGGATATGAGAATAGGTTTAAGTTATAGGTTAAGGGTGTGGTCCCTGCAAATACAGATATAAACACGGCCTGTCTAAATGGCCAGGCCCTTCCAATGCTGTCCATAGGAAATGGACAGCTTCATCATGGTCAGCGGTTCCCACCTTCCAGGGACCCCCGCTCATCCGGATAGCTCCGACGCACATCCGGGTCTGCTCCATTAATTTTGAGCAAATACATAAACACGGCCTGTCCAAATGGCCAGGCCCTTCCAATGCTGTCCATAGGAAATGGACAGCTTCATCATGGTCAGCGGTTCCCACCTTCCAGGGACCCCCGCTCATCCGGATAGCTCCGACGCACATCCGGGTTTGCTCCATTAATTTCGAGCAAATATATGAACACGGCCTGTCCAAATGGCCAGGCCCTTTCAATGCTGTCCATAGTTAACGAGTTGAGCACTTTACCAGGCGTGCATAGACATTCCCTCAACTAGAAAATGCACATTCCCTCAGCTAGAAAATATGAAGAGAAACATTAGAAAATCAAACAATTGCAAACGTGAAGAACATTCATAAGGCATTGCAAGGCCCAATGAAAGTAAGGAGTGAGGTTCTTCTTCAAAATTTCAAAGTGTTTTTGGATATTCAATCCGTACTACCATAGCACAAACCAAAAACACAATCCATAGTTACCAAAATTTTAAAAAAAAATAAATAAGCAATTTGAAAATTAGAACAAACAGGTGGAACATAAAACCTGGAAAAAAAAAAAAGAAATTTCACCAAGTTCTCATTGACATGAATTGCCTTCCTGTGCTCATAAAGAACAAAAGGGTTTCAGGACAAATAGCAATTAGAGTAAGTCACTAAAACAGAAAGGGAAAAAAATAAAAATCATAAAAACAGAAAGGAACAGATTGACCAGTTTAAAGTATATTTCAAGTTCCTCATGAACCTTTTTCGCAAAATAAGACTGGGAGAATTGCATCAAATAAATAAAAACTCAAAGTTCAATTCTAATAAAGGAACAGATTGACCATTTAAAGTATATTTCAAAAATTGGTATACAGAGAAAGATATTTCAATTAGTAATCATAAAAGAGAAAAAAAAAAAAATCATTACCGGGTAGGAAAAAAATATATCGTTGAACCTTACCCTCATATAGCGTGCAAGAATCCGTGTTTTCTTTGACCACTACCTACATTTTTAAGATAGATTTCCCAATCCAATCGAGAGGTCACATGAGTCATGAAATAAAAATAAACAAAAAGGTTGGCCATCCAATGAACATGTGTTTGATGCTGCTCAAGAATCATACACAAGAAACCCATGCAACCAATGCCATATTTATTTTGAGTTCCATGTTTTAGTTTCCTACAACATAAATCTTCTTCATCAGTGTTGTTTATCTTGCATTCTCGACTAGTGGACAGTGAGATTCTCATCTAGTCTTAAACAAGGCCGATACATAATAGTGTCTCTGATTCCACCATGATGTCTGCTGAAATCTACTCCATTCATCACTTTTTTGAATCAAGTTAGTACAAAAATAAAAAATAAGACATTCAATGCTTAAATGGGCCACAAAATAGGAAACAGTGTGAAACACGGGCATGGTTTAACTATTAGTACTTGTTTCTCGTAGTGAGATTTATGTGTTGTATCCGTTGGGTCTATTTATTTGGTGAGATCATTCTAGTGGATGAGCCCAAAAATAAAACAAATCCAAAGCTCGAGTGAACTCCATTGCAAAAAACAGGAGGGACAAGTGACACCCACTCGCTGAAACTTTCCTAGGGCCTACCATGATGTTCATCTGAGATCTAACCTGTTCATAAGTTAGTATATGGAAGCCATTGATTTGACAACCCTCCTCACATTTATTGTCTTCCCATAAAAACTCTCCCAAATCACTGATGCAAGCCATTGAATCTTTGGTCTTTTCTCTATTGAATCTAAAAGGTTAGAATTAGGTGAAGGTTTGGAAAGAGAGGGATTTGAACCCTGACTTTAAAAGTCTGCAGTAGTAGTTCCAATGCCATGCCTTGAACCATTCAACTATCAAAAATAAAAATAAAAAAGTCTATCATTTCGAATATCCTAGCTTAGTGTTATTAACAGTTGGCTAAACAGTTATTAACTGGCATTTAACCAATTTTAACTGGTAGTTTATAAATTGAATTATATGTAAGATTACAAAGATGCGACGGTCAAAACCAGTTTGAATTGGTTGTGGTCACTTACATCCCCTGTTTGTTGTTTGGTCCAGTTTTTAAGACAGCAAACTATTTTTTTTAAAGTCAACATCAGTCTTAATCAATTGGAAGAAAAAGCAACCTGGATCAGGGATATGATTGCTATACATATACAGATAAAACTACTACTCAAATGTACCCAAAACAGGGGCAAGTATCAACTATCCTCCACCTACAAACATGAAAGGACCTATTACCATCCACCATTTTCCTAACAAGGCTATATTGGAAGTTTGAAACTGATAGCTCCAGGCAGAAAGGGTCCTTGACTCTTAGAGATTCCATAAGAACATCCTAAGAAACAACACAAGTTGCCATTTTATGCAATCTGAGTCATTAATATAACACTAACGAGTCTTAATAGAAAGAATACAAGGACATCTTCTCAAGCAATTAAGTTGTTGAGCATGAGATTTCAGAATAGTAACAAATTAGTTGCAGGTGAAAATACTTGGAAAGTACATGCAGTAAAAACAACATTTTACAAAAAAAAAAAAAAAAAACGTTATTTCCTCAAATTTTCCACAAAGTCAAGTAGGAATAAAAGGTAAGTAATCCAAAGTATTTTGATGTTTGAAATGCTTATACTTCTTGAATCACAATTATTTCTTTAATTTTAAGAGCTTCTTATATCTAGTGCATTAAAATATATGAAAAGTATTCTAATATGGAAGGAATTACCTCTCAAAAAAGAATATTCTGCTTTTGGATTGCTTATGAATGCAAAATCCCTAACAAGAAGGGAAATCAAAAATATCAACTGTACACCAAGGAAAACCAGCCTCATTCTTGATAGATCCTTTCTTTTATTTTGTAGAATCTCGACTTTCACAAAATGACCTTCCTTATCAAAGTCAAAAGAGTGCTTTAACAGCTTTTCAATTTATGTTGAAATTCACACTAATAAGGGTACATTCAAATTTTGAATGGCTTGGAGGCCAGCTAATATAAAGTGAACTTTCCCGCTGAATTCAGAAGTGGCATAAATTCTAAAAATAAATAAATAAAGGAAAAACAGAATGACATGTTGAAGAACTTGGGAAGAGGCTAAGTGACAAGGCTAATATCAACCATCATACTATGTAATAAAGGCACCCCATTTCTTTCTTTTCTTTTTTTCTTTTCTTTTTTCTTTTCTCTTTTTCCTTTTTTTTTCTTTTTGTTCTTGAATGTATAAAATTTCCTTAAAAGTTGTCATGTTCAATACCTGTCTCAATCATGCACACGTGCACGTGTCTGTCTGACGCAAATAAACAATTCTATTAGGAAACAACCTAATTTACATTTTCATTTTGTATTTTCCAGGATTTGTATACTCCTACAAAATTCCTAGCATATCTCTAGTCATATAGCTACAGTTTTCTATACGGTAAGTATGTATGAAGAAAACTTCTATCATCATACATTTTTATTTCTCATTATCTATTTGTCAGCACATGTTGGGTTTTCCAGGGTCCTCATGTCCAACACATCAGATCCATGACTGAAAACTAACGCTCATGTAGATGTTCAAGTTATATAGGCACCATAGCATGTTCAAAGTGACATACGACATGCCTGGATGTTACAATTAGGAATGTAAAGGAACATTTCTTAGAAAATGAAGCATGCATAGAAGGCTGTAAGTAACAAGAAGCATTACCTCATAGTAGTCATGTAAACCAAGGCCCTCAACATCTACAGGCTACATGCATACTGTATATGCCAATGGAGGTTATTTGTGACAACCGCGCATGATTACTAACTGCTCGAAGAGTCTATTTAACAAGACATTAGTAGACCATTTCTTTCATTTTTTTAATGCCGTCCATAGATGACAAAAAGCAACACAGGCATCTAATAATCAGTATCTAACAAAGAAGGAAATTCAGTTTTGCTTCCATCGTCAATTGAAATTTGCATTTGTTTCACACACCTTTTTCTTTGGGAAACCCCATAATGGTCGCATCTCTAAGTTGGAGGTCTCACGGATGATACCTTTTGGTAACAAATCAGTCCCATGAGGCCGACGTCGGTCCTGAAGCAACAGAAGAATACAAACCAAAGTAAACAATACTAACATTTCATTCATGAGAAAATGCAATGAAATTGAGCCCCTACGAAAGTGTTGTATCTTGCATCTATTATCAGATTGAGTAATTGGCAACAGATTAACCTTGATCATCTCCCATTTTGACATTCTCTGCACAATGGATCCCAAAACGCTTTGAATGTTAGATGTGTTTCCAAGATATTGAAATACTAGGAATATTAATGACTTAAATAAAGGACAACATCATGTGTGCCGAGTTGCGAATTTGTATCCAGACGAGTCTATGACCGAGGGGCATTCAATCAAAACATTGGATGTCCAAAACGTAATAGAGTGTCTCCCAACTGTTTCATAGAAACAGAGACAGTAAGGCTTAGATGTGAGAGAATGGTTTTAAGACTCGACAATTCAGTCCAGCGCACTCACTCCTGAGACGAGTCGTGACTTGGCAGGGCCTCCAAATTTTTTCAATGCTGATTCATGGTGCCGAACTGTATTGGCCTCGACCGAGTTTAAGTCGACTTGGATGAGTTGAATCCAAATCAAACTAGTCATAAACCAATTGTAATAACTAATATGTAGAGCGAGTGCTGAGAAAACACTATCCATAAAAACAAGTACATTGCTTAGGAAGCATTCTTTCATTTCAAAAGCCAATTTACAGCAACCTATGTAAGAAGGTTTGCTTTCGATAATTTCTTGTACCTTATTATAAGGTAAATTCTTATCTACGGCACAGTGATTCAACCCATGATCAGCAAAACCATTGGATAAGAGAAATCCACCGTCGGTTAGACATGACTTCAAAATAACCACAATTGAAAAATGACAAGTAAACAAATAAGGGCATGCAAACAGACATACCATCCATTTTTTTCAGGCACTTATTTTAACAACTATGATCATCAAATGAGGGTGAAATTGGGGCCATGTGCATTCCATCAAATACAATTCAATACCATTTAATCCCCTGATTTCAGAATCTACTATTAAGACATGAATGGGGAGGAGGAAATGGTAATGCACTCGGAGGGTATGTTACTCCATGGATTCACAAATAAAGGGCCGCCATCATCTTCTGGTGAAGGATTTCCAGTGGATCTTCTGTACCATCTGCCTAGCAAGGAGCCCGGTTTACATACAGATGGGGGTGCAGGAGATGTTAATGGATGAGAGAGTGCATCATTCAATACATCAAATGGGAAAGGATCCCAACCGTTGCCTAGTACAGGAAGTGAAGTTGACAAGGTGGGTCATCATCTGTAGATCAAAGAACTTGGGTCACAAGGAGAAACCACATACGGTGTGGTAGCACAGCTAAGGAAATGTTCCCAATCTGGCCAACAAAGGCATTGGATGAAAGGGGGTAGTCGATCCCGAAACTTGATTTGTTTCAAGTGTGGGAAGGTTGGACACTCGAAGAAAGACTGCACCAACTAGACAAATATGGACTTTCACATACATCCCCATAAGTGAAAAGTGGGCCACCCATGAAAATCACCTGTGGCAAATCAGGTTGGTCCCCTCCATGGATGGGCCGCATCGTTGAAATCAATCGAAAGCCAATGGTCCTACTCAATGTAGGTGTGTTACTCACCTAGTGAGTCAATAGACCAAATTTTGATGACATGAAATGATCATGGTGCGACCTATATTTTGTGCAGCTGGGATGTCTTACCAGCATGATGTATTGGCATGAAAGGTGGTGGGCCCTTATGTGATCTTTTCTCATGTTTATGGTCTATATCTACCCACATTCACATTTCTAAATAAACTTTTTTTTCTAACCAATGATTGGTTCACACAGACTTGGACGAAGGTAAAACACAAATATCAGTTTGATCTAAAACTTTTGTAGCCTCCAAATGTTTTTAATGGGAGGTATTAAATCACCACCGTTTTTCGTGGTGTGGTACACTTGAGATTTGGATGTGCTTCCTTTTTTTTGGACTTAATGCTTCAAATTGAGCATCCAGTATAGATGTACGACAAGGAGGGTTCGACACGGTCACTAATAGCGTACTCCATCTGGTTTTACAGCTCAATTAAAGGGTTGAGTCCAAAATAAAAGCATATCCAAAGATCAGGTGGACCATACCACACGAAACAGTAGAAATAATAATTTACACGTTGAAACCTTTTTAGGCCTTGCACCTATTTATATTTAGTCCATCTCCGAAGAAATTTTCAATGGTAGATGTTCAATGCACAGTTGTTTCTGTGGTGTGGCGTGGTCCATTTAAGCTTTAGATATGCTTCATATTTTTGGCTAAAGCTCTAAAATTATCCAATAAAATGGATGGACGAAGAGGAAACAATACGTAAATCAACTGAATTATCTCCTCAGGGAAATATAGAATGCTATCAAGCTTTTAGTTTGGCCCAACAAACTGTGCATGTTGGGCCCATTTATGGAAATTCATATTGTTCATGCGTTAGGCCCCTTGGTGTCGGGGAGATAATCTGGCCACTGGCAGTAATTGTCCATTTTTTATATGATGTCTAGGATCATGTCATACAGGTAAAGATATAGGAATTTCTAAGTCAGTATGGCGATCCAAAGCAAGCATTTTACCCTTTGAGGAATGTTAAAATGATTCAGTTGAGGAGAATCTTCGCACACTCGCCAACATGGCATGTGTACCACATAACACTTTGTAGTTCCTAAAATTGAGCATGGTTGTGAAAGCTCTTAAATTGAGCCCCTTATTCACAAGAGCATGGTAAGAAGGAAAACAAAATCAAACACTTTGATACTCAGATGAATGATACCTAAGCACTTGGGTAATTATTTAGAAATTGCATATGTGGTATAAGAGTAATTCAAATCATGACCATTTAATAAAACAAAAGAAATTGCTGAAGCTCACTGTTTAGATAGCAGAGTTTTGAAACATGGAAAATCCAAGCTTGCCCATCAGTTGGATGCTTGAGATTCATCATCGACAATCCACATGCACAGAAAAGATGCAGGCTACACAGATATCATCTGATTTAGGAAATTTATTTGATTCCTATTCTAGGTAAACCAGTGGAGCTAGCTCCATTCCATTTAAAATGGCAAAACTAGGCCCCAAATTCTAGCTAGGATTGCTTCAGGCCTGCTCGAAATGCATGAGAATACAACTAAAGATCGGCCATCAATATGAATTAGATTGGTGTCACCCTGCTTTAGCAATTTCTATGTTGATTTGATTAACAAATATCCGCACAATTAAAAAACAACGCTAATAAACTAAAACATAACAATTGAATTCGAAGCTAATTTGAGAAACTGGGCAGTGTATTAGAAATTTCCAATGATACTTTGCAAGATAGAAATCATTGGAGATATTAGAGACTGGAAATGATAGAATCAGTTTACCCAATGAGTTTACTTGTCCTTTGATCTTCTATTGCCCCATTGTTGGAACCTGGTTAGCTAGGTGCTTGGTACGAGTCAAAATGGGGTGGATTTACTTGAGTCGACTCAGGTAACTCACAAATATGCCTGACCTCTTTGTTTTTCCATATTGGATGGTCAAGTTTTGATGCTAAGTGACTGAGCCACCATTGGTGAGTGGTGAACCAGGTGCGTGATTTTTTGAAGCCGCAACACCATGAGTCACCAATAGTTGGATAGTGCGAATCCAACTTAGTGGCCGAGAAGATCGAACAGGTAATAAAAGTATAAAAATGAGCTATGTTAGAGTAAAGTAAAAGCAAGAGTTCAACAAGGAAGAGGCAGGCTCAGACTAGGAGAACTATGTATTACAGAACATATTGAGATTCAAAGACATGTGAAATACAAATAGAAACCAATACGAATATGTAATCCAAAAAAAGAAAGCGACAGAAAATCCGAAAAGTGTACCCTAAGAATACAACATCATTACCATAACTTTGAGCAGATAATCAATGCCAACAAAATACAATTGGGTATTGAAAAAAAAATCACAACAGGACAATCAAATAAGCTCACCTTCTTTGCTATGTTCTCAAAACTAGGCCTGCTAATGAGAGAGAAAGCAAGGAGAGAGACATCAGCGCCTCTGTAGCTGAGAGGTCTCAGCCTGTTATAGTCTTCTTGACCTGCATGGAGTTTCAATTTCTTGAAAATCAGTAATTACAATGCACAAAATAGGAAGATGGTTTTGTTTTAATTTCTTTCCCAAAACCATTAAATGCTAAAAATAATTCAAATTACTAAGATTTAGCACCACTAATTCCAACAATGGATAAAACCCAAAACAGGATATGGATTTGGTTGAATATTACAATTCAAGATACTAGTTGCTTCCTTTTATTCTTCCTCTTTCCTTTTTCAATCAATGACATATCTGCATATGTTTCTGGTACATTCACCTCCTTTAAATAATTCATCATATTCAATTCAAATTTCAAACATAGAAAAAAATAGAACAGAAGAAATCTCAAAAGGAAAAAAATAAAATTCACCCAAACAGAATATCAAAAAAAGAAAAGAAAGCAGTTAACTTTCCACATTTCCAACAATACGTTCTTTTAAAACACACACACACACACACACACACACACACACACACACACAAAAGCAGAGACATTTAAACCAAGAAATTCAAAACAAAAATCAAAATTTCCATAAGAGATTATAGAAATGTACCAGCATAACTAGATCATGAGTATTAGTTTTCCTATATCTTCCATAGAATGCACATCTCACCTCTCAACGACATGAACCTAGAAAAATTATTCCAGCAGACATGCAATTGCAGAAGTGGAAACCTCCAAGAGTGGGACCCCTCCGGCAGTGACGAACTCATCCTTAAATTGACCCTTCATTTAATATATATATATATATATATATATATATATATATATATATATATAAATTTCTACAGATACACGACATATATATATATATATATATATATATATATATATATTTTTCTACAGGATACACCTGACATTGAGAAATGTAAATATGCATTTATAGCACTCCCGAGCTTATATTTTTTATTTGAAAAGAAACAAGCCATAAAAGATAATAAGCAATCTTTTTCTCATTTTTAATCATGTACATGTTGGGGACTCTATAACACTTTCTTCTGTTCCTAGCTTCCATCTGGAAGCATAAAGGAGCATGGAAGCAGTTTAGAGGCTAGGGAGGCTTTCAATAGCAATACTTACCATATAAATTGCTTGAACAAATTATAACTATGATATTATTAGCATGGGCTTAGAATAATTTTCAATGTGGGAATACTTCTTGAAATCGATAAACCATGACAAACATTTAAGAGACATATTTGATTCACTTCAAGCAGCTCTTGAATTCTGGATTTGGACATGGCCCACTCCAGGGCCATAAATTAGATCTCTTAAAGACTCTACCTTGAGATGGTTGAGGAAGGGCAATAGTGGATTGACATTAACCATGCTATTGGAGTTAAGCGTAGAAATTGAGTATTAAATATACCTTAAAAATGAGTTTTGATCTCATTTAAATATATCAAATCTTGTGTTTTGATCTGCAAAACAGGCTTGAATATAGTTGAAAATGAGTTCATAGGCTTCTTATACCTTCAAATGAAGAAAATACCTTGACAACTATACAACTATCCATGACTAATTGTGAGAAATAAGATTCTGTCATAGAAAAGACATAAATCACACAAAACCTGATTTGGATCAAGAGCAATTCTTCATGATCCCATCCCCAATTCAGGAAACCGATTCAGGGTTAGAAATGGGAAAAAACCACCCAAAAACTGAAATTACGTTCTTGAAAAGAATCCCACCCAAATCCAAAAGGTTTTTTAACAAACACAATCTGGTTTACATCATGACGCCTGAAAGAATCCTACACAAGTCCAATTCCCAATTCGGTCGAGGGTAGAAATGCAGGGGGGAAATCAACACAGAGCCAATTCATCACTTCTCACAAGAAATCCAGTTAGGGTTACAATGACAGATGCCATGTTAATGAATCGCCAAAAAGAATTCATCGTGATTCTCAAAATTGATTATTCTAACCCAAATCCCCAATTCAAAACCCAAATCCTGCAAATTCCAATTCAAGAAAATCCCATTTCCAATTAAACGTGACAAATCCAAATCAGTAATTCCTTACCGACGCCACAACAGAAATTGCAGAACAGTCGGCTCGAGTGCTTGACATTTTCTTCGATGAAATAGAGAGGGACAACGACACCACTGCTCTCATTGACGAGCGGCGTGCACCATGTCGGCAACCCTTCGACATTGTAGTCCTCGATCTCAGCACATTCCTGGAGGAACGATCGGATATTGTTGCGAAACAGGCCCGAGTAGTCGACTGGGCAGCTAGGGTCTGCGAACGCATGGAATGCATAGGCCTTGATCTGCGGTTTTCACTTCTTGTAGGCATCAAAGATGGTAGACATGAGATAGAGTGTGGAGGTGCAGCTAGGGCGTGGGGACCTTCTTCCAATTAAAAGAGAGAGAGAGACAGAGAGAGATGGAGGTGGGGGTGCGGCTAGGGCATGGGGACCTTCTTCCAATTCAGAGAGAGAGAGAGGGAGAGACAGACAGAGAGAGAGAGAGAGAGAGAGAGAGAGAGAGAGAGAGTGTGGCCAGGGCATGGGGGTGAGGTGGAGGTGTGAGAGGGATGTTTGAGAGAGAGGAATGAAAAAAAGCCCGCGTCAATGAAATAGAAAGGACCCACGCGGCTTCTTTTTTTTTGTCAGATTTAGCTACGGATATATGGATTTTAGCTACGGATTAAACCCGTAGCTATATGGCTACAACTTTAAACCGTAGCTAAATTCCGCCATAGGCTGTATCCTTTGCCCGATTTTTTGGTAGTGCTGATGAAAAAATCAAACAAAGCTTCGAATCGGATGAGGAAACCTGTAAGAACCGATCTGTTCTTGATCTTCTTCCACCAGCAGAAATCCAAGTACTAGAAAATAAACAGAGCAGAACACATATCAGAAATCCAAGTAAAGAGCTCTAGCCAATCAGATCATTGGATTTCCTTGAAGCTCTAACAAATCTAAGAAGAACCCATCTCGAATTTTTTGGGTTTCTCGCCTAAGAAGTAGATCTCAAGAGATTGAAATCATACTATTGTGGAGCTGAAATAAAAACTGGTGGTGGTGGTTGGGGCGGGCGTGCGGTTGGCAATGGGTAGAGAAAGAGAAGAAAGGGAAAGGGAAGGGGGTGCGTGCGGTCGGATAGAGACTCTAGGATTTGATTTTTATTTTTTTATTTTTAAGTTTAAACTACTTAAAACTTATATTAATATAATATATATATATAATATAATATTTATTAATCGAGCCAAGTCGAACTCGAGTTCGAGCTTCGAGTCGAGTCGAGTTGAAATGCCCCTTGGTCGAACTTGGCTTGAACTCAACTCGAACTTCAAATAATTAGCTTGGCTCAGCTTGAATCGGCCATTCAAGCCGAGTCAATCCGAGCTGACTCGAGCCGAATCGAGTGAGCTTTTCGAGCTAGCTTGACTCGTGAACAGCCCTATGCACGGCTCCTCTCCACTTCTGTATGTGGTGTGGCCCACGCAAGTCACGGATTGACTTGATTTTTGAGACCTAGGCCCACGATGGAATGATGCATCTAACTGATGGGGTAGATGTTTGAAACGCATCACGGTGGGGCCCACACAGCTCGACCTCATGGGACGGACTCATGAGGTCAAGCGCATAGTACCTTTCCCCTATATATATATATATATATATATATATATATATATATATATATATATTATATATATATATATTCCTGACTGTGCTTTTAACTTATGTGATAATTCACTACTTCTGTCGTAAGTCATATGGCATCTCATCCACCATCATACAAGTGGCATTCATGTTTAAAATTTGAACCGTTGAAACAGTTATCCTTAGTTCGGATGATTCACATCCCGAAAATTATTACAAATAAGATGATCGACGCATGCTTTGTTTCGGGTCTAAGTTAGGGCCTACGATTTAGACGGTCTGATGGAGTTACTTGCATGCCACGTGTGCAACCGCCTTATGAACCATCATACTCCATTAGAGCATCAAAGTATTTCACATGAAAGTTAGATTTCATAGGTTTTTTGTTTGGCAGCCTTGTGATTAGAGCTGTACATGAGCAGAGTTAGCTCGGTAGCTCGCTCGACTCGACTCGAATCAAAGCTGAGTTCGAACCGGGTCGAGCAGATTTTAGGAGCTCAAAACGAGTTCGAGCCGAGTTCGATCTTGCTCCAGCTCGACTCGACTCGACTTGACTACTGCTCAAACTCGGTTCAACTTGGTACAGGGTATATATACCCAGACATCACAGTGGGTCCCACGATGCTTGTGCCGCTTTCTGAAAATCTGTAAGGTTTTTTCATAAAACCCCTCAAAAGCTCTTTTTCTTCACTTCTTTCTTTCAGCTTTCTTCTCTGGTCAGTCAAGATGGATTTGTAGGTGCTTGTGCCTCATCGTTGTGTGCTTCTACTCTCCCTCTCTCTCTCTAATTATTTGTGCAAACTCGAACTCAGCTCGAACTCTGCTAGAACTCGGCCGAGCCGAGCACGAGCTGCTGTTTCAAGCTCGAATGCCGAGCCGAGCCAAGCACGAGCTGAGACTCGAGTAGTTCGAGTGGAGCACTCGGCTCAACTTGTGTACACCTCTACTTGTGATGGCATTCGGTAGTGACTCTTCCCGCAGGATGTGGGTTGCATACTGAGTAAACTCTATGGGTTTGTCCATCATGATTTACATATTTTATCCACTCCGATCCATCCATTTTAAAAGATGACCAAAAATGAAGTATATCCAAATTTCGGTACTGGTCGTTGCTGTGGGCCCACCAATGTATGAGTTTTAGCCATGCGGCCCAGCCATTTTTTCCTGCTCAATTTTAGGCGTGAACCCAACGATGAGGCAATCCATATTTCCCCGCCAAAGGAAACGGTGGTGATTGAACGCCCGTAATGTTTATCTGCCATATAGCCTGTTGATTAGCTCACACAGATCTGGAAGAATAGAGAGAAGAAAAAATCATCTTGATCCAAAGGTTTTATCGCCCCCAAGAAGTTTCTAATGGTGGATTATCAATCAACACTTTTTCCCGTGGTGTGATCCATATGAGATTTGGATCTGGCTCAATTTTGGGCTAGTGTCCTAAAATGAGCTTTAAAAAAATGGATGGACGGCATGGATAAAATGAATACATCATGTTGGGGCCCTTAGCACCGACCAGTACCCACCTCGGTACCGGAGGGGTCACTACCGAATAGAATCCGAATACGAGTCCCTTATCAAAGGGGGATTTATTTGATACTCCGGCTGCTTATGACACTTGATACGCAGGCACTTGGAGTTGGTTGAACAATGACCTCCGATTTGTGCACATTTGTTTTTGGAAATAAGACAATTGTATATTTTCATTTTCCCACCGTCTAATAAATGTCCACCAATCCAATATTTGAATAATATAATAAAACTGATTTTGGTTCATGAATCATTTAATCTGATCCATATAAATTTTGGTTCATAACACATCTAATCTGATGCACATCTAACATCCTGAGTATTATCCATCACACTCTGCCAGAGTATCAAAAGAAGCCGATTGTTTACGGTAAGTTGCTGTGGTCAGAAGTTAGATGGGGCCCACCGTCATGTTTTTCAAAAATCCACCCCCATTCACCCATATTTCCAGCTCATGCTAGGACATGAATAAAAAATTGATTAAGATTCAAAGCTCAAGGGGACCAAACTACAAGAAAAAGTAAAATTTAATGTCCATCGACATTAGTTGGGCTACGTAAGCATTGGATGAGACTAATATTTTTATTTTTAAGTTCATCCCATTAGAAATGACCTTATGAATTGATTGGATGGCATGACATATGAACATTTCTGTGGATCTAAACGATCCATATTCCAACATCCTCAACAAGAACAGCATCCTAGTAATTAACTTGTGAAAATGAAATTAAACCATTAAAGTGTCATTTTCGATGGTTAAAACTAATCTATAAATATCAATGGTGGTGATTATATGTAAAGATTGATGTAAGGATTCCAAACCATCCATATGTGGACAACTGAGAATGAGGTAAGCTGGATGAGTAGAATAAAGAGGAGACGATGAAGGTGGTGGTGCTTACACGTACGTGGTTATTATCTATCCAACCAAAGACATTAAATACAATAATGGATAAACACTAATTTCCTACTAATAAGCTAAATCCAAACAAAAATCCCTCAAATATCGAACCGCACGTCTTTCCCGGACAGTTTTTATTATCATTTTTAAAAGAGATTTTACAAAACGGCACCCATTCTTAAGTATTATTAGATATAACCACCCAACATAAATTCTTTAGATATCAACACCGATATCCATTTGCCCATTTATGGAAATAACAAAAATATCTAAGAAGTGGTCATATCATTGCATGTATTAATAAAAGGATTGGTCGAGATTGTTGTCTACTTACACACGAACGATCTAGATTGCAGCACACTACTTTTTTGGAATGGCCCATATCATTGTCTATATAATTTTGGACAGTTGAGATAGTCGGCCACTTATTTTCGAACCGTCTAAATCGTAGAGCTCGATCACTGCATGCAGTGTCTTAGAACGGCTTAGATCATTGTACTTATGAATGGATTACTGTCCATGATTTTCACTTTTTGGTAGTTTCATTATTTTTAAAAATAAGTTAACGGTCATTATTTAAACATGGCAGAAAGTGGTAAAATAAAAAGACTTGTCAAAATGTAAGCGGTTACATATAAAGAAAATTTGTTTGGGTGGTTTGTCTAATTTGACAAAAGATGAGCGGCTTCATAAAATCCCTTAAATATGAAACTGTGTGACCAGTGTGTATGGAGAGTCGGTGCGCACATATCCCCAACTCTCCCCGATCCAGTCCATCTGAGAGCACTTAAAGTTATGGTGCGAGCAGTTGCATCTGGAGACTTGCAACGTATGATCGATCAATCAAGACTTTCCTTGAGGTCCACAGCACATTGCTTGGATTACAATACAGAACTTACACCAATATCCAAAAAATGTTGACGGTCAAGATCCCGTAGAGAGAAATATTAAGCGTTGGAGGCTCATCACTTTTCACCAGACAATCCTAACCATACCATCCATCGCTCTAACTACGGATGGTTATGAAAATTAGGATCGACTTATGAATGGATTAGATCATTCAGTTAGTGTGATTTTTATTTTTTGCATATATATATTTGTTATCTTGATGGATATATATATACCGTATATATATATATATATATATATATATATATATATATATATATATATATATATATACCATTTGCAAAAACTGCATGTACTAACCTTGAAATATTTGTGTACTTCCATACATGAAAAATAAGAATTTTTCGGCCTTTCTTTCCGGTTTTCATTTTAAATGATTTGACCGTAAGTATTATAACTTACAGTGAATGAGAGCACTGGATAATTTCTATTATCTAAACTGTCCACATATGAAACCATAATGATGATAGGACAAATAAAAATCTAGCTGATAAAAAATCATTAAATGGGTTGCATTTTGGGTGGTGTAAATGTGCATGTACCATTTATGAGGTTCCTTGAAATTATTTGGAAATGTGACTTTCATACCTTTATCAATCAAAACAAAAATAGAGGATTTTTCCATCCATCATCTCCATTTTTCCTGAGTTTTCATATCCTATTATATATATATATATATATATATAAAATATATATAGCTTGATTATTTCATTATTTAAAAGTGGTACGTACAGTTCGTATGTAGTTGTGGGGCCAATATGTTCATGACATCCAATCTGTCCAACATATGAAACCATAATGATGATAGGACAAATAAAAATCTAGCTGATAAAAAATCATCAAATGGGTTGCACATGAATTTGGATAATTTTTTGGGTGGTGTACAATGTTTTTGCTTGTGCCATGTCGTTCTGGTCACTATTTTGATTTGAGCGGATTATATATATGGGAAAAGGTCAATGGTTCTACTATTACAGTGATGGGTCGAGCTGTGTGGGCCCCATTTTTTCATGTCATGCACATACCACATGACTTTCATAATCGTTAACTTTATCACATATTAAACAAAAATAGGAGGATTTTGGTGATTTCATCCATCATCTCCATAATTAGGAGATATAGCTTTTCATCTGATCGTCTTCTATATCCTATATATATTGAGAATTTACATAACTTTAGTCGTAGGCCCAGAAATACGCCTGTTCGTGGGTCAGACCCACGAAAATGTTGCATCTGGTCATGTTTTTCGAAAGATCATATTTTGACCTCATGGATGACTTACGGGAGCTATATAAATTCAGATATATATATATATATATATATATATATATATATATCTGAATTGGGTTTTGTATGTAGTTGAAATGTTCTTTTGACATGATGATTACAAAACTCGTGGTTTATTTATTTATTTATTATTATTTACAAAACACATATCATAAGCATGATGATTTTTATTTTCTAAAGATGTCCATATCTTATAAAGTTGTTTGTGTTGCAATGGCATCCAGATGTAAATAGTTGTTGAAATATTCATTTGGTAAACTTTCGAGGGTTTCTTTATACAAATCTTATTACGACTTTGACCTTCTCCATTTCTCTATCCATGGATGTGAGATGTTCCTATAGCATGAAGACTGCAAGGTTTTTTTATTGGATTAGTGTAGAGAGATCTTATACTTATGGCTTATATGTGAAGATTACAAGTTTTATTAGATTTGTATCTTTGGTTTCCATCCCATTAGGGCTTTCAAAGCACCCTTTTATTAGATTTTTCATTGAAGATTGAATATATATATTTTTTTCTTACAATAATATAGAGTTTATACGTACACTACCTCCATTTTTGTTATATGACAAAATCCCCCTCATTTTCAATATTATCCAATAAAACCTTCATTTTTCATACACAATCATAAAAATAATCTTTTGTAAAACTTAATCATTAAAGAGGATAGTTATTTTTAAATTTGGCAGTTGACTACATAAAATTATGCTCTTATAATTGATTTTGTAGAGATGAGATATGTTCTCATTTTGGATGATCTAGACAATTTATTGGTGGATTATTTATATGGCATTTGATCTAAACCAACTAATTAGTAGATCAAAGCTGTTTAAATTAATGCCACCGATTAAATTTTTTTTGTTTACATAGAAGCAAGAATAAGAACTTTTCATCTTTAAAGGTCAAGTGCAAAAGCATCATTCATGTGATTAACTACTCTTACTAAAGTAATTTTATAGTATTAGACTAAAAATTAGATATATCCCAATCTCAAGCAGACCACATTACACGAAACAGTGTTGAATGGACATCAACCATTAAAAACTTTCTGGGGGCCCTAAAAGTCTTGAATCAAGCTGATATTTGTTTTTTCCATTCATCTAAGTCTATATGACCTAATAAATAGATTGGA
Source organism: Magnolia changhungtana (assembly GCA_030180095.1). Classification (NCBI taxonomy): domain Eukaryota; kingdom Viridiplantae; phylum Streptophyta; class Magnoliopsida; order Magnoliales; family Magnoliaceae; genus Magnolia; species Magnolia changhungtana. Next base: position 1,177,849 of record JASAUF010000234.1, on the reverse strand, counting down.
TGTCAAATAAACAGTACAGTGACCCTTAGGAGGATTTTAATGGTGGATATCCAATCACTATTGTTTTCCTGTGGTGTGGTCCACCTGAGGTTTACATCCCTGTCATTTTTTGCAATAAGACCTAAAATGATCTTTAAAAATGGATAAGCAGCATGGATGAAACACATACATCATGGTGGGGCCCCCACAGAGCACCGACCATCACTAGCCAATCCGTTCCCGTGAAATTGGGACAATGTGCAAGATCCAGCTTGTGCATTAGATGGCCCAACGAGAGTGGATGTACCTGATCCAAACAATCAGATATGTCATGATGATTTTGGATTTCCAACTATCAATTTTACCATTTACATTTGCCCACATGATGAATAGACTGCCCTGAGAATCTTGAAGTGTGCCACGTGTGAAGTGATGCGTTTTATCACTTGGAGATGGGCCCCATTGCATGTAGCATAAAATCGTAAATGTATCGTCACAACCTAAAAACAAGAATCTTTCTTTCTTGCAGATACAGGTGTAATGAGCGGAGCTATGCTCTTCATCAAAGAAGATCTTAAAATAAACGACCTCCAAGTTGAAATCCTTGCAGGGATTCTAAACATATGTGCATTGGTTGGATCTTTAACGGAAGGTCGAATATCCGATTGGATCGGACGTCGTTACACCATCGTCCTCGCTTCAATCATCTTATTAATCGGTTCAGTTCTAATGGGAATTGGTTCTTCTTACGCATTCTTAATGAGCGGACGTTGTGTTGCTGGTGTTGGAGTTGGCTACGCTCTAATGATTGCACCCGTCTATTCAGCAGAAATCTCATCTGCATCTCATCGAGGCTTCCTAACATCTCTACCAGAAGTATGTATTAGCATCGGGATCTTAGTAGGCTACCTATCCAACTATCTATTCTCTAAACTTTCATTAAAACTCGGATGGCGTTTGATGCTCGGCATTGGGGCAATCCCTTCACTTGCCTTGGCCGTAGGCATTTTGGCAATGCCCGAGTCACCGAGATGGCTTGTAATGCAAGGTCGAGTTGGAGATGCGAAGAAGGTTCTATTGAAAGTTTCCAACACTAAGGAAGAATCTGAACTGCGGCTTCAGGATATGAAAGCTGCGGTGGGGATAGACGCGAGCTGCACAGATGACTTCGTGAAGCTACCGAGACTTAAAGGGGAGGGTGTTTGGAGAGCTGATCTTGAGACCTACTCCTACTGTCAAACGGATCTTGGTCGCTGCAATTGGGATCCATTTCTTCGAGCATGCTACTGGGATTGAAGCTGTTGTTCTGTACAGCCCAAGGATATTCAAGAAGGCAGGAATTCATAGCAAGAGCAAGCTCCTGATTGTAACTGTAGCTGTTGGATTTACAAAAACTTGTTTTATTTTGGTAGCTACATGCTTATTAGACAAGGTGGGAAGAAGACCTTTGTTGCTGACAAGTACTGCAGGGATGTTTGTCTCTCTATATGGATTAGGGTTTGGGTTGACTATGGTGGAGCATTCAAAACAGAAGTTGATGTGGGCCATCTCGCTTTGTATTGGGGGTATCTTGTCTTTTGTGGCGTTTTTCTCTATTGGGTTGGGGCCCATCACATGGGTTTATAGCTCTGAGATCTTCCCCTTGAGATTAAGGGCTCAAGGAGTTAGTATTGGAGTGGGCGTGAATAGGTTGATGAATGGTACAATATCTATGACGTTTATCGTTATACAAGGCTATTACCATTGGTGGGAGTTTCTTTCTGTTTGCTGGTATATCTGTCTTGGCATGGTTGTTTTTCTACTTCTTCTTGCCTGAGACAAAGGGAAGGTCTTTGGAAGAGATGGAGGAGATTTTTGGTAGAAGGACAAGTTCTAGAGATGAGATTGAAAATGGAAGATTAGATATGGCAAATAGAAGAGCGCGAAGAGTGGCTGAATGAGTGGTAGAAATTAATATAATTTTGTTTGTATATGTGGTAATTGAAATCTCATCCATGCCTCTATCTGAGATAGAAATATGGGAAATTGCCCGTACTCGCCTCGAAGTTTAGGTCAATTACCTCGATCGCCATGACACTCCATATATTCTCTAAAGGGCCTTCTGATAGCTTTTGAAAATTGTTTCGGACGAAAATGCCCCTGACCTTCGTTCAGTAGTTACACGGTTTTCTAAGGATTAAGAAGTTACGTAGTATTTAATGCTAGCAAAGTGATGTGTACGGGACGTTCCTTTTTGCGCATGAGAAAGGACTAAACTCGTGGGGCCCATATTGATGTATGTGTATAATCCATGCCGCCCATCCTTTTTACCGTGTCATTTTAGGGCTAGGGCCCAAATATCAGCCTGATTCAGAGCTTGCATGGGTCACATAATAGAAAATAATAATGACAATGGAACTCACTGTTGAAACTTTTCAGGCTCACTGTGATGTTTGTTAGAATTGGACATTGCCCAAGTCAGGACTTTTTGGGCCCACGTCAAGCTGGCCGATAGGGTGGACGGAACGGATCTTCCTATTGTTGGCCTCAGACTATTATACCAATAACTATACTTTCATTTGGCAGTAAAGGAAGTGAACATGTAACAACCGCAACCCATATAACATGGGAACCATGCCCCATATAACATTATAATTACGACCCATGACAACCACAACCCATATAACATGAGAGCTACAACCCTTACTATATTACAATCACGACCGTTACCACATTACAACCACGACCCATGTTATATGGGTCTTGGTTAGCATGTTATAGGGGTCTTGGTCAGCATGTTATATGGGTCCCAGTTATATGGGTCTTGGTTAGCATGTTATATGGGTCTCAGTTGTATGAGTCTTGGATAGCATGTTATATGGGTCTTGGATAACATGTTATTTATGCCTCAACTAACTTATCTTGGTTTCCATTTAATTTTATAAATAAGTGTTTATGGTAAACAATATACTTATCAGTAAAAAAGTTGAACAATTTTATTTAGTTTCTAATATCACATGAGTAATTTTTAAATTCTTCCGTCAATCTCTTTCTTTTCTCTCTTTTTTGTCATTTTAAAAAAATTTCTTCTATCTTTATTATTCCTTTATTATCGACCTTTAATATTCACCATCCACTGATGTGAACCATCCATCATGTGGGGCCTACCTTTAAAGTGGACCATTTACCTTGTGAAGCCTATCGATCATGCGGGGCCCACCTTAAATGTGGGCCATATATCATGTCAAATATTAGATGTGGATCATCCATCATAAAGAGCACACCTTTTGATGTGTATTGTCCAATATGTGGGGACCACCTTGAAATGGGTCATCCATCGTCTTAGGCCCACCATCAATGTTAATTGTCCATTATGTGTGGCCCGCCTTCAATGTCCACTGCCCATCATATGGGCTTACCTTCAATGTGGGCCATCCATCATGTGAGGCTCACCTTCAATGTGGGCCATCCATCATGTGAGGCTCAAATATAGGTCAATCATGATTATTGGCCAACCTTTGATGTGGACCATCCAATATATGTAAGCCCCACCTTAACGTGGGTCATCCGTTATATGGGGCTCACCATCAATGTTAATTGTCCGTCATATGGGGTCTACCTTCAATGTCCATTTCCTATCATGTGGTGGTTACCTTTGATGCGGCCGTCTATGATGTGGTTAGTAAACTTTTATATATTAAAAAAATAGACATGGAGCTCATATAGGCTCCATGATGTATGTCTTTTATCCATGACTTTCATTTAGCGCCTCATTTTAGGGCATGATCCCAAAATTGGGTGGATCCAAATCTCAAATCAACTACACCATAGGAAACCGCGGTAATTGAATGCACACCATTAAAAACTTTGGATCAAGTTGAAATATGCGTTTTCCTTTCATCCAGGTCAGTGTGTCCTAACCAACAGGTGGGGGTGACAAATAAACATTACAGTATGGCTTAGGAAGTTTTTAACGGTGGGCTTTCAATGACCACTGTTTTCCTATGGTGTGGTCCACTTGAGATTTGGATATCCACCTCATTTTTGGACTCATGCCCTAAAATAATGATCTAAAAGTATGGATGGCATAGATAAAACACATACATCATGGTAGAGCCCATAGAGCACTGTCTAGTGGCGATCCACATCCTTAAAAAAAAGTAGTTCATTTGCTGCAAAAAGCTTAAAAAGCTAAGCACTTCTGGGGTATATCCAAACGACCCTGAAGGAATCACTATTGTTAGTCAAAATATAACCATTCCAACCATGGCTTGGAAAGGGATGTGACGCAGGGATGAACGTGATGAGGATAACTACGAATCCACGGAGCTTCTCTGGACTCCTCACAGAGACTTCTCGAATTCACGAGGAAAGAAAGCAGAAAATTGAAATAAATTCTAAGAAATTTGAAATTGATTAATTGATGATTAAAAATGAGTTCACAACCCTTTAAATAGGGGTACTAAGCAATGAGAAAGAAATCAGAATCAAACTACAACTAAAACTCCTAGAAATCGCGACTTACTATAAATAGTAAACTTTCTATTTATAGACGGTCATGATGTCTACTAGTGCGCAAGGTTTTCAAGGAAAATAGTAAGTGTCCTATTTGGCTTCGCCAAACCGTTCTCCTAATTATTCTAAGCTCTTTTCATGTTGCGCGCAACTCCTAAAGCCTGACAGATGAAGAGTTATAATCAAACTAAAACTTACTATTTATAGTAAAAACGAAATTAAAACAGGGAAACGACCGTTGATCCAGGGGTTTCTCACAATTCCGGGCATCACAACCCGACGTAGCAGAGGTGGTTGGCTAAAGTAGCTCGTTCTACCCCAAAATCATATATTTTACGTCAGGTAACTCATCCGGATTGCCAGTTGATACGCCTGATCTAAGGTCTGATGGTCCAAATCACTTCTGTCATCGACCGGGCCTTTTCTGATCCATCTTGGCCATGAAACTGTCCACAACTCGCTCTACATCTGGATGGTAATAAAAAAATAAGTCCAAATCAAAGATATATTGGATCCTCAGATTAACCCGATTTTTAAACGGTCGTCAATGAAATTTGTTCAGTACGTAATTAATTTACCGTATGAATCTACCACCGAATGAATTGTCCCAAATATGCACCTAGTGCTCTGAGAAGCATTGGAATAATTCTCCAAAGGAAATAATATATCTTGCTTTTTCTTTTTTGTCATTATTCATTAGTCAGGGTCTCATATGTATGATGGGAAATTAAGAATGTAAATGTTCACATCCATCTCAGTGGACCAAAACGTTGCCATCCATTCAGTTGCCCAATGTCTCTCATGTGCATACAACGACATATCATCCGCTAAAATGGGTGAACCCACCTTGTCTGTCGTTGTTGGCTATTCGAAGTGGGCCAGTGATAGGTAAACCCATGGCCTGCGGTCTTTGGTCAATACCCAAATTCCTTACTAGTGTTTAAGTATTCTTGAATAAACTCCAACATTTCAAACTAGGCTCAAATACACCCTTTGGTAAGGCTAGAGTTGTACATCGAGTCGACTCAAGCTGAGCTCTGGCTTTCTCGACTCAATACATTCCCATGACTACCTCGGCTCGAGCTCAAGCTCGACTTGACTTTTAAGCTCAAAATGCTAGCTCAACTCCGCTTGACTGTTCGAGCTGAGTGAGCTAGGTTCGAGTTGACCTTAGTGAGCTATGTTGAGCCAAGGCAAGTCGAGTTGAGATTTGTCTCTTTTTTCTTTTTTTTTTTTTCTTTTTAAAAACTGAACAAGTTATGTTTGTGTATTTATGGTCTACAAATAACAAACTTAATATATCTTCTATAATTTTAATATTCTCCATAGGTTGAATGCCTTCTTGGCATAATTTCGTAGCAGTGTCCGTTGCGTCGATAATACTCATCTCCTCTATTTGAATTGAAACCAAATATATAATTTTTGCCATTTGTACTCGAGTTGGTATCTTATCTAAGATGTTCGTTAACCTCCCTTAAATCAGAAGGTGGGGAGATTTTTCCATCGTATTATTGTATAGATTCAACTAGCTTATTTAAACTTTTTTTTGTGAGATAATCTTTATAGAGTACCTAAGATCTTATAAAATAAGGCAAGTCCAGAGATAAAGATTGATGCCTTCTTTCTTATTGTGCTCGGCCCTGCTTTTGCGTTATGTTGTTGAGGAAGACATGGTTGATATATAGATGCATCCGCCTCTTTCTTGCTTACTTTGAAGGTAATTTTTGTTGGGGATTTGTGTTGCGGAATCACACAAATCTAGATTTAGGATAGCAATCCAATGGTACCAAGCAAACACAAGAGAACACACAAATTTAACGTGGAAAACCCTTTCGAAAAAAAACCACGGCATAAAGCGACAAAATTCCACTGTGAAAATAGAAATTACAAAGAGAAAAGACTTACCCAATTCGAACAACCTCGAATCACACCCTTTAGAAACCCTAAAATCCTTTTAGGAACCCTTGAAAACCTTTTAGGAAGCCTTAGCCATACCCTAGAAAGGCCCTAGGGACCCCTATTTATAGTTTAGGAAACTCCACTTACGTACCGACTTGGAATAGTCTGGAAACTGCCTCAAATTTACGCAGTCTACGCATCAACTGTGTAACCCTTGACTAGTTGAGTCAGGTCCTCGACCGGTCGAGCCAGCCCCTCGACTGGTCGAGCGGCCCGGAACTCCCAAAAATAATGCTACTCGACTTCGAGTCGAGCAGCCCCCTCGACCGGTCAAGCAACCCCCTCAACCGATCGAGCGGCGCGGTAAGATACAAGATTTAAGACATCTCTTTACAACAATCTCCACCATGTCTTCAATCTTCAACCGTGTAGCTTCTTGACCTCTTCTCTTATCTTTACATCACATCATAGTTTCTCGTACACACTACATCCTTCTTTTTCGTCATCGTCAGGTCCAGAGAAGTTGCACGTAACTTGAACTTCTCTACAGGAACGACTTTGGTGATCATGTCTTCTGGATTCCCGCTTGTGTGAATCTTCTCTAGAGTTACGCCTCCTTTCTCAAGCACCTATCGGATAGCATGAACATCCAACTAATTGCTCCACCCGCTAATATAAACAAGTAACCTAAAGTCGACTTCCTGGAATCCACACTGTCTGTGTAATCTGAATCCACATACCATACCAACTTTGCTCCTGTCTTTCTAAAAGAAAAGACTTAGTCTTCTTACCATCTCACAGCTACCCAATATTACTTGCCCGGGTACTTGCTCACAACACTGATAGCTTGTGAAATAATCGGTCTAATCCAAACCATGGCAAACACTGCCAACCACATTCAAATAAGGCTCATGAGATATCCTGCTTTTTCTCATCTATTTAGGGATATATCCTGAGGAAAACTTGAGGAGAAACGTGTAGGGAACACTCTCCGGCTTTACATGGTCCATCACCTCTTTGATTAATACCTATCCAAGGTATTCTGCTTGAGATAACCAAAACCTACTCCTCTTCCAGTCTCAATGTTGAGAACCATCTTTGCAGCCCCCCCGATCATTCATCTTGAATGTCTCACTTAATCGAGTCTTCAGTACATTGATCTCAGACATGTCATAATTGGCGATATACATGTCATCAGTATACGATTCCTGACTCACCATGAAGGAATCAAACCACTTCCTAGGCGACAGGTCGTACCTAGACCTCCTGCAAACTCTTTTTCCCAGCCCCTTTAACTTCGAACTACTCAGGTTGCTCCATGTAGATCTGCTCTTCCAATTTTCCATACAGAAATGCAAACTCCACATCCATCCTTCCATTTCAAGATCACATTGGCCAACCAGCGTCAATCACGGATCTAATAGTCACCTATTGTTATATCGTTGACGCGAATATCTCTGAGAAGCTCATCCCTTCCCTCTAAGCATAACCCTTCGCTACCAACCTAACTCTGTATCTATGTTGTATCCTCCTGAAGATCCACCTTAATCAAACCACTTCTCGACCCATTGGAAGCTCCACCAGCTCCCATATGTCGGTCTGGTACAACGAATCCATCACATCGCACATAGTCACCTTCCACTTCTCAGCATCAGGCTCACCTAGAGTCATCTAAATGGAAGACGAATCCCCTGCGATATTAGAGTTGTCCATGTACCTTGTCGATATCCTGCGATTATGCCATGTGATTTTTCTCACAGGTGGCTGCTCTACCCGCTCTGTATCTCTGTCCGCGCGTCTCAGCCTTCCTCCCCTACCACTCATGTGACCATACCTAACATGCTACACATGTGCAGAGGTGGAATCCACTACAGCCATTACAGCTCCACCTTTTGTAGCTCTCCCGATAAACCTATAAACATTATCAAGTCGTTGCCCTTTCATGATTACCCGTGCTCCCTTAGATACCTTAAGAGCACCATCAATATATGTGAACTTGCAACCCATTGCCTTAAGTACACCAAGAGAAATCAGATTCTTCTTCAAATCAGGAAAATGCCTCACATAAGTCAGGGTACGCTCCACCCCATCAAACATCTTGATGCACACCGTACCAACAGCCACAACATTACAAGCAAAGCCATTGCCCATAGACACCTGTCCACTATCGCACTTCTTGTAACTGGTGAACCAACTCTGATGAGGAGTCATGTGAAAAGATATCCTTGTGTCTAGCATCCATCGTCCTTACGATCATCGTATGACTGTCTGATCGTAGACGCAGACAAAACATCACCATCACATCTACGCGATCCATCTAACGTGGAAGCATTGGCCTTCCTGTATGAAGTCTCAGAATCTTCTCTCTTAGATTTAGGATTTGTACAATCCTTCTTCACACGTCCTTCCATCCCACAGTTCCAGCACTTTACCTTTCTTTTGCCCTTGCCCTTGGATTTGGATCTAAAACCTGAAGAACTGTACCTTGTTTAGAATTTTTACCCCTTGTAAGCAGTGCCTAAGAAGATATCCCCATGTTGACGTTAAGCTTTCTCATAGTCTTCCCTTGAAGAGCTGAGATAACGATGTCGACACTCAGAGTTTTATTCGTGAAGCACATTGTGTCCTTAAATGAATTATACGACACCGGAAGAGAATTCAGCAACATACATGCTTGTTCCTCATCTTTCATCACTTCCTCCATATCTAGCAATTTGCAAACCAATTTATTAAAGTTGCTGATGTGAGCCTTTAGATCTCCACCCTCTGCCATCTTGAAGTTATACCACTGCCGCTTCAAGTGTAGGCAATTTTCAGAGGAATTTTTTGCATAGACATCCTCTAACTTCGCTCATAACTTAACCGCAGTTTTCTCTCTCATGACATTGTAGAGAACCTCATCCATGAGACATAAACGAATCGATGATAAAGCCTTCTTATTAAGAGTATTTCATTCATCATCAGTTATAGTAGACTTTCGCTCCTCAAGAGCACTATCTTCGCCTTGCTTGATTAAGGAACTGATCATCTTAATCTTCCATAACTCAAAATTATTTTTCTCTAAATACTTCTCAATATCATACTTAGTGCTTCCCATTATTACTAATTCCTCAGATTCAGATCTGTGCCATAACAATTGCTCTGATACCACTTGTTGGGGATTTGTACTGAGGAATCACACAAATCTAGATCTAGGATAGCAATCCAATGGTACCAAGCAAATACAAGAGAACACACAGATTTAACGTGAAAAACCCTTTTAAGAAAAAACCACGGCATAAAGCGACAGAATTCCACTATGAAAATAGAAATTACAAAGAAAGAGGACTTACCCGATTCGAACAACCTTGAATCTCACCCTTACTACACCCTTTAGAAACCCTAAAACCCTTTTAGAACTTGAAAATCCTTTAGGAGGCCTTAGCCATATCCTAAAAAGGCCCTAGGGACCCCTATTTATAGTTTAGAAAACTCCACTTACGCACCAACTTGGAATAGTTCAGAAACCGCCTCAAATTTACGCAGCCCGCGCACCGGCTGCGTAACCCTCAACTAGTCGAGTCAGGTCCTTGACTGGTCGAAGGGCACCCTCGACCAATCGAGCCGCCCATCGACTAGTCGAGCGGCCCGGAACTCCCAAAAACAATGCTGCTGGACTTCGAGTCGAGCGGACCTCGACTGGTCGAGCAGCCCTCTCGACCGGTCGAATAGCGCGGTAAGATACAAGATTTAAGACATCTATTTACAACAATTTTTAATTACACTTCTTCCAAATCTTTAAATTTAGTTTCATTCTCCTTTTCCTCTTCCTTACTAATTCTCTTCACTATCTCTATTTTGAAATTTTCATCAATTATAATAGGTATGTTATAGTATATCTTGTAGTTAGTTGTATTCGGTGGGAGCTTGGAATAAAATTGATACCTCCCATGATGCTCTGGACACGGTTTTGCTTATCTCTCCCAAACCCTCATTGTGTTCTCTTCATCTTCCTCAACTTCAAAACTACTACCACCCTAAATCGGTCGCAACCAATCTTGTGTATAGACGAGTGCTTCAATTATTTTTATTGTAAGAAGGCTTCGATGCTTGCTGACGACCCTACTTTGCATTTTAAATGCAGATTCTAATACTACTATTGTTATCAAAATTAATAAAATATTGTGTGCCGTCATCGATAGTGTATGGTATTTTTCTTTACGAGCTCGTTTCTTCCATCATTCCAACACTTCAAAATCTGCACTTGCGACCTTCAAAATTGGTTCATTGAGGTGTATGTCTATTTTTTAATCGGTATTATACTCATATAAATTTTCTTCCTCATAAGCTAAGAAGAATTTATCAAACACATCATTACTAATTGTCGATGAACTGCAACCACTTTCAGATTGTTTAACTTCATATATGTCTTGTCTTTGGTTAATTTAGCAACATACAAACTGCACGATTTTGTTTAACTTCATATATGTCTTTGCGCCTTGTCTAGTCTTGCCTAGCCGGGCTTCATTTCTTTCTTGTTTCCCATATGATAGGCGGGCCTTGTTTCCGGCCTTCCCGAAATGCGTGTATGCCTTTCTGGCCGTTTTCAGATTAATATATTTTCTTTCTTAAAATAAAAATAAAAATAAAAATAAAAATAAAAAAATTGCATGATTTTACAACCACTTCACGAGCATTGGCGATTTCCCTTACTACTTTTTAATTCGAATAAATCTTCTTGAAAATGTCATTAAGCATCATCATCTTATCTCACAGATCATGAATAACAACCATGCCCATTAACAAATCGCATTCAAACAAATACTTTACGAATTTTATTTGCATACCCTTAACCATTGTATGTAGAAAATATGGACCAGTGATGAAACTTTTATGTAGAGTTTCTTTAATCTTTGAAAGGAATAGAAGAAATGAATTTATGATAGGGTATTATTTACCGAAAAATATTTTGTGCATTCATAAAAAAAAACCTTTAGAAATCTGTGAGCATGTTCATTTAATGTCCAATCATCTTCTAGAGAACAGTAGACGTTTAATCTATCACGTGCCTTGTATTCTAAAAATGCAAGTTTTAACTTCCTAGCAGAATTCAACATTTCAAATATTAAATTTCTACGCATGCATACATCTAAACTTGAAATTTTCAAATTGAGATTGGGCAATATGAAGCCAACTGGCTCGGCCGGTCCATTAACAGCCCTATGTCTATAATAGATATGAGTGTAGGTTCATCCTTATCTATTCTATCAGTCTAAATGATGGTACCTTAGAAGTGAAAGAAAATGTGGAATTCCAAATGTTAATGCACGATTGCAAACACACAGTATAAATGCATTTCGATCCAGCTAAGGTAACGGTCCATTTGTTAGAAACCAAAATAATCCAATGGTCTATTTAGATAGCGGGAATCAAGCCGGTCCAATTCCAAGCTGGCCAGTCACTTACAGTTGAATGTGGACCCATGGCAAGTTTCTCAAACTATCCATTGTTCTATGGTTGGATGGGGGTGCTGACGAGGAGAATGGGCTGATTTTTACACCAGTTCATTCACAGTCCAGGTCTACCTTATTCATGATCATATGTACCATTCGTGTGCCATGTTCTCATGTGTGTCACGTCTTTCTGCTGATATTGCCCTCTTGTTATTTTATCACCTCATTGCCAACAGCCACTAAAGCCCTCTTGTTATTTCATGTTGCTCGCCAAGTGTTTGATGAAATGACTCAACGAAGTGTCAGTTGGTGGAGAGGAAGGTATGGATATGAAGCAAATACCCTTGCATCTTGATTTTGATGCTGCTTACGGAGTGCTTGAAGAAATACCTGTAAACCGCGAGAAACTGAAGGTACACTCCATATTTGAGAAAATGCCGCACAGGCTTAAACTGGCCCAAGTTGCTGATCATATCGAGCTGAGCTGGCCAGTCAGGCCCGAGGACCGAGCCAAGCCCAGCTAGTGGCTGAGCTGAGTCGAGCTGTGCCAAGCTCAACTCGTGTACAGCTCTACTCAAGATCATGAGATGTGTTGGCTTTACAAAGCCCAAATGGTGACAAGTGCAGCTCCACTTGCAAGGGAGAGAGAAAATATACTAATATTTTTCCAAACCAAGCTACTGCTGTAAAAAGAAAACACTCAAATCGCTGTTTTCTCTGATCTTTCTACACTTCAGAGCACAGTTATTTATAAGATTAGCTGGTGTTTACAAAAGACATTGCTGCCCTGTATGATACATTCACCAGGAGTAAATATACTATACATTTCTAAAAATAATAAATAGCATTAGGCAGCCTGTATTAAACAGGAAGGATGAATTTGCTGGATGAATCTGAAATTCTATGGAGAATGCATCTTGCTGGATGAATCTGAAAATTCAAGGGAAGATGGATCTGCTGGATGAATATGGAAATGCGCCGGGAAGATGGATTTGCTGGATCTGGACAGTTTGGTTTGCACATTCCAACAAGATGTACCCAAGAGTCTCCCCCACCCTTTGATCCAAACTATCCAATTTGGCCCCATCCATAATGGACCGTCAGTTACAGTTATGCACCTTATGTACGTTTGCAATTCCTTGGTTGGAAGTTGGACTGCATTAATAGCTTTAGGTGGAGCTCCCATGGCTGAAAGGTCGGCCTATGGAAACCATCCATTTGGTAGGCCTACTGAAGACCAGGGCTCAAAGTCGCGGTTGGGTTCCAATTGGGCTGGGGCGAAGCATGTCCAAGTTAGCATGTCTTTCCTTCCTTCTGGTCTAAGTGAATAAAAAAATTTTTAAAAATCGTACTCTGACGAGTGTGAGGGATGATATACAGGACTTGGAAATTAATTAGAGATTACATAAATGGCACACAAGTAATTCAAAATAAAATGTCCATATCACTGGGCCAGTTTAGATGTATTTTAACTAAAAATTAAGATTATTTAATTATCTCACTATTAGATTGGTAGAGATTTATTGGATGGTTAAGAATGAGAAATATCAGGTCCTATATCATCAAACAAGTGTCCACAAATCAGGGTTAGGATTTCTGAACTAATCTGATCTTGGACTTTGAATTAGCTAAATGGGTTCCAAATTTTAGTGGGTCTAGTTTGATTTGATGTAAGTTTACAATTTCTGAGTGCCTGCATATCAAGCATAATGCCTTGCAGAGTATCAAATGACTCCCCTGCATTACTGGCTCTAATGTCTGATATAAAACTCATATTCTACCTGATTATTTATTGGGTCTAAAAGTTAGGCCTTCATCCAACGGCCAGGCCACAGCAGGATCAGCCCAGCCCATTTTTCCACCATACTCAATAGGGGTGGAAATGGATCTGATTGGCCCGTGGGTTAACTGGCCCAAATTGGTTTTGGGGCAAGCTTAGGCCTAGCTAAATGGGTAGTGAGCTGGGCTTGGGCTAAAAATCCAAACAATGTTTTTTATGGTGTGGTCCACTTATGAGTAGATTCTCTAGATTTCTAGTTCCTAGGATTATAATGATGGGTTGCATTTTTTGAATAGGTTAGATGTCATACACATACCATATGAATTTCATAATTCTTAACTTTACCACATCTTTATAAAAAATAATAATAATAATAAAAATAAAAAAAGGGAGATTTTGGTCATTTCATCCATGATCTCCATAATTAGGAGATATGGCTTTTGATCTTATCCTCTTCTATATCCTATATATATTGAGAATTTACACGGACTCGTAGGAGAACTAGCCTTGTTTGTGAGTCAGGAAAAGGGTCGTGTTTTGTAAGAGCTTAGGACGGATATAAAGAATACCTCTTTGTTAGAGTGAGTGTAGAGTGGGTGGGAGAGATGAAAGAAGAGATACAGAATGAAGAGAAAACAGATCCAAGGGTAGAAAACCATTTTCAGGTTTCAACGGTCACCGTGGAAAAGCGGAACAAATATGCTTTTGCTTGTGCCATAGTCGCATCTATGATCTCTATTTTGATGGGTTATGGTATCTCTCTCTCTCTCTCTCTCTCTCTCTCTCTCTCTCTCTCTCTCTCTCTCTCTCAATTGTGTTTTGTATCCAGTTGAAATGTTTTTTTGACATGAAGATCAGAAAACTTGTGTGGTTTTTTTTTTTTTTTTTTAAAAAAAAAAAAAAAAAAAAACTTATATCATAAGCATGATGATTTTTGTTTTCTAAAGATCTCCATTTCTTATAGGGTTGGTTGTGTTGCAATGACATCCAAATTTCAATAGTTGAAATATTCATTTGGTATGAAGATTGCAAAACTATCGTGGGTTTTTTATTATATATATACAGATCTTATTACGGTTTCGACCTTCTCGCTTTCTCTATCCATGGATGTAAGATGTTCCTTTACCATGAAGACCGCAAGTTTTTATTGGATTAGTGTAGAGAGGTCTTATACTTTTGGCTTATATGTAAAGATTACAAGTTTTATTATATTTGTATCTTTGATTTCCATCCCATTAGGGCTTTCAAAGCACCCTTTTGCAAATGATCTGCAAATCTTTCATATAAATATTCCTACTCCATGTGGGTTTATCGTATAGATCTTATAAACATTTTAGATTTTTCATTTTTCATTGAGGATTGAATTTTTTTTTATTTTTTTTACAATAATATCGAGTTTATAGGTGTAGTACCTCCTTTTTTGTTATATGACAAAACTCCCCCTCATTTTCAATATCGTCCAATAAAACCTCCATTTTTCATACACAATCATAAAAATACTGTATGGTAAACTTTTGTAAAACTTAATCATTAAAGAGAGTAGTGATATTTAAATTTGAACGTTGATTTCATAAAATTTAGCTTTTATCCTTGACTATGTAAAGATGAGATATATTATCATTTTGGGTGATCTAGACAATTTATTGGTGTATTATTTATGACATTCGATCTAAACCAACCAGTTAGTAGGTTAAAGCTATTTAAATTAATGCTACCGATTAAGTTTTTATGTTTACATAGAAGCAAGAATAAGAACTTTTCATCTTTACAAAGGTCAAGTGCGGAAGCATCATTCGTATGATTAACTACTCTTACTAAAGTAATTAAACATAAAGTATTTTATGACAGTATAAGAAAAGTGAATGGATTATTTGGAAATACTGAAAAAAGTAAAGATTATTTAGTGTATAACAAAAAAAGAGAGGTAGAAATTCAATAACGTAATATAAGTTGATTTCCTTCTACTTTTAGCTGTGATTAGTTTCCTCCTTTACATAAAAATCCATAAACATTAGATCTCGCTTGGGTTGTAACGTGTTTGGGTCTGAGGGTGTGTGAATTTATTTATTTATTTATTATTTTTTTTATTATTATTTTTTCAAAAAAGGTCTCTCATGTGCCAAACATAACATCCACACGTCTAATTGAATAATTGTGGAGTATATGATAGATTGGTCTGTCATTTTTTGTGGTGACGGTCTACCCGAGAGCTTGCGGATCTCTTCAAAAAAATAAATATATTCGCTTCTCTCTTTGGAAAAAAATAACCATATGACAGGTGGGTTCCGATTTTTCGGGTGGAACCCATTCACTATGGGGAAACGGATGGGCTACTCGCACTGCCACTAGCCCGGTAGCTGGCGGGCGGTGCTATGTGGGCCCCACCATGATGTATGTGTTTCATTCATGCTGTTCATCCATTTTTACATATCATTCTATGGCTTCATCCCAAAAATGATTGGATATCCACCATTAAATCTCAGGTGGACCACACTACGGGAAAACAAAGGTGATTGGATATCCACCACTAAAATCCTCCTAAGGCCCACTGTATTGTTTATTTGACATCCAATCGGTTGATTAGGTCATACAGGCATAGATGAAGGGAACAAACAAATATTAGCTTGATCCAAAACTTTTATTGCCTCCAAAAAGTTTTTAATGGTTGATGTTCATTCAACATTGTTTCCTATAATGTGGTCCGCTTGAGATTATTATACACCTCATTTTTTATTTCATATCTAAAATGATCTAGAAAAATAGATGGATGGCATGGATGCAATACATACATCATGGTGAGGCCCACATAGCACCACCAGCCATTGGCTGGTGGATGGGGACGCGGGATTGCCTACTGAGTAACTCAGCAGGCAAAGTTTACTGAGTAAATTACTTTATGGGTCCACCATGATTTACATATTTTATCCACTTCATCCATACATTTTAAAAAATAATTTGAGGGCTTTTGACCAAAAACGAAGTATATCTAAATCTCAAGTGGACCTCACGAAGGAAAACAGTGTGAATTGAAATTACACCATTGAAAATTTCTTGGGGGCCACAGAAGTTTTGGACCAATCTGTTATATGTGTTTTCCTTTCATCCATGTCTGTGTGATCTTATGAACAGTTGGGATGACAAATAAACATCACTGTGGGGCCTACCAAGATTTCAACGGTGGAAGTCATTATTCCCACTGTTTCTTGTAGTGTGGTCCACTTGAGCTTTGGGCATGCTTCAATTTTTGGTTCAACCATTAAAATTAGCTGGAAAAATAGATGTACTACGTGAATAACCCACCCACATTATTCACAGTAAGCCTAACTGAGTTTACTTGGCACGATAAAAGTGTACTGAGTAGTAACTCACTACGCAGTCTGATTTCGGTGGGTGGGGAGTAGCCAATCCGTTTCCCTGATTTATGGCGAGTATCTTGAAGTCAAGTCGAAATGCGTACTGAGTTTTTATTTATTTATTTATTTTTATTTTTATATTTTTTAACTCCTCAAATTTTCATTGATATAAATAATTTCTTACAATCTGTGTATCGATACCTTAATTAGTGGGGTGGCTAACAGTGAAGTGTGAACTGAATGTGGGTGTGCTAACAAGCTAACAAAAAAAAAGAAAAAAGCTCAGGCCATAAATAAGCGCCCGAGACACCAGCTGTACAACGGACGCGGATTGCGTCCTACCCCCGCCCAGGGCTCTATGGGTCCACCGTGTTGTAAGTGTTTTATCCACGCTGTTAAACGTTTTTTTTCTAATAATTTTAATATGTGAGCCAAAAAATGAGGACGGTCGAAGGCTCAAGTGGATCACACCAAGGGAAGCTGCACTGATAATGACACCCACCGTTGCAACCTTTCTAAGGGCCAACGTGATATTTTTATTTTTTTTACCATACAACGTATTCATAAGGTCATTTTGAATAATGATTCAGCTTGACGTTTTTAATGGTGGACCAATCTCCACTTTGTGGTCCACTTAAGCCTTGAACCTGCCTCATTTTTTAGATATAGTAAACATATCCAAACCGGTGGACCCCACGGAGTGGGGGTAGGACAATGCTTCCGCTGTACAACTTGCGTACTCAGTTACTCAGTGGGCTTTTATCTTACTAAGTAAATTTTGTTGGGTCCACTGTCAATTCATGTTGTTTATCGACACCGTTCATCTGCTTTTCTATCTCATTTTAGCCGTTGAGCCCAAAATTGAAACATATCCAAACCTCAAGTGTGCCATGCCACGGGAAACAGTGAGAATAATGATTTCGTTGAAACCTTCCTAGGGTCGTCCATAATATCAAAAGGACACGTATAAAGGGAAAACACATACCTGTTCATAATATCAAAAGGACATGATGAAGGGAAAACACAAATATCAGCTTTATCCAAAACTTCTCTAGGCCAAAGAATATTTCAACGGTAGATGTTCAATTCACACAATTTCCTGTGGTGTGGCCCATTTGAGCTTTTTATCTGCTTGATTTTTAGTACGATAAACTAAAATTAAATATAAAAAATGTATGGACGGAGTGGATAAAATAAATACATCATGGTGGGTCCCACGTAGTTTACTCAGTACGCAATCTGCTTCCTCTTGAAATGTGCCACGTGTTAAGTGATGCGTTTTAGTACATGGAGATGGGCCCCATTGCATGTAGCATAAAATCGTAAATGTAGAAATCGCCAAAACCTAAAAAGAAAAATCTTTCTTTCTTGCAGATACAGGTGTAATGAGCGGAGCTATGCTCTTCATCAAAGAAGATCTTAAAATAAACGATATCCAAGTTGAAGTCCTTGCTGGGATTCTAAACATATGTGCATTGGTTGGATCATTAACAGCAGGTCGAATCTCCGATTGGATTGGACGTCGTTACACCATCGTCCTCGCTTCAATCATCTTCTTCCTCGGTTCAATTCTAATGGGAATTGGATCTTCTTACGCAGTCTTAATGACCGGACGTTGTATTGCTGGTGTTGGAGTTGGCTACGCTCTCATGATCGCACCTGTCTATTCAGCAGAAATCTCATCTGCATCTCATCGAGGCTTCCTAACATCTCTACCTGAAGTATGTATCAGTCTCGGGATCTTACTAGGCTACCTATCAAACTATATATTCTCTAAACTTTCATTAAAACTCGGGTGGCGTTTGATGCTCGGCATTGGTGCAATCCCTTCACTTGCCTTGGCCGTAGGCATTTTGGCAATGCCCGAGTCACCGAGATGGCTTGTAATGCAAGGTCGTGTAGGAGATGCTAAGAAGGTTCTATTGAAAGTTTCCAACACTAAGGAAGAATCTGAACTGCGGCTTCAGGATATGAAAGTTGCGGTGGGGATAGACGCGAGCTGCACAGATGACTTCGTGAAGCTACCGAGACTTAAAGGGGAGGGTGTTTGGAAAGAGCTGATCTTGAGACCTACTCCTACTGTCAAACGGATCTTGGTCGCTGCAATTGGGATCCATTTCTTCGAGCATGCTACTGGGATTGAAGCTGTTGTTCTGTACAGCCCAAGGATATTCAAGAAGGCAGGAATTCATAGCAAGAGCAAGCTCCTGATTGTAACTGTAGCTGTTGGATTTACAAAAACTTGTTTTATTTTGGTAGCTACATGCTTATTAGACAAGGTGGGAAGAAGACCTTTGTTGCTGACAAGTACTGCAGGGATGTTTGTCTCTCTATCTGGATTAGGGTTTGGGTTGACTATGGTGGAGCATTCAAAACAGAAGTTGATGTGGGCCATCTCGCTTTGTATTGGGGGTATCTTCTCTTTTGTGGCGTTTTTCTCTATTGGGTTGGGGCCCATCACATGGGTTTATAGCTCTGAGATCTTCCCCTTGAGATTAAGGGCTCAAGGAGCTAGTATCGGAGTGGGTGTGAATAGGTTGATGAATGGGACAATATCTATGACGTTTATATCGTTATACAAGGCTATTACCATTGGTGGGAGCTTCTTTCTCTTTGCTGGTATGTCTGTCTTGGCATGGTTGTTTTTCTACTTCTTCTTGCCTGAGACAAAGGGAAGGTCTTTGGAAGAGATGGAGGAGATTTTTGGTAGCAGGACGAGTTCTGGAGATGAGATTGAAAAGGGAGGATTAGAGATGGCAAATAGAAGTGCGTGAAGAGTGGCTGAATAAGGGGTAGAAATTAATATAATTTTGTTTCTATGTGTGGTAATTGAAATCTCATCCATGGGCCTCTATCTAGCTAGGTCTGACCAAAATGTAGTTAGTATGTTGATTAAAGTCCATCATAAAGTTCTCATGTTTCTAATAGCCCATTTGGATTAAGTCATTTTGCTTAAGCTATTTATGCCTTAACTAACTTATCTTGGTTTCCATTTAATTTAGTGAATAAGTATTTTTGGTAGATGGTATACTTATCAGTAAAAAAAAGTTGAACAATTTTATTTAGTTTCTAAAATCACATGAATAATTTTCAAATTCTTCCATTAATCTTTTTCTTTTCTCTTTTTTGGTCATTTAAAAAAAAAAAAAATCTACTATCGTTTCTTATTCCTTCGTGATCCACCTTTAATATTCACCATCCATCAATGTGGGGCTAAGTTTTGATGTGGATAGTTCATTATCTTGGGCCCACATTGGCCCTGTCTTCAATGTGAACCATCCATCATTTGGGGCCTATCTTTAAAGTGAACCATTTACCTTGTGAAGCCTATTGATCATGTGGGGCCCACCTTAGATGTGGGCTGTCTATCATGTCAAACATTGGATGTGGATCATCCATCATGAAGGGCCTACCTTTTGCTGTGTATTGCCTAATATGTGGGGACCACATTGATCATATCGGTCATCTATCATTTGAGGCCCACCATCAATGTTAATTTTCCATTATGTGTCACCCACCTTCAATGTCCACTGCCTGCCCATCATGTGGACCCCCCCTTTGATGTGGATTGTCCATCATGTGGTCGGGCTCACCTTCAATGTGGGTGATCCATCGTGTGAGGCTTGCCTTAAATATAGGTCATTCATCATTATGGGCCAACCTTTGATGTGGATCGTCCAATATGTGAGCCCCACCTTAATGTGGGTCATCATTTATATGGGGCCCACCATCACCATTAATTGTCCATCACATGGGTCCACCTTCAATGTCCATTGCCTATCATGTGGTGGCTACCTTGCGGGCTGACATGGTTAGTAAACATTTATTAAAAAAGAGAGGAGGATTGCATATGGGCTCCATGATATTTGTCTTTTATCCATGACTTCCTTCCATTTAGCCCCTCGTTAGGTGGATCCAAATCTCTGGTCAACTACACCATAGGAAACCGAGGTAACTGAACGCATATATACCATTAAAAACTTTGGATCAAGCCGAAATCTATGTTTTCCTTTCATCCAGGTCCGTGTGACCTAATCAACAGGTGGGTTGACAGATAAACATTACAGTAGGGCTTAGGAAGTTTTTAATGGTGGGTTTTCAATCACCACTGTTTTCTTATAGTGTGGTCCACTTGAGAATAAATTTGGATCTTCGTTTTTGGGTTCATGCCCTGAAATAATGATCCAAAAGTATGGATGGTATAGATAAAACACATACATCATGGTGGGGCCCATAGAGCACTGTCTAGTGACGATCCACATCCTTAAAAAAAACGTAGCTTATTTGCTGCAAAAAGCTTTAAAAGCTAATTAAGCACTTCTGTGGTATATCCAAACAGCCCTGAAGGAATCAGTACTATTGTTAGTCAAAATATAACCATTCCAGCCATTGCTTGGAAAGGGATGGTAATAAAAAATAAGTACTCCAAATCAAAGATATATTGGATCCTCAGATCAACCTGATTTTTAAATGGTTGTCAATGAAATTTGTTCTGTTCAGGACGTAATTCACCGTACGAATCTACCACCGAATTCAAACGAACTGTCCAAACTATGCATCTAGTGCTCTTAAATAGAAGCGTTGGAATAATTCTCTAAAGAAATTAATATCTTGCTCTTTCTTTCTTTCTTGTCATTATTCATTTGTCAGGGTTTCATATGTATTATGGGAAATTAAGAATGTAAATGTTCACATCCATCCGCTGAAATGGGTGGCCCCACCTTGACCGCCTTTGTTAGCTATTCTTTCATCGAGTGGGCCAGTGACAAGTCCCAACCTTATGGATGGATCTGATCTCACACATGTGTATCATATTTACTTGTGTGCCTGGATGTGCAAGTGTATGGGTTTACATGCATGTGACACTGACAAAGGGATTAGAGGACAGGAAGGGCTAGAGTTGTACATTGGGTCTAGTCAAGTTGAGCTCTTACTCGCTTGGCTCGGCTTATTCTCATGATTATTTCACCTTGAGCTCAACTCAACTTCCAATCTCAAAACCCTATCTTAACTTGGCTTGACTATTTAAGCTGAGCTAGTTGTGTTGAGTTGAGGCAAGTCCAGGCGAGTTTTGTCTTCTTCTTCAATTTATTTTTTTTTTCATTTTAAAAATTGAACAACTAAGTTAAGTTAATGTATTTATAGTCTATAAGTAACAAACTTAATACATCTTTTATAAATTTAATATTCTTTATAGGTTGAATGTCTTCTTGACATAATTTTGTAGTCGCGTCCACTGCGTCTATAATACTCATCTCCTCCATTTGAACCAAGAGTAGTTCTATCATTTTCGCCATATGTACTCGAGTTGATATCTTATCCAAGATGCTGGTTAGCCTTCCTTAAATTAGAAGGTGGGAAGACTTTTACCATTGTGTTATTGTGTACATTCAGCTAGGTTTTTCAAACTTTTTTATAAGATGATCTTGTATAATGAGGGAGTTTGGAGATAAACTTTGATGTTCTTTATTCTTATTCTTGGCCCTTGCTTCTGCGTCATGTTGGTGAGAAAGACATGATTGATATTTAATGCTTCTGCCATTTCCTTACCTTCAAGGCAATTTTTAATTGCGCTCCTTCTAAAGTTTCAATTAGTTGTATTCTCATATTCTTCTTCCATATTAATTCTCTTCACTCTCTCTATCTCAGATATTTTATTAATTATAATAGGCATGTTATATTATATCTTGTGGGTGGTTGTATTCATTGGAGTCTAGAATAAAACTAATACCTCCCATGATGCTCCGAGACACAGTTTTGCATCTCTCTCCTACCTCATCAACATGATAAGTGCAATCTAGGCTGATTTGTTATGTTTACAAATCTATTCACACACAAATTACATTGAATTTTCATTCTTTTAAAGTCTGGAGAGTAGACTTGAGAACCGTAATAAGAAATGTTGGTGGACGGATTATCTGAAGAAATTAACACACACCCTCTTGTTATAAGAGAAGTATTTGTGTGTGTGTGTGTGTGTGTGTGTGTGTGTGTGTGTGTGTAAGATAAATAGAATTACATAAATTAAAAAAATAAAAATAAAAATTTAACGTAAGAACTAAAAGACTAAAAATAATATATAAATGAAAAACAGGATATGAATAACACTTCACATGGAATTTAAAGAATAGTAAATCCATAACTTTAATCCATCATATCCATTCATGATTCAACACCACTACCAATAATAATAAACCAAATATTAAATTGTTCAACAATACTAATAATAATATGAAAATTTAACCACTTTTAAACAGATGGAGGTGCAGTCTCTCCCAAACCCTCGTTGCGTTCTCTTCATCTTCCTCAACTTCGAAACTGTTGCTACTCTAAATCGGTCACAGCCGATCTTGTGTACGGACGAGTGCTTCAATTATTTTTGGTGTAAGAAGGCTTCAATGCTTGCTGATGACTCTACTTCTCATTCTAAATACAGATTCTAATGTCATTGTTGTTATCAAAATTAATAAAATATCACATAATATCATCAATATTGTAGAGTATTTTTCTTCACGAGCTCATGCCTTTCATCATTCCAATACTTCAAAATCTGCACTTGTGACCTTCAAAATTAGTTCGTTGAGGTATATGTCTATTTTTTATTCGATACTATTCTCGTTTAATTTTTCTTCCTCATAAGCTTAGAAGAATTTATCAAATACATCATTACTAATTGCTAATAAACTGTAACCATTTTCAGGTTGTTTAACTTCATATATGTCTTGTCTTTTGGCCAATTTAGCAACATACGAATTGCACAATTCTACAACCGCTTCACGAACATTGGCGGTTTCCCTTGCTACTTTTTCAGTCGAATAATTTTTCTCGAAAATGTAATTAAACATCGTTATATATCTTACCTCTTGGATCAAGCAGAACAACAATCATACCCATTAACAAATGACATTCAGACCAATACCTTATAAAATTTGCTTGTATACCTTCAGCCATTGTTCGTAGAAAATCTGGACCAGTGATGGCACTTTTATATAGAGGTTTTTTAATCTTAAAAAATAATAGAAAAAATAAATTTACAGTAGAGTATTTACTTACTGAAAAAAACTCTGCTCCTGTTAATTTAATTTCTAATCATCTTCTGTAGAACACCATGCATGCATATAATCTATCATGCGCCTTATATATATTAAAAAAAATAAAAATACGAGCTTTAACTCCGAGTTAAATCCAACATTTCAAATGCGTTTAAGGATTGGGCAATATGAAGCCGGCTTGCTCGGGCCAGTTCATTAACAGCCCTATATCTATAAGATATGAGTGCAGGTTCAACCAGACGGAGCTATATTATAACAGCCTAAATGATAGTACCTTAGAAGTGAAAGAAAATGTGGAATTCTAAGTGTCAATGCACAATTGTAAACACACTGCAAATGCATTTCGATCCAGCTAATGTAACGGTCCATTTGTTAGAAACCAAAATAATCCAATGATCTGTTTAGATCACGAGAATCAAGCCGGTCCAATTCTAAGCTGGCCAC
The DNA here is from genome assembly GCA_030180095.1 of Magnolia changhungtana. Lineage (NCBI taxonomy): Eukaryota > Viridiplantae > Streptophyta > Magnoliopsida > Magnoliales > Magnoliaceae > Magnolia > Magnolia changhungtana. The sequence goes on along the minus strand of JASAUF010000234.1, from coordinate 1,153,416 downwards.
TCACTTACAATTGAATGTGGACCCATGGCAAGTTTTTCAAACTATCCATTCTTCTATGCTTGGATGGGGTACTGATGAGGGGGATGGGCTGATTTTTGCACTAGTTCATTCACAGTCGAGGTATACCTTATTCATGATCATATGTACCATTCGTACTCTGACAAGTGTGAAGGATGATACACAGGACTTGGAAATTAATTAGAGATTACAGAAGTGGCAAACAAGTAATTCAAAATAAACAGTCCATATCACTGTTCCAGTTTAAATGTATTTTGAACTAAAAATTAAGATTATTTAATTATCTCATTATTAGATTGGTGGAGATTTTATTGGACGGTTAAGAATGAGAAATATCAGGTCCTATATCAGCAAACAAGCGTCCACAAATCACGGGTTAGGATTTCTGAACTAACCTGATCTTGGACTTTGAATAAGCGCTACAATGGGTTCCAAAATTTATTGGGTCTAGTTTAATCTGATGTAATTTTACAATTTCTGAGTGCCTGCATATCAAGCATAATGCCTTGCCAGAGTATCAAATGACTCCCATAAATTACTGGCTCTACTGTCTGATATAAAACTCATACTCTACCTGATTTTTTATTGGGTCTAAAAGTCTGGCCTTCATCCAACGGCCAGGCCATAGCAGGATCTGCCCAGCCCATTTTTCCACCATACTCAATAGGGGTGCAAATGGGTCTGTTTGGCCCGTGGGTTAAATGGCCCAAGCTGATTTTGAGGAGAGCTTAGGCCCAGCTAAATGGGTTGCGAACTGCTAAAAATGCAATCCGTTTAGTAAATGGGTTGGGCTTGGGCTTACCTGATCCTGGCCCATGTCATCTTCAAAGCCAAGCTGTTTGGACCTCTATAAAGGAGAGACCAGAAGAATGATGGAGTGGCCCACTCAGCCGGGCCAACCCAGATTTGTTGCTATTGACCACAGACAGGATCTAGCTGCTGGGGCCCACGGGATGAGATGGTGCGATGATTTGAACAGTCTATATTAACGTAACTACAGTATATAAGCTATTTTTCTAGGGCTGAAAGTTGGGTGGGTTCAACCCGACCGACCCGTGACCGACCCGACATTGGGTTAGGCTCGGGCAGGATATATCGGGTCCGAATTCAAGCTTGGGCTATACAAATACTAACCTGATAAAACTTGGGTTGGGCTCGGGTTGAGGTCTCGGGTTGCCTGACCGAACCCGAACCTAATCAATATACAAGTTACTTACAAATTATAATTGAGTGTGGATTGTTTATATCGAAGGCACACAAGTGATGTCGGGTCTCATTTGTCCACGTCATTTTCAATGACTCAAGTTAACAAGATATTCCGGATTTCTCTCTCCAAAATAGATTGCGTGCTATGCTACAGACTTTTAAAGGAATAACTGTCCTATATGTTGGCTTGTTTTTTTAAGAAAATAAAATAAAATTCTTTATGGCATTTAATCACATTTATAATTAATAAAATTATAGATATAAAAAATAAGCTCTATATTGAAATATAATAAATTTATGTAATAACGAAAATATTACCAGGTATACCCAGCTAACCCCATCAACCCTACCGAGCCCGATTGGGTTGTGCTTGGGTTGAGAATTCCCAAGGTTGGGTTGGGTTGGGAATTCCCAACCTGTGGTTGGGTTGGGTTAGGTTAGGGTTGAGGCATAGGAACCTTGGGTTGAGTTAGGGTTGAGCACCACTCCGCCCGACTTTCAGCCTTACTGTTTTCCCAAAATCACGCTTCACCACCGAATATCCTGAGCTTTGATTTTTATAGTTAAATGCGAGCCATTGAAAATTTTCTTTTCATTGTTCTAAATTCATCTGTAGACAGTGATGGGCGCAGTCATTCGCTCAGCTTAAGCTTCTTAGGGTGGCCCGCAGCATAGAGACTCCAAAGCATGGACGGTTCTGATCGTCGGACGAATCAACATGCGGCCCCCAGTTGATGGCCAAAGCGGCAGGTTCCAAAGTGGCGACGGAGGCAAAAGGAACTCGTTTTGACAACTGGTTGGTAATACAGACCATTGATTCTCCTCTTTACGGTCATCCGTGTGCCACAAATTGGAAGGTTGAGATTAACTTTTCAAGAAGATATTTGAAGCATAGTCCATCCATCCACCGCGGGACCCAGCTGTCCAATGGTCTGGATTGTCTTTACGAAGGGCCCCAGTTGTCGAAGTGAATAGGCAGATATGAAAAAGATGCAGGGCCTGGAGTCATAAAGTTCCTCTCTGATGATCATGCTCCATGATCCAACCATCCATTTAGTGGACCCCTCTAAGGTTGGCCCATAGTCCGGAGATTTAAACTAAGAAAGCGCCGAACGAACTAACGGTTAAAACTATAGATACCAATTTTGAAATTCCACAATAGAAATGTACTGATTCTACAGGAAAGATCATCCAATCGAAGTAATTTTCATACATGGGCAAATCCACAATGATTCTCATCAGATGAACGGTCCCGATCACTAAGATGATTCCTTTCTGCGCTGGTGTGGCCGAAAAGCTACGAAGTCCAGTCATCCCGCGTAGTACCGAAATGGTCATCGTATCCAAAACCCTAGTTTCGTTTTTAGGGTTTCCAAAGGGAATTCCCTATTTATACTCTTCTCAACAGAAAGCGAGAATCCTCGCTCCATTTCGCTCATCTTCGTATATAATCTCCCGTCCTGATCGTGTGGCGAGAGAGGTAAGATTCCTGTACATCGATCCAATCCTCGCCTTCGATTCCAACTCTCGCAGCCATTTACCGTTCTTTTCTTTACCCTTTCATTCTTCACCAGAACACTTGAATAGTGCCCTGATGCGGCCAGTTGGCATATGGTGATCAAAGCCTTCTAAATGAAGAACCTCACCTGCCTGTAGTTATTTACAACCATCAGTTTTTAGGCCAGTAATCGAATGGTAAGGATCTTTCTTAAGAAATCGCATCGGTTACCTCTTCTTATCACATGCATATTTTTTTTTTTAATTAAAATAAAAGGTGAGGAGATGTAACGGATGCGGAGAGTTAAAAGGGTAGGCCAACCAACCCATTGCATACAAATAGTTGCATTGGTGTCAAATGGTCATACCGATATTTTCTGATTTTTCCCGATTTTTCACTCATCTTTTATATCTTTTTTATTTTTATTTTTTAATAATTATAAATATATATATTTAAATCTCTTATAGAAAATGGAAGGGGCAGATGATGTAGATAATCTTATCATACACACTGAAATACCATGTGTGGACTTCAAACTCCGCTTATTATCTGATGCCATTTCTACTGTCATGGTCTAAGCCGTTTATCAAGTGGGTCCCAGTTTAAATCGATGACCCGTCTTCAGACTAGGTGGGTCTGCTTTCCAATGCATAGTGTATTTTGATTTGTGGACCGGATTTGCAAGAATCCCCTGTAAAATGTGTGCGGCTTTGGTGGATTCCTGACTGTTGGGCTCTCCGTAATGTATTTGCCTTACATCCACACTGTCCATCTGTTTTGGCAGCTCCTTTTAAGGCAAGATCCCAAAAATAAAGCAGATCCAAATCTTAGGTGGACCACAAGACAGGAAACAGTGGTGATTGAATAGACAACTAGAAGCCTCTTGGTGGCTGGCTGAATGCGTATTTGCCATCTAATCCTGTTGATAAGGTATCAAAGACCTGGATGAATGGACCACACAAATGTCTGCTTGATCCAAAACATTTGTGGTCCACAAGAAGTTTTTAATGGTCAACCACCTGTTTCCTTTTGTGTGGTCCACCTGATACTTGGATCTTCTTCATTTTTGGGATCATGCCCTAAATAGAGCCATCAAAACTGATGGATGGTGTGGATGTAATGCACATACATCACAGTAGCCCCACAATCTGGGATATCCAGCCACCTTGGTGGAGCTGAGGATCCACTGAAGCCTCCCTGTAAAAGCTGTGGGGCCTACCTTGATGTATGAGTCGTATCCACTTTGTTTCGGCCCATATTTTTCTGTAGATGATCTTAACCGTCCATATTAAATAACACTAATTAAGTGGTTTATATCAATGGACAGTCTGATCAATTGATTGAAGCATCTTTCATTTCTTTATTGACAATGAAATTAAGTGCTATTTGATTTTATTTGAAAATTTTGAAAGCGTATTTTGAGGAGGCAAGTGATGATATACAATCTTATCCTACACACCGAATTATCATGTGGACTACAAACTCCGCTTATTATCTGATGCCTTCTTAAATCAAGCCTATTTATAAGATGTGTGTGTTATTTTCACATTCGTGTTTAATCGATATTTGGATGATGGTATGTGTAGTTGAAGGTAGAATTATATTTACATGCTGGTTGTAGAGTCATTCATATTGTTTTATAAACTCTGTGATGAGAAAAGCAGACGGGCGGTCAGAATCTGATGCCATGTTGAATGTCTGCAAATTTCCATTTGGAACATCTGAGAGGTAGAATACATATTACTTTTAGGATTTTATAGACATCAAATTCTCACATCTGCATGCAACTGGACTTTGCTAGCCTATATTCCATATGTTATTTCTGTTCTTTAAGGTTGGGTTGGGGATCCTGCATGATTGTTATTATGTCTAATCACAATTTCAATGTATGTGATGTTTTCCATGTAAGATTTGCCGCATTATAACCATGCTTTTCTCTGCCAAAATGAGGATTATGCTTAATCCCATTTTTTAGTAGCCCCCACCCAAATGGACCTTTTGGTTTCTGGTCTAGGCATGTGATCTTTTATTAGTTTGCTTCCGTGCAAAGATGTGATTCTCATACTTCAATGATCTTATGAATACATTTCTTTGATCGTGAATCTTTTTTCCATGTCCCCATGTGTAAATCTTATATATGTGATCAGGAATGCTGCTTCATGGATTTTAGAGAGGTATCTTCTAGTGTGACATTCAGAATATTGTGCTATAAATACAATCTTACAGGGTTCTTTACATGTAATCCTATTACTATATCTGCTAAATGTGTTTAATAATACACCCCATTGATAGACTGTTAGTAAGGGAGGCAAGTGTGGCTGTAGTTACAACATGTCCAAGAAAAGGGTTATCAGCAGGATGGAGTTGTGTTAGTAATTAATTGTGCAACTTAGGTGGAGTTGTTTGGTTTGGTGGTCAGCCTGGGCCCGACTCCAATGGAAAAGGACATAACCTGCAATGCATCCCAACCCAACCCAACACCACCTTCACCACCATTCTCATTGTCTTGTCCCGGCTACCTTAGTTCTCATGAATCTTGATTCTAGTATTTGTTAATACTAGATATGAATTCCCACAACAGTTGCTAAAAAATGAGGACATAGGGATATGGGGATATTTCAGATCTAGCATTAGTCACTTTACGGTCAAGTTTATCATCAAAAGAAAAAAAAAGTCAGATTTCTTACCTTTACCTGCACTGCACCTCAAATATCTAAGAAGAAGTAAACTTGAAATGGGGTAGAATCCTAAACACTCAATGGTCAATCGAAGAAGAAAAGATACGAATTTCTATTCATTCAATAATGATAACATAGATTTCTCACAATGTATATATAAGCCATGGAAAAAATAAAATTATGCCTAAGTCATTGCAAATAATAAAGAAGTGTCTAAAACTAAAACACCTACGTGAAAGGGTGTGAAATCTAATCCATTGGCGGTCATGCTCCTCCTGTACTCGTATCTCGTCAAAAAATGGCTCTGATGGACCCGGTATCCATCCACATCAACTCATCTGCTCAGGTACTCTGTCGACAACACCTCTTCCTCTGGTACATGTGCTATTATCCACATCACCTTCATTTGTCCAGGCTTGTGGTTTGCTAGTGTTTCCTTACCATTGGAAAATCAAAGAAACCAAAGTCAGAGATTTTTTGTTGGTGCATAATTTTTTTTTTTTGGTACTGTAATGTGCATGCCTTTGGTTCACTCCATGAAGATGTTACTAAAAAGATTAGCTGTAGGAGTATACATGCGCATATTCCACCAAACCTCATCTCTGCTAGGTCAACCTCAGCCCAACCCGACCTCAAGAGGACCCAACATGAATTTCTGTATACTCTACCCAAGTGCTTGTGATTTCAGCAAACCTCACCTTTTCCAAACTGAATTTGCTCAAACCCAAGACCATCCTTATTTCAAATCAGGTTGCCTTTTTTCCCACCTGAACCTGAACAGAGGATCTTGACAACCCGAACTAGCTTTTACACGACCATTTTGTATGCTGTGCATTGATCAGAACAAATCATTGTTGTGCCCTGCATAATCCTTTTGGCAAGTATTTTGCCTTTAGGACCCTTATAAAAGTGTTCCCAGATTTGTGCTCCAACGGAGTCGAGGTATGCACTACCATTGATTATATGGTTGTTTCAAAAAGCATTCTCTATCACCCCTTTAGCGGTCACAGCATTGCTCAAGGGTTAAATGCAGTGCTGAAACTATAAATTGGCTTACCAACCTAATGCAATCAGCTATTGCATTGCCGTTAAATGGTCTGACTGACATGAATTGTCTAAATTGCTCATATTCTACCAAGAGCTTTGCCAAGCACACGTGTGTGCAATACAACTCACGTAGACGCTGTTCATGTGGCAGTATGGCACATAGGTGAAATATCCAATCCATCTATTTATTGGGTTTGCTGTCACGCGTCAATTAAACATATATGTTAAGATATCTTATGATTTCTTTTTATATTTTCACCGTTTGCTGAGCAATGTGATTAAGTGTCCAGGAACTCATCTGTCTTGTGATTTATTCAAGCAATCGGTTTTTTTTTGTCAATTTGGTAACCCATTTTTTGTTAGGATCGTATCAATGCGGTGATGAAGATGCTGAAATTTATGTCTGGACATCTGAGACACGTCTATGATTGGCAAAATGCTTCTTCTGAGCAATTTCAAGATTTTAATGTTTCCTTTTCCCAAATCTTCTCTTTTCTTTTTTTTATCTTTTTTTTTTTTTTAAAATTATTTCATCTTCTTTTTTTGTGTTCTGTTTGGTGGCAATGAAGTTCGTGAAATATCATGAAAATTTGCTCCTAAATAGAAAGATTCATGAAATTTCATGATAGTGCAATCAAATTTCATAATTGTGTGTTTTTTGTCACCGTATCTGATTTTATGATAAAGTTCTATTTTGTAAGCAGGATTAAAGATAATCTTGATAGCCAACAAACATGATCTTGTGTACTCGTTTCAAGTCTTCTGCCAAACAGGCTGCTGGATCCCAATAAGATTTTATAAATATCATTGAATTGGAAGTACAATATGCCTTGTAGCAAAGTTTTGGGCTGAATTATCCAAGGTGAGGTTTCTGTACCTCTGAAATATTTCTGCCCTCTGTTCTGATGGTTGGGCTACCTGTTTGATGTGGTCCGTTGTGCTCAAATGCAGACGACGGTAGATGCTAGGATTGGGCTGACAAGTCTTTTGCTGCATTTTCTCATTAATTTTCAGGGTGTCCTACAATATGGTGGGATCTTTTAATGATAGAAGGTTTTGTAAATGCATCTTCTGGAGTGCGCCCACTCAAATTAACGGCTTGGATTTAAGTCTTTCATGTGGACACATCCATGGCTGGCTCTGCCAGCTTTATGTATCTCATTTGGATTAGTGGTGGCAATGCTCTTATGGGACAAAAGAGGTGAGCGGATCAGGCGCATCCCTGTCCTCAACCAAGATGGTCCGACCCTAATTCCCGTCCTCAACCAGAATGGTCCTGCCCTTATCTGTTGCCCACCTTGCTGTATGTGTTGCCCTCATCCAAGATAGAGTGTGGTCCTTACATGGATGGTGTGGTCCTTCCATGGGACTCACCTCTATGAATATGTTCTATATCAATGCCGTACTTCCATTTTTCTAGTTCCAGTTTTTGTGTAATATTGCAATTTTAACCAGGACCAGCTTGAGGCTGTCAATTGCATCTGTTGCTTTGGAAGTCATAGAAACTATTCTTATTTAAGGTAAATTTTTAATGAAATTTATTTAGTTCCACTTCGTTTATGTATTTTAGCATGATTAGTGTGAAATTGTACATAAATCATGTGGACCTGTACATATTTGGTAGTTTCAGTTTAAAAAATAGGTGGATGTGTACTCGAATGGGCCATAACTATAGAAACTGAAACAACCGGTACCTCAGGCCATTGCTTGGTTTTCCTGCATGGGTAAAAGCAAACAACCAGTCCGGTCAAAGCAATCCCCATCTCTCAATCTAGGATTCGAGGGGAAAATTCTGTGTTTTCTCCCTAACGGGAAAACACATATGGGACAATTCAAAGTTTGTGGCCCAGGCATCAAAGGTTGCCCTTATGTGTTTTCCCTCTTTGGACCTAATGGGCTACCGTTTACATATTCAACATGGTGGGCCAGACATGAAGGGTTGTATGACTCATACAAGTTTCCGAGATATGCATTGCACCTTATATGGATGGGCACCACAACCTTTTCATAATAGGAGGATTAAAATAATCAATATAAGAATTTTTGGAGGCATTCCCCATCCAAAGAGTGGCATGAATTGCATGTAACCTTATAACCACTAACAGGGCTGATGAAAAAGCTCCATATGCACGTATCAGAAGTGAAATCTGAAGTGGAAAGGACAAAAACATTATTTCACCTAAAGAAATATTTACTTTTTACCGTAGGGCCCACTTCACATGTGATCATTGAGCATGTTGAGGTCACAAGGGTTTTTCATCTTGCATGTCAGGATTACCACAGTAATATAATAGAAAAGTGGAATTGTAAATTTTTCTTTTAGCTTTAGTTTTTTTTTTGTTTTTTTTAAATTACTTTGAGCAGTGGGAAAACCAAAATAATGACACACTTTCGTTACATTACCATGGTAACCTTATTCATGATCATATGTACCATTCGTACTCTGACAAGTGTGAAGGATGATACACAGGACTTGGAAATTAATTAGAGATTACATAAGTGGCAAACAAGTAATTCAAAATAAACCGTCCATATCACTGTCCCAGTTTAAATGTATTTTGAACTAAAAATTAAGATTATTTAATTATCTCATTATTAGATTGGTGGAGATTTTATTGGACGGTTAAGAATGAGAAATATCAGGTCCTATATCAGCAAACAAGCGTCCACAAATCACGGGTTAGGATTTCTGAACTAATATGATCTTGGACTTTGAATTAGCTACAATGGGTTCCAAAATTTAGTGGGTCTAGTTTAATTTGATGTAATTTTACAATTTCTGAGTGCCTGCATATCAAGCATAATGCCTTGCCAGAGTATCAAATGATTCCCATACAGTACTGGCTCTACTGTCTGATATAAAACTCATATTCTACCCGATTTTTTATTTGGGTCTAAAAGTCTGGCCTTCATCCAACGGCCAGGCCATAGCAGGATCAGCCCAGCCCATTTTTCCACCATACTCAATAGGGGTGGAAATGGGTCTGTTTGGCCCGTGGGTTAAATGGCCCAAACTGATTTTAAGGCGAGCTTAGACCCAGCTAAATGGGTAGCGAGCTTGGCTTGGGCAAAAATGCAATCCGTTTAGTAAATGGGTTGGGCTTAGGCTTACCTGATCTTGGCCCATGTCATCTTCAAAGCCGAGCTGTTTGGGGTCTTTAAAGGAGAGCCCAGAAGAATGATGGAATGGCCCACTTAGCCGGGCCAACCCAGATTTGTTGCTTTTGACCACATACTGGATTTAGCTGATGGGGCCCACGGGATGAGATGATGCGATGATTTGAACCGTCTATATTAAAGCAACTACAGTATATAAGCTATTTTCCCAAAATCACGCTTCACCACTGAATATCCTGAGCCTTGATTTTTAGAGTTGAATGTGAGCCATTGAAATTTTTCTTTTCATTATTCTGAATTCATCTGCAGACATTGATGGACGCAGTCATTCGTTCAGCTTAAGATTCTTACGGTGGCCCGCAGCATAGAGACTCCAAAGCATGGACGGTTCTGATCGTCGGACGAATCAGCATGCGGCCCCCAGTTGATGGCCAAAGTGGCTGGTTCCTGAGTGGCGACGGAGGCAAAAGGAACTCGTTTTGACAAGTGGTTGGTAATCCAGACCATTGATTTTCCTCTTTACAGTAATCTGTGTGCCAGAAATTGGAAGGTTGAGATTGACTTTTCAAGAAGATATTTGAAGCATAGTCCATCCATCCACCGCGGGACCCAGCGGTCCAATGGTCTGGATTGTCTTTACGAAGGGCCCCACTTGTCGAAGTGAATACCCAACTCTGAAAAAGATGTAGGACCACGCGTCATAAAGTTCCTCTCTGATGATCATGCTTCAGAATCCAACCATCCATTTGGTGGACCCCTCTAAGGTTGGCCCATAGTACGGAGATTTAAACTAAGAACACGCCCAACGAACTAACGGCTAAGGGCCTGTTTAGATGCCTGTAACTTTTTTAAGTTGTAAGTAAGTTACATGTAACTTACTTACAGGTGTAAGTGTAAGTAAGTTACAGGTAAACCTGTTTGGATGTAAATGTTTGTGATATTCACAGGTTTGAAATAGAGAATCGTTGAAAAATCAGGACACGTAAAAAAAATTAATCAATTTTATTAAGCCCATGTAAATGAATAGTTTGACCGATTCTTAAGCTAAACTAATCAACAGGTAGACCATAAAAGTGGGCCCATGTTTTCAAAATGCTAGTAATGTGGACAAAAAACTTGAGGTAACATACAGTTTGATTCAACAGTTCTTCATGAGGACAAAAAATAGCTCAAATCTCCTTGCTTGCAACAAAATCCAATCATATTAGGGAAAACATGAATAAACAACAAGAACAACAACGTATTAAGAGAAACAGAGTTCATTTTTTAACCAAAATCAATTGAGATATTAACACAAGTGAAACCAATCAGCAAAATCTGTACTCATTTCCTTAACCAAGAAGTGCAGCAGATGGGTAAACAAGACCTTGAGCTTCTGAATTCAATCCCAATCCAAAGGCTCTCGAAAAGATGATTCTACATGGGCCACCAGACTTCTTAGGGATCTATGAATATTTGTTTCATCCACACCATCTATCCATTATTCTATAAAATTTTAAGTCATCACCAAAAATAAGGTACATCAAAATTTCTGGACCATCCTTTGAAACAATGTTGATTGAACACCCACCATTAAAATCTTTTCTTGGGCCAAATGTTTTCGGTTTCAGCTTTATTTTGTTCCTTCATCCAGTCTTTATGACCTAATCAACCTTGGAAAACAAACATTACAAGGTCTTCCTACTAGTTTTTAAATGGTAGACTTTTGATCGTTATTGTTTTCGGTGGTGTGGTCCACCTGAGATTTAGATATCCCTCGTTTTTGGAATCAAGCCCTAAAACGATCCAAAAGAATGGATGGACAGCATGGATAAAACAAATACAATATGGTGGGCCCCACAGATCATCTTCATTAGCCACGCCACCTCATCCAACTACCTCCGTCAACGCAAAAAGGAAAAAATAAATAAAGAAAGGAAAGAAAGGAAAGAAGGAAAACGCAGAAGAAGAAAAGGGTTTCGTACTCTTGCGGTGGAGAGGGAGAAGTCGACGAGAGGGAGAAGGAGACTTGAGAGAGAAAGGGGTTTCATACCTTGCGTAGCCTCGCTTCAATGGCCGCTTTGATGGCTCTTCGCCTTCACTCGTCCGAGAGGTGCAGGTGCGATTCTTCCCAACTGTTCAAAATTTTCGACCGTTACTTAACTTAGTTACTGAGTAACTTGAAAACGACTCAAATACTGTAAGATTTTCGGCTCTTTCTCCTGTAACTTAGTTACAGGTTGAGAGAAAGTCACAGGTGACTTTCCTCCCCCAAACGCCAACTGTAACTAAATCACCTGTAACTTAGTTACATTTTAGAAAAGTTACAGGCATCCAAACAGGCCCTAAAAGTATAGATATCAACTTTGAAATTCCACAATAGAAATGTACTGATTCCACAGGAAGGAGCGTCCAATCGAAGTACGCTTCAAGCTTGGACAAATCCTCAATGATACTAATCTGATGAACGGTCTCGATCACTAAGATGATTCCTTTCTTAGCTACTGTACCCGCAACGCTACAAAGTCCACTCATCCCGCGTAGTACCGAAACGGTCATCGCATCCAAACCAAAACCCTAGTTTCGTCTTCGTTTTTAGGGTTTCCAAAGGGAATTCCCTATTTATACTCTTCTCAGCAGAAAACGTGAGTCCTCGCTCCATTTCGCTTTTCTTCAGTCCTGGCCTGTACGCTTTCGTTTGATGTGTATGTGGTGTGAAAGTAAAATTCGATTAGGAAGTTTCCCCATCGAAAGTAAACTCCACACCACATGGACATTAAACGATATGCGGATAGGCCAGTGATTGAATCTCCCCCCAAACACCACATACGGCGTCGAATGAAATCCTTCCTTGATGTTGGGGTTCTTAGACAGTCAACTCTCTCTCTCTCTCTCTCTCTCTCTCTCTCTCTCTCTCTCTCTGTCTGTTTTTCTAATTTCGTTTTTATGCCAATAAGCCCACTTGTAAAAACTGAAAATTGTGTTGTACATCATGCATACTAACTGTTTGATGAATTACCTCAAAAAAGAGTGTTTTGTGTGGATCTCACTTGTAGGCCCATTCTTTCTCTATCGATGAATCCTCCCATATGGCTGTATGGTTGGAAGACCATACCATTGATACAAACATGTGCCAGGTTGGCACATTTTACAGTTTGTGTGTTACGCTAACCTACAATCAGTTAAAAGTAAGAATTAAGAATTCCTCTTCTATTTTTCAAGGGGAAAATGGTTTTTAAATGGGTTGAAGGTTAAGTTAACCTGCAGCCAGTTGTACTACAATCATGAGAATTCCTCTTCTCATGATTTTGTGTAATATTTCTTTTTATATTTTGATTTGTAATTTCTTTTAGCATCTTATTCTCTTCTTCCAGCACCTTATTATCTGTACTCTGAAGTTTATTACTAAATTTTATCAAACACTTGAGCCTCACTAGATTCTTGTGTTTCACCAGTCTGTTCAATTAAGATTTTCCATTTTCTAGTTTCCATTTCATAACAGGACTCTTGACTCGCTTCTTGGACATCATTATCTCTTCAATCTTGGTCTTGACATTTGAAGTCTCTTGCCAAAACATTCATTTCAAAATCGGCTTTCCCCCATGTGCTTGTCACTGCAAATTTACAACTCATCAAATCTCCCCATGTCTGCCTTCTCTTAGTCTGTTTATGTTTGAATGTAACTTAAGCTTCTTGTGCTCTCATTGTTCTGCTTTCTTGTCTGAATGCTTCCTGTTCTTTTTTCACTTGATGTATGATAACTTCTGCCACACGCATTGCTTGAATGGAATCTGAATGAACAAGATAAATAATTTTCCCTATCTTGCCTTCCAAATTCTCTTCCTTGTGGTTCTTTCGCTGGATTTAGATAATATTTGTCAATTCTAATATTTTTTAATGGGATTCTAATTCAGGGAAGCCTTTGCGCTTTATAAATTTGTGGAATGATAGTTTGTTATTTGTTTTCTCGGGAAAGCTCTCTTTACAAATATCATGTAGAGAAACTTACTTGTTCAGGCAAGTATCTATTTTCTCTTATACCTTATGAAAACCTCAAAGAATTCAATGAATCTAATTATATTAAAATCAGAGATTGATTGAGATTATTTGATTTGTTGAATGCTACTTTTTTATTTTTTCCTTATGTGCAAGATTTTAATCAATTGTGCCTAAATTTAGGCCTACAAACTAGCACTTAAGCCTTTTGACTCCACTCGCACTGGGAGTACCATATAGAGGATTTTTTTATTTTTTATTTATTTAAGGTCATTTTCAATTTATTGTATTGTAATAAATATATATATATATATATATTTATTGTGAAGTAATATAGATTTTGTTTAATATTTAGTTTAAATTGTATTGCAACATTTTTTATGTTTCAAATATTAAAAATATACAGGTTTCAATTGACCTTGTCGTGGCCTCTCAAATCTGGCCTGCACTGCGCTGGGGCCTCTCGATATGATAAAAAAATTACTGGCTTGTGCGGGCCACCTTTGTCAGCGCTTTTCCGTGCTTAAAAGTGTTCAAGAATCGTCTTTTTACTGGCACCTTTTGCACTTTCGCCGGTGCTTCTGTCAGAAATACTAGCGTCCAGCAAAAGCATCGGTGAAACCACATAACTCGCCGACAAAAACTTGACAATTAGCGGCGCCCGTAAAGGTATATGCCCCCGTTTTTGGGGGCTTCTACCGGCGGTTCTGGCTGCCGTTAAAGGTTCATTCTCTTGTAGTGTGCATTGGCTGACCGACATATGAATTGTCTAAATAGCTCATATTCTACCAAGAGCTTTGCCAAGCACACATGCGTGTGCAATACAACTCACGTAGATGCCGTTCATGTGGCAGCATGTATGGCGTCAAATGATCTTATGATTTCTTTTTATATTTTCACTGTTTGCTGAGCAATGTGATTAAGTATCGGGGAATTCATCTGTCTTGTGATTTATTCAAGCAATGGTTTTTTTTTTTTTTTTTTTTTGTCAATTTGTTAACCCATTTTTTGTTACAATGGTATCAATGCATATATTTGCTTTGGTGATAATTGAATCCTCCTTTCATATAAAAAAAATGCAGTGATGAAGATGCTGAAATTTATGTCTGGACATCTGAGACACGTCTATGATTGGCAAAATGCTTCTTCGAAGCAATTTCAAGTTGCTACTGTTTCCTTTTCCCAGTTCTTTTCTATGCTTTATTTATTTATTTATTTTATAAAAAAAAATCCATCTATTTTTTGTGTGCTGTTTGGTGGCACTGAAGTTCATGAAATATCACGAAAATTTGCTCCTAATTAGAATGATTTATGAAATTTCTTGATAGTGCAATCAAATGCCAAACTCCCCCCTAAATAAAATCGTGTGTTTTTGTCACCATTTCTGATTTTATGAAAAAGTTCTATTTTGTAAGCAGGATTAAAGATAATCTTGATAACTAACAAACATGATCTTGTGTACTCGTTTCAAGTGGTCTGCCAAACAGGTAGCTGGAACTCATTGAATTGGAAGTACAATTTGCTTTGTAGCAAAATTCTGCGGAATTATCCAAAGTGAGGTTTCTGTTCCTCTGCCTATAAGTTGGCTTCTGTTTCTCTCAACTATTTTGGCCCTCTGTTCTGATGGTTGGACTACCTGTTTGATGTGGTTCGTTGTGCTCAAATGCAGACGACAGTAGATGCTAGGATTGGGCTTACAAGTCTTTTGTTGCATTTTCTCAATAATTTGCAGGCTGTCCTACTATATGTTGGGATCTTTTAATGATAGAAGGTTTTGTGATTGCATCTTCTGGACTGCCCCCACTCAAATCAACGGCTTGGATTTTAGTGTCATAGTGAGCGTTTGCCGTTGTTCAACCACACCCTATAATGGCTGGCCTTACCAATTGTATATATATCATTTGGATTAGTGGTGGCAATGCCCGTATTGTCCTAAATGGTGAGCGCACTACACCAAAATCGTTTAACTGGTACGGTTAAGATTTTGGTTCAGAAACGGCTTCAAACCGTTTGTGATTTGAAATGGTATTCGTCCGTACTCAAGCCGTTTCTGATTTGAAACAGTATTCAACGGTATACATATTATTTCCACTGTTTTGTTGGTGTGTCCCAATTGAGTGTTGGATCTTCTTGTTTGTTATTATTATATTTTATTGTTTTATTTTGAAACAGATGAACAGAATGGATTCGATTAGTAACTTCTGAGTGGACCCCACAAGGCCCAAGAAGCGCATTGATTTATATCTGCCGCAGACTACCGATTCACCCTTTTTTCTCACGCCAAAAGCTCCCGAACCCTATTTGGCATCCATTTCCGTCTTTGTTCACTCCCCAAGTATAAGGTTGTGATGTAGTAATAAACTCGGTAAGACCGAGGTCGAATCCCAAGGGACTGGAACTTGTACGTTATCTGAAACTAATTAGAAATAGAACTAGAATGAGATGAAATCTAAATCGATTATAATTTGAGGAATAATGGTGAAATATTTAATCTAAAACTTAGGAAAAATTCAGAAGTGGAAAACTAGGGATTCAGAGGATCCACTTGTAGAGATTAGGGAGAACTACACTTGATTCATGAAAATCAACTGAACTTCCTTTGATGTAGTTTTGAAAAGATGAAAGGTATATGAATTAGAATGGATTCCATCACCAGACCATGCCTGGAGACAAAGCAAACAATGAATTAAACTAATTACCAACCAATCAATGTATGAAGGTTAGGAAGGGTGCCGACATCCAACCATGCCCAGGAGACGATGGTGAACAACAGGGCTTCCTGACATCATAAACATAAAGAGGAAAAAAACATGCTCAAAGCCATTGCAGACCCATTGTAATTTCAGTCACAACAGACCATTAAAGACTAAAAACGCATTCCCATAATAAAAATCCAAATCAACATCAAATTCAGTCTTAAACAAAAGGCAAACAAAGAGTTCCCATCACACTACAAGCTTCACCTCTTGGCCCTAGCCAAGAGGTTTAGCCAAGCATAATGATGATTAGGCTAATCTCCACAGAAAATAAAAGAACAGAAAAAGAGAAATAAAGAGAAAAAATTGCCTAGTGCTTCACGTCCAAGCCGAAGATCCCCCCCCAAGATCCCCTCTCCAGCCGTGGATCTCCTCTCCTTTATAGAGCCAGCGTCCGTCAGTGTGCAAGGAGGTCGACTCGTAACAGAGTCGGAAACTGCCTTCTTACGCACAGAGAACGCACCTCTTTCACGTATCCAGAAAATGGTGCCGTTTTCCCTTCCTTTCCCGTAGTTTCTTTCTAAAAATATAATATTCCCTGAAACGGTTTTGGACGAGAAAATAGATGGACGGATCAGATCTTCCATCTGATCTCAGGTGATGGCCTGCAGCCGTTCACAAAACCCGATTTTTACGGACGCGTAATAGGGCTTCCGCGTCTCCTCATGTAATCCGTGGGGCCCATACTCCTCATGCTTGATTATCCACGCCGTCCATTAGCTTGTGCTCGATCGAAATGACTATTTTTCCCTTTCCTTTACACGTCTATCTTCCGCTTGATAATGATCTACGCATGTCCCCCGTGCATGGACCAAAATTTCACCATGGATAGATTATTTTCCCTCCCAAGGCATTTGAACGATTCGAGATCACCGATCAATGGGCCCCACTACTCAAAGCGGCGTCCGGTTTTCGCAGACGCCGCGAAGCTCTCGTTCATCTGTATGCCGAGGAGGTGGCTCCATTTCGATGTGTTTTTAAGAAATCCAAGCCGTCCATTGGATCGACATCGAAAACCGTCCATCTTTGGAGAAAATTCTTTATCTTTAGTTCCGCCGTCCGTGGATGCTTTGTGGACACTTGTCTCCACGTGTACGCGAGTGGAATTTGAAAATCCACATATGTGGTCGGTTTTCACTCATCAAACGAATGGACGGTCCCGGATCATCCGTTTGGATGATGGATGGGTCCCACCGCATGAAACCGGCGGACCATTTGTCAGGGTTCCGATTGAGAAAGCTTCGGGTCGACGTAATGGGCGACCGAGACTCGATCCGGTGCACATCCGGTGAATGTATACACTATGTACACGCGGTGTACATACGAGTCTTTCATGACGCACTCGGGAAATCCGCTCCGTCCATTCATTATGTCATCTCATCTTAACCGTGGGGACCAAATCTGAAGCGAATCCAAATATCAGGTGGGCCTGAGATCATCAGTTTAAGGACTGATTTGTCCATTGGGATGTTTTCGAAAAGATCCAACGGATGAATTTCGACGTGTACGGTTTATTTATGTTCTTCAGGCCGTGTATGAAGTTTCGAGCTGAACAGATGGTGGAAACCCTGTGATCTTGCATTCTGGCTGACTTTCAGGCCACTTGAACTTCAGTTTCGCGATTTTCTGGCGTGTAATTCCATTGATCTTCGTACCCTGGGGTCCGTCCCTTGCTCTGGTGAATTCTGAGCGTCAAATACACACTTTTAGCACCTTTTTGTAGTCCCCACTTGCAAATGTATCTTGCATCACAAACACGATTAAATTAGAATTTTAAACGGTGGCATGTTCATAAATCCAGCAATAACTGGGGTCTAATATGTAATATTTGACCCTCAACAGTCTCCCTCTCTCGATCTCCCTCTCCTGATCTCAACCCTCTCTCTCGATCTCCCTCTCCCTCAATCTCCCTCTCTTTCGAACTCCCTCTCCCGATCTCAACCCCCTCTCTTGATATCCCTCTCCCGATCTCAACCCCCTCTCTCGATATCCCTCTCACTCTCCCTCCCTCTCTCGATCTCCCTCTCCCTGCAACATCCACCATCCCACGACAGTCCCCACACATGGGGTATCTGATATTGTAGAAGCAGCAGCAGCTCCATATGGGGTGTGTGATCTGTCGTCAGACTGAAGGGAGGGAGTGAGTGCAGCAGCAGCAGCGTGCAGACAGGTACATCTTTCTCAAAATCAATCATCTCTACAAATCCCAATCCATCGAAACCCTAATTTTCACCTTTAAAAAAATAAAAATAAAAATCACCCCAAACAAGCTACGAATCTCACCTCTATCTCCCTGACTGACAACCCAACACCCAGCCCTTATCTTCTTCTTCCTCCTTCCTTCTCTCTCCGTTCACAAGGGAACTTTGCATACGGGGCCAACTTGGAAGCACGCCTGAGAGAGGAGGATTTTCCAATCGGTCAAGATCAATCCACCTTGGGTCTATCTCTGATGAGGTGGCAGGGCGACTAGCATTGGGGGTCAACCTGCAGTCTCAATTCTCTATCGAGAGGAACTCCGATATGGCAGTTCGTGTTGGATTGAACAACAAGCTAAGTAGGCAGATCACAGTTCGGATGAGTAGCTCAGAGCATGGTAGGTGTTTGGTTTTTGACCAATGAAAATGTTCTTGTATTGATATTCGTGTTTCTACTCATTTAAAAAGTTTCTGCTCATTTGAAAGATTATATGCATGGTAGCAAAGATCATATGCATGGTAGTTGTTTGTTTTTTGGCCAATGAAAATATTCTTGTATTGATGTTCTAGTATATGCATATGGTGGAGCAGGACCAATTTCTGCTCATTTGAAATTTCTTGCAAGAGATGGCATGCAACTATGTCCAGTTTCAGCTTCTTTAATATTTCCTGCAAAAGAAGGCTAACAACTATGAGTGTGAAATGTTCTAGCAAGCCAAGGGTTCTGGGTGGTCAGATTTTCTACGAGCAGGGCCTTAAACTTCTAAGCTTTTGGTTCGTTTGCTGTTTAGTTAGTTTGCTAGCAGGGCCAGTTTTTGTCGTTCCTGCTGAAGTATGCAAGTTGTCTCCATCCTCGTTGGAGCCTTTTGTGTGGTCTATTTTCTTATCTGCCCAAGCTTCTTCAAGTTTTGTCTCTCTCAGGTTTCTGTCGTTCAAGTTGGATTGGAGCTTGTCTTCCAGATGGATTAGAGCATCTGTTTTAAGGTGTTCTTTTCTTGGAATATAGGATGGTAATTTTGGATTGGTAAAAATATTGACCAGGATCGCAATGGTCCATATTTCAAATTGCATGACCCAGAATGGAAAATGTAGTGGGGTTGGCAAATTTTGGTAAACATCCTTGACAACAAAATGATGCCTTGCCTATTAATGCAATGCCTAAGACACTTGGTTGCTGCAGTTCTATCCATTTTTATTTTATTTTTGAGCTACGGGTCATTCATGTGGTATCCTTTAATGGCCTAGAAGTGTTTTCCACTTGTAGGGAAAAGAGAGGAGCAAGCCTTCATCTCCAATGAAGCAGGAGAGCCTCTTTACCAAAGATCAACTGCTAGGTCTCATATATTGAGCTTTTCTTCTTCCTCTCATGGTATTTTTTTTTTCTTAACTAGGTGCTAACATCCTTAAAGAATAGATGTCTAGACTCTAACTGAAATTATGTTCTATCAGTCAATGTTGAATGTGCATGCATGTGTAATTAGGATGTGAAATTCGGCAATGGGAACATGCATGCTAACATGCATATCCAGGAGTCTTCTAACTTCCCCATCTTTTTTAGAAATTATTGAGAATTTGAGGTGCTTTTGCAATAACCAGTTGATTACAGCCTACAGATGTCTACTCTCCATAAAGTCTTTTGTTAATTTTTTTTTTTAATGATTTCATTTCATAATTTATTGCTTTGATTGATGTTCATAACCAGGTCTTCACATGAATGACTCCATACAACTTAGGGAGGGCTGTATGTGTTTCTCTAAAATGGAAGTATACTAGTCGCCATCTGGTCTTTTGGCACGGCACATGCCTAGAAGCTTGGTTCCAAAAATGAAGTAGATACAAATTTCAAGTGGAGCTATTTGTTTACAACAACTTGAAAGTGATCCAATTTCTATTTGGAGCCTAGTTCTTCAATTTGAATACCGAGAAAGGTAATTACTGATTTTCTGCTTAACTGAACTGATTTTCTCATTCATTTCAATGAAGAATCCAGATGCAGCATATGTAATTCATGAAAGACTTTGCAGTTCTTATTTCTGAGAACCCAAGCTGTATTATGACTATGGGGGTATTATAGTTCTTGGGCTGTAAGCGTTCCTGTACATAACTTATGGTGTACCTGAAAGAGTCATGTCTTTGCATCTCTAGCATGCACTAATTAATGTTACTTAGATGTCTTTCCTCATTCTTGCTATCTCCAGTACAACCCCACCACCAAATTCCTTACCAAGTAACTATTTGTAGGTGAAAAGAACTAAAAGCTTCAAGGTATATTTGCTAGCATGAGAAATAGGTTGGCATTTACTAGGCTGAAATTTTACATGATAGAAGAAACAGTACCACTTACTAGAATGAGAAATTTGATGTGATAGGTTGGCATTCCTGCCTTATCTGCCATAAAAGCGCGTAATACATGTAGTTTATTTACCTTGTTCATGCAACCTTGTATTCTATATTCTGTAGTTAATAGTATACATGGTCGTTAAATTTCATTCTCTCTTCATTTTTATTTTTCTTCAAGAAAAATGAAAAAGAAAAGAAAAGAAAAGAAATGCATCAACTCATGCAACCTGGTTTTTGCTTGGGTTATGTAAGTATCTGACATCAGATACTTGGATGTAATTGACTTGGATGCAATCTACTAACTCCATGCATTCCGAAATTCAACTGTGATAATAGCTTGGGTTGCCAATGGGTGCACTAGTGTCAAATGGATGTAGTGAGGCATAGTCCAATGGAGTACATTACAAATGCCACATCTAAGCTGATTCAAGACAAATTTTAAGTGTTCAACGTGCAGACTTTGGAGCTATGCATCAAGCTGGAAAATTAATTCGTGACAAGAATATGTTGAACTTCTAATGATAGGTTTTAGACCTTACAATTTATGTCCTTCATCTGGCCATTTGGTAGTGTCAAAGAGCAGAATTGAAGGATTGTCCTCGACACAGCTTGAAGAAATCATAGCATTAAAGAAAGTTGTTGTCATGTTCCTTACATTTGATCATTTTTAAATACTTCAATACCGTTAGATACAAACAAACATGAGCCTCTGTTTTATGATGGGAGTTGAGAAAATTAGACCAACATTCCATACACCTTGAGATTATTGCAACAATCAACATGTAGTTTACACAGGCTAAAGGCGATGGTAGATTGGCTTTCAAGGGCACAGAAAAGCCTACGGTTTCCAGGTCTTATTCCTTTCAAGTTACATTGCCTTGTTTACCTCTGTAACTCAAAGACTCATGTTTAGCACCATTATTTCTGACATTCAATTTTGGTTAGGTTATCTTTTTCTGTATTGCATCCAAGCTTGTTTCCAAAAGTGGCATGTCTCAAATGTTTTTGATTATCAGGCATCTACTTTCTGGATGCCTTTCTGTTTGAAGGACTTTATCCTTGAGCCCTTATTTTCTCTTAAAGTCCATTTTTTAATTTTCAGCACTCTTGAACAGACCAATTTCCAGGCCTGCTAGTTTTTATTTTGATACATGAAACAGTAGAGTTCCCCATTCCTTGTTTTGGTAGCAGAGATATTAGGGACAACTGAACTGCGTGGCACAGTGAATTTCAATTCCTTGTTTCCCTTCTTCTGTAGCGACAGGGAATACGTGATAGGTCGCTGGATTTGGGAGTCAGGAAGAAATTATTGTGTGATGAATGTAAGGTAGGGCATATGGTTTTTAAATTGCATATGGTTGAGAGTATCAGTCTCCAATTCTTTTTGTATCTTTATATTGGTAATAGGTATACTAATGCTTATTAGGCATAGACAGTTAATGAAATCGAGAATGGCTAATGCCATTTATCAAGAAATATTTGTTGCAGGAAGCTCTTGTAGTTTTTCAGAAATGAACTGAACAAAAGGATATCTGGAATAATCCTCAAAAAAGCAAAGTTGTTACCTTTCAAGTACATTGGGCTTTGCCAGCCCTTGCTGGATCTTCTTCGTGCCCACCAAATGGTAGGAAATAGACGGACATTTTATAGCAGAGGACTGCTCCATTAGTAGCCTCACTCTCCATTCCTAGTTAATAAAAGCATATGAGCATGCTGAAAACCAAAATGACGAATAATGATAATGAGAAATGCTATGATTTGGCTGAGGTTTTGCACTGTATGTCTGGATTTGAAGCTTCTACAAGTCGATCCCATGATCTAAATTGTTAATCTGATGGGCCTAATTATGAGTAGCTTATGAAATAGACCTTTTTTTAAAAGATGAGAAAATTTACAAAGATCCCACAGCTGGAACTATCATTTAGTGTTGTTTATGCAATAGACCTTTACAAGGTTTCATTTTTTATTTTTATTTATTATTTTTTTTTTTTGAAAGACCAGAAAATTTACAAAGACCTCTGGAGTCTATGCTTCAGTTCTTATGGTTTGATCCCTTTTTGGTTTTAGGAGATCAATTTTCACCATTGGTGGATTTCTGTGGAAATGATTGCCTTTGCCCATTTAATGGTTTTGGTTTTGAATCCTATTATGATAATTTTATTTCCATTATTTTTATTTTTTTTTTATGCCAAGTGCTTAAAGACATTAGGAATGGAATCTAAGACAACAGGAATGAAGACTAGTAATGGTTCCACCTTTGGTATGGGTAGCAGTTGTGCTTGAAGGGAGGATTTTCTGATTTAAAAAGCTTTGTGCAGCAGTTGTGCCTGAGTTTTAGAACTATGCTATCTAGTTGATCTTCCAAAATGGAGAAAATAAAGGACAGTGGTGATAGTGCATTACCTGTCCCTTCATTTCTCTGAGAATCCCTGAAGTGAGTGACTTCTTGCAATCAAAAGTTCTGCAAAAATAAAGAAAAATGATAATATATATGATGGAGCAGTGACTAACAGGTGACGATGATGACAAATCAGTATTTAATGAAGCTTTTGGATTTAAAATTTTTACCAGCTTGTAACTTGCTAAGTGGATTGTTTTGATTCGGAAGAACTTGGGGCTGTGCGGATAGAGGGACATATTGAGTAGTAATTATCCATTTCAGAGGTGAATAATGGGGTATGCTGCTATTAAAAACTACCAGTTCATTTCAAAATATTGAAAAAGAAGAAAAGAAAATGGGATATCCTTTCTAGGGGGACACCAAACTTGCTGTAAACTTGCTTTACTTCTATATATTGTTATTTGGGTGTTGTAATCATTATGTTTTCTTCTTTTTTCCCCTATTTTTGTTATTATTCTTTACTTACGTTTATTTGATTGTTCATTTTGTTACAGACAGCTAAAGGCGCAAAGATATTTAGTGCTGCAGTAGCTGCCACCATTGATAGTCAACAAACTGGGAAAGATGGTGAAGAAAAGCTGAAAATGCATACACACTCTTACTGCTGCTTAGATTATGCTCAGGTTTTTCTTGGATCGGTTGGTTTATTTATGCAGGATGAAGTGGAAGTTTGTTTACTGAAATAAATGGTCTTTCTCCTTTAGCTTACTCCATTGAGAAACAAATTCCATGGTGGATGATACAAGTCAAATTGGGTGTGGCTAGTCCTGCTCTATTTGCGTTGTGGCTAACAGTGGGGTGTGTGTACTAACGTGCTAACCAAAAACAGGAAGTCCTGCTCTATTTGTTGTTGCCTCTTATTATTTATATCTTGAAAGGATATTGTCCTGGTTTCTCACCTTCCATGAAGTTGTTGTTGCTGATGTCAAATGTTTTAGAATTTTACTTTTTGGATGCCAGTTCGGACTCTGCCCTGCGTATTTCATTCTGATGAGATTCTCTCTCCTTTGGCAGTCTTAGTGGTTGAACAGGTTGGTTTTGTTTAGAACTTGGAACTTGAACTTGTCATGTGGCATGTTATTAACATATACTCACAGAGGAATTTCCTGAATAATCCACCATTCGACATCCACACACATCTATGACCTTCCTGGCATAAATCCAAATTGACTTTCTTGTACATTTGTCTCATGCTTTAACCTTTTGCTTGATCACTCTTTCCAAACATTTGTAATATTATAATTGCAGGATTCTAGTTGTAGCAAGTGTTTGCCATTTGTTGGGAGAATCCTATAAATTTTTTCGTAATGGAAATTTCAAGATCGTAATGGAGCAGCAATTGCTGGTTTTGGACAGGGCATCAAGCACTGTCAATTCAAGATCGTAATGCCAAAGTTATTAATTGGATACTTATTATCATTTCAATTAATTGTAACTCAGGAGTGCGATGGAGATACACAGTGAATCAAGCACTAACAATTCAAGAGCTCATAATAATCTAAGGCTAAGGTTACTCCGATTGCTTTCATGGTTGAGGTTATTTCGTGGATAATCAGTTTAAATCCAAGGTAATTGACTATAGGATTTTTTGTTTAAATAGAGTAAAATTAAGTCAGTATTGTTGGGATCTAATAGAAAAAGAAAAACTATGAAAAATAATTATCTTTTGATTTTTTTTTTTAAAGGATTTTGGATGTCATAATTATGTTTATAAGTAGCTTTTCATCAATGTTTCACAGGGAGCTGTGCTGTTAAAAGTTTGGTTGCTAAGGAACCATCTGCTCTTGCCTTGGATACTTATTACAAGCAGTATTATCTCTGTTTGGCTGCTGCTGCTGCTACTATCAAATGGTAATCCAATTCTGCATGCATTTGAGTTCTACCTATTTTTCTATTCATGTTGTAACTTCCACTCAAGAGCGTATCTGATATAGTGGATGATCCCAACCAACAATGAATGAGATCAACGCACCCAAAAGAGGAAGAGTTGAGAAGTGTGTGCATGTAGGCTTTCTTAGATCCTCAAGAGTCGGCTGAAAAGTTGACTTGGTATTTTGAATGAGAAATTCCTCAAAGAGCTACAGTGCTGCTTGAAACTTTACTGTAAACTCGATAGCTTGATACTTGTATGAATCACATTACGTCAAGCTTAAATGAAATCTTTTGTGCAGGATGATAGTGTTAAATGGAGAGCATTGCAAGTTATTTCAAGTTCACTTAGTATTCACTTATTAGGTTGTATGTTTTCTTGGTCATGGGAGAGAAGATGCCTATGAATTTTTGAGGTCAACTGTTTAAACTATTTCTGGAGTTTATGCTGCATCCATCTGGACATATATTTTATCATTTCAAATGCATGTAATGATATCCTGTTAATGGGTGATTTTGGCAGGTATGCTATTGATACAATGCAATCTGTGTGCCTTAAGGAAGCTGGTGCAAATGCAATGGACCCTTTAGCAGGGGAAACTACTCTTATATAACTGATTTTTGGGGGTTACCTTCGATCTAAGGTACGTCTATGGTCCTCAAGATCGAGAGCATTTTCATTAGATCTCTGTATTCTTTTTTAGTTCGAGTCATTGTGGTTTCTGCAACAAAATGTGTAATTATCAGCACAACCCACAAGCTGAAAATAGCAGACAGCAGCATTCTCTAGGCCTTCCCCAGCCCTTCAGGCAGCTAATTCAAGCCCAACAGCAACAGCACCACCACCACCAATACTTCCAGCACAGGATTAACAACTCATGACATGAAATATTGTATTGAAATTGGAAATTGGAATTGAAATTGAAATGTGTACTAGAAAATAAGGAAAAGATTATTGTGTGAATCATTCTATCGTCTTTTTCTTATATTTGTGTAATTATCTAAAATAATACAAGTAGATTACATACCCCACTCTCTCTCTCAATGAACAAGGGGTTTAAAATTGTTCTTAAAATTTGGCCGTTGGCAGCATTAATAAGCATTCAAAACCGTTTCTAAAGTTGTGCCCAAAATGTGACCGTTGGCACCAGAACGGTTTAAAACCGTTCCTAAAATACCGTTTCCAAAAATTGAAACGGTACCCAAAACGGTTTTGAACCGTTCCTGATTTTCTGCGACGCCTCATTTAGGAACGGTTTAAAACCGTTCCTAAATGACGATTTTGGTGTAGTGGCGAATTAGGTGTATCCCCGTCAACGAAGATGGTCCGGCCCTTACATGATGTTCACCTTGATGTATGTGTTGTCCTCATCCAAGATGGTGTGGCCCTTACATGGTGCTTCTTGATGTATGTGTTTTACTCACCCAATATGGTGTGGTCTTTCTATGGGACTACCTTTATGTAATTTTTCTGTATCCATGCCGGTCTTCCATTTTTGTAGTTGTAATTTTCAGGTGGACCATACCGTACGAAACAGTGGTGATTGACCATTAATATTTGTTTTTATCCCTTATCCAGGTCCATGTGACCATATCAATAGGTTAGATTTTCTTCCCTTTTGCCTCGTGATATAAAATAAACTTATAAAATAGATTTTCTTCCCTTTTGTGTCCATTGATACGACTCACGCCTTATATGGATGGGCACTACAACCTTTGCATGATAGAATGATTAAAATAATCAATATAAGAATTTTTGGAGGCATTCCCCATCCAAGGAGTGCCATGAATGCATGTAACCTCATAACCACTAACAGGGCTGATTAAAGAGCTCCGCATGCACATATCAAATGTGAAATCTGAAGTGGAAAGGACAAAAACATTATTTCACCTAAAGAATTATTTACTTTTTACCCTAGGGCCCCCAATTCACATGTGATCATAGAGCATGTTGAGGTCACAAGGGTTTCTCATCTTGCACGTCAAGGTCACAAGTGTTCAAAGTAGGGCCGAAAAGCTGGGCAGGTGGGTGGGATGGTGCTCAACCCTAGCCCAATCCAAGGTTCCTATACCTCAGCCCTAACCCAACCTTGGGTTGGGAATTCTCAACCCAAGCGGACTCGGTCGGGTTGGTTGGGTAGATATATGCTATTATTTTCGTTATTACATTAGTATATTATATTTTCAATACATGTTTTATATTTTGTACCTATAATTTTATTTATTATATATGTAGTTATTTATCATTAAATAAAAAGTTCATTTTTTCTACACAAACAGGCTAAAGTACATGACTACTCCTTTAAAAGTCAAATTGTGTATAATAATGCTTGGTATAGGACATTGGAATTTCCTATGCCTTCAACAAAGACGTTCCGCACTCAATAATAATTAACTTATAAGGAACTTGTATATCGATCGGGTTGGGTTGGGCAACCCGGTGTTTGTATGGCCCAAGCTCGAGATCAAACCCGATATGTCCTGCGCAAGCCCAACCCAATGTCGGGTTGGTCGGGTTGAACCTGCCCAACTTTCAGCCCTATTTCCAAGGCTACCAAGGAATGAGTAGAAAAGTGGAATGTTAATTTAAGTTTCTGAAAATCATCTCCATTTAACGCAATGTTTAGTTTATTGGCAGTAAAAATCGTAATAATAACGAATGGTCTTCATATACTAATGTGGCTGTTTGGTTTGAATTTGATATTTCCACGGCAATATATTGAAAAGCACAATCTTGTAAACATCTGCATTTGACAGGCATTGTTGTATTTTCTTTCATGGTGGTAAATTTGTAACGATGGCACTTTTTTCTTTTTTTTTTTACATTTTTACTTGAGCGGTGGTAAAAAATCATAAAAATGAAACATTTTCTTTTAATTTCACGTTTTTTTTTTCCCCTCTTACTTCGATCAGTGGGTAAATCAAAATAGTGACGCACTTTCATTACATTACCATGGTAATCTTCATGGGTCCTAAGGAGAGCCTATGGTTTGTATCCAAGAAAGTGTCCATGAATTAAATGCTAGTTACCTAACAACAGTGGTTTCCATGATTGAAACAATTCACATTAATTTAAGGTTTTAATGTGGACATGTATCAAGTGCATCGTTGACAGAGTATTATGGTCTTTTCATACAGCAGCATGAATTAGAGTAATTTTCGACAATGGATATTTTTCACTGTTATTGTTGTTGAAAATACTGCTACAGGAGCACACATCCACTCCATTTATTGTAAGATCATATAAGTACATAAGCACAATTAGACCAAATTATAATACATCAAACAATGCAATGGATAAACCCACCGCCCAACATTGAAATTTTCTTGATACCATGGGTCTGGCCCTATCCTTATCCAAGACGTTTTGGCCTTTATGTTCATGCCGTCCATTCATTTTGTTAAATCCTTTTAAGTCAGTGAGCTCAAAAAAAGAAAAAGGCAAATCCAATTCTCGGATGGTCCATTCCATAGGAAACTGTGATGATTCATCATTAATGGGCCACAAAAGTTTTAGATCAAGCTGATATTTTTTTATTTTTATTATTATTTTTTTTAATCTCTCTGTTTTTCCCTCGCTCAGGTTTACATGACCTTGTGAACAGATTGGATGGAAAATAAACATTATGGAAACATTACAATGGGCTTTGGGCTTTATGAAGTTTTA
The DNA here is from genome assembly GCA_030180095.1 of Magnolia changhungtana. Taxonomy (NCBI): domain Eukaryota; kingdom Viridiplantae; phylum Streptophyta; class Magnoliopsida; order Magnoliales; family Magnoliaceae; genus Magnolia; species Magnolia changhungtana. The sequence goes on along the minus strand of JASAUF010000234.1, from coordinate 1,124,646 downwards.
ATGGTAGAGCGTTAGATCATTACCTTAGACTTCTATTTTCTTCATTTTTTGGGCTCATGCCTTAAGATGATTTGAAAAAAATGGATGGCTAATGTAGGATACATCAAAGTGGGCTCCACATGTTAGGTTATCGGACCCCATCCTACAAGTGAGAATATTTAGGTTATCGAACCGGTCCTACAAGTCATAATATTTTGGTCATGGACTAGTTGGTACACCATCATGTACCACCCAAAATGGGGCTATCGTTGCGCATTGTTTTGTGCAATAGAGACTTGAAATCATCTTAAACAAATGTTTCACACACTGCTTGATGTGCTGTACATGTGAAATCCAGTCCATCGATCAGTGATGACACTCCTAAGAGCCTGATTGAACAGTGGTATTAAGTTTTATTAAATGGGATTGCATTACTAATCTCACTTTGAAATTCAGAATGGCATGTTTGGAAGGAGTGTGAGATGGGATTAAAATTAACTTTGTAGACTTTGGAAAATGAGCCTTGTGTTGGAAAGTGTAAGATGAGATTACAAATCCCACTGATGATGGATTTTTGCTTCATCCAGGCTCAATCCAAATGCATTTTGAAAGTAAATCCCGATTTATTTTTTAATGCATACATTCCAAACATAGTATTAGAAAACATGGGATAAACCCAATCCATGACAATATCTTACACATGTATTTATTGTAACTTTTACAATTCCATGGACTTCCATGCACCTTAGAAATTGGATTGCTTATTGAGTTACTCTTATCGTACTAGGTAAATTCTCTTGGGCCAATCGTGAATGTATGTGGTTTATCCATGCCGTCCATCCGTTTTCCCAACTCATTTAAGGGATTGAGACCAAAATTAAAGCATATCCAAAGCTCAAGTGGACCATACCACTTGAAATAGTAGGAATAATGATTTCCACTATTGAAACCTTACTAGGCCCCATAGTGATGTTTATTTGTCATCCAACCTGTTGATAAGATTTTTTTTTAAAAAGCATGGATGAAGGGAAAACAGAAATATAAGCTTGATCCAAAACTTCCGTGGTCTCGAGAATTTGTTAACAGTAGAAGTTCAATTCACAATGTTTCCCGTGGTGTGATCCATTTTAGCTTTGGATATGCTTCATTTTTGGGTCCAAGCCCTAAAATTATCTGTTAAAATAGATGGAAGGCGTGGATTAAATATATAAATTACAGTGGACCCCACACAGTCTACTCAGTGCGCAATCCGCTTCCTGCACCTTAATCCCACCTAACACACCACTTTTTTCTCTCATGTGACCCAGTTGAGTTTTGAATCGACCTCTTTTTTGGTCTTATGTCCTAAAATGAACTGGCAAGTCAGATGGGTGGACTGGATTCCGGTTTTCCCAAGCCGTGAAGATCTGAGATAGCATCACCGACGAACCGACAGGATCAGATCCTCTTTCAGCTTGATGAGACTGTATTTTATAAGGTAATGTTCGGGGAGACTGTATTTTATAAGGTAATGTTCGGGATCCGGAGCCACAAAAGAGGCAAAACGAACTCAGTTAAAACAATAAGTTGATTTTCTACTGATGTGAATGTATAAAGCAATATCCTTGTGATTATTATTGGGTTTATTTAAATGATGGTATTATAATTGAAATTTAAAATTTTAAAATTCTATTTCATTTTCAAATTTGATTATTTTATTTAAATTTAAATCTTAACCATTGCCCATTACCAATGCTTAAAATGATGTGATCCAATGGCATCGAGCAAGACACCTAAAGTGTCTCAACATGCTAATTTTATATACATTCTACATTTTCTAAAAGATTGTAACCTCTCCTCAATGGAAGCCATCAGTTCAAGCCGTGTGTTTCTCCCAACATTTGGCAAATATGAAAAGATTCTCTACTCCTTCATTTGCAGAGCGTAATGCTGATGGCCGCACGGTTGTATGGCCCACCAAGATTATGTAATCACCATTGAAATTTTGGCTGAAGGAATTGATTTAAGTTCTCAAAGTGTTGGGTTGACTCATGAAGAATACGTTTCCTCGAAATTTGCTTGAATTTAGGATGCATGCTCATCATATGAAATCAAGGATTTGGATGAGGTTTTTGAAGTTCATAGATGTCTAGATATTAATAAGGATATGCTCATAATGAATGTAGTGTAAGAATCCTATAAGGTGGGCCTTATTGATCAGTGATCCGGATTATCCTAAGAGTTGAATAATGTGATCGGGTGTACCAGTGCACCCCACTAAGTTGTGATACGTTCAGAAATTCTTACAGTGTTTTAGAAGAACTAGGATTACTAATTGGTGTGTAGCCACGAGGAGAAGAGTTTTGATGGGTTTCAGACTCTTCACCCCATAGGGAGGGCTGGGTCCCCAATTCAACACCACTGATAGGGACAAGGTGTGGCAATCCTGAAATTGAACCCCTGCGTGGAGGTAGCACAGAGTTATTCTGTTGGGCCACATCACGTGACAAATATAAAATCTCTTCACTGGCTGGGTAATGCATTAGCTTTGGATCAGGACGTTGTTTTGGGTGTCTGTTCATCTTGGAGAGCCGCACGTGATCCTGACTGTTGGATGAAAGACACTCACCATTGTGAACCCCACTCAACTAAGTTACTATCGTTTGATCAGCGTAATTATTAGGATAAATGAGAAGAGGAGGTAAATATGGAGAGAAAGGAGGAGAGATGGGTGGATGCGCTCTGAGGGATTAAGGGCTCTGAGGGATTAAGGCTTCATTCAGGTATGGCAAGTAGTAAAAAAGTGAAAATAAAAAAGTAAATATTAGTTATATAGTACCGACGGAATCGGATTGGATTGCATCCATTCAGATCGGATCCTGGATTGGTCCGGATTGGCCACTGATCCGAACTCAACTCGATGTACGTTCAAATCTGAGTGGGTCTACTTGAACTGACCGGATCCTAGCCTTCGGTTCAGATCGGATCGGGTCAGATCTGTCAGATCAGGTCGGATTCTGCCCAGCTATTACACGTGTGTGGAATTTGCAAACCTCTGGTGTAGCATCTCGAGGCCTGCCATTCAGATAGGGCTGTCAGAGGGCAGGGCCGGGTTCTGTCCAAGCCCAGCTCGCTAAATAAAACTACCCAGCCCTGAGTCTGGTTCCGGTGGGCAAAAGGGAAATGGGCGTTAATTATACTTGCCTGGGTCCGATCCGGCTCGATCCTGAGCCCACAAAACCTAGGAATGCCGAATCATGCACGATGGCAGACAACAATGCCCTTGAAGCATCAAACAGGCCGATGCGGGTCAGTTTGGGGCTGTGCTGACGAACCTCTAGATGCACCACGAGCTTGGGCTGGTTAATAAATGGAGTCCTGCCATTCGGCGTAGTATTTCAGCCCAAAGCCTGCCAATGCGGCCCAAGGCCCTGGGCAGGCCGTCCATCTGCTTTGAAAGATCATTTAAACAATGACGTAGATTCAAATCTCAGGTGGACTACACCATAGGAAAGTGGTTAGTGACCATTAAACACTTCTTGTGGGTGACAAAAGTTTTGGATCATAGCAATATTTGTACGGTCTATTCATCCTTCTCTTTTTTACCTCATCAACTAGTTGGATGGCAAACAAACATTCCAGTAGCTCCCAAGAAGTTTTGTGGTCCACCTAAGATTTCAATCTACTTGAATTTTTAAGTCGAGCCCTAAAATGAGCTATCAAAATGTATGGACGGTGTGGATGCATGTCACATATATCACAATATAGGGCCAAAATGAGGAATCCACCGAAGCCGATCCCTTTAGGGAAAGGCGGGGGAGATGTTTTATTGGACCGTAAGGGATGGACTAGCATATAGTATGCAATGAAAATGGTACTACCTTCGATCAAAAGACATGATAGAGATAATGAAAAAAAAAAACTTAAAAAGGTGTGGGAGCTTGCGAAGGCTTCAACCAAAAACCATCTGTCAAATCACTACTTTCACTCAACTGCAGGTTCAACGTTGATGATATGAGACTGCTGCTTCCATGAGGACTATTGCTGGAACTGAATAAAGGCTGCTGAAATAAAGGCCGTTATAAAGCCTCAAATTTCATCACCTTAGTTCGTTCTTCCTTGCAAACTCTCTCTCCCTCTCTCTCATGGATTCAAGCAGCCAAAAGGTTCAGATGGTAGATTCAACCAATTTCACCGTGGGTTCTTTACGATCCAACCTTCCAAGGAAGTAAGACTTCTGCATTGATTATTTTCCTCCAAGTAAAAACTCGCCGAGGAGAGATTTAAGAAGCAAATTGTAGTTTACATGCCAATATGGCATACATCCCGACCGTTCATTAGTCAAGTCTTGTAATTATGAACATTCCTGGTCCATTAATCAGGCTAGTTTGCCGGTCATATGAGCTGCGCAACCAAATGGACTGTTACAAATGCGACCAACCAGTCAAGTGGGCTAGCCTGAATTTTGGACATGGAATGTTCACCTATAGCGACAACAAGTACATGGCTCAGATGTGGAAAATGCGCGGTCGGTTCGCCCCTTCTATCTCTTCTCGTGCGAATCATTCAAGCATTTTTCTTTCATTTAGACAAAAAGAAAAGTGCAGTTTCACCGATGGTTTGAATTTTTATTTTTATTTTTTATAGTAAAAGAGGGTTATGAAGTGTTACTCAGGCAAATCATGGTCTTTCACATCCATAGCTGACGTAAAATGCACCGAAGATCTTAAAAAGCCCGAAATTCCAGAGGCGAAGAGGAAGAAGTATTCGATTAGGCTCGGTTCGTTTCCTCCGCTTGCTTGCCGGAGGGTAATGAGTTGCAACCACTTCACATCTTATATTGGTACATAAATTGCCGATAAATGAAAACATATGCCTTTTCCCTTTTTTTTCTTTTAAATTTACTTTTGTTGTATGTACACATATTTATACTCAATTCTCCAATTGGAAAGCAATATCCTTCTAAAGTTTTGCTCATGGAATTGTAATGATATAATTCATGGAATGTAAGATTTTTTATTTTATGTATTTTTGAGATTTTAATGTACTTAATGGCCTTATATATATATATATATAGAGAGAGAGAGAGAGAGAGAGAGAGAGAGAGAGAGAGAGAAAGGTACTATGCCCTCGAGCTGATGGGAACGTCGAGGTTGAGCTGTGTGGGCCCCACCGTGATGCGTTTCGAACATCTACCCCATCAGTCAGATGCACCATTTCATCGTGGGCCTAGGTCTCAAAAATCAAGTCAATCCGTGACTTTCGTGGGCCACACCACATATAGAAGTGGAGAGGGGATATGCACCATTAAAACATTCATGGGACATTTTTTGGGCCCACCGTGATGTGGTTTGCAAATCCAGCCCATCCATATGTGTGTCCCACTTGGATGAGGGTTCAGACCAAGTTTCAACAGCATTCAAAACTCAGGTGGGCCCCACCAAGTGCTTTTATATGTTTTTGGCATGTTTTCACATGATTTTAGATTGTATGGCCCACTTGAGTTCTGCATACGGCTGATTTTTGGGATATCCCATAATCTAAAGGGACCCATCAAATGCACGGTGTTGATGGTCGACATGCATCACGGTGGGACCCAAACAGCTCGACCTCACGGGAGCTTATAGTGAGGTCATAGTACCTTTTATATATATATATATATATATATATATATATATATATATATATATATATATATATATAGATGTGTGTGTGTGTGTGTGATTACAAAAGCTCATTGATCACATTCTCATGTTTGTTACTGCATATTTTCTCGACATTCCGTTGTCCATATGGTTTTTGGGTTAAGTTGAATAGAAGCTCTATATGAAAACATGCCATGATTTGAACACAATTGGAATTTTGGTTATGTGTGCTTACAAAATCTCATTGATCACATTCTCATTATGTTACTGCAGATTTTCACAAGAGCAGAAGACATTCCGGACATTCCGTGTCCATGCAGTTTTTGGATTAAGTTGAATAGAAGCTCTACATTAAAAGAGGCCATGATTTGAACGCAATTGAATCCAATAGCTGTGATTTTCTTAGAGATTTTGTCACATTAATAGCATTCTTCGCACATGCCGAAATCACAGTGATCAGATGATCTGATCCATACTAGATTTTATTGCTAGACTGTCTCTTAATTACATAAAGCTTACCTAAAACACCCAATAAATCTTTCGAGCAAAAACAAGTTTAAAGAAAGAAATAATAATAATAATAAACACTGCCACCTTAATAAAAGCGTCCGACCGGGCCGTGAGGATCGAGCTGTTTGCAGAGGGCAAGATAAGTAAGGTAGAGAAGCCGATCTTTTGCACCCGTCCGATGGTTCCTTGTATGCTTACAGGTTGATAGAACGCTTCTTTTCAGAGATAACAGGCTTCAAACAGTCAGTCTGTTGACATACGATGCAATCAGGCATCTTCGGATTCATCCACTCATTGGGCGCTGTCGAGAAAGAGATCTTTTTCTTTATTACATCTTCTGAAATCTCCTCAAAACTGATGTTCAGGTCAAACTCGATCTGATATCGACTCTCACACCGCTTGCATTCTACATCACCCTTGATCGTAGTAATGTCATGCGATCTAAGGTAGTCGAGACTGTGAACGGTGGCACGGTGGTCGGTAGCCCACTCGAATGGTGGAACCACATGCTCATCTTTGTTCCCGTGTGGAGCATTGGTAGGTCTGCGGCGTCGGACAGGTGAGAGGTTTTGCTGGGCCACTACATTGGGTGGTGGGTCTTGCTGCTGCACCACTGTGGCTTTGAAGATAGTAGTTGGGTGATGATTGGAGACTGGGATGGATGTGGTCTGGCCATAGTCTACTGCTAAAGGAGGGATGTGGATGGGTGGTTCTTGCAGGGCAACTGCGGTGGCATACGAGGATGTGCTGAAAGAGGGAAGAGGTGGTGGTGGAAGTTGGAAGGATAGATTGGGGGGAATTACATTAGAACATTGAGAAAGATAGAGTTGAAGAATCAATTGGCCTAGCTCTTCATGATTTGGTTCTCTATTTCCAGCCATACTTAGAGTGCAGGATCTTCAGTGATTTGAAAGGGGAGGGGAGACATGGAAGTTAAAGGAGTCGTGGAGAGATTGAACGAATGAGGAGTCTTGTTGGAATACATGGGTAGTTTCAAGACTCCTGTTTTTTCGGAATTCAAGACCGTGACTCTTGGGAAGTTGCATGTGCGATGAGGAAGAGGAGGCGGATTTCCTGCGAATGCCTTTTACAGGTAGTTCCTGCGCAAGGAATTTGAGTGGGGCCCATTGCGATGTTTGTGAGAAAGACACTCCGTCCATCCGTTTTTAATTTAGAGATCATTTTAGGACATGCGGCGAAAAATAAGGTGTATCTAAAACTCAAATGGGCCACACGAGAGGAAACGGTGGGGATTTAGTGACCACACCGTAAGAAAACAGTGGTGATTGATCATCCACCATTAAGAACTTACTAAGGCCACCACTGTAATGTTTATTTACCATCCAGCCTGTTTGATGAAGGGTAAACACAAATATTAGCTTCATAATATTCAAAACTTTTGAAGTCACTGAGAAGCTTTTAATGGTGGGCATTCAATCACCACTGTTTCCTATGGTAAGGTCCACATGAGACTTGGATCTTCCTCATATTTTTAAGATCGTTCCCTAAAATTATCTGCTAAAAAATGAATGTGATAAAACACATATCATGGTGGGGGGCAACACAATACTTTTCGGGCCCACCCTATGTATGTGATTACTTCCACGTTGTCCATCAATATTGAAAGCTCATTTTAAACCAAGATTCGAAAAATGAAATAGATCCAAATCTTATATAGACTATAGTAGAGGAAATAATAGTAATTGACCATTAAAAATTTCTTGTGGGCCACCAAAGATTTGGACCAACACGATATCATTTAGGTTTTATGTCCTTATGAACCGGTTGGATGGTCAAAAATAAAAAAAACATTCATGTGGATTTCTTGAAATTTTTAATAGTAGGGATTCAATCACACCACTGTTTTCCCATAGGACAAGGATGAATGTGTCAAATTAACAGATTTAGGCAATTCATATATTGGTTAACAAAACAAATTGTTTAAAATTCAATACTTAATTTTCATACTTCAACATTTATTTCGAGCAGTTACTGAATAGGTTTTCGAGTTCATATACGGCAAACATAGCCTAATGAAGTTATTATCTTATCTGATAACCTAATTATTAGGATGTAATTTGGCTAGAGGTGTACACGAGTCGAGCTGAGCCGAGCTTTGCCTAGCTCGTGCTCGACTTGGATAAATTGAGTCTTAGCTTGTGCTCGGCCCGGCCTTCGAGCTTGGAACAATAGCTTATGTTTGGCTCGGCTAGCAGCTCGGTCCAGTTCGAGTTAAGTTCGAGACAAGTTTGAGCTGAGTTTTCAAGTCGAGTACGGATGTGTTCCGTTACTCAGATGGACACTACTCGCCGGAAAAATGGAGAGAGTGAAGGAGAGAACCCACTTTGGGAGAGCAGATCGTCCGGACAAATGCTGAAAGAAGGAATTTTGTGGGGCAGTGGAAAACGGCGAGAGTATTAGGTGAATGGGTTAGGGTCCGACGATTTGGGCGATTTAGGCGAAAAGAATGGAGAAATGGGTAGAATTGGGCAAATGAGGGGTTTTATACTCCACTCAAAACTAGATCCGAGTCGAGTCTGAGCCGCCAAGTCGAGTCAAGTCGAGCCAAGTCGAGGTAGATCCAACTCGGACTCGACTCGAAATGTTCCGAGCTCCCAAAAAATGGCTCGACTCGGTTCGAAGAGAGTTTCGATCCGAGTCGAGTCGAGTTTTTTCGAGCCCAGCCGAGCGAGTTACTGAGCTAAGTCTGCTCTTGTACAGCTCTAAATTTAGCCATAAGCTCCAGCCCAGCCTATGATGATTATGCATGGCCTGGGTCATAATTGACAACAATGCCCTTGACCCTTTAAACGACGGGCTGAGTGGGGAGAGTTTTGGGCTGCCTGAGCGGGGAGAATTAAGCCCATAGACACTTCGCGAGCCTGGACTAATTAATAAATAGGTCCTCTATTTTGACAGTGGACTTCTACAGAAAGATAAGTCCGGCACACCTAGATGTTTGTGAGAAATGCAGATAAAATAGCGATAGAGTATTGAATATCTACCGTTGAAACATTCATAGGTCCGCATGAGTATTGGTTCGGGCTATTTTTTGTGTTTTCAATTCATGTCAATAGGAACGGCTTTAGAAAGGGTACGGATGGCATATAAACATCATGGTAGACCCAGGGATGGTAGGCATTTACCTACCCACTTTTTGCTATAGATGGCTCACTTGAGCTATGGATTTTTTAGCCCATACCCTAACATGGAAAAACGGATAGATAGGTAGATTTATCAGGAACATCATGGTGGCCCCACCTAGCTTTCTGCGGGAAATGGGTGCTACAATTTCAACCCAAGCCTGCCCAATGCGAACCAAGCCTTTGGGGGGGATCCGTACTCTTACCCGGGTGGTAGACTCTTTGGAGTTTCAACACCGGGTCAGGGGTTCGAGTACCCACGGTGGTGAAATCCCACGGCGTGCGTGTGTGGGGTGTGTGTGCGTGTGGCGTGAGTGTGTGGGGGTGTGTTAAAAAAAAAATAATAATAATAATAATAATAAACCAAGCCCGTGGGGCCCGGCCTTTTAACAGCCCTAATTCAGAGACGACATTATACATCAGATGAGTTGATTGGATGTAATATGTACACCACTCTGGTGACCACACATTCGGATGATTTTAATGGTGAGATATCCCATCTCAACTATTTCTCATGGTGTGGCCCATCTTAGTGTTTAGTAGACATGAATTTTGAGCCCCTTTACAAACATGGGGTGGAGTACCTGATGGACGGGGTGGATCTCATCTAAAAGCATTTGCTCCATCCACGTAAGCGGAAGTCACGTCTTCATCTCCCTACGAAACGCACTAATAGCAATCTTGCTAAAATAGCTATCCACGGTGTGGCTGCGGTGGAGCCCACCGTGATGATGCGCCTTAAATCCAGGCCGTCCATATGTTTAGAAATATCATTTTAAGGCATAATCCCAAAAATCAAGTGGATCTAAATTTCAGGTGGACCACACTACAGGAAAAGGAAACAGTGGCCACAAAAGTTTTGGATCAAGCTAATATTTGTGTGGCCCTTCATCAAGGTCTTTGCAATCATGTCAAGAAGGGAATGTGGCTCCCGAAGAAGTCTTTAACGATGGTATTCAATCAGCACTATTTCTTGTGATGTAGTCCACCTAAGATTTGGATCTACTTCATTGTTGGGGTCATGTCCTAAAAAGAACTGTCAAAACGAATGGACGGCGTAGATGTAAGGCACATATATCACGGTATGTCCCATAGTCAAGAATCCACCAAAGCAGCTTCCTTACAAAAAGGCAGGGGAGATGTTCATTTCAGCATAGAAAAGAAGCAGGAAGAGATGGTCCAGCGCATCATATGCAAAGGCATTGGCATGCCTTCAATAGAATGAGCAGAAGATATGCTAGAGGTAATAATTAAAAAATAATAATAATAATCCAATTCTACTACACAGTAGAAGTAAATGTCTCCAAAGATCTTTCAAAATCAAATAAAGTGAAATTTCTCTTAATAAACCGATGATAGACTTACTAATTAAGAAAAAGGTCCTAGCACAGCTAAGCTCTGCCACCAGTAAACTTCCACCGAGTCGTTCGAGATTTTACTCAAACCTCACTCAGCTCCCACTAGCATCCTGCGCTGCTAATTCAAGGTTGATGATCTGAGGCTGCAAATGTTGCTGATTCCAATAAGGGTGATGCTGAGGGTGCCGAAGCTGCTGCTGATGCTGGAACTGAGTAACGGTTTTTGAAATCGATGTCTACTACAGCTGCTGAGCCCACCAAAAACTGGACTGATAGATGAAATGGCACGACTGCATCCAAAAACCACACAACTTCATCAAGAGTCTCTGATCAACACCCACCATGAAAATCTGAAACTGCAATAATAAAAACTATTTGCTGCTATCAAAATAGGCTACAAATCAACATTTAGAATACATGGAAAAACCCTTATAAGAAAAACTACAGCACAAAATGCATTATAAAAAACAAAGTGATAGGAGATAAACCTTACCCATCACAACCCCAAGAGGAAAAGTCCTAGCATTTGACTTTTAAAACACTCTTAAACCCTTAAGCATAATTAGAGGACCATTATCATTTCTCTAATTTCAATTAGAAGCGATATATATATACTACCGCGACCAGAATAGGAAATAAATCATGTACTTACCTCTGCGTACATTATTTATAGAACCTTTGATGGCATCGAAAGTCATCAAGGACCAGTCAGTGACATTGAAAAACTTTCGATGACATGGAGTAACAACTTCTAAAATTGTCCAATAATCAACAAAAAAAAAAAAAAGATTTTTTTGTTTTGCTGGATCGAACATATGTCAGAAGCATCAACCGAATCGATAATATTGAGAGACTCTATTACAAACATATTTAAGACATTAAACAAATTATTCAGACATTCTAAAATCATTAACTAGCCTTATTTTCACCATCGATTCCTTAGAGGACACGGGTTGGGGACTCCCCCGTTCCTGGGTAACTATTAGGGGATAAGGGCTTTGAGGGCCACCATGATGTATGTGTTTCATCCACACCGTTCATCTGGTTTGTGATATCATTTTATGGTACCAACCCAAAAATGAGACAGCTCGAAATCTCAAGTGGACCTCACGGTAGGATTAAAAACCAACCGTTGAAAACTTCTTATAAGCCACAGAAGTTAAGTATCAAGTTGATATTTGTGTTTTCCCTTCTTCATGTTTATATAACATTATAAACAGATTGGATGACAATCAACCATCACAGTAGACATTAGGAAGGTTTCAACTATAAGTGTCATTATCAACCATCATCGTTGCTTCTTGCAGTGTGATCCACTTAAGCCTTACATCAGACTCATTTTTGGGCTTGTACCCTTTAATTTATATAGAAAATGGATGGAAAGTGTGGATAAAACTCAAACATCATGGTGGCCCCTCATTGCCCAGTCGATTCCTAGCTAGGTAAGCGTCCATGGATGGGAATCATGGGATGGTTATGACTTATGATTGCCAAACAAATCGGCGTGGCTTCAGTAGATCCCCGGATCTACAGAAGGGTTAGATCCCTGAAATGTCGGGCACACAATGACGTATTTGACTAAAATCCACGCTGTCCATCTTTTTTACAGCTCCCTAAGTGCATGATCCCAAAAATGAAACAGGTATAAATATCATGTGAACCACACTATAATAAACAGTGGTTAATGACCATTAAAAACTTGTGGGCCACAAAAGTTTTGGATCAATCTGATATTTGTATGATGCCTTCATCTATGTCTTTGTAACCTTATCAATGGGTTGGATAGCAAAGAAACATTCCAGTGGCTCCCAAGAAGTTTTTAACGGTGGGTATTCAATCAACCCTGTGTTCTATGGTTTGGTCCACCTGATTTTGTATCTGATTCATTTTTAGATCATACCCTAAAATGATATGTCAAAACGTATGGGCGGCGTAGATTTAAGGCCGATGCATTACAGTGGGCCCCACACTCACCGAAGCGGCCACCCAAACAAAACGTGATTCTTTAAAATAGAAGAGACGGTGTTGACTGATCCTATTTTCGGGCAGGAAACCTTGACCTACGTTGAAGCGAATCCATCAATCAAATGGTTAATATTTGTCAGATTGGTGTGAAATATTGTGTTGGATATAATGAACGGTCTGGATGAATGTATTATCCTGTCTAAGTGTCGACCCAACCCAATGGGTACATTGCTCTGTGAACGTTTCTCCTTTCTAGTACTTGGGTTTTGTCAAGATCTTCAATCTAGACAGTTAGATGATGAAAAATAAATGTGGACAATTGGATCTCTATCCATTGTTCAGATCTTCGAATTGGATGGTTTGATCATTAATTAACACCCATAGATGGGCCTGATTTGCTACCTGATGAATTGGTCAACCACCAACTGGGTTGATTTGTCGTCGGAATCTATTGCACCAAAGACGAGATGCTAGAAAACCTACCATACAGCCATCCTATAGTCGTACGAAGAACAGGAGCTAGCACCTACTTAGAGGAAAACGGATTGGCTACTCCACCAGCCACTAGCCAATGGCTAGTGGTCGGTGCTCTGTGGGCCCCTCCATGATGTATGTGTTTCATCCATGCGGTTCATCTATTTTTATAGATCATTTTATGGTATCAACCCAAAAATAAGATATATCCCAATCTCAACTGGACCACATTACAGGAAACAGTGTTGATTGAATGTCAACCATTAAAAACTTTTTGGGGGCCATAAAAGTTTTGGATCAAGCTGATATTTGTTATTTCCCTTCATATAGGTCTGTATGACCTAATCAACAGATTGGATGTCAAATAAACAGTAGAGGGCCTTAATGGTGGATATCCAATCACTATTGTTTCCTGTGGTGTGGTCCACTTGAGATTTATATCCCTCTCATTTTTAGTGTAAAGCCCTAAAATAATCTTTAAAAATGGATTAATGGCATGGATAAAAGACATACTTCATAGCGGGTCCCGTAGAGCACCGACCACTAGCCACCTGGCTAGAATCCATGCAACTCCACCAACCACATGCCATTATTTGCAACACTTGCTACAGCTTCTCTTAATTACCTAAGCTTACCTAAAACACCCAAATAAATCTTCAAAAGAAAAACAAACCTAAAGAGAGTGAAGCGAGAATAAGAATAATAATAATAATAATAATAATTAATAAAAAAAAATAATGCCACCTTATTCGCGTTCGAACGGGCCTTCTGGATTGAGCTGTCTGCAGAGGGTAAGATACGTAAGGAAGAGTACTCGATCTTTTGCGCCCGTACGATGGTTCTTTGTATGCTTACAAAAGTATTTCAACTGTTCAAGAGTGCAGCAGCCAAGCATCTTCCCCAATAGCAAGAATAGCCAGTTAATAGAACGCTTCTTTCGAGAAATAACAGGCTTCAAACAATCAGTCTGTTGGCATTGGCTGCAATCAGGCAACTTGGGATTCATCCACTCATTAGGAGCTCGTTCAGACAATAAGACCTTATTATTTATTAAATAATCTGAAATCTCTTCAAACTTGTTATTCAGATCAAACTCAATCTCATATCGACCCTCGCACCGCTTGCATTGCACTTCGCCTTGTATTTTAGTGAGACCAAGAGACCTAAGGTGGTCGAGGCGATGAACGGTAGCTCGACGGTCGGTAGCCCATTCGAATGGAGGAGGCACGTGCTCATCCTTGTTACCGTGTGGAGGCTGTGTAGAGTTGCGGTGGGTGCGTACAGAGCTTCTGCGCGGTAGCCGGTGTTGCTTGGTCTACTACATAGGGTTTGGATTGAGCTTCATGAAAAAATCCGCAGGAGGTAGCGGTTCTTGCTTTGTTGTAAGATCCGTCCGATGGATGGATGTGATCTGAGAATAGTCTACTGACAAAGGAGGGTTGTAGTTGAATAGTTGTTGCTGTGGTGTTGAAGGAGGGACGTAGTTGAATATTTCTTGCGGTATTCCGAAAGAAGAGGCGTAGTTGGATGGTTCTTCCAGCGTCGCTACGTTTACAGGTGGGGATAGGCCGAAATCGGGGAAACCGTCAGAGAGGAAAGGTGGTGGTGGAGATATAGAGGAAGTTGGTGGTGGAGATATAGAGGATTGAATACGGGGTCTTGCATTAGAAAAAGTACTAGGCCTAAGTGAGAGATTAAGATTTAATCCGTTCGGTTCATCTTCATGGTTTTGAACCATGGATTCTATGTGTTTTCTCTTTCTATCGGAACCTGGTTCTCTTTCTCTATCCATACCTAGTGTAACATCTTCAGGCCTTTGTTTTTCAAGGAAAAGTAGTGATTTTAAGAGAGAGAAGAAGGGAGACGGAAGTTATCGGAGACGTGGAGAGATCGGACAAATGAGGAGTCTTGCTAGAGTACGTGGGTAGTTTCAGGACTCCTCTCTTTTCGGAATGCAAGCTAGAGGGAGAGGGGACGGAGATTTCCTTTCGTAAGCTAGTGGGATCCACCAAGATGTTTATGAGAAATCTACTCCGTTCATCCGTTTTGTTAGCTCATTTTAGGACATGGGAATCCAAAACTCAAGCTAATTATTATATGAGAGGAAACAGAGTCGATTGAACGAACACCGTTGAAACATTCGTATGGCTACAAATGTTTTCTATCAGGCTAATTATTTTGTGATTTCAGTTACTTCAGCGGTAATGACGTTATAAACGGTTTAGATTGCATATAAACATTAAGGTGGAGCCCAGGAAGGTTTCAACAGTAGACATTGGATCCGTCTCATTTTTTGTAATACGTCCTAAACTGATCTCAAAAAACGGATGGACGGGGTAGATTTCTCACAAAAATCACGGTGGGCCCCACCTAGCTTCCACAAAGGCTTTCACGAGAAAGCCGCGTCGGGGTCCGGGACGCGGGTGAGGGTAGTTATTCGAACGAAGAGAAAGATGGGCGATTAGGAGTCCTTGATGAGGGAGGGAGGGAGGGATGCGTATTGCCTTTAGCTGGAATCTCCGTGGGCTCACCGTTTTGTATCTGTCATTTGAACTCTGTCTATCCATCTCGCTTACTCAATTTAGGGCATTAACGCAAAAGGCTTTAAGTGGATCTTAATACAAGAAACAGTAGGGATATATAGACGGCCACCGTTGAAACCTTCCTAAGTCCCACCACCGTAATATTTATATGCCATTCAACCCGTTCGTAATATGACCCCGATCTAGATGAAGGGAGAACACAAATATCAGATTGATCCCAAATTTCTTTAGCTCTCAAGAATTTTTTAAAGGTGAACGTTCAAAACCACTGTTTCCTTTGGTGTGGTGGCATTTATCTTCTAATCTCCCTAATATTTACGCTCTTCTCCTAATATCAGCTAGCAAAAACGATGAACGGAATGGATATAATATACAGATCACGGTGGGCCCGATAGAGCTTAGTGACGAGAACATGGATGGTACAAGTCCCATGTGGCCCGGTAGCAGTCGCGATGGACGCAAAAGATGTTTATTAGTCGCAACGGACGCGAAACGAATTCGAAACAACGATTACCATGATCTATGGTCTATCTGAATCCCCGGATTTCTCTCGCTTCCTTTTAAGTTGGCACAAGATCAAAGTTTCTCGTTGGAGACATCACCGGAAAAACCGCTAACATTGTACATCCATAGTATTACATTACACGTGTCATTCAATCACGAAATCAGGATCGCCCATCTAGTGGACCACGGTGATTGAAATTGGCTCAAGATATGCGTAGATCGGATTATCCTAACCATCTAAACAGATGTATGCCTTCAAATTGACGGTGGAAAGGAAAGATAAGTGACGGCTATGATTTTCAAAATATCGTCCATCCATAATAAGGGCCATTAGTTGGACAGTCCTCATTAATGGATTACTCTTCCACGTATACGGTAGAGCCACTGTCAATGGGCCGGGCCTGATGTAGCTCTCTGCCGATTTTGATGACCGAGCCCGGCCCATTGACACCTCTAGGTTAAAGGATTGCACTACCGTATTAAGCTTCTTCCAGTAAATGCCTGTAACCACAAATTAGGGTAGTCCGCTTTTCAGGGTGAGCCACGTGTACGTTAACAGAAATAATAATAATAATAATAATTAATAAAAAAAATAATGCCACCTTATTCGCGTTCGAACGGGCCTTCTGGATTGAGTCAATTTGTGCACAGAGGGTAAGATACGTAAGGAAGAGTACTCGATCTTTTGCGCCCGTACGATGGTTCTTTGTATGCTTACAAAAGTATTTCAACTGTTCAAGAGTGCAGCAGCCAAGCATCTTCCCCAATAGCAAGAATAGCCAGTTAATAGAACGCTTCTTTCGAGAAATAACAGGCTTCAAACAATCAGTCTGTTGGCATTGGCTGCAATCAGGCAACTTGGGATTCATCCACTCATTAGGAGCTCGTTCAGACAATAAGACCTTATTATTTATTAAATAATCTGAAATCTCTTCAAACTTGTTATTCAGATCAAACTCAATCTCATATCGACCCTCGCACCGCTTGCGTTGCACTTCGCCTTGTATTTTAGTGAGACCAAGAGACCTAAGGTGGTCGAGGCGATGAACGGTAGCTCGACGGTCGGTGGACCATTCGAATGGAGGAGGCACGTGCTCATCCTTGTTACCGTGTGGAGGCTGTGTAGAGTTGCGGTGGGTGCGTACAGAGCTTCTGCGCGGTAGCCGGTGTTGCTGGTCTACTACATAGGGTTTGGATTGAGCTTCATGAAAAAAAATCCGCAGGAGGTAGCGGTTCTTGCTGTTGTAAGATCCGTCCGATGGATGTGATCTGAGAATAGTCTACTGACAAAGGAGGGTTGTAGTTGAATAGTTGTTGCTGTGGTGTTGAAGGAGGGACGTAGTTGAATATTTCTTGCGGTATTCCGAAAGAAGAGGCGTAGTTGGATGGTTCTTGCAGCGTCGCTACGTTTGTAGGTGGGGATAGGCCGAAATCGGGGAAACCGTCAGAGAGGAAAGGTGGTGGTGGAGATATAGAGGAAGTTGGTGGTGGAGATATAGAGGATTGAATACGGGGTCTTGCATTAGAAAAAGTACTAGGCCTAAGTGAGAGATTAAGATTTAATCCGTTCGGTTCATCTTCATGGTTTTGAACCATGGATTCTATGTGTTTTCTCTTTCTATCGGAACCTGGTTCTCTTTCTCTATCCATACCTAGTGTAACATCTTCAGGCCTTTGTTTTTCAAGGAAAAGTAGTGATTTTAAGAGAGAGAAGAAGGGAGATGGAAGTTATCGGAGACGTGGAGAGATCGGACAAATGAGGAGTCTTGCTAGAGTACGTGGGTAGTTTCAGGACTCCTCTCTTTTCGGAATGCAAGCTAGAGGGAGAGGGGACGGAGATTTCCTTTCGTAAGCTAGTGGGATCCACCAAGATGTTTATGAGAAATCTACTCCGTTCATCCGTTTTGTTAGCTCATTTTAGGACATGGGAATCCAAAACTCAAGCTAATTATTATATGAGAGGAAACAGAGTCGATTGAACGAACACCGTTGAAACATTCGTATGGCTACAAATGTTTTCTATCAGGCTAATTATTTTGTGATTTCAGTTACTTCAGCGGTAATGACGTTATAAACGGTTTAGATTGCATATAAACATTAAGGTGGAGCCCAGGAAGGTTTCAACAGTAGACATTGGATCCGTCTCATTTTTTGTAATACGTCCTAAACTGATCTCAAAAAACGGATGGACGGGGTAGATTTCTCACAAAAATCACGGTGGGCCCCACCTAGCTTCCACAAAGGCTTTCACGAGAAAGCCGCGTCGGGGTCCGGGACGCGGGTGAGGGTAGTTATTCGAACGAAGAGAAAGATGGGCGATTAGGAGTCCTTGATGAGGGAGGGAGGGAGGGATGCGTATTGCCTTTAGCTGGAATCTCCGTGGGCTCACCGTTTTGTATCTGTCATTTGAACTCTGTCTATCCATCTCGCTTACTCAATTTAGGGCATTAACGCAAAAGGCTTTAAGTGGATCTTAATACAAGAAACAGTAGGGATATATAGACGGCCACCGTTGAAACCTTCCTAAGTCCCACCACCGTAATATTTATATGCCATTCAACCCGTTCGTAATATGACCCCGATCTAGATGAAGGGAGAACACAAATATCAGATTGATCCCAAATTTCTTTAGCTCTCAAGAATTTTTTAAAGGTGAACGTTCAAAACCACTGTTTCCTTTGGTGTGGTGGCATTTATCTTCTAATCTCCCTAATAGTTACGCTCTTCTCCTAATATCAGCTAGCAAAAACGATGAACGGAATGGATATAATATACAGATCACGGTGGGCCCGATAGAGCTTAGTGACGAGAACATGGATGGTAAAAGTCCCATGTGGCCCGGTAGCAGTCGCGATGGACGCAAAAGATGTTTATTAGTCGCAACGGACGCGAAACGAATTCGAAACAACGATTACCATGATCTATGGTCTATCTGAATCCCCGGATTTCTCTCGCTTCCTTTTAAGTTGGCACAAGATCAAAGTTTCTCGTTGGAGACATCACCGGAAAAACCGCTAACATTGTACATCCATAGTATTACATTACACGTGTCATTCAATCACGAAATCAGGATCGCCCATCTAGTGGACCACGGTGATTGAAATTGGCTCAAGATATGCGTAGATCGGATTATCCTAACCATCTAAACAGATGTATGCCTTCAAATTGACGGTGGAAAGGAAAGATAAGTGACGGCTATGATTTTCAAAATATCGTCCATCCATAATAAGGGCCATTAGTTGGACAGTCCTCATTAATGGATTACTCTTCCACATATACGGTAGAGCCACTGTCAATGGGCCGGGCCTGATGTAGCTCTCTACCCGGATTTTGATGACCAAGCCCGGCCCATTGACACCTCTAGGTTAAAGGATTGCACTACCGTATTAAGCTTCTTCCAGTAAATGCCTGTAACCACAAATTAGGGTAGTCCGCTTTTCAGGGTGAGCCACGTGTACGTTAACAGAAATAATAATAATAATAATAATAATAATAAAAAAAAATAATGCCACCTTATTCGCGTTCGAACGGGCCTTCTGGATTGAGCTGTCTGCAGAGGGTAAGATACATAAGGAAGAGTACTCGATCTTTTGCGCCCGTACGATGGTTCTTTGTATACTTACAAAAGTATTTCAACTGTTCAAGAGTGCAGCAGCCAAGCATCTTCCCCAATAGCAAGAATAGCCAGTTAATAGAACGCTTCTTTCGAGAAATAACAGGCTTCAAACAATCAGTCTGTTGGCATTGGCTGCAATCAGGCAACTTGGGATTCATCCACTCATTAGGAGCTCGTTCAGACAATAAGACCTTATTATTTATTAAATAATCTGAAATCTCTTCAAACTTGTTATTCAGATCAAACTCAATCTCATATCGACCCTCGCACCGCTTGCGTTGCACTTCGCCTTGTATTTTAGTGAGACCAAGAGACCTAAGGTGGTCGAGGCGATGAACGGTAGCTCGACGGTCGGTGGACCATTCGAATGGAGGAGGCACGTGCTCATCCTTGTTACCGTGTGGAGGCTGTGTGTAGTTGCGGTGGGTGCGTACAGAGCTTCTGCGCGGTAGCCGGTGTTGCTGGTCTACTACATAGGGTTTGGATTGAGCTTCATGAAAAAAAATCCGCAGGAGGTAGCGGTTCTTGCTGTTGTAAGATCCGTCCGATGGATGTGATCTGAGAATAGTCTACTGACAAAGGAGGGTTGTAGTTGAATAGTTGTTGCTGTGGTGTTGAAGGAGGGACGTAGTTGAATATTTCTTGCGGTATTCCGAAAGAAGAGGCGTAGTTGGATGGTTCTTGCAGCGTCGCTACGTTTGTAGGTGGGGATAGGCCGAAATCGGGGAAACCGTCAGAGAGGAAAGGTGGTGGTGGAGATATAGAGGAAGTTGGTGGTGGAGATATAGAGGATTGAATACGGGGTCTTGCATTAGAAAAAGTACTAGGCCTAAGTGAGAGATTAAGATTTAATCCGTTCGGTTCATCTTCATGGTTTTGAACCATGGATTCTATGTGTTTTCTCTTTCTATCGGAACCTGGTTCTCTTTCTCTATCCATACCTAGTGTAACATCTTCAGGCCTTTGTTTTTCAAGGAAAAGTAGTGATTTTAAGAGAGAGAAGAAGGGAGACGGAAGTTATCGGAGACGTGGAGAGATCGGACAAATGAGGAGTCTTGCTAGAGTACGTGGGTAGTTTCAGGACTCCTCTCTTTTCGGAATGCAAGCTAGAGGGAGAGGGGACGGAGATTTCCTTTCGTAAGCTAGTGGGATCCACCAAGATGTTTATGAGAAATCTACTCCGTTCATCCGTTTTGTTAGCTCATTTTAGGACATGGGAATCCAAAACTCAAGCTAATTATTATATGAGAGGAAACAGAGTCGATTGAACGAACACCGTTGAAACATTCGTATGGCTACAAATGTTTTCTATCAGGCTAATTATTTTGTGATTTCAGTTACTTCAGCGGTAATGACGTTATAAACGGTTTAGATTGCATATAAACATTAAGGTGGAGCCCAGGAAGGTTTCAACAGTAGACATTGGATCCGTCTCATTTTTTGTAATACGTCCTAAACTGATCTCAAAAAACGGATGGACGGGGTAGATTTCTCACAAAAATCACGGTGGGCCCCACCTAGCTTCCACAAAGGCTTTCACGAGAAAGCCGCGTCGGGGTCCGGGACGCGGGTGAGGGTAGTTATTCGAACGAAGAGAAAGATGGGCGATTAGGAGTCCTTGATGAGGGAGGGAGGGAGGGATGCGTATTGCCTTTAGCTGGAATCTCCGTGGGCTCACCGTTTTGTATCTGTCATTTGAACTCTGTCTATCCATCTCGCTTACTCAATTTAGGGCATTAACGCAAAAGGCTTTAAGTGGATCTTAATACAAGAAACAGTAGGGATATATAGACGGCCACCGTTGAAACCTTCCTAAGTCCCACCACCGTAATATTTATATGCCATTCAACCCGTTCGTAATATGACCCCGATCTAGATGAAGGGAGAACACAAATATCAGATTGATCCCAAATTTCTTTAGCTCTCAAGAATTTTTTAAAGGTGAACGTTCAAAACCACTGTTTCCTTTGGTGTGGTGGCATTTATCTTCTAATCTCCCTAATAGTTACGCTCTTCTCCTAATATCAGCTAGCAAAAACGATGAACGGAATGGATATAATATACAGATCACGGTGGGCCCGATAGAGCTTAGTGACGAGAACATGGATGGTAAAAGTCCCATGTGGCCCGGTAGCAGTCGCGATGGACGCAAAAGATGTTTATTAGTCGCAACGGACGCGAAACGAATTCGAAACAACGATTACCATGATCTATGGTCTATCTGAATCCCCGGATTTCTCTCGCTTCCTTTTAAGTTGGCACAAGATCAAAGTTTCTCGTTGGAGACATCACCGGAAAAACCGCTAACATTGTACATCCATAGTATTACATTACACGTGTCATTCAATCACGAAATCAGGATCGCCCATCTAGTGGACCACGGTGATTGAAATTGGCTCAAGATATGCGTAGATCGGATTATCCTAACCATCTAAACAGATGTATGCCTTCAAATTGACGGTGGAAAGGAAAGATAAGTGACGGCTATGATTTTCAAAATATCGTCCATCCATAATAAGGGCCATTAGTTGGACAGTCCTCATTAATGGATTACTCTTCCACATATACGGTAGAGCCACTGTCAATGGGCCGGGCCTGATGTAGCTCTCTACCCGGATTTTGATGACCAAGCCCGGCCCATTGACACCTCTAGGTTAAAGGATTGCACTACCGTATTAAGCTTCTTCCAGTAAATGCCTGTAACCACAAATTAGGGTAGTCCGCTTTTCAGGGTGAGCCACGTGTACGTTAACAGAAATAATAATAATAATAATAATTAATAAAAAAAATAATGCCACCTTATTCGCGTTCGAACGGGCCTTCTGGATTGAGCTGTCTGCAGAGGGTAAGATACGTAAGGAAGAGTACTCGATCTTTTGCGCCCGTACGATGGTTCTTTGTATACTTACAAAAGTATTTCAACTGTTCAAGAGTGCAGCAGCCAAGCATCTTCCCCAATAGCAAGAATAGCCAGTTAATAGAACGCTTCTTTCGAGAAATAACAGGCTTCAAACAATCAGTCTGTTGGCATTGGCTGCAATCAGGCAACTTGGGATTCATCCACTCATTAGGAGCTCGTTCAGACAATAAGACCTTATTATTTATTAAATAATCTGAAATCTCTTCAAACTTGTTATTCAGATCAAACTCAATCTCATATCGACCCTCGCACCGCTTGCATTGCACTTCGCCTTGTATTTTAGTGAGACCAAGAGACCTAAGGTGGTCGAGGCGATGAACGGTAGCTCGACGGTCGGTGGACCATTCGAATGGAGGAGGCACGTGCTCATCCTTGTTACCGTGTGGAGGCTGTGTAGAGTTGCGGTGGGTGCGTACAGAGCTTCTGCGCGGTAGCCGGTGTTGCTGGTCTACTACATAGGGTTTGGATTGAGCTTCATGAAAAAAAATCCGCAGGAGGTAGCGGTTCTTGCTGTTGTAAGATCCGTCCGATGGATGTGATCTGAGAATAGTCTACTGACAAAGGAGGGTTGTAGTTGAATAGTTGTTGCTGTGGTGTTGAAGGAGGGACGTAGTTGAATATTTCTTGCGGTATTCCGAAAGAAGAGGCGTAGTTGGATGGTTCTTGCAGCGTCGCTACGTTTGTAGGTGGGGATAGGCCGAAATCGGGGAAACCGTCAGAGAGGAAAGGTGGTGGTGGAGATATAGAGGAAGTTGGTGGTGGAGATATAGAGGATTGAATACGGGGTCTTGCATTAGAAAAAGTACTAGGCCTAAGTGAGAGATTAAGATTTAATCCGTTCGGTTCATCTTCATGGTTTTGAACCATGGATTCTATGTGTTTTCTCTTTCTATCGGAACCTGGTTCTCTTTCTCTATCCATACCTAGTGTAACATCTTCAGGCCTTTGTTTTTCAAGGAAAAGTAGTGATTTTAAGAGAGAGAAGAAGGGAGACGGAAGTTATCGGAGACGTGGAGAGATCGGACAAATGAGGAGTCTTGCTAGAGTACGTGGGTAGTTTCAGGACTCCTCTCTTTTCGGAATGCAAGCTAGAGGGAGAGGGGACGGAGATTTCCTTTCGTAAGCTAGTGGGATCCACCAAGATGTTTATGAGAAATCTACTCCGTTCATCCGTTTTGTTAGCTCATTTTAGGACATGGGAATCCAAAACTCAAGCTAATTATTATATGAGAGGAAACAGAGTCGATTGAACGAACACCGTTGAAACATTCGTATGGCTACAAATGTTTTCTATCAGGCTAATTATTTTGTGATTTCAGTTACTTCAGCGGTAATGACGTTATAAACGGTTTAGATTGCATATAAACATTAAGGTGGAGCCCAGGAAGGTTTCAACAGTAGACATTGGATCCGTCTCATTTTTTGTAATACGTCCTAAACTGATCTCAAAAAACGGATGGACGGGGTAGATTTCTCACAAAAATCACGGTGGGCCCCACCTAGCTTCCACAAAGGCTTTCACGAGAAAGCCGCGTCGGGGTCCGGGACGCGGGTGAGGGTAGTTATTCGAACGAAGAGAAAGATGGGCGATTAGGAGTCCTTGATGAGGGAGGGAGGGAGGGATGCGTATTGCCTTTAGCTGGAATCTCCGTGGGCTCACCGTTTTGTATCTGTCATTTGAACTCTGTCTATCCATCTCGCTTACTCAATTTAGGGCATTAACGCAAAAGGCTTTAAGTGGATCTTAATACAAGAAACAGTAGGGATATATAGACGGCCACCGTTGAAACCTTCCTAAGTCCCACCACCGTAATATTTATATGCCATTCAACCCGTTCGTAATATGACCCCGATCTAGATGAAGGGAGAACACAAATATCAGATTGATCCCAAATTTCTTTAGCTCTCAAGAATTTTTTAAAGGTGAACGTTCAAAACCACTGTTTCCTTTGGTGTGGTGGCATTTATCTTCTAATCTCCCTAATATTTACGCTCTTCTCCTAATATCAGCTAGCAAAAACGATGAACGGAATGGATATAATATACAGATCACGGTGGGCCCGATAGAGCTTAGTGACGAGAACATGGATGGTAAAAGTCCCATGTGGCCCGGTAGCAGTCGCGATGGACGCAAAAGATGTTTATTAGTCGCAACGGACGCGAAACGAATTCGAAACAACGATTACCATGATCTATGGTCTATCTGAATCCCCGGATTTCTCTCGCTTCCTTTTAAGTTGGCACAAGATCAAAGTTTCTCGTTGGAGACATCACCGGAAAAACCGCTAACATTGTACATCCATAGTATTACATTACACGTGTCATTCAATCACGAAATCAGGATCGCCCATCTAGTGGACCACGGTGATTGAAATTGGCTCAAGATATGCGTAGATCGGATTATCCTAACCATCTAAACAGATGTATGCCTTCAAATTGACGGTGGAAAGGAAAGATAAGTGACGGCTATGATTTTCAAAATATCGTCCATCCATAATAAGGGCCATTAGTTGGACAGTCCTCATTAATGGATTACTCTTCCACATATACGGTAGAGCCACTGTCAATGGGCCGGGCCTGATGTAGCTCTCTACCCGGATTTTGATGACCAAGCCCGGCCCATTGACACCTCTAGGTTAAAGGATTGCACTACCGTATTAAGCTTCTTCCAGTAAATGCCTGTAACCACAAATTAGGGTAGTCCGCTTTTCAGGGTGAGCCACGTGTACGTTAACAGAAATAATAATAATAATAATAATAATTAATAAAAAAAAATAATGCCACCTTATTCGCGTTCGAACGGGCCTTCTGGATTGAGCTGTCTGCAGAGGGTAAGATACGTAAGGAAGAGTACTCGATCTTTTGCGCCCGTACGATGGTTCTTTGTATGCTTACAAAAGTATTTCAACTGTTCAAGAGTGCAGCAGCCAAGCATCTTCCCCAATAGCAAGAATAGCCAGTTAATAGAACGCTTCTTTCGAGAAATAACAGGCTTCAAACAATCAGTCTGTTGGCATTGGCTGCAATCAGGCAACTTGGGATTCATCCACTCATTAGGAGCTCGTTCAGACAATAAGACCTTATTATTTATTAAATAATCTGAAATCTCTTCAAACTTGTTATTCAGATCAAACTCAATCTCATATCGACCCTCGCACCGCTTGCATTGCACTTCGCCTTGTATTTTAGTGAGACCAAGAGACCTAAGGTGGTCGAGGCGATGAACGGTAGCTCGACGGTCGGTGGACCATTCGAATGGAGGAGGCACGTGCTCATCCTTGTTACCGTGTGGAGGCTGTGTAGAGTTGCGGTGGGTGCGTACAGAGCTTCTGCGCGGTAGCCGGTGTTGCTGGTCTACTACATAGGGTTTGGATTGAGCTTCATGAAAAAAAATCCGCAGGAGGTAGCGGTTCTTGCTGTTGTAAGATCCGTCCGATGGATGTGATCTGAGAATAGTCTACTGACAAAGGAGGGTTGTAGTTGAATAGTTGTTGCTGTGGTGTTGAAGGAGGGACGTAGTTGAATATTTCTTGCGGTATTCCGAAAGAAGAGGCGTAGTTGGATGGTTCTTGCAGCGTCGCTACGTTTGTAGGTGGGGATAGGCCGAAATCGGGGAAACCGTCAGAGAGGAAAGGTGGTGGTGGAGATATAGAGGAAGTTGGTGGTGGAGATATAGAGGATTGAATACGGGGTCTTGCATTAGAAAAAGTACTAGGCCTAAGTGAGAGATTAAGATTTAATCCGTTCGGTTCATCTTCATGGTTTTGAACCATGGATTCTATGTGTTTTCTCTTTCTATCGGAACCTGGTTCTCTTTCTCTATCCATACCTAGTGTAACATCTTCAGGCCTTTGTTTTTCAAGGAAAAGTAGTGATTTTAAGAGAGAGAAGAAGGGAGACGGAAGTTATCGGAGACGTGGAGAGATCGGACAAATGAGGAGTCTTGCTAGAGTACGTGGGTAGTTTCAGGACTCCTCTCTTTTCGGAATGCAAGCTAGAGGGAGAGGGGACGGAGATTTCCTTTCGTAAGCTAGTGGGATCCACCAAGATGTTTATGAGAAATCTACTCCGTTCATCCGTTTTGTTAGCTCATTTTAGGACATGGGAATCCAAAACTCAAGCTAATTATTATATGAGAGGAAACAGAGTCGATTGAACGAACACCGTTGAAACATTCGTATGGCTACAAATGTTTTCTATCAGGCTAATTATTTTGTGATTTCAGTTACTTCAGCGGTAATGACGTTATAAACGGTTTAGATTGCATATAAACATTAAGGTGGAGCCCAGGAAGGTTTCAACAGTAGACATTGGATCCGTCTCATTTTTTGTAATACGTCCTAAACTGATCTCAAAAAACGGATGGACGGGGTAGATTTCTCACAAAAATCACGGTGGGCCCCACCTAGCTTCCACAAAGGCTTTCACGAGAAAGCCGCGTCGGGGTCCGGGACGCGGGTGAGGGTAGTTATTCGAACGAAGAGAAAGATGGGCGATTAGGAGTCCTTGATGAGGGAGGGAGGGAGGGATGCGTATTGCCTTTAGCTGGAATCTCCGTGGGCTCACCGTTTTGTATCTGTCATTTGAACTCTGTCTATCCATCTCGCTTACTCAATTTAGGGCATTAACGCAAAAGGCTTTAAGTGGATCTTAATACAAGAAACAGTAGGGATATATAGACGGCCACCGTTGAAACCTTCCTAAGTCCCACCACCGTAATATTTATATGCCATTCAACCCGTTCGTAATATGACCCCGATCTAGATGAAGGGAGAACACAAATATCAGATTGATCCCAAATTTCTTTAGCTCTCAAGAATTTTTTAAAGGTGAACGTTCAAAACCACTGTTTCCTTTGGTGTGGTGGCATTTATCTTCTAATCTCCCTAATAGTTACGCTCTTCTCCTAATATCAGCTAGCAAAAACGATGAACGGAATGGATATAATATACAGATCACGGTGGGCCCGATAGAGCTTAGTGACGAGAACATGGATGGTAAAAGTCCCATGTGGCCCGGTAGCAGTCGCGATGGACGCAAAAGATGTTTATTAGTCGCAACGGACGCGAAACGAATTCGAAACAACGATTACCATGATCTATGGTCTATCTGAATCCCCGGATTTCTCTCGCTTCCTTTTAAGTTGGCACAAGATCAAAGTTTCTCGTTGGAGACATCACCGGAAAAACCGCTAACATTGTACATCCATAGTATTACATTACACGTGTCATTCAATCACGAAATCAGGATCGCCCATCTAGTGGACCACGGTGATTGAAATTGGCTCAAGATATGCGTAGATCGGATTATCCTAACCATCTAAACAGATGTATGCCTTCAAATTGACGGTGGAAAGGAAAGATAAGTGACGGCTATGATTTTCAAAATATCGTCCATCCATAATAAGGGCCATTAGTTGGACAGTCCTCATTAATGGATTACTCTTCCACATATACGGTAGAGCCACTGTCAATGGGCCGGGCCTGATGTAGCTCTCTACCCGGATTTTGATGACCAAGCCCGGCCCATTGACACCTCTAGGTTAAAGGATTGCACTACCGTATTAAGCTTCTTCCAGTAAATGCCTGTAACCACAAATTAGGGTAGTCCGCTTTTCAGGGTGAGCCACGTGTACGTTAACAGAAATAATAATAATAATAATAATAATTAATAAAAAAAAATAATGCCACCTTATTCGCGTTCGAACGGGCCTTCTGGATTGAGCTGTCTGCAGAGGGTAAGATACGTAAGGAAGAGTACTCGATCTTTTGCGCCCGTACGATGGTTCTTTGTATGCTTACAAAAGTATTTCAACTGTTCAAGAGTGCAGCAGCCAAGCATCTTCCCCAATAGCAAGAATAGCCAGTTAATAGAACGCTTCTTTCGAGAAATAACAGGCTTCAAACAATCAGTCTGTTGGCATTGGCTGCAATCAGGCAACTTGGGATTCATCCACTCATTAGGAGCTCGTTCAGACAATAAGACCTTATTATTTATTAAATAATCTGAAATCTCTTCAAACTTGTTATTCAGATCAAACTCAATCTCATATCGACCCTCGCACCGCTTGCATTGCACTTCGCCTTGTATTTTAGTGAGACCAAGAGACCTAAGGTGGTCGAGGCGATGAACGGTAGCTCGACGGTCGGTAGACCATTCGAATGGAGGAGGCACGTGCTCATCCTTGTTACCGTGTGGAGGCTGTGTAGAGTTGCGGTGGGTGCGTACAGAGCTTCTGCGCGGTAGCCGGTGTTGCTGGTCTACTACATAGGGTTTGGATTGAGCTTCATGAAAAAAAATCCGCAGGAGGTAGCGGTTCTTGCTGTTGTAAGATCCGTCCGATGGATGTGATCTGAGAATAGTCTACTGACAAAGGAGGGTTGTAGTTGAATAGTTGTTGCTGTGGTGTTGAAGGAGGGACGTAGTTGAATATTTCTTGCGGTATTCCGAAAGAAGAGGCGTAGTTGGATGGTTCTTGCAGCGTCGCTACGTTTGTAGGTGGGGATAGGCCGAAATCGGGGAAACCGTCAGAGAGGAAAGGTGGTGGTGGAGATATAGAGGAAGTTGGTGGTGGAGATATAGAGGATTGAATACGGGGTCTTGCATTAGAAAAAGTACTAGGCCTAAGTGAGAGATTAAGATTTAATCCGTTCGGTTCATCTTCATGGTTTTGAACCATGGATTCTATGTGTTTTCTCTTTCTATCGGAACCTGGTTCTCTTTCTCTATCCATACCTAGTGTAACATCTTCAGGCCTTTGTTTTTCAAGGAAAAGTAGTGATTTTAAGAGAGAGAAGAAGGGAGACGGAAGTTATCGGAGACGTGGAGAGATCGGACAAATGAGGAGTCTTGCTAGAGTACGTGGGTAGTTTCAGGACTCCTCTCTTTTCGGAATGCAAGCTAGAGGGAGAGGGGACGGAGATTTCCTTTCGTAAGCTAGTGGGATCCACCAAGATGTTTATGAGAAATCTACTCCGTTCATCCGTTTTGTTAGCTCATTTTAGGACATGGGAATCCAAAACTCAAGCTAATTATTATATGAGAGGAAACAGAGTCGATTGAACGAACACCGTTGAAACATTCGTATGGCTACAAATGTTTTCTATCAGGCTAATTATTTTGTGATTTCAGTTACTTCAGCGGTAATGACGTTATAAACGGTTTAGATTGCATATAAACATTAAGGTGGAGCCCAGGAAGGTTTCAACAGTAGACATTGGATCCGTCTCATTTTTTGTAATACGTCCTAAACTGATCTCAAAAAACGGATGGACGGGGTAGATTTCTCACAAAAATCACGGTGGGCCCCACCTAGCTTCCACAAAGGCTTTCACGAGAAAGCCGCGTCGGGGTCCGGGACGCGGGTGAGGGTAGTTATTCGAACGAAGAGAAAGATGGGCGATTAGGAGTCCTTGATGAGGGAGGGAGGGAGGGATGCGTATTGCCTTTAGCTGGAATCTCCGTGGGCTCACCGTTTTGTATCTGTCATTTGAACTCTGTCTATCCATCTCGCTTACTCAATTTAGGGCATTAACGCAAAAGGC
Source organism: Magnolia changhungtana (assembly GCA_030180095.1). NCBI lineage: Eukaryota > Viridiplantae > Streptophyta > Magnoliopsida > Magnoliales > Magnoliaceae > Magnolia > Magnolia changhungtana. The sequence goes on along the minus strand of JASAUF010000234.1, from coordinate 1,094,466 downwards.
TTTAAGTGGATCTTAATACAAGAAACAGTAGGGATATATAGACGGCCACCGTTGAAACCTTCCTAAGTCCCACCACCGTAATATTTATATGCCATTCAACCCGTTCGTAATATGACCCCGATCTAGATGAAGGGAGAACACAAATATCAGATTGATCCCAAATTTCTTTAGCTCTCAAGAATTTTTTAAAGGTGAACGTTCAAAACCACTGTTTCCTTTGGTGTGGTGGCATTTATCTTCTAATCTCCCTAATATTTACGCTCTTCTCCTAATATCAGCTAGCAAAAACGATGAACGGAATGGATATAATACACAGATCACGGTGGGCCCGATAGAGCTTAGTGACGAGAACATGGATGGTAAAAGTCCCATGTGGCCCGGTAGCAGTCGCGATGGACGCAAAAGATGTTTATTAGTCGCAACGGACGCGAAACGAATTCGAAACAACGATTACCATGATCTATGGTCTATCTGAATCCCCGGATTTCTCTCGCTTCCTTTTAAGTTGGCACAAGATCAAAGTTTCTCGTTGGAGACATCACCGGAAAAACCGCTAACATTGTACATCCATAGTATTACATTACACGTGTCATTCAATCACGAAATCAGGATCGCCCATCTAGTGGACCACGGTGATTGAAATTGGCTCAAGATATGCGTAGATCGGATTATCCTAACCATCTAAACAGATGTATGCCTTCAAATTGACGGTGGAAAGGAAAGATAAGTGACGGCTATGATTTTCAAAATATCGTCCATCCATAGTAAGGGCCATTAGTTGGACAGTCCTCATTAATGGATTACTCTTCCACGTATACGGTAGAGCCACTGTCAATGGGCCGGGCCTGATGTAGCTCTCTGCCCGGATTTTGATGACCGAGCCCGGCCCATTGACACCTCTAGGTTAAAGGATTGCACTACCGTATTAAGCTTCTTCCAGTAAATGCCTGTAACCACAAATTAGGGTAGTCCGCTTTTCAGGGTGAGCCACGTGTACGTTAACAGAAATTTAACAACGGCTCACATTCATTGTATAGGTGGGCCCCAAAATGACCATAGACAATAGATTTTTTTTTATTCTTTCTTTATTTTATTTTAAAATTTAAATCTCACGCATATATCTGTATGAGCGGATTCGGTGTTATCGGTAACGCAGTGGATGGTTCATGAACGCGGGGGGCATCTCGATGTACTTGTTTTTCATATCCATACCATCCATCCGTTTTCCAGCTCATTTTATGTTAGAATTCCAAAATTGAATCAAATCTAATTCTTAGATGGACCATACCGCAGGAAACAGTGGTGATTGACCATTAGAAAGTTCCTGGGGCCTAAAAAGGTTTGTATCAAGCTGATATACTTTTTTTTTTTTTTCTACATCCAAGTCTGTGTGAACTTATCAACAGGTTAGATGGAAAATAAACATTACGGTGGGCCCTACGAAATTTTTAATAGTGGGCATTGAATGACCAGTAATTCCTGTGGTGTGGTCCACTTGAGATTTGGATCTGATTCATCTTTAACACCATGCCCTAAAATGACATGGAAACACTGAAGGACAGCGTGAGTTTATCACACATACACCAAGGTGGCCCCTCAGGGAAACACCAGATGCTACCCTTGTAAAAAGTGGAAGCGGATTGGCTGGTGTATCACACACCACCGACCTGGCTGTGTTTTGAAGTTCTTTGGGTCCATCACAAGGTATGTGTTATATCCAAACTGTCCGTCGATTTGGCGAGCTCCTAATATAAGACAAATCCAAAGATCAAGTGGACCACACTGCAAAAACCCGAGTGGGATTGAATGTCTACCATTGAAACCCTTATGGGTCACAGAATTTTTGGATCAATATTATACTTGTTTCCCTCTTCATCCAGGTCTGTTTGACATTATGAATAGATTGGATGGAAAATAAACGTTATTACCGGCCCTACGAATGTTTTGACAGTGAGAATCATTGTCTCACTGCTATTTGTGGTGTGGTTCACTTGAGATTTGTATATGAATTATTTTTGGGATAATGCTCTAAAATGATCTCGTCAAATGAATGAACGGTATGAATATAACAAATACATCATTTTTGGTCCCATGTAACTTTGATCTCCTTGGAACCGTTCCTACAACTCGGAGCGTCAGCTTTCGTCTTCGCATGACACGAACCCACACCAGCCAGGTGGGTGGTGTGTTTAGACAAGCCAATCTGCTTCTTGCAACATTACCACTTGTGGTACTATATTATCTTTCCAATTACGTATGAAATGTATGCTGAAATCGATGGGCCCCACCTGGAGGATCATTCTGCTGAAATTCGAGCTGAGTGGGCCATTACTGAATTTTGAGTCAGACCATCGGTTGTCCATCAACTCCAAATGGTGTGGCCCACCTGATGATGAACAAAACATGTTCAAGGTAAAGCCTACCATGTGGACTACTTAAAATAATAAAAACCATAGATGAACAAGGACCCCTTATGGTTAAGAACTTATAGCCTACTCTACGTTAATTCGAAACCAATATAGTTTCAGTAAATCCCTGTAAGATTGAGAGGAGAAGCGATGATGCATTGCTGAGAGATGGTTGATATGGACCGTCTATGTCCTGACGAAATCAAATGCCACACCATTGAGGATGGGGTGTCTTAATCAAGACACCCACACGGACTTGGTTGGGCTGGTGTGAAAGATCCGTACGTTTAGACGGTTCATTTTAAGGCATGAGTCTAAAAATGAGGCAGATGCAAAGATCAAGTGGATCATATCATAGGAAATAGTGAGGATTGATCAGTTACCAATGAAAACTTCTTCTTGAGGACCCAGTGTAGTTTTTATTTGCCATCTAATCTGTCCATAAAGTCGCATAAACCTAGTTGAAGGGAAAACACAAAAATCAGCTTCATCCAAAACTTGTAGACCCCAAAATACATACCGTTTCATGTAGAGTGGTCCAGATGAGTTTTGGATCTGCCTCATTTTTGGGCTCATATCCTAAAATGAGCTTTGGAAAAATGGATGGACGGTGTGGATAAAACACAAAAATCATGGGGCCCACAGATCTTTGACACCAGCCAAACCGCGTCCACCCCACACCCCTTTCCCTATGGTTCGGCCCACCTGGGTTATAGATGGGACTGACCACAGCGCCTTCCGACTGGATGTCCGTCCTAGTTCAAACATGGTGGGCCTTCGGAGCTGGGTATTATAGATGCTCCATGGTCAGTTTCACTACTGGATGTACGTGGCATTCATGTAAATGAACCGACCCGTACAAATTGTAGGGTCCAACAACGGATGTAGCACATCAAGAAATCCAAACTAATCAGAAGATCCTAGCTATCTAATAGGTGGCAAATCGCATGGACGGTAGTTGTCTGAGTCTTTCTTTTTCCCGGTCGTCATCAAGGTCAGGAGACGCAGGGAGGGCTTGTCCTGGAGCTGGAGCCTGTGGGGGCGTGCATCCAACAAGCAATGGCTTGCGCGAAAGCAGTTGCGCTAACGCGCATCCGAGTAAGTTGAAAAACGTGAGCGCTCCAGCGCGATACGGCTTTGAAACCGTATCTTGCTGGCTGAAAGGCGTGAGTCAAAACAAAACTTCCTATTTAAAGTGCTTATTTACTATCTATCTGAATTGGCCAATGGAAAGCAGCCATGTGTTGACATTACAGGTTTGGTATTCATGAAAATCCTACTCATGTTCGAAAATTCAACGAGTTTTCCTTTGATGATATGCATTCGGTTATTAATATAAAGGCATAGACCCTTATGCATGACTTTAAAGTGAGAATGAATTCTATCATGAATCTAGTTATAATATACTTGCATCTCATTGTCTTTCTAAAATAAGAGAATTTTCAAAAAAATGTTCGAAGAATTCCTAAAGGCCTTGAAAATCTTGAATGTTTGAAGATATGATCGATTTCCAAGTAAATTTGGATGTGGTTTAAACTCGACTCAAGATAAAGTGAACATCGAACAAATTGAGTTCCAAATCATACAACAATCAAAATAAAGAAAATGAAAGAGCTTGATGCAAGATTTGATCCAACCCATCCGATAACATATTAATATATATCATGTAGATCCCAACCATCTAATCCCTCTAGCAATCCAAACCATCATGGAGCAAGGAGTTAAATGCAAGAGGTCTTTTAATTGGGACATCTAGATGCATAATCATGATCGATTTGAGATCTAAGATTAGTGATAGATGCTTCCTTATTGATCCCAAATTTAATTAGACAGCCGCGAAGATCTCCCATAAAGAGATCAACTATGAAAAGAATATCTTAAAAGTTAGCATTTTTATATCTATCCAAAGACTTTCTTATTCGTAATGTATGCTATAAAAAAAATACAAAATATCTAGGGTCAGCAAGGAAACTCAATGAGGGTTTAGCCGACACGACAAGCTATAAAAGGAACACTTGAAGAAGAGCTCGATGCCCCACGTCAAGCACATATATCTACTTTTCAATTTATTTATTTTTATCTATCTTTACTTTTATCTTAGTATAGCCTAGTCTAATTTTAGCATATATTACTATTGTCTAGCATCCACCACTACAGTACTATAGGATTAGATTAAATGTCCACAACCCTAAGTTGCTAGATTCCAATCAATTGAGTTCTTACTTACACAATCACATCTATCTGGTCACAACCTACTGACCATTAGCCTCAATTATCTGTTCCTATAGACTGATAATGTATTTATCTCTAATTTGTTTGTTTCTTTAAGTTATTTATACTTTGTCGATTGTAATGGACGACATATTCAATTAATAAAATTGGCAATGTTTAGCATTTCTTTTATTTATATATTCATTTTTATTTTTTAAGGAATTTATTGCTTTTATTGGTGAAAGAACAAGTCTTTATACATAAGGCAAAAGGAATCCATCAGGAATGACTAACCTTTACCCTTTCACAAATCGCATGATCGTTGATCACCAACAGTGGTTAAGAGGAAAGCTAGATCATACGTCCAGTCTCTAATCAATCAATTCAATGACTGGTCGTACAATTCATAATTAATGGAAACATCCTATACAAACAGGTCTTCAACTAGGTCTTACTACGATGCCTGGATGAGACAGAAGCTACAAAAATCATGTCTAAAGTCCACGATGGAATCTGCAGTCCGCATATGAACAGTCACATGATGGCCAAAAAGATCTTACGCCTAAGATACTATTGGTTGGCTATGGAGACGGACTGTTGCCGACACATTAGGACATGCTTCAAATGTCAGGTGCGTGTGAATCGAATTAACGCACCTACTTCTAAATTATACAACCTTACGACATCATGGCCCTTCTCACTATCGAGTATCGATATCATCGACAAAATCAGTCCTAAGGTATTTAATGGCCATGAGTACATCCTAGTGCCATTTGAACAATTCAAAGTCAAGAGGCACCAAGCAAGCCCCTATCGACTATAGATGAATTTTTTGTTTTTTTTTTTTGGGGGGGGGGGGAAGGGTGGGGAAGGGGGATTGAACCTACCAACAAGACGTTTATCCACTTCCTCAAAAAGAGAGTAAAAACATATCATGATTGGTCAAAGAAGCTTCCATAATTCTCCTAATAATCACACATCCCTTAAAGTAGAAACCATACTTAGTGCGGAAAAAAGAGTGTCTAATCTATTCTTGTCTTGTAACTAAGACTACTCAGAATTTACGGTCGTAGCCCAATCGCAGGTGTCACTTGAGCTGGGGAATCATATGGTTCTCCGACCCTTAAGCGATTATACAGTTTGTAGTCGACCATAGATCTCAAGCTTCATTTGGCTAGTAGCGACTCCAAATCAAATGCACTTTTATATTTTCATCAGTCCTGCATTTAAATTAGATCAAACTCAGAACTAGTTGACTAAAAAAGCTAAGAAAGTGAGGGTTTCATTCCGCCATGTATACTTGCGCATGGGAGAACATTTAAAGAGAGAGATACATAATATATATATATGGGAATAGGTACAATGCACTCGAGCTGATTTTAACGCCCCATGAGGTTGAGCTGTGTGGGTCCCACCGTGATGCGTTTCGAACATCTACCCCATAAGTCAGATGCATCATTCCATCGTGAGCCTAGGTCTCAAAAATCAAGTCAATCCGTGACTTGTGTGGCCCACACCACGTACAGAAGTGGGGAGGGGCCGTGCACCATTAAAACATTCATAACCATTTTTGAGGGCCCACCGAGATGTAGTTAGCAAATCCAGCCCATCCATTATGTATGTCCCACTTGAATGAGGGTTCAGACCAAGTTTCAAGCGCATGCAAAACTCAGGTGGGCCCCACCAAGTTCTTTTATATGTTTTAACGGTGTCTTCACATAATTCTAGATGGTATGGCCCACCTGAGTTCCGTATACAGCTGATTTATGGGATATCCCATAATTTAAAGGGTACCCATCAAATGCACGATGTTGATGGTCGAAACACATCACGATGGGGCCACACAGCTCGACCTCTTGGGAGCTTATCGTCAGCTCGAGCACATTGTACCTTCTCTCTCTCTCTCTCTCTCTCTCTCTCTCTCTCTCTCTCTCTCTCTCTCTCTCTATATATATATATATATATATATATATAGTGTGTGTGTGTGTGTAGAGGAATGCTCACCTACGTAGCAGTTCTCATGAGAATTCGTGAGAACCCTTTCATAACTCATCTCAACCATCCATGTGATGCAACACCCCATGAAACTCCAAAGGCCCAACTTTCACCCTGATCCAAAACTTTGGTAGTCCATGGCACCGGTAGCTTGGATGATAGTTGCATTTGTTTGATTTTTGGGCCATCCAACATTCATCAGGAGACAATCCCTGCTGGATAGGTTAGATGCCATGCACAAATCATAGCAAGCCCCACATACATTTTTATAAAATAAGCTTATTTTAGTGGGACTTGTAAAGCTTATTCCAATAGTACTAGTACAGGAACCAGCGTCTAACCAAATAATCGTATTCTATGGGATTCGATTGTATTTGGGTGGATGGCAAGTAATGATGGCTGTGTCAGTGGATTGCTGGCAATCCCATGGGATTGCTATATCCAGGGAATTCACCACCGAGTATGTTTTGGCTCGCCTGGCCAATCCCGGGATTAAGTCAGCCAATCCTAGGATTGCTCTTTCTAACTAAACATGTCCCAAGCAAAATAGATGGATTAAGACGAATTGGGTGGATTTCAAGGTAATGATGGTGATGTCAGTGGATTGCTGGGATTGCTATATCCAACTTCTGCCTGTTTGGCACGCCCAGCCAAATCCTAGGATTGCTCCTTCCAATCCATCCTAATACAACCTAATCCCATCCACCCTGCCCGGCCAAACAGGCCCTAAAGGACTGTAAAATTCTTTAGCTGTAAGGGCCCGTTTGGCCAGTTGGATTGGAAGGGATTAGATCATAGTGGAAGGGATTGGATGGTAAATCCCAGAAATGGCCGGGTGTGCCAAACAGTGTAGGTGATCTGATCCAAATCCGATGGATCTTCAGACAATCCACTGACAACACCATCATTACCTTTAAATCCCATCCAATCCATCCTAATCCGTTCAAATTAGCCTGCGACGTGCTTGGTTCGTGGGATTGGAAGGGATCGGAAGCTTTAATCTCCAAATTGGCCGGGGCGTGCCAAACGGACTGGATGAATCAATCCAGGGATATAGCAATCCCATGGATCTCAAGACAATCTGCTGACAACACCATCATTACCTAGAAATCCACGCCATCCACCCTAATACCATTCACTCCCTTCCAATCCACCCGGCCAAGGGCCCGTTTGGCCAGTCGAATTGGAAGGGATTGGATGGTAATGGAAGGGATTGGAAGTTAAATCCCGGAATGGCCGGGCCTGCCAAACACCGTCGGTGATCTGATCCCAATTCCATGGATCTTCAAACAATCCACTGACAACACCATTATTACCCTTAAATCCCATCCAATCCACCCTAATCCGTTGAAATTTGCCTCGGACGTGTTTGGTTGGTGGGATTGGAAGGGATGGAAAGGTTGAATCCCCAGATTGGCCGTGCGTGCCAAACGGACTGGGTTTAGCAATACAGGTCCAATCCCATGGATCTCAAGACAATCCACTGACAACACCATCATTACCTAGAAATCAACGCCATCCACCTTAATACCATTCAATCCCTTCCAATCCATCCGGCCAAACGGGCCCTAAAGGAATTCCATATAATTAGATTACATAGGTTATTTGGATAGCTACAATTGTCTATAAATGCTTTATAGCTTGGAAACATATTTCAACTCTGAAACTTGGGCAAAAAGTCATGTTTCATGTTATAAGTAAAACCTTTATAGCTAAAACGGCATTATATGTTAGAACATAATGGTTGATATTATATATATTATATATTAGAACACAATGGTTGATATACACTCGTGATTTGTGGGACCCACGGTTGTTTATATGGTACATCCATTTTATCTATAAAAATCAATGATCATCAACTAGAGTATACGAGAGGGAATGATGGGATATCCACAGTTAAAACTTTCAAATTGCATTTGGGGCCACTGTGATGAGTGGAGAACATCCAATCCATCCATTGCATTCATGCTTTGATACCTACTTTATAAATTGTAACACTTTACAAATTAGCTAAATAAATAATTTATTTACCAATAAACATATTACCATTTGAAAGCCAAACAAAAGAGCATGTAAACTTGTTTCCACTATCCAAATTTTTGTCCACAAGTGGATGCCATGTGTGAGATCCGAGCCATCCTTCAGATTTGACCCACTTTTTAGATGCTTTTGGGGGAAATTATTCATGTCCACTAATAAGGCAAGCTACAATTTTATGAAAAGACAGTTGATCTACAATAGAATTAGGCCACCAACCATTGTCCTATTCTATTTTTGGGCAAGGGTATGTTTAGCATCTTCTGTACAGTTTATCGAGTATTACAATAATTAACAAAGAGTCCTTTTTCAAGTTTAGTGTGATTTTTTATTTCTACTATCACTTTCCATTCACTTTTTTTTTTTTTAATATACCCACCGTCTGGGCCTTGTATACGAGCATAATGCTTGAAGGCGATCTGTTGATCAGGCGGTCCATAATTTAAAAACAAATCAGTGGTTTTAATATATATATATATATATATATATATATATATATATATATATATATATATATATATATATATATATATATATATATATATGTACCAAAAAATTTTGGACCATCCATTTATTTCAAAGATCGTGGACCATGATGCCATCCATTTGTTTCGGACGTTGTGGACACCTGAGTTTTGGTTTCCAGGGTGAACACGAGACGCCTGATGGATGGTGTGGATCTCATGCACATTGCGCCCCCCATTCCTACAATGAGTCACGTTAGGTAGCAGGGCCTAAGTAGGCTGGTACACAGACGATAAATCTATTTCAGTATCCCCGCTGATGAAATAGAGAAATACCAAGGCATTGAACACAAGGAAACATGAAACAGGAGATCCATGACATCACGCCACGTGTGGAATCTGGCCCATTCATCTCTTCGCTCCCACCATGAACAGGCCATGGACGATCCTCAGGTGGGCCATTAGGATGATAAAAATGGACCCAAAAGAAAAGAAAAAACGAAGAAGAAGAAGAAGAAGAGCAACAGTAGCATCAAGGATGAAGTAGCTCACAAGGGCCCTGTCTTATGGGTATATTAACGGCCGGGATGCATTTTTCTAGATTGCACCCGAAGATCTCTTACCATCTCTAATTTCAGCTTGTTCATTGCTTAATTCATTCTGTTAAAAAATAATTAGTATATATATATTTTTTAAAGCGCATAAGAAATTCAGATGAAATATGAAACCAGAATATTTTCAATACATAGTCAATATGGTGAATTTGATGAGGTACGAAACCAGAACATTTTCAATACACAGTCAATATGGTGAATTTGATGAGGTATGAAACCAGAACATTTTCAATACATAGTCAGGGGAGCAAAACATAACTTTTGCCATGCACTTGGAGGTCTCTCTTAAAAGGAACTTTCCCCATTCCCTGTCAAAAAAGGGGCTACATAAAGGTGAAGAGCGAAGTCCCACCAAAACAAAACATAGAGAGAATGAAGAAAGGCAGAAAGTGAAAAGGTTTGGAGCTTGTTTAACAGTAATATGCAAAATACATGTACTAATCACCCTTGCAATAGCACATGAAAGCTGATGAGAACTCAATGGGCACTATGGGAAACACGTGGGCAGGCCTCACATTGCCTGTCATCGATTATCCACCACTATCAATGCCTTCTTGCCTTCCTCTCCCTTGGGATTCTTTACTCTAGAGTTCTGGAATTGATCAAAGAATCGCCATTCATCAGAAAATTTTCAAATACTAGCATATACCAAGACACAAAAATAGACACTATTGATAGGCTCAGAAGTCTGTACGAGTCCTTTTACATTTTGAAGAGGAGCATAATCTGACCATTCAAGTTGATAGCATGATTATAAATATCACAGGAATTGGATTAGGGCCCCATGCAACAGTGCAATACAAGTATATACTGGAAATTGGACACCAAATCATTCAAAATTCACCGCTACCTTGAAAATACAGAGACCTTATGTATTCATATAGTTCCTTATGTACAATGGCGTATTGATAAATCTTATTGGGCTCCAAACAAAATGACACAATGCTAGTAGGACTGCATTTACAACGCGATCCAAATTGTCAGAAGTTCTACCAACGCTGCATAGCTGTACATTGACAATGTGACCAATGTAGATATAAAGATAGTGTTGGGGGTCATGAAATCAGTAAATATGGGCAGATACCAATGACAAACCTGTACTGACCATAAGGATGGTGAGTACAGGTTGTGTATGGAATCTGCATGGTGTTTACATGTATTTACTGATTATGTGGGGCCCACTCTATCTTCATCTCTATAGAAATTGTCCAAAATTCAAAGGTACCAGCACCCAGAATAATGCTCTAGCATGCTAAGTGCAATGAACAGCTACATTTCGACTTGTACGCATTTACATCACATATCTGAATCGTCCATTAAAGCTTGTCTCCTCTTCTCTCCCACTACTGGACAAAAATCACAGCAATCATATGGTTCTTAACATCTGTGACTGTGCCTATCTTCTATAAACAATCTTCTGCATCCATTCTACATGCCACTAACTGCACAGTTTGGATCATCTGATCCTTGTGAATTTTTTAAAGCCAGCCTATGAAGAGTGCACTGTACCTAATGGACGGTCCAGATAGCTGATCTAGATTCTAGATGCTACCGTGTCCAAATGAAACTATGTGCATGGAAAAGTTCCTGTACACTTAATCCACTAGATCACTACTCAATATCCCATGTATATCATTTATCAACACATATAACTTCTGGAGTTGTCAATTACATGCTTCGAAACTGAGATTTAAAACCATGGTTGTTCAAAATACTTGCATTTTTGTATCATCCCTTGGTAATTTGATTCTATATGAATTACTCTAGTAAAATCAGGCCTTTTGAACACTAAATAGGAACAGAACATTAATTGTTGGGTTGGGTGTGTGGGGTCTTGAATAAACTAAAAAAGGAGGTATTTTTCTCTCCTTAGAAATTAATCAAGCTTATTCCAAAGAGAGAGGAAGCCAGTGAAGCCAAGAAAACCAAAGAACAAAGGGCAGGGAAGGCCCTAGAGAAAAGTAGGAACAAGCCCACAGCCCAAAGGAAGTTTGCTGGAACACATACCAACACATTGCAAATAGATACATCAGGACTTCAGCTGTTGACCCGAGTTTTATTCGGTGACCCAAACCGTTCATACCATAGACCTCATTCTGTGAATGGGGGTTTTCCATAAAAACTCTCATAGTGAAAGATTTAAAATGTTTGATTATTTTCAAAGGCTGACTAGACTGTTCATATTGAAAGGAAATGAGTCAAATTATCAAATCATTGAAATATTCCAGTCGAGGAGATTTTAGGTTTTGTCTGATCCCCCACCCAAAGTGAGGCCCATCATATGAACAGTTTGGATAATTAAAGGTGACCCCACATCCAAAAGCTCAAGCCGGAAGTATCATATTGCAATGCATAGGGATGCATTGTAGCAAACCTCAAAAGAAAAGGGACAAAGAACAATAGGGAACAACTACTTAGCCACCAATCCGAAAGATAAAAAGTTGTAGTGTTGTATTACCAAAAGCATAAAAAGAAGAGAGCATGTATCATATGGGTATATCAATTCCCAAAAGATCTTTTGACTTGTTCCAATTCCTACTGAGTTCTTCCCTTTCCCCACACTAGCATTAATGGGTTTTCTCTAAATATAGGCAATCCCAAGATTATTAATTAAGAGTTACCCTAATCCTAAGCAAAATAAGACAATTAGGACAAGAAACTACAAAAAAAGAACGAAAATAAAGAAAAAATAAGAGAAAACTGAGAATATATTGTTTTTAGGGGATTCACCACATCACAGTTCACCAGCATCATTTAAGTTGTGGTCCATCATGCACAATTAGGGGTGGCAATGGGCCAGTTGGCGCAGCCCGGTCTAGGGTTTAGGCTCCAAACTTGGCCCGTGAGGACCAAATTTTGGGCTTGAAATATAGGCCTTTTGTACCGATGATGAATGGCTTGCCCTGCCTCATTGACTGGGCTCAATCATCAAGCGGGCCGCCACCATATGTGTAGTTTGAAGACAAGTGGTTCCCATCCACCATACTTGCAAGTGGTTCCCATTCACCATACTTTTGTAGCTTAAAGACAATTGTTGAATGTGTGGCATGTTTCAATGATTCAAACCATTTATATGATGGGACTTTTTCCTCTTCTTTTTTTTTAACACGCTCCTACACCCCCACACACACCCACACCAGATGGGCACTCATCCCTGGTCTCAATGTTGAAACAGAGTTTGTCTCCCACTAAGACATGGAACTGGACCCTTATATGATGGGACTTGGAGATAAAGGATATCCAGAAACAAAAAAATATTAAAAAAAAAAAAAAATTTAATCTTGGATTGAACTATCTCAAACATTTGATTACTTCTACATTTTTTTTACAGGGCTGTTCTCAAGCCTGATCCAGCCTTGTAGGCCAGGGCCTTTTCAACATGATTAGGGCTAGGGCCAGGGCCAGGGCCTGGGGGGACTAGGTCCATTGCCACCCCCATCCCCCATATAATGTGACATTAATACAAGACAATCCAAACCGGTAGCCCTGTTGTTGGAAGGGCCAACAGCCTGAAATTCACACTGATCAAACAAGCTTAACTATCTGATTATGATTGGTGAATCCAGACAGTTGACGATTTTATTTAAATCATCCATTTGAAAGCCACCACTTGATGGTTAGAATCATTTGATCAGTGTCTATGCTCTACCCACAAAGGACACTACAATGTGGACAGTCTGATTTTCAGCACCATGTATGGAACATGAATGGTGGATGTGACACACCAGAGCTTCAAAACTTAAATATCAGTATGAGAAAAACTTTTTGATACTTTGACAGTGACCAGTGTGTGATTGATGATAAACAGGCACTTAGAAATTGTACATCTCACATCCAAGTAGTCAAATCAAACCGTCCAAATTATTTCAACCCATTTAGATGCATCATGAACCAAGAATTAAGCTTATTTGATTATCTGACTATCAGATTGTTGGGCATTTATTGGATGGTTAGAAATGAAAACATCTATGGTTCTATTTCCGCAAACAAGTGTCCCCAAATCGGAGGTAAGGAACGTTCAACAAATCTCATATTGGTATTGTGACTTCACAACAGTTGGATGCACAATCTAGTCAGTTCTAATTTTCAGTTAATATATGCCACGTGTATAATTTCTAAGTGGCTGCATATCAAGCATCTTATGCAGTCTGAGTATCATATAAGTGCTCCATCACTAATAGTCCTCTCCTGTCTGGAGAAAGCAACATCTGACCAAAGCCACTAATATAACTTAAGTTGCTGTTATGGGTAAATCCGAACCGAGCAGCATCAAGTTAACTTCGGCGTCGATGAAGAAAGCCTCGGACGGGTAACGTCCGAGCCGAGGAAAACATCCGCCTTGGAGGTTCTGGGAGAACTATACGCCGACCTGATCTTCTCATCATCTCGTGAGTACGATCTCGGAGCAGTATGAATACATCCGAGCCGATCCGTTCTTCATCCTTGATTGACCCGATCCATCCTACTCAGCATATGAGAAGATGTGGTAAGATGACAGGACTTGGAGAATATGGAATGGATCAACTTTACTAACACGACCCGAACTTGCTAGGAGCCGAGCCCTGAGCTCCAGTCGGGTGGTAAGATCCGAGCCATGGGATCAGCTCGGTTGGGAATCTAGTGTGCAATGACATTAATGCCCCAGTAACGCACGGCTAGAGTTATGCCCAGCGCACGATCTCTGGGAAACTGCCAACTATCGCGCCCGCATAATCCTCGCGTGATGGCTATGACCATGCCAAGATTGTCGAACACGTTCACTACGACCCTCAGATATAAATACAGGTCATTTCTACGGTAGAAGGTACGCGATCTCTCGCACCCTCACCACTACTCTACTCTACTTAGACCCACCTCCTTAGCCTGACTTAGGCATCAGAGGGTCCCCTGCTTGAGCGAGGGTCTCCTTTGTCTGTTCCTTTGTGCAGGACAAGGGTTCACTCCGAGCATTGAAGGCTCGGCGGAGGGTGGTACAGATTTTTGCATCAACAGTTGCCATTGTCCTTATCAAGTCTACATGGGCAAAACTGTAATTTCATGCTATTAGTAACACCTTTAACATGGCAAAAAATGGTGGGGAAATCGCAGGGCTAAAATAGTAATTTTCTAAAAGGTGAACTTTAGCATAATCTTTGCACGCAGAGAGAGGAGCCAGAAGGCGAAAAACCATAAAAAGAAATTCCATGAGTTAATCGAAAAGTTTTTTTTTTTTTTTTTTTTTTTAAAAACCCGATTGGTCATTGTGCAAAAGACTAGGGGCAAAACGGTATATCTCCGCAGGTGGAAAAACTCCAACCGACTCCAAGGCAACGAATAGCAAAACAGTCGCAGATCCGGAAAAAAGGAACGCAAAATCAACGGAATATGAAACAGATCCGAAAAGGGACTAAAAAAGATCGGCAGGGGCAAAATGGTCATTTTCCTCTAAAGTGAAAATCAACCTCATCTCCTCCCAAGTGAGGGTTTGCAAGTGAGGGTTTGCACAGGAAAATTGCCTCAAATTACAGGATAAGAAACGAAATCTATTTTGAATATGAAGAGAACTTGAAGAACAATACACACCGTCGATTGCCGGGGCGGCGGTTCCAGATCGATCATCCGCATCGACATCTTCGCAATTTCAGAGATCGCCGCCTCCCGAACACCCGGAGCATCGCTGGCCAGCTCCTCGTACGCGGCCTCGAACGCCTCTTGCCAGAATCTCGGCAATCGGATCCGACGGCTGTGAGTGTACACGTCCCACATGTGCTTCACCACCTTCTCCCTCTCTTCAATTTCCTGCACGCAGATCACAATGATGACGCCGATGCAACAGATAGAAGGCCAGGATCTTATCTGAATCGAAAGGGACATATAGAGAGAGAGAGAGACGTACGAGGACATCGAGATCATCGTGGATCGGAGCATCGATGTCGTCGGACAGCCGATTTAGGTTTCCAGCGGACCATTTGAGGGTGACGGTGCCAGTGAACATAGACCAGAAGGCGAGGAGGAGGATCGCTGCCAGAGCCCAGAATTTGTACCGTCCTCTGCCGAATAGAGCTGAGTCCGTCGCAGAAGCAGCACCGTCTTTCTTCGTCGTGGGGAGATCGTCGTCTTTCATTTCAAGATAAAGGAGTAGATTGGTAATATTATCTTTGTAATGTCGGAGTGAGATTTGGGAGAGCTTGGTTGGAGTTTTTAATATGAGAGAGAGATAGAGAGAGGGAAGAAGGTCACAAAGGACTTTTGTGGAAGCGGATTCGGTCAGGTCAGGGTAACACCGACTTCGGTCAGGCCGCGACCGTGGGGCTCACGTCGATGAATTTTTTGTATATCTATGCCGTCCATACGCTTATTAAGCTCATTTTAGGGCATGAGCTAAAAAATAAAACAGATCCAAATCTCAAGAAAACCACACAACATAAAACAGTGGTGATTGCCATTAAAAAGTTAGTGGGCCACAAAAGTTTTTTATCAAGCTGATACTTGTATTTTCACTTCATCCAGATCTGCATGACCTTATGCACAATTTGGATTTCAAATAAACATTACAGTTGGCCTAAAAAGCTTTTAAAGGTGGATATTCAATCACCACTATTTACTTCGGTTTCAGAGGTGGGAGTTCAGTCCCCACTGATTCTTTTGGTGTGGCCCATATTTGAATTCTATCTAGTTCATTTTATGGTTTTTATTGTAGCATGGGCTGGCGAAACTGATGGACCGAGTGGATTCCACACAGACATCGTGGTGGACCCCATAGAGCTTTGTGTTGAAGGAACTCTTAACTTGCATCCAGCCCTCATGTTCTAAACCGTTTTTTTTCTGGTGGCCCAATTTGGATGGGTTAAAATGTTAAAATTGCATCGGTCGGTGATCCTAACCATCAATGTAATAGACTTTCAACAGTTGAATATTGATCTTCTTCTTTTTAACTTCGTTTGAGGGCGACTGTGAGGTGCATAGGATTTTAGAGTTTTCATTTTGAGCCATTCACCTTAGGCCCATCTCTTGAACCGTTCTGATTACCGAAGCCAGATCCTGGGGTAGAGTGAAGGGCCAGTAAGAGTACAGTTGAAGTTGTTCCTGAGGACAGGATACCATGGAGGAAGGGTGGCCCACAGACCGTGAAAGTAAAGTGAGCAATTAAAATCTAGCCGACCAACGGAGGCGTGGATCACCATATCAATGGTTTCGTTCATGGGTTGTTTTTCAACCGACATCTTGATACGGTAGCAGATTGGGGAACGCGGATTGGGTGAGAACCCCACCTGTCCCAGGATCAATACAGGCAGGGGCTATGAGGGGCAACTGTTGTGTATGTATTTTATCCACACCGTCCTTCCATTTTGACGTATTATTTTAGTGTGGAGACCCAAAATTAAGGTAGATCCGAGGATCAAGTAGGTCACACAATGATGATTAAACTACCACCGTTGAAAACTTCTTGAAGTCGTAGAAGCTTTTGATCAAGTTGATTTGATATTTGTATTTTCCCTTAATCCAGTTCTATGTTACATTATAATTAGGCTAGAAGGCAAATAAACATCACGGAAGGCCTTATGAACAAGAAAGACAGCAGATTATGTGAGACAGTCATACGAGATGGTGCGGCCATTACTGTGGGGTTACCGTAGGGCCCACCTCAATGTATCTACCATGTATTCATGCCGTACATCTGATTTTCCATATCATTTTAGGGTATTATAAAAAAATTTGAAGTAGATCCAATTATTATGTGGACCATACAGTAAGAAACAGTAGTGATTGACCATCCTACCATTGAAAGCTTCCCCGGTGCTTATTTACCATCCAATTTGTTGATAAAGTCACAAATTCCTGGATGAAGGGAAAAACAAATATTGTCCTGATGCAAAACTTTTGTGGCTCATTAATGGTCAATCACTACTTTTTTTTATAGCATGGTCCACCTAATTATTGGTCTACTTTATTTTTGGAATATTATCTTAAAATGATAAAAGCAAATAAGAATACTTTCATGTAGGCCCCATAGTAAGGGTCACACTATCTTGGATTACGTCAGGGTTTCACCTAATCTGCTCTTGTGGGTGTCATTATGACAACCGAATGGCCCACTTGACCCTTGGATCTGCTCATTTTTTAGCTTATGTCCTGAGCAAAATGGCAGTGTGGATAAAACCCTTACATCAGAAATGATTGAACGCCCTCCATTAAAAGTTATTATGGGAGCTTATGAAAGTTTTTGATCAAGCTAATACTTGTGTTTTCCATTAATTGATGTTGTAAGCAAGTTAAATGCCAAATAAACATTGTGTTGTGCTTCATGAAGGTTTGGATTATGGGTGCCATTGTGCCTTATTTGAGCTCATACTTTAAAATGAGCTCACAAAGCGAATGGATGACAAATAAAACACATGCACTATGGCGGCCCCATGGTAAGTCACTACCCAATTTCCCATTAATGCTAGGATTGGTTCCCTAATGAAAATGAGCTGGATTGGTTTATACTCTCGCGCGCAGAGAGAAAGTCATGGATGGTACATAGTCATTAATTAAAAGAAAATTACACACATTGCTATTAGTAACTAGTCCAATCTTTGGTCTTATTTAGATGGGGCTCCAATTCGACAGTGGCTGGTGTTGGAAAGCTTTGTAGGGCCCACCATAACGAATGTGCTTTATCCACCCTATCCATACGTTTTTACGGCTCATTTTAGACAGAGACATCCAAATCCCAGGTGGGGTACACCACAGGAGGAGTAAATTGAAACATTCAAGGAGCAGATCATAATGCCCTGTTCGTAAAGTTGTTATCATGGAGATAAAATTTTGTAGGCTAATATAATCCCGATCCAAAACTTTTGTGGCCCCCACAAAGTTTCCAACAGTAGGTATTGGATCTCTATTGTTTCCTGTGGCTTGCTCCACATAACTTTCTAACTTTCCTAACTGTGTTTTTTTGTTTTTTTACTCTTATCATGTCATGAGCTTGGGAAACTAATGGATCGAGTGGATTCCTCGGTAGGCATTGGATCTCTATTGTTTCCTGTGGCTTGCTCCACTTAAGTTTCCTAACTGTGTTTTTTTTTTTTTTTTAACTCTTATCCTGTTATGAGCTTGGGAAACTAATGGATTGAGTGGATTCCCCTGTAGGTATTGGATCTTTATTGTTTAATGTGGATTGCTCCACTTAAGGTTCCTAACCTTGTGTTTTTTTTTTGTTTTTTTAACTCTTATCCTGTTATGAGCTTGGGAAACTAATGGATCGAGTGGATTCCTCACTGGGGGATACAACTTAGATGGATTTTAAATCAAAGCTTACGTAATAATGATACTGTAGATGGAAGATTAGTAGGTCCAACGAGTGTAATAACTCAAATTTTCGCCACTTAGGATTCTAAAATTCTTCATGAAGTTTCCCGTTAAAATTATTTTAATTCATTATTTAGTGCTCTTTAATTTGTGATCCCAACAAAAATACAGATGTTACCGTTAAAAGAGCCATGTAAATTCAATTAAGCACTGTTAGAAACCTATCAAATACGTCTAATCTGTTTAAAGGGGGTCACCCTGGTAACACGGTCAACACGAGGATTATCCTTGTCGTGAGGATCCTATGGTACATTTATATTGTTCTACCATATTTCCTGTTGATCTTAAAATAGTCAATCAGAGAATGACACATATTATTGTAGGGAATAAATAACATGCAAAAGATTTGCAAAAATATTTAAAGCGCTTTTTACGGAAGTTCAGCTTGTGCTGGGCTGGATGATATGTCATATAATGATGAGGCGTAGCCCAAAAGACCAAGAAATGGAAAGTGGTGAAGTGAAAAATAACAGTTAGATGAACACATGTCGAGAAGAGACAAAAAGACATGGGAGACCAAACGTGCCAACAATCCTACTATCAGAACCATTTAAATAAAGGAAAAAGTATCTGGTGGGTGCAGAACAAATTTATAAATAGTAAGAAATTTAGCAAAGCAAAAAGGTTTTGTAACAATCCAATAATCCAATCAAATTATATTTATCTTTCCTTTTTATAACTTAACTTTACCCTAGGAGTAGTAATAATCTTTAATTATAATTCAAGTTTATAATTTTGCACTAGACTATTTCCATTCTCAATACAAGTTCATTTTTCAGAAAGTCTTCTTACAGTTGCTTCTTGCGACCGATTGTAAGAATTTTCTTTTGTTCTTTCGATTGCACTGGTATATTAAAGATATTTAATACAAAAAGTCGAGAAGCAACCCATCATCAGAGAAAAAACCTCACCCTCTGAATATCACCTAATCATCTAACAATTCCATCATAAGTAGCTGAATAGGCGACCGATCGTCTCAAATCTCAGTCGCATAAGCTCACATTTGACATATCTGTCTATCTTAGCGCTTGGGGTCAAGTTGTTCGGTTTAAATCAAGCTGAACAATCAGTTTTGACATGCCTACACACACTACACGTGACCAAAACCAAACTGAGTGTCACCCATTTTTGGCATGCCTGGTGGAACTAAACATTATCTAATAACCATAAATATTTAGTCATTGACTATTATGTTATCCATACCGGTGCAATATGAGCTGAAGAGGTCGTAACTCTTCTAATACTAATGAACCTTTTGCACTAGACGAGGAAGTAGCCAGTGCTTAGGTTGTTGCCAAACTCGGTACGGTGGTACCCAATCCTCCAAACCAGGGAAAGGCATTGTCATCTCGAATAGATCCTCTTAAGATAATGTCCGCTAGGCTACGTGATATGCAAATGAGAATTCAACATATTGTAGAGTAGTCACGAGCTCAGGCCAAGCAGTCTCAAATTTCAGTTGAAACTTTCAATTGGAGGATGGTTAGTCAGACTAAGAGCTTGATCCGAATGATAGTCATTTTCGCTAAAAGGGTGCCCATTGTGCCTCAACAAACTATTGAGATAAGCTTCGTCAGAAACTTGTCACTAATGTAATCAGTACCAACAACACCTCTTTTATATTGGAACAATCATCCTACTCTAGTGCAAGAAGTGCAGAATGTTCCCATTCTTGTTGAGATTGGACGGTTTGAACGAGAGAATAAGATTTTTATTCCCGGGGTTCAAGAATCAGGGAATACTTGGGTGGCAGTCTTTCCCTAAGAATATCCCTCACGATGGGGAACAATATCCCATCGGTCCTAAGCCACCTCCTATGGTTAAACCTCGCCATTTGGATCACAACTAAGTCTTACAACTGGTCCAAGAAGTAGCAGGTTAAGTTCTCAGCTATATTACTACCCCGGTCTACCATAAGCCTTATTCGAAATGGATTGACCGGCAGTCTCCATTGCTACGACTGAATTTGATGTTTTTCGATTAAGATAGTCGAGTTCAACTATGATAATCAACTTTGATATTTTTCAGCTCAGATGGCCAAGTTCCACCACGATTGTTGAATTTGATGTTCTTCAACCAACATAGTAGAGTTTAACCAAGATGGCTGACTTTAATATCTTTCGACCAACATAGCCGAGTTTGACCAAATGGTTGACTTTGATTTTTTTCAACCAAAATAGTCGAATTTGATGCTTTTCAATTAAAATGTCCGAGTTCAATCAAGATTGTTAAATTTGATATTTTTGTGCAGTCGAGCAATCACATTTATTGCACTAAATGATGAACCAACGTGTCTCTCACCTTTTTGTAATTAATTAGATCAATGATGGATGGGAACCACTTCTCCAAAGTCAAGGCTCAAGTATACCGTGTTATCCTTGAGGTGGGGTTCACTTAACTCCTCTTATATCAGATCAGTGGTTCAGATCGTGGATCGATTGGCACCATTTCTCTCCCCTTTCGGAGGATAGTGATACTTGGTGACAGATGGGCTAGTCTGAAGAATGCCCAAGTCCACCCCATTTGCTAAGAACCTGATTTCTGGGCTAGCCTAGCCAGTCTTAGGGCCAGCCGAGCTGTACGGCGTCCAGTCCTCTAGATGAATCAAAGCCAAGATGAAGACTAGCCTTAACCTAAGTCCCAATCCAATCCACAGTCCTCAACCTAAGGGTGGCAATGGGACCCAATGCACCCAACCTAGCTTTGAACTGAGATGGGAACAACTAGCTCTAGCTAGTTGTACTTGGACCCATGTCGTAGTAGAGATCAGATGATAATGGTATTCTACTATGTGTAGATAACGTGTATCGTTCTTCATATCTTCTTAAATAGATAAAATCCACCATGCTTATCTTGCCTTAGATGGAATGTCATTCTAGTAGCTATCATGAGTCCTACCCTCCCCACTCATGTCAAGCGGTGTTTGTATGCTAGATCAGGTCCTCTCATTGGGTGGGCCCATCATGCTTGCTCCGTGGCCGGAAAATCAGACCCCGTCGTCCAATCACTGAAACACGTGATTGTGGCAGCTTATTTTAGAATGAGAACCCAGAAATGAATTAGATACAAGACTCAAGTGGGCCACACCACAGGAAACAGCAGCGACTCAACGCTCACCATTGAACCTTACTGGGGCTCAAAGAAGTTTTAGATCAGGCTGATATTTTTGTTTTCCTTTCATCCTAGTGGGAATCATCTTATGAACGGATCGGATGATATATAAACATCACGGCGAACCTCTGGAAGGTTTCAACGGTGGCCGTTTCAATCTTCAGTCTTTCATGTGATGTGGCCCAATTGGGTCCTGTATCTGCTTTATATATTGGTTCTTATGCTGGAAATTTTGATGGACGGAGTGGATTTCACACGTATGGTGGCCCCACAGGGTTTTGTGTTGCAGGAACTAAGTGTTGCTGTGAGTTAATGTGGAGTGCTGGTCATTTTTTATAACGTCCATTTTTATTTTTATTTTTTCGTACAAGTGTGGCGCACGTGATGACCAGGTGAGCCTGAGTTTTGGGTAAGATCACGTAAATATGGGGACCCACGAGATGAACAGCCTGGATCTCGCACGGGAACAGTGTTGGCATGTGCGGGGGCATTTCTCTCGGTGGGAGAGCTTTGCTGCTATAACTAGAGGGAGAATACAAGAAAGAGCGGACTTCCAGGAAAGTAGAAAATGGACACTGGTTGGAGCTTTACATGCCTTGTTCTACTTCTAAATTCTAATGGTATATTTTCTTCTCTTGCTCCTAATTAGAGTTTGAAATGTTAGCAGAGCAGAACATGAAGATCTGAGCCGTTGATTCAGTTTCTGATGTTTTTACTCGCTTGTAAGTCATGAGCATGACGTCCATGGCCCTCTAGAACTGGAAGATCCAAGCCATTGGATTTGGATCTGTGCTTGTGATCCTTTTTTTTTCCCTGATTTACAAAAACAGATAATGATTTTTTGGTGCTAGAGTATTTTTCTTATGGATCTGCACAAGATGGTCAGATGCCAACAACCATCTGATCGGACGGTCAGAGTATTTTCCAAAGCCAAAAATTTGTCTGGGCGGATGATGAGAACCGTCTGATCAGCTGATTGGCAATGGCCTATAAAACAGTCCATCAATCGGATGGTTAGGACCATCCTCATTAAAGACATGGCCCATCAGTCACTTCTGTGGGTGTGGATCGGATGGTTCAGATCAACGGCCAAGGTTCTCAAATAAATGATAGTTATAATTTTGAAAAATAAAACATTGAAATTCTATTAGGTTTTTTTATCCAATTGCAGTGTACCTATGGGAGTGGTGCAAGGGACGTCACACCCAAAGGCTATTTGGATGAGGTGAGAGGCCATGAAATTCCCTGCAAAGAGCAATTGAAGATCATGAACAACTTCTCACGACAGATTTGTTTCCTTTTTTCTGGAATTTCTAACAAGTGCAAACGAAGGAAATCTACAAATTGCCTTCAGGATACAATAAACTTTCAATCCAATTTTCAACACGAAAATTTGCTCATCTAAATGTTGAACAGATCTCTAGTTTTGATACCGATATGCCTTAAGACGTTCAGAAAAAAACTCAACAAGAGACTAGATCGACAGTAATTGCACAGAAGATGATATAATTTTAAGGATTAAGAGTATCTTCTTCTGGATTATAGTATACAGGATTTATATCAATTGCATTATTATGGATTTCTTCCTGAAGAGATGCTAAAGAGCCTCTTCAAGAAATTCATACTCATTCATAGCAAATAATTGCTTTTCCATGAAAGGACATGACTCTTTGTCCTATTATAGTTATTTCTGTACCCATTCAGACAGGAGCAGTTATCCAACAGGAAAAACTGTATCCACATAAGCAACACATGGGATAAGTGCTACATAAACAATCATGTCATAATTACTCTCAATCGTTAAAAAGGTAATAAAACATCAGGGTAGACCCCGATTCAATACCAATTGAACCATGGCACAAAAAAGTTGAACCGTGTGCCAAAAAAACTAAGGCTCTTATTGCTCCTTGCAACGATGCACACGTGCGAAGTGCTAAGTGCGCATAATAAAGCGTCCTACAGCCCACGCCGCGCTTATGGACGGTGCTTCGCACCATCCTCGTAGAGATTTGAACCTTGGTTGCATAAGCAAAAATCCATTTTCTTACCGACTGACTATACAAACTATTTATGGAAAGTTTAAATAATTAATATATTTATTTACTTTCTAAAAAATAACTTTTATTTTTGAAATTTATTTTTATTCTGAAAAACACAACATGATGATGATAAGGGTGACCATCTGCAAATGTATACCGAGGTTGACCATAATAATGTACATGTTTTGGATGGTATCCAACAATCACTAGATGTGATGGACGGTGTTAAGGACAGCCGTACACATGTACGCCCCACTAACGACCATGAATGGTCCCATGACAATGATGTAGTGATGGCCATACATGGCCATGAACAGCTCCATATCATGGATGGTGATGGTAAGCATGACCATGATCAACCATCACCTCATGTGGACCACATGGACCCTTCACTAAACGTGTTCTTCATGATACAGGACTTAGAGATGAGGGGGAAGGAAATGCTTATCTACTTTCCAAACAGAGATTTCTCATCATCTACTCCTTTCTTTCCAAAGGAAAAGACCAACACAATACCATTTTCATCCACCCAACTCCCATTTCTCCTTGAGATGTTCTCCTTTCGAAAGGACTCTCCCCAAGCGCAAGCCATGGAAGATACCCTTAGACAATGTGAACTCCCACCCATCAAAGGTGAAACAAAGATATGTGCAACATCTCTAGAATCCATGCTCGACTTCACACGTGCCATCTTGGGCATGGGGTCCCACTTCCAGATCCTGGCCATAGCCCACCGTAAAAAATCGACACCCACATCACAAAATTCCCTCCTACTAGAGGTGGGCATCGGACCGAGTCGGATTGGATTGGGGCTAACCTGTTTCGGTCCGAAATCTAGATGAACTGACCCGAATCCGATCCGATCCGAGACTGAGTCCGGAACATAGAACTCGATCCGACCCGGCACACGGTTGGCCTGACCCGAACCGAGTTCGACTCAGTCAGGGAAACCGAGTCAAATCGGATTGGGTGCGATTCGGATAGTAAAAATGGTGAAAATCATTATCTCATTGCTATTTTCAGTGTGGTCCATTTGAGCTTTAGATATGATTTTTTTTTTTCCAAATGATCTAAAATGATCATGAAAAATGGATAAACGGTATGGATATAATAAATACATCATCGTGGGGCCCATATAAGATGATATCATTTGAGCCGTTTGTACAACTCGAAGCTCGAGGCGCTGCAGCTGCCGTGCATGCAGCTGCTGTAACTTGTTGCCCACGAAAATGACTTTGATGTTATCATTTGAGCCATTATGTATGGGATATGTGTTATATTCAAACTATCCATCCATTTAACGAGCTCATGTTAAGGCTTGAGACAAAAAATAACTAAGTTAATTGGTTGGCTAAATTAGCTTCTCCTACCCGAAAATCATATGTAGTAAGTTAAGTAAATAATTTTAGTTTAGGATATATGCTTGTTAAATAAATAGACAAAGAAATGAATTAAAAGATGGAAAAATATTTTTATATACTTATATATACATATTTATATAATTATGTATTATAGAAAAATATAAGGGGGAAAATGTTCTCTATGTAAAAAATAAAAATAAAATAAAAATAAAAATAAAAATAAAAAATATAAAGTGCATAGCACTACAGTTATGGCTACGGTTATAATCCGTAGCGATAGGCCAAGCGCTGACCAGGTCGACCGGTCCCAACCCCGTCGACCCATCTCGCTGGCTTCGGTTTTTTTTTTTTCTTCTTTCTTTCTGTTGTAATCCCTACCGATTTTTATGGGTCCCATCATGAGGTATGTGTTATATCCAAACCGTCCATCTATTTGGCGAACTCGTATTAAGGCTTGAGGTGAAAAATAAGACAGATCTAGCTATCAAGTGGACCACACTGTAAAAGGCAGTGGAGAATTGAACATCTACCATTGAAACCCTTTTAGGGGTTACAGAAGTTTTGGGTCATTATGAAATTTGTTTTTCCTCTTCATCCAAGTATTTGTGACCCTATGAATGAACTTAGACTAGGAGGATTTCTCACAAACATCACAGTGGGCCCCACCTGAGTTCCCCACACCAGATCGTCCGTCAGTGCTCGTCTCTGCACGCCAGCCAGAGGAAGGCAGGGGTATTTTCATCCTCAAGTTTGGTGTCCATACGAGGAGGTCCGAGCGCGTATGCCACTGGATAAAAGGTGGGGTCCACAGTCGTAAATTTCTCCGAAAACAAAACTGCTACTGAAGTGACGTCACCGAATTCTGCACAATGACATATGTTTTGTATAACCCCGTCCATCCATCTCAAGAGATCATTTTAGGGTAATATCTAGAGAATGAGTCACACATCTAAAGCTCCAGTGGACCCCACCACAGAAAACAGTGGAGAGAGTAATGTCACCGGCCACAAAAGTTTTCGATCAAGCTTATATTTGTATTTTTCCTTCTTTAATAGTTTCAACTGTGGGCATCAATCTTCCCGCTGTTTTATGTGGTGGGGTCCACTAAAGTTTTGGATCTGTCTCATGGCTTAACATAATATTTCCAAATGGATGGACGTTGTGGATACAACACATACATCATAGTGAGTCCACTGGTGACGTCACACTTCCGTAGCGAGTCTCGCTACTCAACCGTATCTAATCCACATTCCTCCATTGTGCACTCCACCTCCCTATCCTCTTGGGAACTTAAATAGAGTGGCCGTCTAGTGATGCGTGAAATCTACTCTGACCATTAGGTAACTATTAGAAATTTAGCCGTAGGGCTACGATAACAGTTAGATATAAGTGGTTGTCTCACGCACACTAGTCCACAAACCTTATCTACGATCTTAAGGTGGGGTTAGCTGAAGTGGGGCTGACCGTAATGTTTTGGTGAAATTCACCCAATCATCATGTGAGTCACCCTGTTTTAACCGTATGGCCCAAAAATCTTCACAATCTTCAATTCAAGTGAGCCATTCCAAGGAAAATTCCTAGCTCCAAAGGAAGCTAAAGTTGTGTGTTATTAAAAGACTTAACCGATGAAACACTGGGTTTAGTTAGGCTGTGATCTGGATCATCTTGATGTATGTGTAATATATCCACTCCGTCCATCCATATTGCCCACTCATTTTAGGGCATTGACCCAAAAATGAAGTAGATCCAAATCTCAAGTGGACCACACCACAGGAAACATTGGTGGTTGAACACCCACCATTAAAAACTTCCTAGGGCCCATCGTAATGTTTATTTGTCATCCAACCAAACCATTAGATGACACAAATTCAGGTCAGCAACTTAAAAAATCAGGCCCTCCATGATACATGCGGGGTAAGTGTCACCCTCATACTATTTCCGTTCTTATGGTCAATTTGAATCATGGTTGGTGTTGGTTTTTCACCCATGGACCTAAAACTAAGGCATTTACTTGTAGATTTTTTTAATGCATAATGGTGCGACCCATCGGAGGTGGACCACCCCTTCCGTGATTGGCTTTCACGACTGTGTAGTTGTAAATAGCTTTTCCGTAAAGTGAATGGCTTTCACAACCTCAAATGGTGTCCTCCTGATTTTTAGCCACATATCATGAAATCAGCTCATAGAATGGATGGACGGAGTGGATTTCTCACAAACATAGTGGTGGGTCCCACCCACCATCCCGTGAAAGACTTTCGCAGGAAATCCCAGTCTGTCTTGCAGTGGGAATTCCTGCAGGATGGTTCGCAGGAGACCATTACTCTTAACCATCTATTTGGAGGCCACTGATCGATGGTCCACCGTCTTTACAGTCTGAATTGTTTTGGGAGCTATGATGGTGGATCTCATTAAATAAAAGCTATAGATGACCGAATCACAGGCCCACTTGTACGCACCCAATTGCATTGTAGATAACAATTCAAGATAAATACCAACTACAAACATTAACTGCGGAACCCTATCCGTAGATATTCAAAAATCGAAATAAGAGAAATAATAACAGTTAATAACCACCAAAAACAAAGAAGTATTTTTATTACCAAAAAAATAAAATGGATGTATCTATCAATCAACCAATTAACGAATTGCAATCTACTCCTCTCATTTCTTTTAGTTTTTTACTGTATAATCTAACATCATAAAAATAGAAAATAGAAAATCCTAATAATCAAAGGCCCATTCGTTCTCCTTGCGGAGCTTGGCTTCCTCCTCGAGAGAAATCATTCTTGATATTGAAGACCTTGCGTACTTCCTCAGGGGTCATGTGCTTAATGTGGTCGGCGATGTACTGGCAAGTTAGGTCCAGCAGACCACTGATGTCCAGGTAGTTAGCGGCCAGGATGAGGTCGAAAACGAGGTTGATGCCCATGCCGCTCATGAACTGCTTATCCCATTCTTTCAACTCGTTATTGTCTTTCTGATCCGATGAGGAGGAGGAGGAGGAGGCGTCGGATCCTCGTCCTCTGCCTTTGGAGTGTTTGTTACAGTACTCTATCACCTTCACCAGGACTCTGGCCGTTGTGGTAGAGAGCGGTATAACGTCGTTGGCGACGTTGTCTTCCACCATGTACCTGATCATTTGCGATTGAGATGCGACCGTTTGTTCGAGCTCGAACACTTCTCCATCGGAAGTTTGTAGAGTCACCTTCTTTGTTTCTCCATTGAAGCTTTGGAGAATCACCTTATCTGTGAAGGACGACTCTTCACCCATTCTTTTCTATCCCTCTCTCTCTCTTTCTTTCTTTATTTCTTTCTTCCTTTCAAAAGAATTTTATTTCTGTGACTCGTGCTGCTCTGTATTTATAAATAAATTGGTTTTAGCTTTCTCGTATCGGATTGCGAACGCGGATTTTCAGCGAAAGCCTTTTCGCAGGAAGTTCCTGTGCTAGGATGCTAGGTGAGGCCCACCTTGATGTTTGTGAGATAACCACCCGTACATCCGCTTTTAGAGATCATTTTAAGACACGTGGCCAAAAATGAGTTGGATCCAACACTCAAGTGCGCCGCACAAGAAGAAATTCAGTGAGCATAGTTAAAACATTTTTATGGTAACAAAAGTTTCGTATGAGACTTATTTTTATTTTTATTTTTTGTGTTTTCACTTCAGCACAGTGGGAATAACCTTATAACAGTTTTGATGGAACATAAACATCAAAGTTGAGCCTAGAAGGTTTCAACGGTGAGAAACTCTTTCCCAATTTTGCTTCTCATATGGCCCACTTGGGTTTTTTATCCCCTTCATTTTACCCAGCATGTCCTAAAATGATTTCTCAAAGCGGATGGACGGCATGGATTTCCCACAAATATCACGGTGGCCCCACCTAGCATCGCAATGCAGGAACTTCCTGCAAAAGGCTTCCACAGGAAATCCGCGTCCTCGGATTACGCAGGGCTGAAGGAGGCGGATTTTCTGCTAAAGGCTTTCACAGGAAGTTACTGCGCTGGAACCTAGGTGGGGCCTACTGTGATGTTGGTGAAAAATCCTCAATTTTGTGAGTTCATGTTAAGACATGTTGTAAAAATTTAACCGTAGCCGAAGTGCAAGTGAGCCGAAAGCGTGATAATTCTTCCCAGTAGCAATGACATTATTAAAGGTATGGACGGCATCTAAACATCACTGTTGAACCCAGAAAGGTTTCAACTATAAGAATTTCTCTAAACACATTTTCCTTTAGTATGGCTCATTTGAGCTTTGGATATGGTACAGTTTTGGCAACATGTCCTTAAATGAACTCAAAAAATGGATGGACAGAAAAGATTTCTTACAAACAACACAGTGGGCCCCACCTATGTTCTCACCGTAGGAACTTCCTCCTAAAGGCTTTTGCAAGAAATCCGCGTCTTAGGGCACTGAAAGCTTTTATCGTACCTTGTAAACTCTACTAGGCTTCTGCTGTACACGAGTCAAGCTAGCTCAAAAAGCTTGCTCGACTCAGCTGAACTCAACTCGAATTGAATTGGCTTGAAAGGCCGACTCAAGGCAAGTTCAAGTTGAGTTCAAACCAAGTTCGGCTAGAAGCTTGAGCTCGACTCGATTCGAGTAATATA
Source organism: Magnolia changhungtana (assembly GCA_030180095.1). Lineage (NCBI taxonomy): Eukaryota > Viridiplantae > Streptophyta > Magnoliopsida > Magnoliales > Magnoliaceae > Magnolia > Magnolia changhungtana. The sequence continues at coordinate 1,064,282 of JASAUF010000234.1, read as the reverse complement.
TTTTAATAATATATATTATATTAATATTAAATATAATATATATATATATATTTAAGTTTTTTTTTTTTTTAAAGGAAGTTAAAACTTAAAAGTTTTTACTAAAAAATCCTACCCGTCCTCATTCCCTCTTTTTCTTTCCCTTACCCTACCAAGGTAAACTCGACTCAACTCTAACCACTAGCTCGACTCGAACTCAACTCGAAAGCTTTGGCAAACAATCCAAGCTTCAATGTTGAGCTCGACCTTGAGTATAGCATGGATGAGTCAAACTGAGCTTGGCCCACCTCAACTCGACTTGGCTCAATGTACAGCCCTAATCAGGCTCACCTTGAATGTATGTGATGTATCCACGCCATCCATCTGTTTTCCCATCTTATATAAGGGGTTGAGCCCAAAATTGAAGCATATCGATTAAGTGGATCATACCACAAGAAACAGTGGGGATAATGGTTTCCACAATTGAAACATTGCTAGGCCCCACAGTGATGTTTATTTGTCATCCAACCTGTTAAACATTCAATTCAACTGTTTCATGTGGTGTGATCCATTTGAAAGTTGAACATGCTTAATTTTTAGGCCCAAGCCTTAAAATTATCCATTAAAATTGATGGACAGAGCAGATAAAATACATAAATCATGGTGGACCTCATAAAGCTTACTTAGTGCACTGAGCGTATTTATGCAATCCACTTCCCCAACGTTAGTACTAGTCGATGCCGGCCGAAAACGAGGTTAATTTAAATCTTAGGTGGACCACACTACAGAAAATCGTGGTAATTGAATGCTCACCATTAAGAACTTCCTAGAGGTCACTGTAATGTTTATTCCCCATATACATAAAGGGAAAACAGAAGCTTTCATCGAAAACATCTGCAGCGGCCAAGAAGTTTTTAATGGTGGCATTCAATCACTACTTATTCCTATGATACATTCTGCCTAGGATTTGAATCTGCTTCAATATAATGCCATAAAATTAGTTGGAAAAATGGATAAATGGTGTGGATCAAACATATACTTGGGCCCATAGAGCTTTTCTAGCACCAATGGTAATGTGTGATACACTACGTAATTCGAGTCCGTCCTTAGAGCTGGGCATTTCTGATCTAATTCGGAGGATCCAACTCAATTTGACCCGATCCGAACTGAACCGATGGCCTGGATCGGTGCAGTTCGAGTAGGGCCAATCAGATCCGAATGTTTATCGGATCAAGTTCTGATCGTGGTCAATCTCGACCGATCTGAACCGAATGAATCCGATCCAGAGTAATTCTTATGAATATTTATCACATATAGTCACGCTCTATCAGTGCAACCCTATGATAACATAGGTTGCAACAGGTGAGTGCAAGTCATGCAAGCCTAGTACTAGTACTGGTCCTTGAAACTCGAAGTGAATTGGCTGGTGAAACACCAAAGAAGATTACACGTACTGAGTAAACTCATTGGGCCCAACTGTCATTCATACCATTTATCCAGTTTGTCCATCTTTTTTAACAAATAAGTTTAGGGCTTTATCCAAAAAATGCAGTATATCCAATCCTCAAGTAGAGCACACCACTGGAAACAGTGTGAATTGAACATCTACCGTTGAAAAATTATTGTGGGCCAAAGAAGTTTTAGATCAAGCTGATATTTGTTTTTTCCCTTCATCCCCGTCTTTCTAATCTTATGATCAGATTGTATGACAAATAAACATCACCAAGGCCTTATAAAATTTTCAATTGTGAAAATCAATACTTCTACTTTTTCCTGTTGTATGGTCCACTTGAGCTTTGGATATGCATCAATTTTGGGTTCAACCACTAAAATGATCTAGAAAAATGAATGGACGGCGTGGATATACCACATGCATTCATGGTGAGCCCCAACAGAGTTTACTCAGTACAGTAAATAAACCACATGCATACACGCTATGCAATTTCATGTTGTGCACGTCAAGTCAACATAGCAGCTTACAGCTGTTGTAAATACGTGTCATGCAAAGACGAGTGGAGACGCGCCTCAAGCTTTGAGATGTACAAACGACTCAAATGAGATCAAAATTACATGGCCCCACAATAATGTATTTATTATATTAATATCATTTATCCATTTTCGTCATCATTTTAGAACATTTGAAAAAAAAAAAAAAAATGATTCATATCTAAAGCTCAAATGGACCACACCGAAAATAGCAGTGAGGATAATGATTTTCAGCGTTAAAAAATTCATAGGACCCACTATAACGTTTATTTTCCATTTAATCTATTAATAAGGTTAAAAATACATGGATGAAGAGGAAAAACAAATTTTATATTAATTCGAAACTTACGTGATCTCCAAAAGGGTTTCAATGGTAAACGCTCAATCCCCTACTGTTTTTTGCAGTGTGGTCTAACTGGTCTTTAGATCTGTCTTATTTTTTGGCTCAAGCCTTAAGACGAACTCTTCAAATGGATGGACGGTTTGGATATAACACATACCTCATAGCTTGACCTACAGACCCAACCCGATCTGAACCAGACCCAACCCGATCCGACTCGGTTTCCCTGACCGAGTCGGACTCGGTTCAGGTCGGGTCAGGCCAACCGTGCATCAGATCATCGATTTAAGTCAGATGTCGGTCCCGAATCGAATCGAGTTCGAGTCAGCCCATGTAGATTTCGGACCAAATCGAGTTGGACCCAATCTGATCCGACTCGGTCCGAAGCCCAGCTCTATCCATCCCTCTCATGTTGTAGATTTGGGTGGTGTGTTGATGTCACCAAGTTATGTGGCCCAACCACGATGTATGTGTTATATCTATACCATCAATCTATTTTTAGAGATCATTTTATGTCATGCATCTAAAAACAAGGTAGATCCAAAGCCGTGGACCACACCATAAAATGGTGTAGAGAGATTGAACGCCTACCATTTAAAACTTCCTGGGAGCAATGAAGTTTTGAGTCAATCTAATATTTACGTTTTTACTTAGCACAAGTCATTATGACCTTGTGAACGGGTTAAATGGAAATCGACATCCGGGTGGGCCTTAAAAAGGTTTCAAGTCGTTATCCCCACTACTTTTTATGTTGTGTTATGCTTGGGTGTTGATGTACCTCATTTTTTAGATCATGGCAAGAAATGATCCCTCAAAATGGACGTACGGTGTGATATAACACATATATCAAGGTGGGCCCACAGAAGTTTGGTCGGTGGTTTGTCGCACACCACGTATCCGCTTCCTTAATGTATCTATTCCACAAGTTTTGAAGACATTGGTGAGCTCACACGCGTGTGCAGTAATGCTCAAGTACATGCCACACATGTGCTAATAGCAAATAGGTACGATATCTAATACATCCATCAGGTTGATCCGACTTTGTACATTTTTCTTTCCAAAATAGATGTCGTCAAATCATCATGTGGGCTCACCTGACCGTTGAATCAACGTATTTTTGAACCCTCTTCTAAAAAACTGGTGGCGCACCTGATGCACGGGGTGGATTTTATCCGAATCTAGTCGTTACTTTCCGTCCACCTAAGCAAGCAACAGTCACGCCCCCATGAGCGGACGCGGATTTCCTGCGGAAGCCTTTCGGAGGAAGTTCCTGCGCTGGAAACTTAGGCGGGCTACGTGATGTTTGCTAGAAATCCAACCCGTCCATCCGTTTTTTTGAGATCATTTTAGGACTTTGGCCACGCTAAAGGAAAATGTGTGCAGGGAAATTTCTGCCGTTGAAACATTCTTGGCGTCGACAGTGATGTTTATATGCCATTTATACCGTTTGTAACGCCATTCATGTTGGGATGAAATGAAAGCACAAATATTTTCCAAATTCAAAGCTTCTGTGGCCACACGAATATTTCAACTGCTGACATTTAATACTCACATTTTTGGCCCACCAGAGCATTGGATATGGTTCATTTTTAGCCTTATATATTAAAATGAACTCACGAAGGATGAATAGGGTGGATTTCTCAAAAACATCACCTCGTTCCCCACCTAAGTTTCTAGTGCAGGAGCTTCATGCGAAATGCTTTTGCGGGGAATCCCCATCCCCATGTGCCTACGAATTACGGGACGCAGATTTACTGCGAAGCCTTTGGCAGGAAGTTCCTGGGCAAGGACTCTGGATGGGGCCCACTGTGATGTTTGTTAGTAATCCAAACCGTCCATCTTTTTTTTTTTAGTTCATTTTAGGACGTGAGACCGAAAATTATTAGGATCCAAAACTTAAGTGGGTCATACTAAATGAAACAGTGGGAAAAGGAATTCCTACCATTGAAACGATCCCAGGATCCACCTTGATGTTCATATTCCATCCAAACCATTTATAAGGTCATTTTCACTGAGATGAAGTGAAAAAGCCAAGAAATTAAACAAATACAAAACTTTTGTGGTCATATAAATGTATCAACGGTGATCACTAAATCCCCACCGTTTTCTTTCGTGTGGCCCAGTTGAGTTTTTTATCCTCTTTATTTTTAGTCACGTGTCCTAAAATGAACTCGAAAAACGGATGAACGGAGGGGCTTTCTCACAAACACGTAGTGACCCACGCAGAATCTTCCGCATGAACTTCGTGCAAAAGGCTTTAGCAGGAAATCCTACGAATCACGTGTGTTTTTGTTTCCCAACAGGAGCCTTGCTTGAATCGTCAAGCTAAGAGGAACGAGAGCGGCCACGCGAGATGAGACCCTCGCGTCGGAAACGGATTGGCTACTCCCCTGCCACCGGCCAATGGCTGGTGGTTGGTGCTCCGTGGCCCCACCATGATGTATGTGTTTCATCCATGCCGTCCATCTATTTTGCTAGATCATTTTATGAAATCAAACCAAAAATTAGGTATATCCCGATCTCAAGTGGACCACATTAAAGGAAATAGTGTGAAAGCACATCAACCATTAAAAACTTTTTAGGGCCATAAAAGTTTTGAATAAAGCTGATCTTTGTTTTTTCTTTTTCCCTTCATCTAGGCCTGTATTACCTAATCAACAGACTGGATGTCAAATAAACTTTACATTGGGCATGAGGAGGATTTAGATTTATATTCTTTTCTTTTTTGGCACCAAGCCATGAAATTATCCGTAAAAATGGATGAATGAAATGAATGAAACACATACATCATGTTGGAGCCCACGGATCACCGACCATCAGCCACGGGGTTGGTGGCAGGGGAGCGCCAATCCGTTCTCCCTGGTCCTCACCCAAGACGCGGATTGCCTGCGAAAGGCGTTGGCAGGGAGTTCTTGCACAAGGAACCTGGGTGGACCTATATAATTTTTTGATAAATCAACCACGTACATCCTTATTTTGAGCTCATTTTATGACAAGATGCCAAAAATAAGCCGGATCCAAGACTCATGTGGACCGTAGTATAGGTATGTAGGAAAATTCCTAAAACCTTCCTAGGGTCGAAAGTGATTCTTACATGCCATCCATGTCGTTCGTAACGTCATTCCTACTAGGATGAACTAATGGGATGACCTGAAAATAAAAATACTAGCCTGATTCAAAACTCCGTGGCCCCACAAATATTTTGACTATGGATGTTCAATTCTCCCCTTATTGGCCCACTTGAGTCTTGGATTTTGAAACCTTCCTAGGGTTGAAAGTGATGCTTACATTACATCCATACCGTTCATAACGTTATTCCTACTGGGATGAACTAATGGGATGAACTGAAAATAAAAATACTAGCCTGATTCAAAACTTGTGTGGCCCCACAAATATTTCAACCGTAGACATTCAATTCTCCCCTTTTCGGCCCACTTGAGTCTTGGATTCAGATCATTTTTGGACTCCTGTCCTAAGATGAGCTCACAAAACGTATGACCGTGGTGGATTTATCATAAACATCACGGTGGGCCCTACATAGGTTCCCAGCGCAGTAACTTAGCAGGAAATCCGCGTCGCCCAAAACGGTGTTGCCATTACCGTTAGGTTACAGTAAGGCCCGCATTGATGTTTGCATTATGTTATCGGTTCAATTCATTCGAGACTAACCAGGATACATTTTTAACAAAGCTCTTCTATCATAACCCGTTCAAAAAACCAGACAAGGCTTCCTGATAGGACGGTTGTTTTGAGGCCCACCTTTGCTAGGTCCGGGTCTGACTTGCGTTGGGTTCCAACCATTGCTTTTATATGTACATGTCAAGCCGGGCTAGGCCCTAGTCTAGCTTGGCCCGCACCAAACGTAGCCCACTTTCACCCTAGGAACCAATAAATGAATGATGCAGGCTTGTCAATACCTAACGTGAATGCTCGGACCTTATTAGGCAAGACCCAGCTCAGTTCTTGTTGAGCTCGTCTCGCATTTAATTTGTTGTTGTTGTATTCGCCGATGCTACTGCTGCTGCCAATGAATATAACTTAAAAACCTCTAACTTCACGTGTGGCACCCCAATGATTGGATTGTCTGATTTTTGGCATATCTCATCATCATGTGGAGCAAACAGATATTGTTGTCCATGAAACTAGTTTTAGGAGTGTTGTGGCCGTTGAAATTTTAAAGGACATTTCGATATAAATAGATATTTGTGAAATTTTAAACATTGTATGTTTATAATAAATCCACTGCTTAGATTTTAGTCATGTCACGCATGGCTTGGATTTTTTTTTTTTTTTTTAACAACTTGGATTTTACCCACTCATCTACTGTTTTCCACGTTTCGAGATCAAGAGCTCCTTCAATAAAGGGTATAAGGTACAATCATACAATTGTTGCACCGCCTCATGTTATGACTCCTATTAGGCAGGCTACATGTATTCATCAGTTTAGATATGACCATTAAATTATTTAGATTGAGTGGCCTAGTGGAGCATATTAAATTTGTGATCATTACATATAAGTTTATGGTAGGACACTTTAACCTTAGTTCTTATACATTATTATTAAGATGGATATAAATATTAGTACATTGATTTGTATATCTTTTTATCAATTACAAGAGTTCATATGTTAGTGAGTCGATTGAGCTCTTGAGAGCTAAAAACCAAAGATACATGAGAGCAAGACGCATTAAGAAGTGAAGAACATGTAAATTGAAGTGTCTTGGTGAATCTATCTTTAGACTCAAAATAACCTAGTATTTAGATAATCATATCTTAATAGGCAAACATTTGATTGATTATTTCATAACATTATGAGTCCAATTAGAACATGATAAGTTAGGCTATCAATAAGTCTTGATGGAATCGAATGACCACTCAATGCAATTGAGAAAACATTCCAGTAAAGTTATAACCGCTCGATGAAATTGAATAAACAATCCAGCAAGTAAACAAAAAAATTCCTATCAAATGATATAATTCAACAGGCTTATTACAACCATTGTATCAGACATTATATACATGCATTAGAGATATTAAAATTAATTTAGTAATTAAATTCAAACCCACTAAATATACCATACATAGCTACTTTTGGATTACAAGATATTATGAGTCCGGTGCCAAACACAACAAGAGGATTTCATATTCTGAATATTTCAAATCCGCTCTCCCAAGCAGGCATCAGTGTGAGTTTTTGGAGTGTCAAGTGCATCTGATAAACGGTATGGGTGTGCATCAGATGGACTGAGCAGATGCGTGCGCACGCAATAGGATGGGCCCTATGGAGCTCAGGCCCAAAAGATATGTAGGGGAGGTTTCCCACATGAGATCGTCATATCAAAGCCGACAGATGAAGAGGGGCCTGTCAAAAGCCTGTAAGGAGGAGCCGAGGATCATAGTATTTCACATGACATGAACTTGTAAAGGTGGGCCACAGGGGATCAACACCCTTAAAATGTTCTCCTCCACTCGGGATGTGAAATTTGATACGGGTGGAGAGGTTCTGATAGGATATAGATTTACACTCCGGATTGCAGCTGATCTAAACCGTTCATTACTGCCTTAACGAACCTTTGTTAATTTAATCATGCTTCATTGATGACCTGACCTTTGACTCTCTGAATTTGAATAACAGCAATTTAAATAAGTAAAAAAAACTTCGAACTTCAAATTTCAAATTCATCTTCAGCTGTTCAACAGATCTCATCCTATCAGATCATCCTGACATAAGATGCAACAAGGGAGTGAAACCTCCCCAACCACAATATCCTGGACGCGGTTTTCCTGCGAAAAGCCTGTCGCATGAAGTTCCTGTGCCTGAAAACTTAGGTGAAGCCCTTTGTGATGTGTGTGAGAAATCCACCCGTTCATCTGCTTTTTGAGCTCATTTTAGTGGACCGGATTCAGTACTCAAGTGTGCCGAAAACGTAATGACTGAACATCCACCGTTGAAATATTAGTGGGGATATATAAGTTTTGAATCATGCTAATATGTTTTGTTTTCAGTTCATCCTAGCAGTAACGACGTCATGATCAGTACGGATGGCATGTAAACGTCCCTGTAAGGATGGCATGTAACATCACTGGCCATCCATGACGGTTCCAACTGTAGGAATTCCCCTAACCACCTTCTCCTATAGTAAGGCCCACTCTTTTTCTTCTTTTTTTTGTTTTTGTTTTTTTGTTTAAACAGGCGCACACACTCACGCTAGTGGAATTTCACCAACTATGGGTATTCAATCCTTGACGGGAGTTGAAACTCCTAATGGCCTGTTTGGCCGGGCAGGGTGGATGGGATTAGGTTGTATTAGGATGGATTGGAAGGAATAATCTCGGGATTTGGCCGGGCGTGCCAAACAGGCATAAGTTGGATATAGCAATCCCATGGGATTGCCAGCAATCCACTGACATCACCATATTTACCTTGAAATCCACCCAATCCCTCTTAATCCCATCTATTTTGCTTGGGACATGTTTGGTTAGACGGAGCAATCCCCGGGATTGGCTGATGTAATCCCGGGATTGCCCAGGCGAGCCAAACATACTCAGGGGTGAATTCCCTGGATATAGCAATCCCATGGGATTACTAGCAATCCACTGACACAGCCATCATTACTTGCCATCCACCCTAATACAATCCAATCCCATGGGATGGGCCTGTCCAAACACTCCCTACGAGTCTACCACCCGAGCAAGAGTAAGGATCGAGCAAGAATAAGGACCCACTCGAGTCTTGGATCCTGCTCACGTTTGGTCTCGTTCCCTAAGGGCATGTTTGGACGGGCCCATCCCATGGGATTGGATTGTATTAGGGTGGATGGCAAGTAATGATGGCTTTGTCAGTGGTTTGCTGGCAATCCCATGGGATTGCTATATCTAGGGAATTTACCACCGAGTATGTTTGGCTCGCTTGGCCAATTCTGGGATTACGTTAGCCAATCCCGGGATTGCTCCGTCTAACCAAACATGTCCCAAGCAAAATAGATGGGATTAAGAGGGATTGGGTGGATTTCAAGGTAATGATGGTGATGTCAGTGGATTGCCGGCAATCCTATGGGATTGCTATATCCAACTTCTACCTGTTTGGCATGCCCAGCCAAATCTCGGAATTGCTCCTTCCAATCCATCCTAATACAACCTAATCCCATCCACCCTGCCCCGCCAAGCAGGCCCTAAGATGAACTCAAAAAATGGATGGACGGGTGTATTTCTCACAAACATCACGATGGCCCCGCCTAGGTTTCTAGGGCAGGAAATCCGCATCGAATGCTGTTCTAATTAACCTTTTATTTTCAGGCCGCTTATGGACTGTTCACAATAGTACAATCTGGATTGTTTTAGGGACTATGATGGTGGGTCCCATCAGATAAAAGCTCTGGCCCCACTTGTACTGACTCAAGAACAATAAATAAATACATAAATAAATAAATAAGAGAGATTGCAAATGCCTAACCCTAACTCAAGGAACTTAAATCATCATAAATATCCAAATTTAATTAAAATAAGAAAAACAATAACAATCGATAACCATGAAAAACGAAGAAATTCATATCAGATGCATGCTTTTGGCAACGAAATAGTACAAATCTGCACTATTTCATTAAAAAAACTACAAAACGTTTAAACGTGGGCGTATCTGTCAATCAACCAACTAAAAAAATAAACTATTCAAAGGACCATTCGTTGATCTCCCTCTGGATCTCGGCTTCCTCCTCCGGAGTAAAATCATTCTCGATATTGAACAGCTTACGCACTTTGTCGGGAGTCATATGGCAATCCGGCGTGTTTCTTGAACGACTACCATTGAAACCTTCTTAGGGTCCACCGTGAGCTTTATTTGTCATCTAACATTTTCATAAGGTCTCGCAGACATGTATGAAAGTAAAACACAAGTAATAGCTTGATCAGAGCCTTCTTTGGCCCTGAGAAGTTTTCAACAGTAGGCATCTAATTATCACGGTTTCTGTAATGTGGCCCACTTGAGCCTTATATCTTCCTCTCTTTTTTTAAAATTACATAAAATGATATGGAAAAGTGGATAGACGGTGTGGATCGGATACATATCTCATGAAGTGGCCCACATAAGTTCCACATGTCAAACACTTGGTTTTCTCTCTCGACCCCGAATATGCTACACCGCACACGGATTAGGTGAGACCGCGGCGTCACCCAAGACGTTGAGTTACTTATACTGTAGTGCGCACCTTGACGTGTATATTTTATATACGCACCGTCCATCCGTTTTTACGGGTCATTTTAAGGCATTACTTTAAAAAAAAATGAAGCAGATTCAGTTATCAGGTGTACCATACCATAGGATACAATGGTGATTCACTGTTAATGGACTACAAAAGTTTTGGATCAAGATGATATTTGTTTTTTCTCTTAATCCATGATTTTGTGAATTTATCAACAGATTGGATGGTAAATAAAAGCTAGAAACATTAAGGTGAGCCTAAGAAGTTTTTAATGGTAGGATATTCAGTCAACACTGTTTCCTAAAGCATGGTTTACCTGATAATTGGATCTTTTTAATATTTGGTATGACACTCTAAAATGCTCTTAAAAAACGGATGACCGTAGTGGATACATAATAAACACATCAAGTTGGGCCCCACAGTAAGGGTTGGACTATCTTGGGTGAGGTACGAGTCTCACCTAATATGCTCCCCTGCAACTAGGGGTGCACACGGGTCGGTTTGGTCCGGTTCTGGGGTGAAACCGGAACCAAACCGTTCCTAACGGTTCTACAATTCTTGGAACCGGAACCGGACCGTTAGCACCCTAGAACCGGAACCGGAACCGGACCGTCAAAACGGAATGGAACCGGAACCGAACCAGAACCGTTGCATGGGACGAACAAAGAAATGAAAATGCCATGGAAGAAAATGCAATGGACATCGTCAACAGAAAAAGAAAAAAAAATCAAAACCCATTTCAACAGAAAAAGAAAAAGAAAAAGAAAAAAACCATCTCAACAGAAAAGAAAAAGAAAAAAAAACCATTTCCACGTAAAAAAAAAAAAAAAAACCAATAAAAACTAAAACCCATTTCAACGAAAAAAGAAAAAAAAAAACTAATAATCGTACCTCAAAGAAAGTGCCATGGAAGGAAATGCAATGGCCGTCCTTCTCAATGTCAGCGAGCACTCCATCGCGAGAGAGAGAGGGCGCTGGGACCGAGACGGCGAGAGACAGAGACACTGAGAGGGAGGGCGCTGCCGCGCTGGGACAGGGATGACGAGAGAGAGAGATACATAGAGGGAGGGCGCTGCCGCGCTGGGACCGGGATGGCGAGAGAGAGAGAGAGAGAGAGAAAGGCAGGGTCGGGCGCTCATAAATGGTGGCCGGTGGGGGTAGGGCGCTTATTGTACATTCGTACTGAGTAAACTCATTTGGGCCCACCGTGAATGCATGTCATGTATCCACGCCGTCCATTCGTTTTTCCAGATCATTTTATGGGTTCAACCCAAATTTTATTTATATAGAAAGCTCAAGTGGACCATACCACTGGAAAAAAGTGGAAATATTGATTTCAACCGTTGAAAATTTTCTAAGGCCCCCAGTGATGTTTATTTGTCATCCAACCTGTTCATACGATCAGAAAGACATGGATGAAGGTAAATCACAAATATCAGCTTGATCTGAAACTTCTGTTATCCCCAAGAATTTTTCAACGGTACATGCTCAGTTCACACTGTTTCTGGTGGTGTGGTCCATTTGAGTTTTGGATATACTCTATTTTTGGCATAAATTCCTAAAATTATGTGTTAAAAGAGATAGACGGAGTAGATACAATGCATGAATAACAAATGGGCCCACAAAGTTTACTCAGTACGCTTACTGTACTGAGTTACTCAGTACGCAATCCGCTTCCCTCAAAACGAGCGGGCGCTCCAAATTCAAAAAGGGCTTTGGCGCCCAGAGGTTTTTTTTTTTTTTTTTTTGGTTTTAAACTAAGTCGGATCCACGGTTCCTGTGACGGTTCGGATCAACGGTTCGGTTAACGGTTCGGATCAATGGTTCGGTTCGGTTCTACAAGACCCTAAACCGGAACCAATCCGTTCATAACGGTTCTACCATTCTTGGAACCGGAACCAGACCGTTACCACCCTAGAACCGGACCAAACCGGACCGATCCAACGGTTTCGGTCCGGTTACACGGTTCCAACGGTTAAATGTGCACCCCTACCTGCAACACGCAGCAAGCAAGGGAATTTATTGAGGTGTGAAATTTAGGTGTGCCCAACTTTAATGTATTAATGAGATCAACTATTTTCAAATTTTTTTTTTAAGTGCATATACAAATCTAAAGTGGACCACACTACTGAAGAAAGTAGTAGGAATTAATACCACCATTGAAAACTTATAAGACTCTAGTTAAGCTGATATATGTGTTTTAACTTCATTAGTATTAGCGATATCTCATGAACATGTCAGATGGAAAATAAGCCTAGTAGTTGGCCCTAAGAAAGTTTTAATACTAGTTTGTTCAATCCTCCCTACTTTCTACACCCAGATCTATAGCTCAACTGGTAGACTGAGTGGAGATACCTCATTTCAACACTTGAGGTCTTGGTATCGATCCCTAGTGGGGGTGGCTAATATGGAGTGTGTACTGACATGGGCGTGTACTAACAAGCTAACCCAAAAAATAAATAAATAAATAAAATCCTCCCTACTTTCTAGGGTGTGATCCACTTGAGCTTTGAATATTTAATTTTTACATTAATGCCCTAAAATTATCTAAAAAAAATTATGGATAGTATAAATCTAATACAAAGTTTATGATGGGATCTACAAAAGTTCCACAATGAAAGGTGTGTTGTGTAGCTAGTAATCTAATTGGGAGAGAGACATCCCGCATATCTTGCTAGCCAGAGTCATCCAAAATGACATGGACTAATGAGAAGCTGTAGCAACTATCCGCACTCGTCTATTTATGATTGGTTTTGGCTCTCTCATACCGGATCGCGTGGCGTAGGACACATCATGGACTTTGGTACTGGTTGGTGTTTGAAAAGCTCCATGGGAATACTGTGTGTTTTGTTATGGGAAGATCGGAGACATCTTAGCTCCGAGGTCTAAGGTTATCCAGGGCTGACTCAAGGAGTAAGACTAAGTTCAGAGTCATGGGTGTAGATGAGAGACGGACCTCCAATTTGACGACTGTTGATCTGAGGCTGAGTCGGTCCGCTCGGACCTCAGAGCGGAATCTCGGAGTGATCCGAGGTCGAAGCTATCGGCTTGGAACGATCTAGCACTGAGGTGATTGGTTTGGGACTCGGATCGAAATCCATTTATGAGAGGGACCATGAGGTGTCCCATTACCACACGATTGGCTACGGTTACTCAACCGCCCACGTCCGCACGATCGTACAACGATTAGGAAGCCGAATCTCCCGCAGGATGTGGCAAATGGCCCATAATGCGTCGAGTTAGACTGACATGTCTATCTCGGGCGAGGGGTTATAAATAGCGTCTTGCGGGAGGAAACAGGGAAGCAAGATCTCGCACCATCCCTCTACATCTCAACTTAGACCCAGATTCCCTTGACCTGACTTAAGCATCGGAGGGTCCCCTGTCTAGCCCAGGGTCTCCTTTGCTCACCACTTTGGCGCAAGTTGAAGTCTCTGATCGTCTCGGCTCGGAAACCAAGTATCCGATTAGAGGGTCGCTAGATTATGTCCTCAACATGTTTCATCCATGCACGCCATCCGTCGATTTTCCCCAATGATTTTATGGAATTATCCTAAAAATGACGCATATATAAATCTCAAGTGGACCACACCATAGGAAAAGGTAGGGATTGAACACCAACCATTAAAATTTTCCTAAGGTTCTGCTGTAACTTTTATTTGTTATATATTCAAATTGTTTATTACATAACACAGACTTGAAAATAGAAATATAAGATTGATAAAAAAAAAACTCTTTTAGTACCTTGTAGAATTTCAGTTATGGGCTTTCAATCACCATTGTTTCCTACGGCGTGGTGTATATGAGATTTGGATATGCATCACTTTTTCTATCATCCTCCGTAATGAGATGTAAAAATGGATGGATGGCGTTGATAAAATATATACATCATGGTGGGGCTTACAAAGCTGGAATGTTACACCACGCAGTCCTAGTCCATCCCTGTCGGATATCGACGCTGCGAGCTTTGAGGCGCTTTGGTAAGAGCACGCCCATTTACAGTAAAGCTCATGCACACGTCATATGTATTTATGGACGCGGATTGGATACTGGCGGGTTGAGTAGCGAGAGTCCCTACTGAAGTGATATCACCAAGTTTTGTGGCCCCCACCATGATGTATATGTTGTATCCAAACCGTCCATACATTTTGAGAGATCACTTCAGGGCATGATCCAAAGAATGAGGCAGATCCAAGGCTGGAGTGAACCCTGCCACATAAAACAATGGTGAGCATGACGCCCACCGTTGAAACCTTCCGAAGGTCCACCATAGTGCTTTTTTAAGATCCAACCTGTTCATGTGTTAAAGCAGACATGAAAGAAGGGAAAACACAAATATCAGGTCGGTCGAAAAACTTTCATGGGCCTTTGAATTTTTTAATGGTAGGCGTACTCTCCACTTTTTTCTGTGGTGGGGTCCACTCGAGCTTTGAATCTGACTCATTCTTTGGATTATGCCCTAATACGATCTCTCCAAATGGATGGACGGTGTGGATACAAAACATACATCATGGTGGGCCCACATAACTTGGTAACGTCACTTCAGTAGTGAGTCTCGCTACTCAACTTGTGAGTATCTAATCCGCGGCCTGTATTCATTAAAATTGAGAGGGTCAAATCATATGGGCCCAATTTTGGAAATAGTTGGACGAGTTAGAAAACTTCCGCAGAGTTTTTCAGATCTGTACGTTGTTTTATGAATTGTGGCCCACATGAATAATGGATCAAACTAACTCTTGTTATAGAGCATCAATACAGTGATTTCGTTTGGATGAATGGAATGAATCTTGAATATATGTGATGGCAAGTGTGTGGCGTGCACATTTGCTTTATTAGCACACGTGTGGGCTTCACAAAGCTCACTGTTCTAAGCGGAATGTGCCGACCTGACTCACAAAGGTAGGACGACCAAGCGCAACGATCGTGACCTCTCACATCCTTCTAATTTGATGAATGAGAGGCTATGGTTTGGATCAAATTACCCTATAAAAGAGTATATAATCCTAAAGTACTGATGGACATTTGGCTAAGAAGTATACGGCTGTGTCGTATAAGTTCACTTTCGAGAGTTACGTTTGATGGAGTTTTTTCTCATGCTCGACCGGTCGAGGGCTGGTGCACGACCAGTCGAGCAGGGCTCGACTCAAAATCCAGCGAGTTGAGGTTTTGGATTTCTGAGGTACTCAATCGGTCGTGGGATGTGCTCGACTGGTCGAAAGTGCCGCTCGACCGGTCGAGGGATCCACTCGACTAGTCGGGGTTACCCAGATTCGTTCTGTGATTTTGTGCAGATTGCGGATTTTGAGTCCTTTTGCAACAAGGATGTGGAAGGGAGTTTCCTAAACTATAAATAGAAGGTACCTAAGGCTTTCTAAGTATAACGAGAGGGTTTCCTAAAGCTTTACAAGGGATTTATTAAAGGGTTTAGGGCTATTAAAGGTGTGAGAGACAGAAGAGAGAGAGAGAGAGAGAGAGAGAGAGAGAGAGAGAGAGAAAGCTTGTAGAAGAGAGGTTATGCTCGTGAATGTTATCTACTGTACAATTTATATCTCAGCACTTCTACGTCCTTGTAATCGGTGAGATCTCTCCATTTTTCCTTTTATTCTCTCATTGTTTATCCACTCCTGAGTAAGTGAAGAAAGTTGTAACGTTCTACTTCATAGTGGATTGTTGATCTGGACGAGGTCTTGTGGTTTTTACCTCTCTGAGGGTTTTCCACGTAAAAATCTCTTGTGTGGTGTGTGGTTTATGCTTTGATTTATTTCATTGCTTTATCATTCCATAATGCTGGTTTGTTTCGGGAGGCTAGATCTTAAGGTTTTGTGCAAGGCCCCCAACAACGTTGTCCAGAACCATTATACTGTGCAACATGTTTATATTACGACCATGAGTAATAACACAGGCTCCAAATTACTTCCTATTGATAAAAGAATTTTAAAAAATAATAAATATTTCAAGTGGCAAAAAAAGACAAATTTACAAGAAGAGAACCACGGACTATATTAATCAAAGAGAAGTTATTACCAATAAAATAATGTCCCCCAACATGCCATTAAAATAAAAATAAAAATAAAAATAAAAACTTCAACACCTAAATATAACATACTTCATGCATTTCAACGAAGACAAATACCCAAATATATATATATATATATATATATATATATATATATATATATATATATATATAAACCATGTCTATATAAAACTCACCACCATTACAATTTCACATATTAAACTATCATCGTTTACTTTCTTAACGACCAAATAAACCATGTAATAGCAGAATATATCTTCAACACACCAAACAGAAAACACAGTAAGGTATCTTTCCACGTGGTAGAATTTCATCAATTTCTTTCACTTGCACTGCATCCCCTCATGAATCTTTCTACTCGTACTATCAATGGAAACATCTGCCTTGGCACGATGAACATGGCCACCCACATGCATTACAATGCCTTTAGAAGGCCTATCATGTGAACTGTTGCCCTGGGTTGTACATTATGATGTTAATAACCGGATATATTTGTAACTGTTATGAAAAAATGTATGTCATATTCCAAATATGACATACAATGTCGCAATCCTCGTGACCTTTTTGAGAAGAGTTCCAAGGATATATGACAATTGGGAGGATTGTGACATACATGTAAATCGATTCAATGGTTGTAGTTGCCAATCTTTCAAGTCATACGACGAGGCACAGAAGGAATGGAACAAGTACAAGGTAAGTTGTCACGCCCCAAACTCAGAAACCGGGCTCACAAAATTCTCGATCGCCGAATCTGGAGCCGACAGCCTCCGTAGAACCCAATTCTCGGCTCCCAGCGCCCATACACCAGGTTCCGATCCTGAGATGCTACAAGGAGGATTTTCAACATCAGTTTAATTCGTAATAAGCATAACCAAAGGCATAACCCACAAACAACAACAAAAAACACCATCACATTTTCACTATGATCAAAAACTTTACAAGTACAATGAGCATAAAGGAAAATACAATGATGATAGACAAAAGCTCCAAAATGATCTGCTCTGCGCTCCTGCCTCAGTGCTGCTGCATCCCAACGTCACCTGCACACAACGGTCGTGCATAAGCTTATAAAAAGCTTAAAGGGTGGTGAAAGTGTGTGCGCAAGGTAATAATACAGTATGCAGTATCAGAGTAATGCGGAACATGCTGATGAATCCATGAATACCACTAGCCGTACCAAGGCTATGCGATACAAGGCATGAATGATGTCGGCCATACCAAGGCCATGCGATGCGAAATGCAATCTAAGCATACAAATCCTCATCTAAGTCCACATCTCAATACAGCTCAACTCTGGGATATCACCGGGGTCTAGTACACTGTAAACCAGATTGCCGCCCTATCGCGCGCAATAAGGTAAGTAGAAAAGACCTCACTATCTGCCTGCCAATATCGGGCGCGGCTCGTTGATAACTGACCCATTCCTCGAGCTAGTCAAACTCAGCCTAGCTTTGCCCCCTCCTCTCGGGCGAGTAAGGTCGCACCCCCTTCCAACCGACCACTACACAGTGGAAAGCGCAGCCATCTGGTAATCGGCACTTTGCGCTCCTGCACTCACTCGGTCTAGACGTTGGAGCAACCTCTTAGTACCATAAGGGTTTAGGGACTTTCACCCAGGGATATTTATAGCACCTCATGTAAAACAAAATTTTCGGTATCCAATCCTGCCAACCACGATACACTTGTGGAGGTTACGGCCCTGATGTTGCTAGGGCGTATAGTAACCATATCACTCAATGTGAAATGCATAAATAACACTATCCAGTCATGCGGCAATCCTGCACATATCATGCGCTCATGTGGGGCAACACCGCCTAACCGGGAGCCCCTAAACAATCTGCCCGAAAGCATATGCTATGATCAGTCACTTCTCATATCAAGCATACATATGATGTGTATGATCATGAATCATGGAACTATACTAAACGTGTTATACGGTAATGGATGTTGTTCATAACGAAGATGGGCCTAGACGGCCTATAAGTATGGGCCTAACAATGGGCCCTAGGGAGAATTATAATGCGGACATCTAACCAACATTATTTGCACAATGTGGACATCAAACCAACATTGCTCCCAAGGCACGGCCTACACTGTAACGGTTATACACATTCATTACATTGGGCCTTACTTATGGGCCTCACATACATCGCATCGGGTCCCGAATACACATCAGGTGGGCCTCTCACCTGGGCCTCAAATATATCACAATGGGCCTCGTATGTCAAACGGGCCACATTACATGGGCCGCATTGTATGGGCCACACCAATGGGCTTCAAGTATATCAAATAAGCTACACCGATGGGCCTCATTTATATCAAATCGGGCCCAACCTCGTGTATATTTAAGATCCGACCTATTCATAAGTTAACATAGAGATAAATGAAATGAAAATAATATCAGCTTAATTGGAAACCACCACGGCCCTAGAAGTTTGAACTGTGGGTGTCACTGTTCACTATTTAGTAGTGGGGTCCACCCGAACTTTAGATTTGACTCACCACTATCTTCCCATGCCGTAAAATGATCTCGCAAATGGTTGGACGGCATGGATACAACACTTGCATCATGGTGGGCCCCACCGCTCAAATAGTGGACGGTGTTAATATACATTATGTGGAGCTTGCCGCCAACAAAGGAGCAGTTAGGTGGTTGTTGTACAAGTGGCTGCACTAGGAGGGCAAAGGTGGGTCCCACGTAGGGCCCACCACCCTAAACATATTATATAATATATAATATAATATATATAGTATACAATATATAATATAATATATAATATATTATATAGCGGTGGGTCCCACAGAACTCCCCGTCGCCAGATGGCAGTGGGCCCCACAATCAAAACAAATGGACGGCATGTGCAAACACATACATCATGTGGGGCCTACAGCCCACTGACGTTCACAGAGAGAGAGAGAGAGTTAGAGAGAGAGAGAGAGAGACAGAGAGAGACGTGGAGAGAGAGGGGGCAGCACATGGCTGCCTCTCCTCCATTTCTTTCCTTTTTCTTTTCTTTTTCTTCTTCCTTCTCTCTGACACGAGCAGAGACACCATGGAGGTGGGTCTCATGAGGTCGAGCGGTGTGGGCCCCACCGTTGATGTTGCCAACATCTAACCCATCAGTCGGATGCACCATTTCAGCGTGGGCCTAGGTCTCAAAAATCAAGTTAGGCTGTGACTTGTGTGGGCCACATCAGATACAACGGTTGAGAGGGCTTCCCTCCATTTAAAACATTCATAATCAGTTATCGGGCCCACCGAGATGGGGTCCACAAATCCAGCCCACCCATCGTGGGTGTCCCACATGAATGAAGGGTCAGCCCAAGTTTCAGCCGCACCAAACTTAGGTGGGCCCCACACGGACCACCCTCACTAGGGAAATCGAGGCCAAGACCTCTGTGCTGAAACGAGGTGTCTCCGCTCCGCCTACTTGTTGAGCTTTTGGATCTGGGCGTTAGGGAGGGCCCCACACGATGGGGTGGGTCCCACCGTCCAAGGACGGTGGACCACGGGGCATGGTGGTGTGGCCCACGCCAACTGGGTGGACGGTGTGGATGGGTCCCATGGACCCCACACCCTTGTCAGTACACACGTCAGTGCACACACCCCATGTTAGTACACACTCATGTCAGCACACACAATCCATGTTAGCTATGCCACAGGGAGCAATACCAAGACCTCCAGTGCTGGAACGAGTATCTTCACTTCGTCTACTACCTGAGCAAGGGGGCTGAGTGGGCCCACATCAGTTCACATTTCACCGGCAGCCACTCCCACTGTTAGCCACCTCAAGGTGGGCCCCCAATGGATGGTTGGGATGACACAAAAACATCATGGTGTGTCCCACATGAATGGGGTCCACCGAAAATGGCATGGATGATAACATACATATTAGGTGGGCCACAATCATCGAAAGAGAGAGAGGGAAAGAGGGAGACATCGGCAATATCGGAGGGGCCCCGCCACTATGGGCCCCTCTTGAATTTAAGCATACATCAAGGTGGGTCCCACTACATGGACCCTTAAATCAACAAAATGAATGAAAAATGAAATCTACAATCACCCACCGGCTCTTCTTGCACCTTAGGCTTCCTATGCTCCTTTGCTTTGATTCCAACGGAGGAGATGAGGAATGGATGGCTAGGATGGGAGATCTTGGGATGGAAAGGTGGGCCACACTTGGAGCTTTGAAAGAGAAGGAGAGGCTCATACATATGGAGGTTTTCTTTAGCTTAGGAAGTGATTTTTTTAAATGAAGGGAGAGAGAGTTGTAAAGGGAGAGAGAGATATTGATGGGTGATGGAGTGATAGATGTGGTGGTAATGGGTGTATAAGACACTTTTTGACTTTGTTGGCCATTTGTGTAAGAAAGGCATGGCTTGTGTAAGAACTTTTTGACTTTGAGGCTTGCTTAGGAAAGGGTGAAAAGTTGATGTGTACTTGACATGTTGAGATTGATGGATTGATGGATTGATGTGACAACTCGTAGAGATTCTCTTGGATTCCGCATGGCCGCGTTTTCCTCCCACCGAACGCTGGCCCACATCTCCTGGCTAGAGTATCGCCTCGGCGCGCGAGTCGCGCCATCAGAACCGCGGAGACGACACGGTCGCAATGGTACAAGTCTCGAGTTGAGTCGAATCAGATTAACAATGTGTGAATCAAGGTCGCGCGCAACGCCGGTTAAGGGTCGAAGGTTGTCGGAATTCAGCCGAAAAGACCGCGGGAACCTACGGAAGGTACGGTCTAGGATACGGGTCTTACAGCTCTCCCCTCCTAATAAAAATTTCATCTTCGAAATTTACACAATCATCGCAACTAGTTATAACTTGTAAGGAAGAAGAGACATGATATCATCATATAAAATCAGAAATAACATACAAAATACAACCCATAAGCAGTCATCAAAGAGATGGGGATAACGCTCTCGAATCTCAGCCTCGCGCTCCCAAGAAGCCTCCTCAACAGAATGGTGACCCCATTGAACCTTCACCAACGGAATGAGCTTGGTTTGGAGGACCTGCTCCTTCCGATCAAGGATACGGACTGACTGCTCAATATAGAAAGCGTCCTCACGAACCTCTAACGGCTACCAATCAATAACAGGAACGATGTCTGACCCACACTTCCTCAACATAGAGACATGAAAAACGTTGTGGACATCAGACAACTGAGATGACAAGGCAAGCCGATAGGCCACGGCGTCAACGCGCCCAATGATCTTAAAAGGTCCTATGAATCTCGGGGCAAGCTTGCCCTTTGCTCCAAATCGAACTATGCCCTTCATGGACGAGACCTTAAGATACACATGGTCCCCTACATCAAACTCCAAGGGATGACGCTGACGATCAGCAAAACTCTTCTGTCGGCTCTGAGCTGTGCGCATCCTTTGCCTGATGATATCAATAGCCTCTGACGTCTCCTGCACAAGCTCGGGACCTAGGAGACGGCGCTCTCCAACCTCGGTCCAACAACTCGGTAATCTGCACGGTCTGCTATATAGTGCCTCAAAAGGAGCCATGCCGATGGTCGCCTGATAGCTGTTATTGTATGCGAACTCAGCCAATCGCAGATGCTCATCCCAGCTACCCCCGAAATCAATCGCGCAAGCCCGAAGCATATCCTCAAGGATCTGGTTGACCCTCTCGGTCTGGCCATCGGTCTGCGGATGGTACGCGGTACTGAGCTGCAAATCAGTCCCCATCGCTCTTTGGAAGCTTCCCCAAAACTCAGGTCTCGGTCAGAAATGATCAAGACTGGAACACCATGCAGTCTCACAATCTCCTCGAGGAATAACCTCGCAAGCCGGTCCAAAGGCAAAGTTGCACGAATCGCAAGAAAATGTGTCGACTTCGTCAGACCATCAACGACGACCCAGATGACGTCATGACCGCGCTGAGTCCTCGGCAAGCCAATAATAAAATTTGTCGTCTCGTGCTCCCACTTCCATATCGGGATACTAGCGACTGCAATAGACTAGGGGGTATCTGATGATTGGCCTTGACACGCTGGCACGTGTCACACTCGGCCACAAAACTGGCAATCTAACGCTTCATCCCCACCCAAAAATACTGTCGCCTCATGTCACGGTACATCTTCGTCGAGCCAGGATGGATAGAAAATCACGATCGATGCGTCTCAGTCATAAGATCTCTGCATAACTCAGGGATATCCGGGACACATAATCGGCCTCTGAAGCAAAGTCCACCATCTGTACCAATCTGCCACTCTACTTGACTCTCAGATGCCGCCTCTACCATATGACTCTGCAACGACTCATCAGCCTGCTGAGCCTCGATCACCCTTGCGACAAGAGAGGGTTGAATCGACAGGCTTGATAACTGCACGATAGAAGACTGCAGGCCGAACTCAAAATCATACTCTGCTACATCCTCAAGCATCCGCCACTCCTAAATCATCATATGCGCCACCAGGCCTCATGGCTGACGGCTGAGGGCATCCGCCACCACGTTCGCCTTGCTTGGGTGGTACTGAAGATCGAAGTCATAGTCCTTCAGGAGCCTCTGCCTCATGTTCAACTCAGACTGCGAGAAGAGATACTTCAAGCTCTTATGGTCGGAGAAGAGCTCGAACCTAACCCCATAGAGATAGTGCCTCCACACCTTCAGTGCAAAGACAACTGCAGCCAGCTCTAAATCATGCGTGGGGTAGTTCAGCTCATGGATCTTGAGCTGGAGAGACGCGAAGACCACTGGTCTCCCGTGCTATATCAGCACAGCACCCAAACCAAAATGCGAGGCATCGGTGAATACAATAAATCCATCACTCCCAAAGGGAAGAGTGAGGACAGGAGCGGACGTCAGACGGTCCTTCAACTTCATAAATGCTTGCTCACAGGCGTCGCTTCAAATAAACTCCGCGCCCTTCCGAGTTAACCTGGTCAGCGGGGCTGCAATACGAGAGAAACTCTCAATGAAACGCCGGTAATAGCCCACTAAACCAAGGAAAGTGCGGATCTTGGATACAGTAGTGGGCTGGCCCCACTGACGCACTGCCTCAACCTTCGAGGGGTCCACTATGACACCCTCTCTCGTCACCACGTGACCGAGGAACTTCACCTCATCCTGCCAGAACTCGCACTTCTCCAGCTTCGCATACAGCTGGTGTGCACGGAGGGCCTGCAACGTAACCTCTAAATGCTGCTGTGCTCCTTACAGGTCCTCGAATAGATCAAAATGTCGTCGATGAAGACTACAACAAACCGATCGAGATAAGGCCGGAAGACCTCATTCATCCACTGCATGAAGACCGCGGGTGCATTGGTCAATCCGAAGGACATGACCTAGAACTCAAAATGACCGTAGCGCGTCCTGAAAGCCGTCTTCGGAATGTCCTCCTCTCGGACCCGAATCAGATGATAACCGGAATGCAAGTCAATCTTCGAAAAGAACTGTGCACCCTGCAGCTGATCAAACAAATCATCAATCCTCGAGAGTGGGTACTTATTCTTGATCGTGACCTTGTTGAGCTCGCTGTAATCTATGCAGAGCCTCAACGATCCATTTTTCTTCTTCACGAAGAGTACCGGCGCTCCCCATGGTAAACTGCTCGGACGGATAAAGTCTAACTCACGCAACTCATCCAACTGCTTCTGCAGTTCCCGCAACTCCAATGGTGTCATACGATACGAGGCCTTCGAAATAGGCGCGGTACCGGGCATGAGATCAATCTGAAACTCGATGAGTCAGCAAGGTGGTAATCCCGGAATCTCCTGAAACACATCAGGAAAATCGCAAACAATCGGCATATGATCAATACAAGCGACAACAGACTCCTCAACGGCACAAGACATCAAGCAAGACAACGGCTCTCCTCGGGGCTCTGCAACGAACTGGAACTACGGCACGCCGGGTATACAGAACGTGACCGTCCTCGCGGAGCAGTCCAATATGGCATAGTACTCGGCAAGCCAATCCATTCTCAGGATGACATCGAACTCGGACATCGGTAATGCAAATAGATCGGCAGGTAAAAAGGTACCCCCGACTAGAACGGGGCAAGACGAGCAAAATTGACCCAACACTGCAGTCTTCCCCAAGGGAGTCGATACTGACAGACTCTCATGAGTAGACTCTAAGGTAGGCCAGTCGATCGGTAGAAACTCTCGGCCACAAAAGAATGCGATGTACCAGAATCAAACAACACACGTGCAACGCATGCAGAGACTAAAAGCATACCCTAGACAACCCCTCCAGATGACTGCGGATCTTGCTGAGCCACGTAGAACCTAGCCTGAGCTGGATGGGGAGGTGCCTGTCCCCTCTAAACGTGCTGCTGCTGATGGGGTCGCTGAGGCGGTCGAAACTGTTTCCTCTGCTGCTGTGGTCTCGGAGGCTAGTGCTGATGCTGCTGCTGAGGTGGCCTCCGTGGTGGGTGCTGCTGTTGCTACTACTGTGGAGGTCTCTACTATTGTCGTGGAGGCTGCTGTGGACCTCTCGGCTGCTGCTGCTGCTATGGGGGTCTCTGCTGCTGCTGCTGAGGGCGGGGACACTCCCACATACGATGCCCCGTCGCACCACACCCAAAACAGGTGCCGGTGAACTGCCTCAGAGGTGGTGCTAGAGGTGCTGCTGGCGCTCGGAAGGCTGGGCGACCTGTGCGCCTCTGCTGCTGCGGTCGATGCTGCTGCGAGTCACCGGAAGGAGCGGGCCTCTTCCGGTCTCTCCTCTGACCGCGATCGGACTGAGAACCGGCCCACTCAGCCTCATAAATCTGGGCCTTCCGTACCACTCCCTCGAAAGTCGGAAGCTCATGCCCAATGGCAAGGCCTCAGAGACCGTAACGCAAACCGTCCTCGAATCGGCGGGCTTTTCGCCCCTCATTATCTACTAAGTACGGCGCAAACTGGACAGCGCTACAAAACGGGCCGCCTACTGAGCCACTGTCATATCACCTTGCACTAGGGCCTTGAACTCCAACGCTCGCTGTCGTCGGATGTGATCAGGAAAATACTGTCATAAATATGATTACTTGGCTTACCCTTCCTCTGTCGAATCATGTCATTCGCTGTCAAGTGAATCCTTATAGACCCAAGAGGACTCTTATTATATTGCTTTGACTAATGACTAGAGCCTTCACCCCCAATGAATTCGAGAACCACTTTACTCATCATCATCATCATCATTTGATGATGGCCAAACAATTTCATATCCCCATTCTTCTAAGTCCTTAGCCGAATTCAGTTCATGTCATGGGCATCATCTTCCCGAGATGAATGATGAGTACGCTGTATTGGCAAATGAACCATGAGCACATTCATTGTCAATAATGAAGGCCAGGTCATCATATTTTTTAATGTACTTCCTGTGAAATCTTTCAACGCATGGGTGGGACCGTAAAGACGAAGAAAACGTGAACCTTTTCAATATGACTAATTTCAAACCAAATTAACATAGCAAAATACTTATAAGTCTGGTAATAAAAAATTTTCAGATTTTCTTACCGCAATGTAACCATCTCAAACTTCATCCAGAGTAATGATCATTTTCTCATAAGGGTCTCATCCCAAACCACTTGCATTCAACATCTCTTTAATTGTCCAGTTCAAACTCTTTAAAGTGCACAAATAGTTGGAAATGTTACGATTTTTCAATAGTATTTCACATCTATCGTAAATCTCCATGACCATCACCTTGTAAGCTTCTAGTTTAAAACCAGTATCACTCTTGTGACCAAGGATTGAACCAAGCCGTTTGAGGGTAAACCACTCTTCAAGGGGCATATACATGAATGGAAGATGGGAGGTGGGGACATCCTACATTTCCTCTCTCTCTCTCTCTCTCTCTCTCTCTCTCTCTCTCTCTCTCTCTCTCTCCCTCTTAAGTGTGGACATCCAATACGTGCAAGAATCTCATCTTCCACCATCTCGTTCCTAAATATGATTTATATACAGGTTAGTATTTCAAGAAGAGCACCATAATATGGTGCATCGCCACCATGCAGGTTTTTGTGTATCCTACTCTAAAATAAATATGTCTACTTTCTTAATCCATACGCCATAATCGTATAAAATTCTCTACTATCCATTATCACCGTCCTTAAGCAATCCCATACCATCTAAAGATTGGATCAATGAATCTCAGTTACTATATGTTCATTAGGTGAGATTTAAAATAAATCAACAATTAAAACTCAAAATTAACGGTTGAAAACCTCTGTTAACTAATAAAAACCCATGAAAGTGATCGCTAGCCTTTTAAAACACTTGATGAATGATATAAACCTCGAAATTAGCCTATATACTAGTGTCTCGAGCAGAACAAGTGGATCCCATGTCGAATCATGTGGACTTTGACGATCATGATGAAATTGTCCAGCCACGTACACTTAAGTAGCCACGCGGTAGCCTTGTAAAGTTAGTCAAAGCAATATCAATCAAGACATCTCAATCCATAGCCTCGAGCTAAGGGATTTGATAGAGTTAGTGCAACTACATGTATCTTATAGTCTCGATATGAAGAGCCTTCTAAATTAGTTACTAACACATGATCTTGCAAATGTAAGTTATTAAATACTTAATCCAGGAAACCATCCATGACACACCCACACACTTATGTGAGTAGTTTGAAGGCACATTGACTGGAGTTTATCCAATTTGACATTAAGTTAGTTCTCCCATGCAAGATAAACAGTTTAAATGTCACAGGTATGTCCAAGGACTTGTATGGTCATAACAAGGGTACTAAAATCCATGGATCACAACTCTCCATGGCACTGGTTGTTTTGTTCAATCTTAAGGTGTCTTAGGACCGTAGCTCATAAGAATAAAATGTTCTACACATATTAACTACGTCAATGAATAAAAAACAAATCAAGGCATAAAATAGCTTAAGGAGTAACTAAACGTTGATTTTCTAATATATCCCTCAACAAGAAGCACACTAGGGAAGTGACTAGATCAAGATTGAGCCATGGAGATGGGATAGAGGAAATTTGTAATTGATTATATAATGGTAATAAGGCACGAGTGACTTATTTAAGGCACTTGATCAAGCTGATGGTTGGATTTTATTGAGAATTATTTTAGAAAAATATTATTGTATCAATATTTTCAACGGACTTTAATCAATCAAGTTCGAGAATATAAAATTAGTTCAATTTCAAAGATAGATAAGTGTGTTTCACGACCACAATATTAGGATTTATGTATGTGCATATATGGAACCAAACATGTTGTATTGAGTATGATCACATCAATGATCGACAACAAGTGGTTGGAGATTAAGAAGGATTGTTTTGGGTCCACTCGTAGATTTAGTATATGAGGATTATAATTTCAAAGGTCTCACACTAAATCTATCTAATTAGAGAGTGTATATTGGGTTACCTAATTAAGAGGTAGTTGGTAATTTTATATACCTCATTATAACTATAATTTACAAGATATTGGATATCTAATTAGGATTTTTTTGTAATAGACATCCATAAATATAATTGTAGGACTTTGGTTTAAAACACTTCTATCTCTTTTCCAACCTTAGTATTAGAGATTTCTCTTCCATTTTAGGAACCTTGGTCCATTGAATCTAGTAATCTCATGATGTATGGAGGATTGTATTCACTTGTAATCGAGAGTTTACATTTCTTACAACTTTTCTTTGTCTTTGTGTGTATTTTCGTGCAGTAGAAAGACAACTATAAATATACATGTATTTAAGATAATTTCATTCGAATAAATTTAAGCTTAGCACATTTTCAACGTTTTTTTTTAATTATTTATTTAAAATAACCAACTCCAACTAATTAGTTGGTAATGTTTATACGATGAGGGTATGGAGTAGGATTGGGCTCATCTTAGCCAAGTTCATAATCCTTGAATGTGGAGTGTGCATGTATTTCCATCCCTATTGACTATCTATTTATTAGTGATTGATTATAAGGTGGGAGTGTTGAGATGTGGAGCCACATCTGGGGGCCGCTCGACCAGTCGAGGACGGGCTTGACTCAAAGTCCAGCGAGCTTCAGGTTTTGGAAGAGGTGCTCGATTGGTCGAGACCCATGCTCGACCAGTCGAGGTTACACAGATTCGTTTCCGAATTTGATGCGAACTGCGAATTTTTTAGTCGATTTTTGCAGAGGTGCGAAAGGGAAGTTGCCTATACTATAAATAGGTGTCCCTAGGGCTTTTCTAGGATATAGGAAATAATTCTAAGGTGTGGGCAAAAGGTTTTCTATGTACTTCCAAGGGAGAGGTTAGTATATTGTCTTGTAATATTCATTTTTCTTCATAGTGGAAGTTTGCATTCGTGGTTTTTTACCCTTGTTGGGGTTTTTCCACGTATATTTTATCTTGTGGTTTGTTTGAAATGCTTTGATTCTTTTTCTAGTTTATATTTATGTCTGTTTATCGTTTGTGGGTGAGACTGGAGATTGGATATTGGTTCACTACGTTGTTGGAGTGCTGCGCAACAATTGGTATCATAGATATTGGTTTAGTTCTATTGCGAGTAATGACGGAAGAAGGGAAGACTAGAATTGAGAAGTTTGATAGTTCAAACTTTGCCTTATAGAAGATGCAGATGGATGATTATCTATATCAGAAAGACCTTTATATTTCTCTAGGAGGAAAAGAGAAGAAACCAGAGAAGATGACAAATGATGAATGATTTTTATTGGATCGGAAGGCTTTAGGAATGATCTGACTCTCTTTGTCTAAGAGCATCGCCTTTAATATATCCAAGATGAAAACTACAAAAGAATTAATGGAAGCTCTAACCACCATGTATGAAAAACCCTCGGCGTCCAACAAGATTCATCTTATGAAACAACTATTTAACATGAAGATGTCAGATGGTGAGAGCGTGGTTGAATACCTAAACGAGTTTAATACAGTCACGAGCCAGTTGGAATCCGTTGGCATTGTTTTTTAGGATAAGGTCAGGGCATTATTGATTTTGTCCAGTTTGTCAGACAGTTGGGATGATTTAGTGATTGTTGTGAGCAATTCTTCAAGGTCGACAAAGCTGAAATTTTATGATGTGGCCGGTCTAATTCTCAACGAAGAATCTAGAAGAAAGGCATCAAGAGTTTCAGGGAATTCAGGTGATGCTCTAAACGTTGAAGGAAGAGGAAGATCGCTGAACAAATGAGGCAATAAGTACGAACGTTCTAAGTCGAGGAAGAAGTCCAAGGGACCAAAAGACAAAGACGGGTATTGGCATTGCGGCAAGAAGGGGCACATGAAACATGATTGCAGAGCGCTCAAGAAATAAGAAGGAAGCTCTCAAAGTGGGAAGGATTCAATGAATCAATCTGAGGAGAGTGACACAGAGGCGTTGATCTTCTTTATTGATGCAAGGAATGAGTCTTGGGTTATAGACTCGGGTGCTTCGTTTCATGCCACTTCATGTAAGGAAGTTCTGCGTGATTATGTATCAGGTGACTTTGGGAGAGTCTACCTAGGTGATGATGAGCCGTGCAATATTGTTGGTAAGGGAGACGTTCATATAAATCATAAAGATAGAACGGCTTTAAAATTGAAGGATGTCAGACATGTACCGAGTTTGAAACAAAACTTGATCTCAGTGAGGCAGTTGGCCGATACCGGTTATGTGACGACATTCACCGATGATTCCTGAAAGATCACAAAAGGTGTCTTGGTGATATATCGAAGCAAGAAGGAATGTACTTTGTACGTGACTTTAGGATCGTATAGTTCACTCGCAGTCGCATCAACTGGAGTGAATGGGCAGTTATGGCATCAAAGGTTGGGACATATGAGTGAGAATGGGATGAAAGTGCTATTGTCAAATGGGAAGCTACTAGGGCTGAAGTCTATTGACTTCGAATTCTGCGAGGACTGCGTGTATGGCAAGCAGAAGAGAGTAAGCTTTAAGAAAACAGGACGCGCTCCAAAGACGCATTTGTTGGAGCTTGTACACACTGATGCGTGGGGACCGGCACAGGTATCATCTCTTGGTGGCTCATGTTACTTTGTTTCTTTTATTGATGATGCTAGTAGAAAATTGTGGGTTTATTTCTTAAAGCATAAATCTAATGTATTCGATGTATTTAAGAAGTGGAAAGTTATGGTAGAAAATGAGACAAGTAAAATAGTAAAATGTCTCAGATCTGATAATGAGGGAGAGTACTGTGATAAGAGGTTTAAGGAGTATTGTGCAACAAATGGAATCAAACATCAGAAAATGGTTCCAGGGACATCGCAACAGAATGTTATGGCTGAGCACATTAACATGACCATCCTCGAGCATGCCAGGAGCATGGGATTACATGCAGGGTTACCCAAGACCTTTTGGGTAGATGCTGTGAATACTGTCGCATATCTCATCACTAAAAGTCTCTCAGCACCATTGAATAGTGGGCTACCAGAAGAAACGTGGACTAGGAAAGAAGTGAGCCTTGCACATCTTAGAGTATTTGGTTGCACTTCATATGTTCACATTGATGTAGAGCACAGAAACAAGCTGGATGCGAAGTCCAAGAGGTGCACGTTTATAGGCTACGGGCAACATAATTTTAGCTACAGATTTTAGGATGCAGAAAACAGGAAAATCATCAGAAGTAAGGACGTAGTCTTCAATGAAAAAGTGTTGCATAAAGACAGTGTGCAGGAAAATAAGGCCGAGGAGAAAGAATTCATAGGGTTGGAAGAGTTACCGGACACGGGTGTTACAGCGCCACAGGATGATCATGCACAGGAGCATTATGAGGCAGAGACACAGACACCGGTTGTGAGGAGGTCTACTCGGAAGAGGATACCCATGGTCCGATACTCACCCACCTTACATTATCTACTGCTGACAGATAATGGTGAACCATAGTGTTTTGAAGAGGCATTACAGTCCGATACACGGGTTAAGTGGGAGTAGGCCATAGATGATGAGATGGACTCTCTTGAGTCAAATCGTACATGAGAGCTAGTCACTCTACCCAAAGGTAAGAAAGCTCTTCATAACAAGTGAGTTTACAGACTAAAGGAGGAGCATGATGGTTCGAAACGGTATAAGGCTAGATTGGTTGTGAAAGGTTTTCAACAAAAGGCAAGTATTAATTTCACTGAAATATTTTCACCTGTGGTGAAAATGTCTACGATTCGCATGGTCTTGAGTATAGTGGCTACAGAGGACTTACATCTAGAGCAACCAAATGTTAAGACAACCTTTCTTCATGGGGACCTTGAAGAAGAGATATATATGCATTAGCTGACAGGATACATGACACCAGGAAATGAGAACAAGGTGTGTAGACTAAAGAAGAGTCTATATGGCTTGAAGCAAGCCCCGAGGCAGTGGTACAAGAAGTTCGACAATTTCATGTCGGGAAATGATTTCAGGAGATGTCATGTAGACTATTGTTGCTATCTGAAGAAGTTTGATACACCGTACATCATCTTTCTTCTGTACATTGATGATATGCTTTTAGCCAGTTCAAGCATGAAGGACATCTCAGATCTCAAAAGACAACTGTCTATAGAATTTGCCATGAAGGATTTAGGAGCTGCAAAATAAATCCTAGGCATGAGGATAAAACGTGACAGGAAAAACAAGAAATTGGTTTTGTCACAGGTAGAGTACATAGCCAATGTACTTGATCTATTCAATATGGGAGGTACTAAGCCGGTTAGCACTCCATTAGCCAACCACTTCAAGCTTTCTAAGGAGCAAGGTGCAAAGACGCAGGAAAAATGAGATTACATGGCTAAAGTCCCATACGCATCAAGTTTCATGTATGCTATGGTGAGCATGAGGCCAGACATTGCTCAAGCAGTGAGAGTTGTTAGTAGGTTCATGAACAACCCCAGGAAGGAACATTGAGAAGCCATGAAGTGGATCCTCAGATACCTGGTAGGTACTGTGGATATAGGGTTGTGTTATGTTGGATCGGAAATCAAGTTACAAGGCTATGTGGATTCAGATTTGACAGGAGATATCGACAGCAGAAGAAGCACTACAGATTATGTCTTTACTTTGGGTAGTCTTTGCGATCACTGGGTCTCTCGATTCTACGAGAAGATAGTATCTATTAGTACGATGGAAGCAGAATATGTTGCAGCTACAGAAGCGTGCAAGGAGATGGTATGGATGCAAAGTTTCATGGAAGAGTTGGGTAAAAAGTAAGTAGATTGCAAGCTGTACAGTGACAGTCAGAGAGCAATACACTTGGCTAAGAATTCAGTTTTTCATTCAAGAATCAAGCATATTGACATTAGATATCACTTCATACGTTCGTTACTGAAAGATGGATCGATTACTCTGGATAAGATTCATACAAGCAAGAATCCTGCGGATATACTGACCAAGGCGGTCACATGGGAGAAGCTGAAGCTCTGTTCAGCTTTGATTGGTCTTCGGGCTTGAAGACAGGGAAGTGGTGCACTTCAGATATAGAAGACGAAAGTTTATGGTAATGTGTCTCTAAGTAGGAGATTGTTGAGATGTGGAGTCACATCTGGGGGCCTCTTGACCAGTCGAGTGCCCTACTCAACCGATCGAGTGGCCCACTCGACCAGTCGAAGACTGGCTTGACTCAAAGTCCAGCGAACATCAGGCTTTGGGTTCCGAGGTGCTAGACCGGTCGAGGCCCATGCTCGACCAGTCGAGGGTCCGCTCGACCGGTCAAGCAGCCTGCTCGACTAGTCGAGGTTACGCAGATTTGTTACTGGATTTGATGCGGACAACTGATTTTTGAGTCGGTTGTCGCAGAGGTGTGAAAGAGAAGTTGCTTAAACTAAAAAATATGTGTCCCTAAGGCTTTTCTAGGGTATGAGAAATAATTCTAAGGTGTGGGCAAAAAGTTTTCTATGTACTTTTAAGGGAGAAGTTAGTATATTGCCTTGTAATCTTTGTTTTTCTTCATGGTAGAAGTTTGCATCCGTGGTTTTTTACCCTTGTTGGGGTTTTTTTACGTATATCTTGTCTTGTGGTTTGTTTGGAATGCTTTCATTCTTTTTTTAGTTTATATTTCTTTCTATTTATCGTTTGTGGGTGAGACAGGAGATCGAATCTTGGTTCACTGCGTTGTTGGCGTGCTGCACAACAGGGAGTGACTCGAACATGGTGATTTTTTGAGAAGATAGTCCCATATTGGGACTTAAATATCCAATGGTCCAAATCATGCTAATGTGATGAGACCTAACTTCCAGGGGTTTCCACCAAAGCACCTGTAATAAGTTTTTCTATCATCCCAAAATAAGTGTTTTTAGTTGTGATTAGCCCCACCCAAGCAATATTAGCACGATCCGTTCAATTTATTTGGCGGGCCTCACCATGATTGGTCGGCTAGATGAAAGGTTATTATAATTAGATGATCTCAACAAACATATTGGTAGTAGGTAATTGTAAAAAAGCAAACAAAAAAAAGTAAAAGAAAAAGAAAAAAATAGCAGCAATCACTCCAACCACCGTTTAAAGGCTTCCCACTGGACAGTTAGGATCATCATGTGGAAAGCATTTCGTCCTGTTTCGAGCCCCTCGCGGGCCATGTGACGAATGGTTTGGATCATGAAGAAATTAAGCAGTGGAGGCCAATTCACAATGCTTGTAGTTATGCATTTAAGGGGGTATTTGATTTTATATTTACTATTATAAATGTTGGTAAATAAATAATCATTTATTATATGAAATAGCCGGTCACCTTGCGAGTTGACATTTGATAAGCTTGCCACTAATATTGAGGAGAAAATTTTAAAACTTATGGGCTAAGTATGATGTATGATATAAACCATGCCGTCCATCTGTTTTAACAACTCATTTTAGGGCATGAGCCCACCATTGAGGTAGCTCCAAAGCGCAAGTGAACCATACCACAAGAAATGGGGGAGTTAATTGTCCACCATTAAAAACTTCTCGCGGGGCACAAAAGTTTTGGATCAAGTTGATATTTGTGTTTTCCCTTCATCCATGTTTGTGTGACCATATGAATAGGTCGGATCATAGCATCACTATTAGACCATGGATGGTTTCATCTTTCAATAGTAGAAGTCATGATCTCCTGTTTGTAATGGTGTGGTCCACTTAAGCTTATAATCTGCATTATTTATAGGCCCATACTATAAAATGGGCTAGTAAAATTGTAACGACCCGTAAATTTCCGTACTTTGGCTCGAGTACCACCTCGACCAGAAATCAATTAGGATTAAATCCTTTAGAAATTTAACAAAGTTAACTAAGTGTTAAACTCGATTAGCCATGAAATCCGTTGGGATCGCTTTAAATACGATCTGCAAGACCCAAAACTTGTAGAATCATTGACGCTAGGTTACCCTAAAGATTAGGATCAAACTCATTACCCGGCTATTCTCGGGAATGACTTGAAACTTCGTATTAGGTCTAGACCGCACATCGGAAATCCGATTAACGCAAAGCTAAGGACTTAGGACCGCCTCGCTGGGCTCGATAACCATCTCGGAAATCAGGTCCAGTCGATGTCCCACGGCTATTCGCTTGAGTCCGGAGTGAGGGAGTGTGAAAATCACTCTTTCCTTTACAAAATAAATATCTGGAATAGTGATCTGGCACCATTCGGTTGCGGATCAGTATTAAGCAACCAGACCGTCAGAATCAGACCAAATTACACCCTCGGATCAGGAAAAATTTCAGGAACATTTACATGTACTTGGAATTTCGGATCGTGGCCCACTGACCGTTGAACTGAAGTTGGTCCGCCACGTGTGATCTGGGAATCCGATCAAGTTAAAAACATAATCCCATGTGGATCCATGAGTGGTGAGCTTAAGTCTGACGTTTGGCTCAAGGGGGGCCACCAGAAACACTCTTTTGAGCTGGAACATCGCCGAAATGCTTATAATAGCAGTAACCTTGAACCTGAGTCTATTTTGGGGAGGTTTTAGGCTATAAAAGGGCCTTAGAACAGCCCCTCTCACAGCCATACGAATTTGGGATAAAACCCTAGTGAGAGAGAGAGAAAAGAGAGAGAAGACTTGGGATTTGTGGGAGCACCTTCCTCCTACTGCTTTCAATCATCGCACGGCCTGCACCGCCTCTTTCCAGGCACTTTCCCGGCGATATCAACTCCGTTTTAAGGTGAGAAACCCTAACCCTAGGTCTGATTTGAAGTGTATAGGCTTTAGGTTGTGAAATAGCTAACCGATTTCACTCCTTAGGCAAGAAAACTCCCGAATACGGAAGCTCATCCAACCTTGCTGATTCGTTGAGATTCCAAGGTGAAAGGTGAGGACTTTAGGTGTATAAGTTGCGGTTTTCAACGCTTTCAATGTCAGTTAATGGTAGATTCATGATCTGCATGCAATTGCACATGTACAAAGTGCTTTTCGTTTTCTGTTTCGATTAGAATTGTAGAATTTGGAATTTCACATACTCTAGGTATTCGTATGAAATACCGTATACGTATTTTTTATGGAAATGTGTTTGACATGTTTATTTGTCGTATGGGTATATGATGTATGGATAAAATACTCATTTGGCGAAAGGGTTCGCCTAAATACATGTTTATTAATATACATCATGTATGTAGAAATACGGTATTGTAAGAAGACCGTATACATGTATATTTTAGCGATGTGTTTGTCATGATTAATTGTTGTATAAATATATTATGTACATATAAATTAATTGCTTGGCGAAAGGAATCGCCGTATTATAAGTTCCCTTGTAAATACTACGTATGTTGAAATTGTGTATACTAGAACTACCGTATATGTGTGAATTTTGGAAATGCAATTGTCATGAGTATTTGCTGTATGATTATGATATACATGGATAAAATACCCGCTTGGCGAAAGGATAGCCCTAATACGTATTTTACTAACATACGTCATGTATGTTGGAATAGTGTACTCCAAGTGTTTGTGTAAATGCTTGTAAGAGTAAATGCTTTGATGTTAGCACCGTAGGTTGGTGCTGAGATGGAATTCGCGACTACCTTAGAGACATGTAGGATTCCCTCCATGTGGTTGTTTACTTCGACCACTCACATACGATGTATATGTGTTTGTATCCCTATCTGTATAGTGCTCTATTACATGCTTTACAACATGCTTTATAACATGCTCTGTGACATGCCTCCTAGCATGTTTGTATTACTTTGTTTATCATGCTTAACTCCACATGCTATTGATGAGAACTGTTTGAGTTTGGGACTATGTTTATAGTCCAAACATTCGGTACCAGACTTGAGATTGTGGCTGAGATTCATTGTCGCCACAAGGGATGTATCTGATGAACCCGAGTCGTACTTTGGTTGGCGATAGTGGTTGGCCACACGGAGTGCTTTTGCGCTTCATATCGCCCAACTCGTTGTGCGCTCGAGCTAGTCAGGCTCGTCAATTAACCCAATATGTCGAATGTGTGTTCACCATGTTTGGTCATTACTGTTTGAACCTAGGGTACCAAACTTACCAGTGGCAATCCCGTTAACCATGGTACCTCGATCCGCTAAGACTTATGAGCCGGACATGGTGGTATGGGACACCGTGGCCGAGTTGTCGGCCTATGCTGGGGCCATGTGCCTCCCCGTAGTGACCATTGAGCAACCCAAACTCGTGAACTGAATACGGTGGTATGGGACACTATATTCGAGCTGTCAATACTTACGGCGAGAGCCGAGTACGGTGAGACCTGTACTCGTGCTGACGGGCGACGAGTCCTCTATAGTATCTTTGAGTATACTCCAAGGTCTGTGATTGGCGACGAGTCTTTCACAGCAACTAGAGTATGAGTTGAGCCGAGTACGGTGAGACCTATATTCGAGCTGACGGCTAGTGATTGAGCCGAGTCTTGTGAGACTGTACTAGAGCCGACGGTCGCCAATTGAGCCGCATACGGTGAGATCTCGTATCCGTCTTGACGGTGACGAGCCCTTTGTGATGCCTTCGCTACGCCTCTCAAACCATAATATCGTATGAGATTAACTAGGACTGACGACCCTATAATGGATCATGTTTGGGAATGATACAAGGGAGGTACCTTAGTTTCCCAATACTGCTGTTTGAAATGGACTAATAATAACTCGGTAATCATGCTCATCATCGCACCGCATGTGCCTAGTAGATGTGGAGCACTAAGGGAGTTATGCATTCGCGAACGTAAGATGTTGTCGCATGAGGGTGGTTTGGCAAGGGTATACATCATCATGTCATTTCATACTTGCATTTAACAAGAGTAGTTAAACTTGTTGGATTGTACCGCTTTATCATTACTGCTTGATTAAGTTGATAACATGTTAACCTATGCCTTATTGTTCCACTGAGTTAGCTACTCACTCCCACGTTACGGGACGGTGTTTGCAACACCAACCGGACTGCTGCGTATAGACAGATGCGCGACGGTTCAGGAGCCGGAGCCCGATTTCGACGAGGACCAGGATGAGTTCTCATTTATGTAGTACTCTGACTGCTATGCTTAGGCTGACTGCATCGCGAGGACTTCAGGACTCATCTTTTAGATTGTATTTTGATTTTTGACTCAGAAATAGTACATGTATTTGGGTACTCAGTTAGTGTTCATACTCTGGTGTTCACAAAAAGTTTTGTTTCTTTACATACCTTAAATATACAATTTCAGTCTTCCGCTTGCCTTTATACAACTGAACTGGAGTATGAATTACTATTTTTGGTATAATCTCATTCATGTTTATTGCTCTAACTCAGACAACATTTAACCATCATTGTGTATGTTGCATAAGTGATGCGTCGGAACTCGGGAGTTGAGTTCATACTCGACCTCCGAATTTCAGGGCGTTACAAAAATTGATGGGTTGCATATCACAGTGGGACCTACAAATTTCACTGATTCATGCTCATCCAATTTTCGAAAAAGACTCTTTAAAATGGAGGCGAAAATATAAAAACTATTTACTCTTTTTCAAACAGCAACAAAATGTTACGATTCCAAATGGTGGTAAATAAAAAAACAAACACTAGAGCTGTACACGAACCGAGTTAGCTCGGTTAAGTCGCTCGACTTGACTCGAAAAAGCTTGATTCGAAACTGAGTTTGAACTGAGTCGAGCTGATTTTTGGAGGTAGAAAAAATTTCAAGCCGAGTTCGAGCTTGACCGAGCTCAAATCAACTTGGATCGAACCTCAACTCGAATCAAACTAGTTTGGTGACTTGGTTATTTTGATATTGATGTTGCTCACCAAGTGTTTGATGAAATGACTCAACGAAGTGTTGTTTCGGGTGGATACATTCTCCGTGAGATCGGCCGTTGGCGAGGAAGGTATGGATATGAAACAAATCACTACAAAAAAACCAAACATTACAAGATAAAACTAACATTGGATCTTGATTTTGATGCTGCCTACTGAGTGTTTGATAAAATACCTATAAACTGCTACTGCTATTTTGTGAACCGTGAGAAATTAAAGGTGCACTTCATGTGTTTGGGAAAATATTGCATAGGCTCAAACTTGGCTCGAACTGGCCCGAGCTGTTGATTGAATTGAGCCGAGCTGGCCAATCAGGCTCGAAGACCAAGTCGAGCCAAGTTCGAGCTAGGGTCAACTAGTGGCTGAGTTGTGCCAAGCTCAACTCATGTATAGCTCTAACAAATACAACCTAAGGAATTGTTTAGTTAATGTGATTAAATGACATTAAATAAGATTAACATTATTATTTCACAATGATTTTATGTCTAGAAATACCATATTATTTCGGCCATCCAATCCCCATATTTGGGATAAAAGTCTTGTTAAAGGAAATGCACTTCATAATGGTTGTTGGTTAATTTTACATGTATATAATTAGAATGTCACAGGCAAATGATATATGTAGATGGACAACATGAATAAAACATATGCAACAATGTAGGGACATGTGCAGTGGATAACATAATCCATCGAAATCTCACATGAGACCGAATGCAATTCCATCTCATGTCATCTCAACCCTTCTTCTCCTTCCTATACACATAATGTAATCTGACCAAATACAATTCCATCCTACCTAATCCCATCTAAGCCCACATATCAAATAGGCATTAAAATAATTTCATTGAAAAAGGTTTAAACTTGGCACAAATTTAATATTTTTGCTTGCACTTGCTCAAATGACAATATAAGAAAATTAGTTGGATTGGATTTATATAATGACAAGATGGCATAGGATTGGGTATGAAGGTGAAGGTGTCAACCCTCTTAATTATTTATTTGTTGGTGATTGATTAAACGGTGGAAGCGATCTGAGTATGGTCATTTTTGAGCATAGATGGTCTTACCGTAGGACTCAAATATTAAATGGTCCAAATGATGCGATGAGCCCCAACTAATAAGGGTTTCACCATAGTATTTGTAATAGGTTTCTCCATCGTCCCAACATAAAAGTGTTTTTAATTGTGATTAGCTCCAATTATGCAATTCCATTATGATCAACCGGCAAGATCGATGGAAGGTTACTGCGATGGGCCTATCCAACAGATGATTTGATTCCTAACTATTAAAAAAAGATGAAAATGAAAAATAAAAAAAAATGAAGAAAGAAGAGAGGTGGTGACTCATCCACAGCCAAAAGTTTTACACTGAATGGTTAGGATCATTTTGTGGAAAGCATTTCATCCCGTGCCAATCCATCATGGCCCTTATGACGAATGGTTCAGATCATCCGAAAATTAAACAGTGGGGGCTAATTCACAATGCCCTCATCCGCTGGATCACTGTCTTCCTCATGCCTCACGAGGAATGATCGTCGGTAGCATGCCTTTCCTTCCCGCCAACCTGTTAAAGGAGCAGGACATCTTAGCCGTTTGAAATGTGGGACCCACCATGAAAATCACGCGCTTGAAAGATCAACCCGAGTTTACTCATCAAGTGGGCCATACAGTCAAAATCAATGGACGGTCAACGTTCTGAGCATAGATATGGTCCGCTTGATGTATGAAGCAGGGTTATTTCGCGCCAGGTAATTTCAAAGCATGGTCCACCTTTTCCGCACGGATCGGATTTCCTGCACGTGTTACGAATTGGCGGGAGAAAAAGGTGTAGAGGATACTAGCTCAGCATGCTACGGGATGTATATGATCATTCCTCTTTATATATGACTTCAGATCCTCTCTCCCTTCTCTCTCTCTCTCTCTCTCTCTCAAAACAAGACACTGTATCCATTTCTCTCCTCTCTCTCTCATCTGAGGCCGTTTCAGTGAAATCAGATGAAGACGAAATCATCTAAAGAGAAATCATCTAAAGAGCGCAGGGCGAAGGAAAGAGAGAAGGCGAAAGAGAGAGAAATCGAGAGACAGAATAATCTCCAGCGACGAGACATTTCTACAAACACCACCACTGCAACCGAGGCAACAGCAGCAGCCCAAGCCCCAGCTCCAGCCCCCGTTCCGGGCCCAGCCCCTGAAACGACGGAGTCGAAGCCTGCTGTAGCAGCGGCTTCTATAGAGGCAGCAGACACACAAGCAGCAGCTGCAGAGGCAGTACCAGCAGAGCCCGTTGAAGGTCCAAGACGCCGATCTGGCTCCCAGAAAAGAAAAGCAGCAGCCAATAGCGGCAGCAGCGGTGTCTCTCCCTTGCCCCCACCTTCCAAGCGCCATGCGAAAGAGAAGTCCCATACTGCTTCCCTTCCTCTCCGCAACGGCCCTTTGACTCGTGCGCGACAGTCCCCCAACAAGGCAGCAGCAGCAGCTGCTGCCGAAGCAGCTGCAGCCACTGCCGATGCCACCACCGCCGATGCCGCTCCACAGAAGCCGACCGATCCGTCGCCACCAACCCCTCCTGCTCTGTTACCTGTTGGAGAACCTGCTGCCC
The DNA here is from genome assembly GCA_030180095.1 of Magnolia changhungtana. Lineage (NCBI taxonomy): Eukaryota > Viridiplantae > Streptophyta > Magnoliopsida > Magnoliales > Magnoliaceae > Magnolia > Magnolia changhungtana. The sequence goes on along the minus strand of JASAUF010000234.1, from coordinate 1,023,038 downwards.
CTTCCGTGGAGCCAGCCCCTGCCATTGAGGAGCCGCTGGCTCCAGATCCGGCTCTCCTTGCCGAATTTGAAGCCATTAGATCCCGTGACACCAATGTCCATGTGGTCCCGACACCTGCAGGCTAGCCTCCACACTCATCCACTAATCGCCCTTTCCTCTCTCATTTCATGGAAATTTATGCATTTGTTTGTATATTTTGTTATTTGAATGTAAAATTTAATTTTGCAGGTTGGTTTTCATGGACAAAAGTTCATAAGCTCGAAGAAAGAGCCCTAGCTTCATTCTTCAATGGGAAGTCCGAAGAACGGACTCCAGACATATACATGGAAATTCGCAATGTGATCATGAAGAGATTTCACTCAGACCCACAGACAAAGGTTGAATTGAAAGATCTGTCAGAGATCTCAGCTGGGAATTTGGATGCGAGACAAGAAGTCATGGAGTTCTTAGACCAGTGGGGTTTAATTAATTTCCACCCATTCCCACCAAAGGAATGTGCTGCGGATGCTGTGGACGCAGACAGTGCAGCTAAAACTGCATCTATGATAGAAAAGCTGTTCCGTTTTGAAATGGTTCCGCCCCACGATAATGTGGGTCTGGGGACGAACTCGTCTGCGCCAGCTGTGCTGCCTCGGTTGCTTCCGGAGTCTGCTATTGCTGATGAGTTGGTGCGGCCTGAGGGGCCTTCGGTCGAGTACCACTGCAATTCCTGCTCAGCCGATTGTTCCCGCAAGCGCTTCCATTGCCAGACACAGGTTGGGTTATTTTTTCCTTCTAAATCTGGACCTTCTCCATTTCTTGGTTCTGCATTTTGGACTGACATTAATAAGTTTCACTAGTATGAATTGTACCAAGGTGGAAAAATCATGGATTCGCTGCAATAACTCGTCTAATATAGTGGAGATAACCAAATTGTGGTTGTGATTACTCCCTCAGCAATCACATTTAGGCTAGCTCCAATTGCAGTCGTGTTACTTGTAAGTTGCATTTGAAAGGAATGTCACCGCTGAGGGATACTTATTATGAATACTAGAAAAAGGTCATCGGTTTTTTTTTTTCCCCCGTACACTCTGGGTTAAGCTATTCTTCACAAGATAGTTCATTCTTGCATCCCAATGCAGCCTGAAAGCTAAAGACACTGACAAACATGTGCAATTTGAAATTCATTCTTATAACATGAAATGTGCTCGAAGTCGAGTTATTGCTGTCTAGAGAGAGGAATTGATGGTTTGGATGTGTATGTATTGATTTAAGAGGCTAATATATTTGAATTTTACATTTGATTGGTCCCATTTTTCTGAGCTTGTTACAAAATTTCAAGGAAGAGGGATGTGTCCTGCAGAATCTTGTGTTTAGGATTATGGGGAGGAGGCCATAGAGGTGATATTCCTGGAGGCAAGGGGAGGGAAGGGCAAGAGGGAGTCTTACCTAGTTTGACAGTGAGAGTATTTATTGCAGTGCTGGTGGAGAGTCTTATAGACTGTAGGGTTGTTAAGGACTGTGATGCTCTGATCCTTCAAAAGATGGGTTTACCTGACCTCGCGGGTACTTGTATAGTTGGACGAAATAAGGATAAGGGACTTCTTTTTCCTACCTGGTGCTTGAACTCTGGATCTACACTGATTTTGAACATGCAGTACCACAGCCGGCCTTTAACTAGGTCTGGGCTCAATGATTCAAATTGTGTCGAAGTAGCTGTGTTGCTGTAAGGAATCAAAGTAGTTGTGGTGTTTCAATTGTCTTCGATTGTCATTGAAGGCGATTTGTGCAATGTGATCAGCTGGGCCATTTCGGGGAGATGTCTGTGGAGAGTGGAGACTTACCAATCTGGTTGGGGAAGCATTGGATTTTTTGTGCAGTGGTATAGATGCTTTATTCTCTCAAGTGAATTGTGATCCTAATTAGGAGGTGGATCATCTTGCCAATGAGGGTGCAGGGAGCTCCTCTCTTAATGTCATTGTTAGGCGACAATGTTTTTTCCTCTCTCATTAGTTGTATGCCTGGATTTTAAGTGCCTTGCTGCGGTGATTGTTGTGGCGTATGTTGTGTGTTTTTTTTTTTTTTTGAAAGGTGATAAATTTTATTAGGCCAAAGCCAAAAAAAAAAAAAGCAAAACAAGAGAGAGAACACAATAGAAGGAAAGAAGAAATAAGAAAGAAAAAAAGAAAAAGAAAATTCAGGAGTAGAACAACTCAATCCTAGCCTTAAAAGATCAAGGGCACCATTCTCTAACACTTTGGGTAATGCAGGGGCATTTTCACATCGGGCTCGAGTAAGGTGGCCTGTGGGATGCAGGGGCACACTTGGAGTGGGCAGCCCATGTGAGGCGGGTAGCTCATGTGATGCAGGCCCTACTCGTGTGAGGTGGAACCTGTGTGATGTAGGGCCCACGAGGGGGGTTCGGTCGAGGACCTAACTCATGCGATATGGGGCACGGGCTATAAGAAAAAGGGATTGATTTGCCACGCGTTATTAGTTCGAGCTTTTAGAGTAAGTGGTTAGTTGTCCTGCATCAAAGTGGTATTAGAGCAGGAGGTCTCGTGTTTGAGACTCCTCACTGGTGGTGATTAATGTAGATGCATTTTCACATCGGGCTCAAGTGGGGTGGCCTGTAGGATGTAGGAGCACACTCAGGGTGGGCGGTCCGTGTGAGGCGGGCCCCACCCGTGTGAGGTGGAACCCATGTGATGTGGGCCCCCATCATTGGGTCACTCTACAAACACTCTCTTGATGGAACTTTTCGTTATCAAAGCAATAAGAGTTCCTTTCCAACCAAGTGAACCACAAACCTGCAAGTAGGGCCAGTCTCCACCTCTTCTTCCCCAATTTACCCCCACCCCCAACATCCCATGTTCTAAGGTGGCCCTAGATTGAGAGCGGCACCACCCAAGAGACTTCAGCTTGCTGTAGGATCCCATGCCACACCACCGAAGAAAAGGGACAATGGAAGAGCAGATGGTTGCCACACCGCCGAAGAAAAGGGACAGTGCAAGAGCAGATGGTTGACAGATTCTGCATCAACTAAGTAAAGGAGACATGCATTGGGAAGGAAGAGGCCACATATTGATATGGTAGATTCTGGATCAACTAAGCAAAGGAAGTAGGCGTTGGGAAGGAAGAGGCCACACATGTTGTGTTTTGTATTATCTTCTTCTTTAATAAAATCTTCTAATTTAACAATCATAAAACACACACACACACACACAAAAGGAGAATCTTCTCGCTGATTGTCAATTGGATTGTGGTGCTTTCCCAATTCCATGGTATATGAGAGGGGAGCTTTTAACAATTGGATAGGAGATTAGGAGTGGCAGAGAATAAGTTTCTATATATATATTTTTTTTCCGAAGAAAGGTTCACTTGAAGATGCCCCTCAAGTCTTTTTCCTTTTTCTTCTGTTGTATCTGCTTTCGTACCTTTTCCTTTAGTTAAAAGTCGGTTTTTTCATTCAATAAAAAAAATGCTAGCATTAAGAAACCTAGATAGTTAACTTCTAACTCAAGTTTTTATAAGCAGTTTTTTCTGATGTAGATAAATTTTGGTGGACCTTTCGTATCATTTGGTCAGTTCTCTATAGAAATAGCACTAGAGTCTGGACCCTTGTTTTTTTTTTTTTTTGGGAAAGATAACACAAAAAATTAGTAAGAGCAAAATAGAACTACAAACTTAGAGCCTACAGAAAGAGGGATGGTAAGGGATGCTTTTTTTCTTTTTTCTTTTTCTTTTTTGAGAGATAATCATAAGGGATCATTCTTCCCTGACATTCTAGTATCATCATCCTTCAACCTCATAAGGTCATCTCAATTACAACTAGAAAATGCTTTTAACCACAACTCCCAAGAAATCACCCTTCCCCTCAGCCCTTTGGGAAACGACCTCTATTGGCTTGGACTTGTTGAAGGTCTTGTCGTTGTGTTCTTTTCAAAGTGAGTAAATGACTCCAAGGACAGATTCGTAGATTCTGTCTTCTTTTGCCATGAACACCCCAATTCCATGCTTGGAAGAGATTGGCAATCAAGTTGGAAATGCCCAAGCCATCTCAAAGAGGTTCATGAATCTCTTCAAAATAATTGCTAGTACCGGCTTGCGGTAAATAAACAACTGATCCACCGATTCTGCATCCTTCAGGCACATGATACATCCGTTTGTAATAGGCATGACGCATCCTTCATGGTGGCGGACTGCTTGCACGCCCTTCCTGTTAAATCTTTTTCTTCCCTCGTGACAAGATTTAGGCAACATAATGAGGCGGCAAGTACGAGACTTGTTTGACATCTTAATGTCCCTCGAAAAATAGCAGCTTTCAGGTGGTTGTGAGAAAGCAAGTTTTGACCAAGGACAACCTTTGGAAAAGAGGTATGGTGCTCCCAAATATCTGTATTATGTGCATGCAGGATGAGGAGACTGTGGACCATCTCTTCTTGCATTGTTCTTCCTTGGGTTGATATGTTGGGTCATTTCCCATTGATTTGGGTTGCCTCGGATTTGGTGGATCGTCTTTTAGCCTCTTGGATCAGGGCTTGCCTAGGAAAAGAGAGAAAAGGGCTTGGGAGAATGGCTCTTCTTGCCTTATGGTGGGTGGTTTGGGAAGAAAGGAACGCCAGTTACTCTAACAATACGATCAAGCCTATAGAAAGCATATCCCTAAGGGCTTCTTGTGTTCCTAAGTCGAAGGATTGTAGCCTGTATTTCCATGGGTAGTTTAGTCAAGGTATTTTGTATCGATAACAGTGGCCGTAATAGTCACCACCATTACTGTTACGGGTATTGGCCGATACGGGGGCGTAATGACCGTTACGACCCCCATAACGGTTGGAAAATTTCTTTTACCCAAAAAATTCTGAAAAATATCTAGAAGATCCAGAATAATATAAATATTCTAAATATGTATTCATTTTTTGGTTTTGACTATGTTTATGGTAGTGTAATGGTCCAATCTTTGGTGAGAGTGTTGTATCAGGCTATCTAGTGAAATTGTGAACATGCTTATATGTATCTAATGTATACACATCACAATCAAGCATTAGAACTAGATATTAGAAAAAAATGCATAAATACTACTTTTTTTTTTTTTTTTTTTTAAAAGGATCTTGGTGTTCCTATTCACTCAAATCATTTCAATTTGCGATTTTAATGTTAAAAACTATAGTAAGAGTGGTTGAAATCTGTTGTAAAATGAGAGTTTTTGGAATGAGAGAAGTGATAAAATTGGATTTAAATAGAAAAAAATGAGGAGAAAAAAGCCAAATTTTGACCGTTACGGTGGTAACGGTCGTTTTGCCCCGTAACGGCCTTTATGGCCACCGTAACGGTTGATACGGATGGTCCCAAAAAAACAACTGCCCTGTTTCATCACTGTATCGTGTAACGGTCATGGTCATTACCTATACGTATCGGCCTTTACGGGCGTATCATAATGGAAACGGAATACCTTGAGTTTAGGGCCGCCTTCTTGGCGTCTCCCTCTGTATTTATTTCTTTTCCTCTTTCGTTTCTTTTAATAAAAATTTGTCATTTTTGAAAAAATAAAAATAAAAATTACATAGGTGGTCTATGGTAATAACCGTATCTTTACCAACTAGCCACCTAAAACTACCCTCAGCATGCCTGAATAGTGCCATATGAGGCCCACCCAGCACCCATCATTGATCCAAAGGAAGTGGTAGGATGAGTTGATTGTAAAACATCCTGAGGGACAAAGGTCCCAGATACCAGTGTCACATATCCTTTTCAAGCGAGGAAGGGGATGCACTTCGGTTGTGGTCCTGCTGAGTAGTGAAGTTGACAATATGACTCAAGTAGCTCTGCATCATTAAGTCACATTTTACAGAAAGCAATTGGTTACGAATGAACATACGCACACAATTGCTTAATGTCTTTGGTGTTAGACAGTGGCAGAGCACCTGCTGAAGTGTTTTGCTTTCTCATGATTGCATCATATGCTTTTATTTATTTTTTATTCTTTTTTCCTTCTTATGTGAAACCTGAAGGTATTGATTTTTATGCAACCATCCTTTGTTGTTAATAGTATGTTCTTCTTCTGTTAAAATATCCCCAAAAGGACAGCCCAATCTTCAGTCTATGCTGATTACATTTTCCTTTTAACAGGCAGATTTTGATTTATGTTCAGAATGCTACAATGCTGGGAAATTTGATTCTGGGATGGCACCAGCTGATTTCATTCTAATGGAATCTGCTGAGGTTCCAGGTGCAAGTGGCGGGAATTGGACTGATCAGGAGACGCTGCTCCTACTTGAAGCCTTGGAGCTTTATGGGGAGAACTGGAATGAAATTGCTGAGCATGTTGCCACAAAAACAAAGGCGCAGTGTATCTTGCACTTTGTTCAAATGCCAATTGAGGATTCATTTCTGGATGGCAAGGAAGATGATAATGGTGGTGTCCAGGGATACTCTGACCCAAGTTTGACCAATAGAAATTCATCTACTCTGGATGTTGTTGAAACAAAGGACAAGAAAACTGAAGGAAGTGAAGAGCAGCCCATGCCTTCACCTGTAGAGAAAGGTTCATCTGATTTATCTGTTACCGAAACAACAGAGGGTAAAATTGCAGCTAAGGAAGACCAGCCTGTGCCTAAACAAGAGGGCATGCCTAAGCCAGGAGATTCAGAGGCAGCAGTACAGGCTGGTCAGGAAATGAGTGCCAGCTTTGCAGTCCGTGCTCTGAAGGATGCATTTCAGGCCATTGGTTCTCTGCCTGACCCTGGGGGGTTCCTTTCATTTGCGAATGCGGGGAACCCTGTCATGGCACTTGTAAGTTGGGTAAATCCTTCCACTTGGATAGATTTCCATTGATGTTCTAGCATGCTTACACGTGTTATATGGCCCATGTTTTTTTTCCACAGGTGGCATTCTTAGCAGGCCTTGAAGAGCCTGGCATGGCTGCTGCTTCAGCCCGGAGTTCACTTAAAGCTATGGCTGAGGAATCTCCTGGAATTCAGTTGGCTGCAAGGCATTGCTTTCTTCTTGAAGATCCACCAAGTCACTGGAAGGATCCCCCTGCCTGCGAGAGGTTTTTGACCCAGTTAATATCTTCATTGTTTAATTTACCTGACAGTTTGGAGCACTAGCCTGATACATGATATTTGAATTGCAGTTCCGTGGTCAAGGTGGTTGATGGGGAACCCCAGGAAAAGGACAAGCAGGTGTCGGTTCCAGAGGGTGGTGATTTGTCGAAGAATTGCATGGACAAGAATAATGAGAATACAGTTGCTACAGGAAAGAAGTCGATGGTTCCTTTTCAAGATTGTGCAGGAAAATCGCATATTGCTGGAGTGGATGATTTAGCCTCAGCAGAAAAGGTCATACCACGTACTTCGAAGGTATCAGGCAAGTCAGCTTCCCCTGGGGTAGATACACCAAGTACTGCAAAGAAATCTAATGATGTAGCTTCGGTGGGGGAGACACCACCAAACACTGGGAAGGAATCTGGTGATTTTGCTTTGCGGGCAGAGGACAGGCAAAGTACAGAGTTGACAAAGGATGTGGATGCATCAGATACAGTTTCTTCAGAAGTGAAAGGGCCTCAGCAAGCAGTTGATTCTAATCCAACAGCTGCAACTGGAGAGAATAGAGGTATGCTACTCTCTGCCCTCTCCTTCAAGCATGATGAATCACATTAGACTACTATTCATAAAAGAAAAAAAAAATGAATTACATTCGACTCCATTTAGACAATATGTTTGAAAAAATGCCCTTCACATAATCAAGATTTGGATGGACTCGGCTCCCACCACAGCACCATTTTTATTTTTATTTTGCAGAGAAAGGCCTGCCAAATCAAGAAAAGGGAATGGTCATGTTTTGAGGTATTTCCCCTCTCTGCAAAAAGACAAGCTGAAGGTGTTGGCCCAAGTGTGGGGCCTGCCACAATCAAAGATTATGTTAAAAGCTTAAAGTAGATATTTGTAGAGATTTCTGTCCAAACATATCTGATGCAGGACAATTAACCACTTACTCTAAAAGCTCGAACTATTATAGCATGACGAATTAATCCCGTTATCTCATAGCCCAGGCCCCACATCTCATGGGTTAGGACCTCAGCCGAACCTCCCTCGTGGTCTCGTGGGCACCAAATCACACGGGCCGCCCACCCCGAGTGTGTGCCAGCATCCCACGGGCTACCTCACTCGAGCCCGGTGTGAAATGCGCATTAATCACCCCTGGTGAGGAGTCTCGAACACGAGACCTCCCCCGTGGGCCCTGTCTACCCCGAGTATGCCCTTGCATTAATATCCTTGTAAGAACTCCTGTTTTCAGGGATTGAATGCATTAGCTTAGTGTTATGGACACCACTTTGTAAGCATAATGGCATAGTATACATGCGCACACATTCACATGGGATGCACTTTTCGGAAGTCATGTTTATCTGATGTTTTTATGTATTTGACTTAGGTTGAGGGGAAAAGTTTATGATAGCTTACTAAATGCGGACATGACATGCTATATTGAGCCATTATATGCATTTGCCTTGAGTTGCAGTTCACGGACATGCTATATTGAGCCATTATATGCATTTGCCTTAAGTTGCAGTTCATGCTGATTTTCCCCCTCTTCTATAGCTGATTATTAATCATCGTATTATTTCTTATAGCTTTAATTGAGATCCCCAAACATTCTTAGGCGCTCCAATGAGTGTCCGATCACAACTTTTCAGAGGTTCAGCACTGGGAATATTGGATACTGATCTCATATTTACTTAGGAATTGTGCTTCAGTGCATCCTTCTTTTGTGTATTGGAGACCAGTCATGATGAATTCATAGGGCTAGAACACTTGGGGTCTTACTGTGTGTGTTTTTCCAGGGGCTGGGCACTGTGCACATGGATCGATATAGTAGGCACACTGGCAAGAAATCCACATTGCTTTTTAGATTAGAGCTGCGTTTTGATGCACTAGTAAATTCATATTCAGTTAATCAAGTGGAAACAGCAAAAATCAATAATGCTTTTTAGCATTTATAATGAGAAGTAGCCCTTAAATTGTAGTTACGTAATCAAGTCCAGTTTGAATGCGCCGTAATCAAGATTTGAATGCTAAGCAGATGATAATTTGGCTGTTGTCACTTTTTTAGACTAATAATTGCAATTCAATCTGATAGTGCATCAAAATGCTCCTTTTTTCAATAGCAGAAAATGCACCCTAGTTGACTTGTAAAATTAGACAATAATGTGCACACGACACATTCTTTTTGGACCCTTATCTAGTCACCTGCTTGTTTTTTAAGTTTCTCGTTTGTCAAAAGGGTGACATAAAGCAAAGAGATCTAAAGCACTAGCTGTGGAAATTTGGAGGTCACCAGTTTTGAAGCCCAAGAAACCACCACAGATCCAAGCAACAGTAAGACAAAATTGATGATGGAAACAAAGATGCCTCTCTTCCCTTCTTTTTACTACTACCGTAGGAAAAAATAGATGATGAAAACCATAGGATAGTTCCCCCCATCCCAACACTTAACGGAAAAGAACATAATTCTTTATTCAATTCAAAATTACATGAGAAGAGGGTGCCTATGTTTTTGTTCGTAGAGCCAAATATATAATGCTGAATACAGAGTTTCCTTTTTGGATTTAACAACTATTCCTAGCTATTAGAAAACCTGGACTTCTGAGGAAAACAGAGAATAAAAGGCTACTAACTTCATTGCACTTTTGGGATTAACAACCACATGGAAATATCGCTGCGTGCACACCTGTGTTGTTGGGTATACATGCGTATACACTTGAGGACACTCATATGACTGTCTATGCTGCTGTTTATACACCCTCATATGGTAGTTTCAACTTTCGAGTACAGTCATGTGTGTAATCTCAGAATATAACTGATTGAAGCCACACGTGATCAGTTGGGGTCACCTTGGGTTGGGTTGGCTGCATCTCCTACTAGTTTCAAAAAACTTGTCTAAAACCACGAGTTTGAAACTGACATCATTCTCTGAATCTGGGGCATCACTGAAGCACGTTTTCAATTGCTGTGATGGGATCTGATGATGAAGACTTCCAATTGGCCTTTGGTGTTGCATTTACCAAGTCAGATGCCCTCTTCCTTTTATGTGCTTACATGCATACTACATACAATGTCTTGAAACGCTTTCCTTCTCCTCTTTAATGACCATGTCGCTTGTCTTGCTTGTCATATCATGTTCAGCACGCTTGCCTCTATCACAGTCTTAATGCCTTGTCATAAGTCTATGTTGGCCTCTGGCACAGCTACAACTTTCCTGCTCACAGGATGATCATACATCCATGGTATGTTTTTAAATAGCCATCACTGTACTGTTGTATTGTACCGGTATCATGCTGCCGGGGTACGGGGTGTATTGGTTAGACATGGGTCTGTATCATATCAGTGATACAGGGGTGGATACTGATATTTAAAACCATGAACCATGGACATCCCAGTAACAAGTGGAAAACATTCACCGGAGCAATATCACACCAAACAGACGATACGTAGTGTGGCCCCAACGAATAAGTCACCAAACATTGGCTGCTGATAAACATCAATTGCCCACTCAATCCCTCAACCTCTGAAGGTTGTGACGTGAGTGTTTTTCCGTTTGAAGCTTCTGTTGATTGTCCATCATTTAACCATCCTTTGTCACACTATGTACACGCTTCTGCTATTGTCAGTGATAACCTTGATGTTTCTTTCCTTCACAGGATGTTTGTGTAAGGAAAACACTGGTGCTTACAAGTTTTATCCCTCTTTTCCTTAGGAACTATCCCAATTTGTCTACTACGAGTACCTTTGGTTCTTCACCTAATTCTGCTAACACATTCTCATTATCATGAAAACATCTTCATTATCATGCAGTTCTTCTTTGGTGGTCTGATCAAAATAGTTGAAGAATTTAGGTGTACATACGGAACAAGTAATGAAACCATTATCTCTTTCCGATGTCTCTGCCGTCTCTCGAGTTTCTTTGGGCTAGGAGTTAATGTGGTCTTTTGGTTCTCTCCCTGTTGGTGATCACAAGGGTGCATGAGCAATCAATCCTCAACACGGTACAATCACATGAGGTGGAGCTCTACTAGTATATGATGGCTGATACCCCCTGACTTTGGCTATTAACTTCTCGTTTTGCTCCTGTACTCTCTGTGCCATCTGATGGGCTTTATCCACGCTACTCAGTTCATATGTCCCCAGTTCCCTCCAAATATCCATCCTCAACCCCTAATAGTAGCATGCCACTTGCTATGAGCCATCTCAAACATCTCAAACAACTCACAGCCAAGTTATAGTGCTTCTGTGTGCTCTTCAATGGTTAAATTCTCCAGCTACAGTCACATGCACCATGTCTGGATGTATGGAGCCCTGTCTAAGATAAGCTGCCTTCTTGACGCAGGGATGAACGTGATGAGGTTGAGCACCGTCTTCCTCAGGAGGATAACTATTTCGAGTCCACGGAACTTCTCTGGACTCCTCACAGAGACTTCTCGAATCCACGAGGAAAGAAAGCAGAAATAAATTCTAATAAATTCGAAATTGATTAATGAAATGAATAAAAACGAGTTCACAACCCTTTAAATAGGGGTACCAAGCAATGGGAGAGAAATCAGAATCAAACTACGACTAAAACTCCTAAAATTCGCAACTTACTATAAATAGTAAATTTACTTTTTATAGTAAGTTTCGTATGTAGCTTAACCATGTTATTCTCCTAATTATTCTAAGCACTTTTCATGTTGGACACAACTCCTAAAGCCCAACGGATGAAGAGTTATAATCAAACTAAAACTTACTATTTATAGTAAAAACGGAACTAAACATGGAATTTCACCGTCAATAGGATGGAATCTTGCAAATTCGGCGTGGGCAACCCGGCAAAGCCGGGTTGGTTGGCTAAAGTAGCCCGTCCTACCCCAAAATCATATATGGTATGTCGAGTAACTCATTCCGGTTTGCGAGATATGCCTGTTTTATGGTTCTGACGGTCTTGATGATTTCTGTCTCTGATCGGGCCTTCTCCGATCCATCTTGGACATGAAAGTGTCTGCGGCCCGCTCTACATCAGTCCCCTCCACTTCAAAAGAAATCATCCTTGAGTTCTCGTGTTGCTTCAGTTCATGATACTCGGTCTGGTGCATCGTAAAGATACCCGGATCAAAAGTGACGATCAATTTATAGTTCACCTTCTTTTGGTCCAACCATGCTAGGAATGTATCTATGACATGTCCTAATCAGACCCCTCTGCTTGGAAAAAACTCGTCCTCGAGTTACTCAAGGGACTTGGTTCATGATTCTGAGATAACTTTTAATACCGATGTTTATTAGCCCTTTCCTTGTACATGACATTAGGCTCTTGAGTTGACACAATACACGTACTCATGCTCTCCTTGACTTGGCTAGTATGAATCAGTTCCTTTACTTCTGCCTTCAAGATTTCACATTCCTTCTGATAATGTGAGCAATTAGGCAGACTTATCCCTGTGACAAGATCAATGTGGTTTTGTATATCTCGTATGAGAGACAATTTATTAGGGAGTTCATCGAGCACATTCGTCTTGAACTCCTGCAACACTGGTTTCAAATCTTCTGGGATATTCACAGGCTCCACGTATTTTTTCTTTTCAACTAACGGATATATATCTCTTATTTCCTCAGATTAACAAAAGCATGTTCAGTTGTGAGAGATTGTCCATTTTGCAATACTGGTTCCAAATCCTTTGGGATAGTCACAAGCTCCACATTTTTTCTTTTCAACTACTGAATATATATCTCTTGTTTCCTCAAATTGTTTAACATAAGCCTGCTCAGTTGTGAGAGATTGTCCCTCCACTTTAGAAGTCTTGGGTTGGTTCTCCCTTCCTATAGGGGCGAGGATAATCTTTTTACCATCTATAATAAAGATAAATAGGTTATCCCGATCCCTTTGTGTAGCATTAATATTATTTTGCTATGGTTGGCCAAGTAACATGTGGCAAGCTTTCATGTCGACCATGTCACACATTATTTCATCCTTATAATATTTACCAATGGAAAAGGATATACGACATCGTTCGGTTACCTCTGTTTTGTTGACCTCCTTGATCCATCCAATCGTGTATGGAGATGGGTGTCTTTCTGTTTTCAGTTGTAGCTTTTCCACCATTATTTTCGACACGAAGTTCTCATCACTCTTGACATCGATGATCACATTGCAGACTTTTTTGTATGCAGTGCACCTTGTTTGAAAGATGTTGTCTCGCTGTAATTCTATTTCTACCTTTGGCATGTATAACGGCTTCCTCATGATCAAAGTGGTGACCTGCGATTTACCATCATCTGATGTTGCTTTGCAGAAATTGGGGTTGTATCGTACAGTAGCCATGGGCGGTTGGGCATCACTTTGAGCTCGGGGCGGAATTAACGCATCCAAAATACGGTTGAGGGTTGCCTGCAGCCCTTGTATAGTCAACTGACTCTCCCGGTGGAAAGCTTTCATTCTTTCCGAAAGATAATGAACTTTTTTGGACTCCTCACAGAGACTTCTCGAATCCACGAGGAAAGAAAGCAGACAATAGAAATAAATTCTAATAAATTCGAAATTGATTAATGAAATGAATAAAAACGAGTTCACAACCCTTTAAATAAGGGTACCAAGCAATGGGAGATAAATCAGAATCAAACTATGACTAAAACTCCTAAAATTCGCAACTTACTATAAATAGTAAATTTACTTTTTATAGGAAGTTTCGTATGTAGCTTAACCATGTTATTCTCCTAATTATTCTAAGCACTTTTCATGTTGGACACAACTCCTAAAGCCCAATGGATGAAGAGTTATAATCAAACTAAAACTAACTATTTATAGTAAAAACGGAACTAAACATGGAATTTCACCGTCAATAGGATGGAATCTCACAAATTCGGCGTGGGTTGGTTGGCTAAAGTAGCTCGTCCTACCCCAAAATCATATATGGTACGTAGAGTAACTCATTCCGGTTTGCGAGATATGCCTGTTTTATGGTTCTGATGGTCTTCATGATTTCTGTCTCTGATCGGGCCTTCTCTGATCCATCTTGGACATAAAAGTGTCTGCGGCCTGCTCTACATCACTTCTCTTGGCTTGTGGGAAAGAACAGAATTTTGAGTGTCAACAACTTGTGAAAAGGGGGCATGATCCTCCCCAACATGTCCCTACTTTGCAAAAGCGACGCTGAATTGGTAAATCACGTGTCCTATGCTCATTTTCTAGAGGAATGTGAGACGGTCTTTTGAATTTCTTCAGCATTCCTTGGGGTGATGCCGTGTTCAGTGAAAGGGTTGCTTATTTCATGGCACGATGGAATGCTAATCAGATTCGGAAGAGACAAGTGGAGGAAGGCCTTGCGTGCTAATCAGATTCTGGCAGCAATTTCTTAGGTTTTCTTGCTAATCAGGGATTGGGCCCCTAATTAGGTGTCTTGTGCTGTGTTTCTTTTTTCCCTTGGGCTCTAATCTTTTGTTCTTCTTTTAATAAAATAAATCCCCAGCTGGTGGTTAAGGAGGTCTTGGAATAAGATAACCTCATACTCTAATTGTAGGAACCGCCCTTTCACCCTGGCCTTTGTCTCTTCCTACTGGTTATAGAGGGAAGGACACAATGCTGCAAATCCATTTCAATTGAGTACCAACATGTCTGGGTTGATCCCCTCAATTTTAAAGCCAAAAGCAACTTGATGTCCTAAGCAACTTGATGTCCTCCATCATTGGGTACCATCAAAAGCAGTTTTCCACCGCTCTGAGCAACTTGTGGAAACATAAAACTAAGATTGTCATCGTAATTTGGGATCTTGATCTTTTCTTACTTTGGTAGGATCACCCATCTGTGGAGGCTGCACCTGCTTCTTGATTATTTGGATGATCATGACGAGGGGTCATGAGGGGCTGCCGTCTTACTGAGGGCTAGGGTTGCTGATACTCAGCGTAAGTCTCATGCTAATGCCTAAATGTATCATCATCCCTGCCTACTGTGTGGATCTTAAGGATGCCCATGGTTGGCATTGCCCGATTCCATATACGCTTGCGTATTTGGTTGCTCTTAAGAAACTCTATTAACTCGTGGGTCGTGGTTATCATTCATGTGGCTTTTTGTGTTATCATCACATATGGTATTCGATCACTGAGGATTTGCAACTGTTGCAAGATCGTGTTCAGCACATCATCTTGGTTTGCTGCCATCTTAGGACTATAGGAACTCATGCTTCTAGTAGGAATTAAGCCGTTGGTACTAATTTGTGCAGGGAAGTGCAGAAACAAAGGCAGATTTATAGGGCTTGTTTATTGGGCTATTTGGGGGCCATGAGGTTATCTATGGAATGATTTGGGATATCATTCCGAAAGAGAGAAAAAAAGGAAAAAAAAAAAAAGGAAAAGAAAAGAAAAAAAAAAGGAGAATACGATGATTTGGGTTAAGGTTTTAGGTTTTTTGAGGTGCTGATTTGAGGCTTTGGGGTGAGGACAGACTCATGGGACATTCTTGGAATGGTTTGTGATGCAGATAGACTTGGTTTAGGAATGTTGCTGCTGGATAGATTGTGGCTGGATTTGGGTCAAATCCATGTTGAACTTGGAGCTAAAAGAAAGTTCAATATAAGCTTCTTTCTAGAGAGTTTTGAGGGAGGGAAGGAGATTAATGAACTCTCTTAGAATTGTATTTTGTTAAGAAAACCCTAAAACATAAGAAAGAACTGGTGTCTTGATGGAGCATCATAGCATAAACACATCCACCCACAATAAAAGGATCTATGATTCATCACATGAGCTACAAATCACAAAAGACAAATACACAATCTCCAACATTACCCTTCAAGCTGGAGCATAAGCATCATACATGCCCAACTTGCACACAATCTCAGGAAGATGAGAAGATTGCACTGACTTGGGAAATATGTTGGCATGGCAATAGGTGGGCTTGTGGTTGGTTCAGGCCTGAAATTTGAAGTGGTTGGGCCTGGTCAACCAGGCTGGGGCTTATTCAAAAATATTGATTTTGCCTATCCTGGTTCATTGCTAGCCTTAATAAGTATTTCTGCTAATTGATCCTTGGAATGAACATGAGTAGACAACAACTCTGACGAGGCTTTTCCACAAACGAAGTGAAAATCCACCTCAGTGTGCCTCGTCCTCTCATGGAAGACAGGATTATAAGCAGTATGTGTATTATTCTGATTGTTGCAATATAATGGGATGGGATTAGGCACTGCAATTCCCAAATCTTGGAATAGAGATGATAGCTAGAGAACTTGATGTGCAGAGTGACCCATGGATCAGTATTCAGCTTCTGCGGATGAGAGAGCAACTACCTTTTGCTTCTTGCTCTTCCAAAAAAGAAGATTACCACCCACAAAGGAACAATATCTTGTAGTGGACCTATGACCATTGGCAGTGCCAGCCTTGTTAACATCACAATATACACTAACACTAAGATGACATTGATCAACATAAAGTAGACCTTTCTGGGGCGCTGACTTGACATAGGGAGGACTGCAACAAACAATGTCGAGACAGGGAGTACAGCTGTACCCTAAAGAGAAGAAATGGAAAAAAAAAAAAAAAAAAAAAGCAAGAAAGGGGAAAAAAGAAGAGGGAGGGAAGAGAGAGTTTGGGGAACAAGGTATTCCATAATGGTAGCCGTTACCATTACAATACAGGCTGTTACGGCCTTTTTAATTAAATTTTTTTTTTTTTTAAAAAAAACATGTTTCGGTGCTGTGGTGGACTGTTACACACCAATTTTTTTTCCGTTACAGCCCTGTAACGTGTAATGATTACACCATTACCATTATGTAACTGTTTTGGAATACCTTGTTGGGGAACGAGGAAGAGAGATTTGTGTTCTCTCTCTCTCTCTCTCTCTCTCTCTCTCTCTCTCTAATTGACGTGAGAAAGAACAGGGGTGGCAATGGTTTGGATTTGGGTTAGGTGCAAGGGTACCCATACCCATACCAGGCTTTGAATGAGCAAGGTGTTGGGCACCCATTCATGATTTTATGTATTTATTTATTTATTCAAATCTAAACATTAACTAAAGATGTTATATATATATATATATATATATATATATATATATATATATATATATATATATATATATATATATATATATATATAGAATTTATCGGTTTTTTTCTTTTCAAAAATAAAACTTGCTTTTTTTTATTGACAAACTCAAAAACATCTTTTATGATGGGGTTTGCCACTTTCAGGGTGAGGCAAACTTGTTGGAGGGTTTTAAGGTCATGATAAAAGAGAGAGATGAGGCAAGAGAGAATAAAGAGGAAAGAAGAAGAATAGAAAGGAGAAGAGAAGTTCAGGTGTTGGATGTCCCCACCCTCTTGCTTTTATTGACGTAAGTCATAAAACCAAAATACCAATAATACACCTCACTTGATACAATTTACAATGTAAGCCCCTGAGAATATAAACATATGCACCAGGAATGGAACTAAAAGATAGAAAGGGAGGATTAGGTGGGTTGTATGATCATATGGCCCATATTAATCAGCTTTAATAGACCGGAAGGAAGGCATATACACTACACACACCAATTGCTGGTTGGATGGCATGCACACTGCACACCACTTGCTCCCCACATGAGAAATATTGTAGCATAAGCTTATCTTACAATGATGTACTTGAGTTGGCCTTTTGTGAATTAAAAAAGTGCTAATCATTATTAATAATAAATTTTTTGAGTATTGAGCATATCTGGGGCCTATTTGGATTGTGAATTACAGCCGTAATGTATTGTAAAAGTGTAACGATTACAGATGACAATACTTGCCTCTTGGAAAATGACAATTCTCGTGTTTAGATAGGCATGGTAAACGACAATTCTCGTGTTTAGATAGGCATGGTAAAATCGTGATGATGATACTTTTACATTACTAAAATGTCAAATCAACGGGCAAAATACACTGATGTGCATGTTTGGATAGGAGATTTCCCGTGTTTAGATAGGCATGGTAAAATCGTAATGATGATACTTTTACATTACTGAAATGTCAAATCAACAGGCAAAATACACTGATGTGCATGTTTGGACAGGAGATTTCCACTGCAATTCAATATAAATTGTAATAATTGCAAATTCTTTTACTTGCCTTCTATTACATCTTCATTTGACAGCTGAAATACGTGCCAAATTATGTCTAAACAAATGTTGTAAAAATAATAATGATGGCGCTTTTACATTACATTACAGCCGTAATTTGCCATCCAAACAGGCCCCATAATATATATTATAACAAAATTGGTTTCTGGGTGAGTTGGGGTGTGATTAGGGATATAATCACACCCGGACCAATTGTTAATTGGGCTTAATTAATACCCAAATCTGCACACATACTCATTTAGCTATACCCATACCTGGCACATATTGGGCTAGGCTCAGATACCCGTTGGGCCCAACTGGCCCATTGCCAGCTTAAGAAAGAACCGGTGTCATGGAGCAACATAACATAAACACACACGCGCCCACAATAAAAGGACATAAAATACGTCACACCGAACTATAAAACAAAAATACACAATCTCCAACAAAACAGTTTTTGTAAACAAATTATAGATTTTAATTTGTGCTGGGATTAAAAACAGGTCCAATGTTTAACCGAATATTGGTATGAATCTAACCGGGACTCTATATATGGCTGTTTCTCGGTACTCGGGTGAAACAGTTACTGATTTGGGTAAAGGCTGGGATTGGATTTAGCAAGGTTAGGATATGCTGGATTCTTGAATTCTGAGGGCTGGATTATGGGCATGAACTATGAAGAAATGTGGTTACAGATTGTGGTCAAAGGTGTCCAGTTGGTTCTCTCTCTCTCTCTCTCTCTCTCTCTCTCTCTCTCTCTCTCTCTCTCTCCTCTCCCTCTCTCTCTCTCAATGATAAAATAAAAAAAAAGGAATAAAATAGGCATCTGGTGGTTTTTTAGCATAAGGAATTGTGACAGGGATAAGATTCAGGGGCTGTGGGTCTTTGGTGCCTGTTTGATGAGTAAGTTTGGGCTGTACAAGAGTTAGGCTGGAATTGATTGGGTAAAAGGAGAATTGGAGGACATTTTTGTTGCACACATTTACTTATATAAATTCCAATTTACGTATGCAAACCTAGTTTGCACAAATTTGTTTGTGCTAAATTTCCTTTGTATTTTGGCATTTTCACTCATTTGTATGCAACAACACTGTTAGATGTATATAGAAAAGAAAGAAAAGTGGACTGGAATTGACTGAATGCCAGATTATTTGATAATTGAATATGCTTTAAGTCAATGTGGAGCTTATGTCTGAAACCTTCATTAGACAGGGCGTGTTTCAATATTTTTTGGTCTCGAGTTCGAGCCCATCATACGTATAAAAAAGTATGAGAGTATTTGATCAATTGGCAGCTAGCACAGTGAATCAATGATACTTGTACCCATCCCTTCACTATGGAAGCATCAACAGATGTGCGTTCTAGGGTCTTAAATCAAAGGTTGTTCTTTTGGTTCTGGATTTGATTGGAATTCACATATACTGATGTGTGGATTTGATGAGTTAAGGTAGCAATGGTAGACTTTCAACATTTCCTTAGGGGATTTTTTCCAACTAGAGATACCATTTTGTTTAACCTCAGACTGTACGTAAAATTTTTGAAACTCCCTTTGTCATGTAGAAGTGATAATCTATTCCATTTGTAAGGATGGATTTGTTAATCTCAACAATTATTGATTTAAGGTACTTCAAAAATTTGCTTACCCCATCATTTGTTGTGCAAATGCAACTTCCATTTGATTACAATTTTCAACCCATTAGGGACCAAGAACTGCACCGGTCAGGAGTGAGTTGGTTCAAGTTGAATGCTGTGAAGGGCAAGGGCAAGGCAAGGGCCAAATGGACATGGGTGGAGTAGTAAGAAAAGGTTTAATGACCTATGGTTTAACTGAGGATATGGTCCTGGATAGAGTGGAATGGCAGCAAAATATTCATGTAGCCGACCCCAATTAGTTGGGATAAGGTGTAGATGAACAAAATATGGGTTGGATGAAAACCAGTGGAATGTTAATGAAGCCTCTAGGAGTAAAGGGTCCAATATTTATGGCCTGGTCTTGCAGGTGAAGGCTTTTATTATAAGCTATTTTATGTTGATGTTCCTCTTGCTGAAACTTTTGAAAACCTGTACGCTATAGCGGAGAATAGGGGGGATTGGTTACACAGTTTAAAGAGAAGCAGAATGGTAGCAGAATTTGGGGTCCAATGTTCCACCGTAACCTCAGGGAAGATGAAATACAGTCTTGCTAAGCTCTTGGAGATCTCAATCAGGTGTTTATCCCAAACGGGTGCAGTGGCCTGAGTTGAATGGGGTTTTCTTGGTAAAGTTTGCAGCTAATATGATTGATCCTGGTTAAACCCCTTCTGCCCTGTGCCTGTCTTGACAGGGTTTTATGGAGTATGGTAGCTCATGCGACCACGTGGTCTCTATAATATGACAGGATGATCCAATTTCAGAATACAAGTAATGGACCACATGCGTGATTGGCTCACCTTGGTCCATCCAATGTTTAAAGTATTGGTATTGCTACAAGTTTTGCTGGCCGGGGATATGGAAATAATATTGATATTGCCGATAATATTGCTGATAACCGGAAATGTGGGGAAACATGGGGGGAAACAGTGGAATTTTTCAGTGGAACTTAAGGAGTTGCTAAAATAAATATATTTGCATATTTTGGAATAAAAAAATTGCAAAAAGAATGCATACATAATAGGTTTCCATATAATGGGGCCTAAAAGCATATGCTGTCGTAAGAAATCAGTCCAACCATCCCATCAATCCCATCTATCCATCCAACCAACCATCCAACCATCCAACCTTTCATCCAAACATCCATCGATATTTCAGAATATTGACAACACGATCTTTCACAGAGAAATCATCGATAAATGGAAAGGAAGTGAAAGACTTTGGTCTCGATATTGCAGATGTTGTGATATTATCGGTTGATAATATGAACATTGCATCCAACCATGCACATATAAAAAATTTGAAATGGAAAATTTTTTAATAAACAGATTTTTGGTGATACTGATACATAATCGAAATATCACCAATACGGTGGTGATACAAGCGGCACCTAGAATTTACACAGTAAAAAAATATTGGCAATATCAATACACTGGCGATACAAGTGACGCTTGGAATTTACACAATTGAAGATATTGATACATTGGTGATACTTAGCGATTCGTCGCTGAGACATGGAATTTCTGATACTACCAGTGTCATCAGTATTGCTGCCAGTGTTATTGGTATCGCCGAGCTGGAGATACGGATAATATCGGGGATACTCCATACAATGGGTCCATCCCACATCTATGGGCTGGTTTGGCTGCATCATGACATTCATCTGATGGGTAGATTGTCAAGTGGGCAAAGTTCTCTACTGTCTTTTCTCATCTGCCTGGGGGAACTTTTGAGGGTTCTTGGGGAGTGGTGAATGGATGCTTTCTCATAACCTGCTCAGCTTCTGCTGGTGCTGGTGGGTTTTTTTTTTTTTTTTTTTCAATTTTAATAAAATTCTGTTACCATAAAATTAAAAAAAAAAAGAAGAAGAAAACAATGGGAAGACATTCATCGGAAGGGTATCAGCTGTTGTATTGGTATGGGATTTTTTAGAGAGAAGTCATTGAAGTTCACTTGGAGAAGGTTCTAGGAGAAAACAACAACATGATCTTTCTTTCCTTCTATTTCTGACACTAATGCCATTTCATTTTCTACACTTGAAATGTCAACATCTGTTCATTCTAAGCCTAGGCTGGTTATAAGTGAAGGCAATCAGTTACCAAGAGAAATATTAGGTCATTTGCACCATGAAAGATTGAAGAGGTGAATTGGGACACGTGCAGTGTGCCTCGGAAGATGCCCACAGTCGGTGCTAATGATCAGGTGGGGCTGACATAAATGGGTCAATCTACTCATCAAGTGGGCGGCAATCATATGAGGAAGATGGATTGTTAAAAAGAAAATGCGAACAGCCTTTACTGAACGTATACCTGTGGTCCTCATGATTAGTGGACCAGCCTGGCTTTGGCCACTGTCTGCATAGAATCCCACTGGGTACATGGGAGGGTGTCTCACACATGTTCTGTGATTCATCTCATTCTCTTTCGTGAATTGCTTTAGCATGTCTTGATGATCAATCTAAACATTTGCACAGTATATAGGCTCATCTTCTCTAATAGTGCTTCTCTTCTTGGATACTATCTTGCAGGTGAAAATGATACAGCTGCAACCCACACTAAAAGCGAGAAGAATCACAGCCCAACAGAAAGCACTGATGATCACAATGCAACTAGGATAAAACGTGCAGCACTCACTGCACTTTCAGCTGCTGCTGTTAAGGCTAAGCTTCTTGCAAACCAGGAGGAAGACGAAATTCGAGAACTTGTCTCTTTGTTGATTGAGAAGCAGGTAAGGGCTAATACATGGCACTGAGGAGTTTTCTGAGTACACAAGCACCTTTACATGTGGCCATACATGCCAATATTGCAAATTTGTGGGACATCTGACTCATGCATCGGGTGGGTCTCACCACATGTATGACCTGATCTGAAAATCAGCCTGGTCAACTCATCAGGTGGGCGATACGTGTATGAAACATGGATGGTCTGAAGAAATTGCTGATGATCTGCATTCAGTGTACACATATGGCCTGCTTAATGAGTGAGCCAGCTGAATTTTCGGGCCAGGTCTGGCAGGACCTGTATATGGCATGGGTTGGACAGCACGCACGTGTGCAAAGTTGGCATTGGCCTTGTGTATACATGACTGTGGGCTTTAGCAGGGCTCGGTGTTTAGTTGCCTCCGTGAAGAGCTCATTTTTATGGTTTGTTTGTTCCTGCAGTTGCTTAAGTTGGAGACCAAGCTATCCCTCTTCACAGAGATGGAAAGCGTGATTATGAGAGTAAGGGAACAATTACACTGGGCGAGGCAAAAGCTTTACCACGAGCGGGCCCAAATAATTGCAGCCCGCCTAGGTTACTCTGCACCAACGTCTAGACCAATCGCGCCAATGGTGCCATCAGTACCCATGGGCAAAGTTCCAATGAATTATGTAAACCCAGGTCCAAGGCCACCGATCATGACCCCTCAACCGACCCTGACCCCTCAACCGACCTTGAACCCTCAACCAACCTTGGCCCCTCAAAGGCCACCAGTTAAGCGGCCCACGAGGACATTGACTCCTTCAAACTTACCTTTCCCCGGCACCACCACAGGAAGTTCAACTCATACAACTCATACATTTGGCCAAGAAACACTTCCTTTGGCCAGAACAAAGCCAGAACAAAGTTAGGATCCTGAGTCCATGGGATTTTTGTACTTCTATTCATGTTTATTCCCTTTCCCCAGCTGTGGCTGGCCGGCCAATGTCCACGGTCAATCATGCCAAGTGAGCAGTCTTCTCCTTTGCAGATTTCTTATGTTTCAGGAATGCTGATTGGTACATGCGATCACACTGGGAAACATGGAAGATGTGTACAAGATGCGGAACATTGTCTGTGGGTATCTCACCACATACGGGCCACGGCCTGAAAGTCAGTCTTGTGCAATGATCCTAACCATTTAACTTGACGTGAAGAAATGATCACTGCCCCATTGGGTCCCTGTCCTGATTGAATGGCAAGGATTGTCCAACATGGCAGTGAGCACCCCCATATGTTCCCATGGGAGCTCATGTGAGATTAGTGTTTGTTTTGTTTAAGAAGACATGTTTGTTTTTTTGCTTCTCTAATGACTTGGTGGGAATTTCAGGTTTTGGCTTGTCAGGTGTGGCCGAATGGGTTCTCATATCGGAGGAGCGCTGGTTGTACTCAGACATATGATGTGGATGGTTTTCATTATTGTAAGTTTGTAACACGTTGGGGCTGTAAACTTGCTCTTGTTGTGGTGCTTCCTCGCTGTACGGTCCTTTTGAAGCCCTCCCATCCCATTCCTAGCTTCCTCCTGTGAAGAAGTGTTCCATAACATCCAGTAGTATGTATTGTTTTTAGAAACCTTCTGTGAAGAAAATTGTGACAGTTCTTATTGTCAAACAAACAGTCCAGGTTTTTCCTGATTTTTTGTTTTTTGAAGTGGGATGCAGTGATCAGAAGCTACCATGATGGCCACTTAAGTATTCTCTCAGAATGCTGAACCAGGGATATGACGCAGTCATTTTTCGTCTATGTGAAGTTATGTTTCCTAGTTAGCTTATTTATTGTTAACAGTTAGGGGTGGGAATGTCGTCGGGTCGGCTGCCTCCCGCTTCCGTCCCTGCTTTTGCTTTGTAGTTGGGTTTGGGCCAAGCTAAATGGGTAGTTGGTTGGGCTCAGATTATTGCCCATTTAAGTGAATTGGCTGGCTAGGCTTGGGTTTTACCCTACTCAACCTGACCTACCCATATAAGTTATCAATGGGTTGCGCCAGATGACCTGGCCCAAAACCTGTAACAAAATAAAGAAAGCATAGATTTTTTTTTTTTTTTCTTTTTCTTTTTAAATTTCTAAAATGTCTGTATGTCCATTGTTTGGGCTAGCCTTTGTGGCATATTCCATTCTTTAGTCCAAGAAGGGTCATGGCAGGTTGGGTTGGGCAGTCGAGTCTGACCCATTTACAATTACATGGGTTGGGTTGTGCTGGGCTTGATGAATTTGACGTCAGGGGGTAATGGGTTCTTGGTCGAGTTTGGGCAAGAATTCTTGGCCCATTTGAGTAAAGGGTCACATTTGGGCGGACCCAAGCCCTGTCAGAATCTGACCCATGGGCACCTCAACCTAGCCTGAACCGTCCCATTACAACACATTGTAACAGGGGCGAAAGTCCTGCCTTTGGTAAGTTGCATCATCGTTACTGCGTTGAAATTAAGAGTGATGATCTAGTAAGAATTTCTCCTACTTTATCTAGGTGCAAATTTAGGATGTGGCCATCATTGGTGTGTCAACTGCATGAACGGTCTGGATCATGCCACTTTTGCATGAGCTGGTCCCGCCATGTGTCTCTTTTCTTTCTTTTCTTCAATTTTTCTTAAAGAACAAAAAATCGATATTGAAGGGACCTTGTGTGGATTGCCATTGCTAAAAAAATCTCACCGATCAATTGCTCAAATAGTCCTTGTTTTGGTAGATGGCCCATCAATAGATGGTTGAAAAATAAAAACTGAGCGGTGGTCCACACGAAGAAAGCAAAATGCCTTGTGATCCTAACAGTTAGGATCGACCCATCCAAAATAATCTTTGGCGATGTAGGCTTGTGGATATCTCTCTGACACTTTATTGTTTGGATCATCGCATGTCTACATTAGTGGGCGATCATGTCTATCATATTCATTCTTGTAGAAAAGTAGGCTTGTGGATATCTCTCTGACACTTGTATTCGACAACCATTCCAGCTGAAGATAGGCTGGTCGAGTGGGACTCGGATTCGGGGTGTGATCCCTCTAGTACCTACGTGGGTGCTGGAAAAGCTCTATGGCCCCAATATGATGTATATATTTTATCTATTTTTCCAGCTCATTTAAGAGCATGACTCCAAAAATGAGGCAGATCTGAATCTCAGGTGGACCATACCACAGGAAACAGTGCTGATTGAATGCCTATCATTAAAAACTTCTTGGGGGCTACAAAAAATTTGGATCAAGCTGATATTTGCGTTTTCTGTTCATCCGGGTCTGTCTGACCTAATGAACAGGTTGGATGGAAAATAAACATTACAGTAGGCCCTTGGGAAGTTTTTAATTGTGGGTGTTAAATCACCACTGTTTCCTGTGGTGTGGTCCATCTGAGATTTGAATCTGCATCCTTTTTGACATTATGAACTAAAATGAGCTGGAAAAATGGATGGACGGTGTGGATAAAACACATACATCATGGTGGGGTCCACAGGGATTTTCCAGCACCGACGTCCGTACTGAAGGGATAACTACCGAGACCGAGTCCAACGGGATATTTCATATGCACGCAGTTCAGCCATGTAAGCATGAAGTATATGCAAATGTAATTAAGAAATCCAAATCATGGGGCCCACTGTAGATGGTTCATAAATCATAGATAGAGAGAGAATTGAATTAATGATCCTAAGCGCTGATCAATGACCATTTGTTTCTTTGATCTGGGCCACTTCCTATCTCCATCTAACCGTTCATTACACGTGAACCACTTGATTGGTTGGAGTACTAGTTCTAGATGAGTGAGGACAACCATTTGGACGGTTAATCTTGAGGTGAACAAAACTGGAGAGTGCGAGTGTAGGTAAGTAGCATAGTGGGGAGGTGTATGGAAGTAAAAAAAAAAAAAAAAAGGTTAAGACAAGTTAAGCGGTGGGAAGGAGAATTGGCGCGAAGAAAAGGTAAAAACCGAAAATAACGAACCGGAAAGTAAGGAAAGTGAAAGGAAGCAAAAGCAAAGGCTGGTAGAGCATTTGAATGTCAATCGCAGGTTTTGAGGGCAGAGGAGTATGACTGAGCAAGCATTCCAATTGAAAAATAGCAAAAGAAAAAACCATTCCAAGGTGGGCGAGACAAAGGAGAAAAGAGGAGAGACTGAGAGAAGTTTGATTGGAGAAGGACGGGATCTAATGCAATGCACCATCTCTAGTCCTCGCCCTTCTCTCACAAACTTTCTCCTTTCCTAATACGACAGGTCCTTCTCTCTCTCTCTCTCTCTCTCTCTCTCTCTCTCTCTCTCAATGCTATTGTATTTCATCCAATCCGTTCTTCATTTTTTTTTCCCCACTAGTATTAATCTGACATCCAACCCGTACATCTGATGCGTTGCCTCAGGTTACTATTAAGATTTGAAAATCAGTGCTATCTAGAACTGTTTTGTGCCACAAAGTAGGGAACAATGTGGGAGGGGATGCCATCCCTTGATTCTTAATGGGGCCCATGTGAGCTTGCGTTTCAGAACAGCCTTATTTTTGTCCTAACCGTTAATCCACAGCTGATTAAGGGTCTGGACGGCCTAGATTCTGTGTACACGGCATTCTAATCAAGGATGGGCGTTCTCTCTCAAATATTCCCTTGTTGTGTGGACCGTCTTGGGCTCTATTTGGGCTTTCTTTTTTTATTTTTTGATGTAAGGTATGGAAATGTATCTGATGGACGGACTGGATGTCATGAATACATCACGTGGACCCCATTTCTAGACGGACTGGATGTCATGAATACATCACGTGGACCCCATTTCTTCTCGGTATTGGTACCACCATAGTCTGGATTCCATGTATATTCCATATAATTTATTGGATCGGCATTGGGCTTGTTTTTTTTTTTTTTTTCCTTCATTTTATTTGAACTTTTACTTCCAAAATAACACATGTAAGGATACATTTTAATGGCTTTTTTTTTTTCGCTCTTCAATTCTCATTACTTTCCTTCCACAAAAGTACTGATCAAGTTCTCTTGAATTTTGAATTCTTTTGCCTATGCTGCGATTCAAGACGTCTCACCAAATGGGATCCGCATGCAATCCGATGATCCGAATCGTCCATATATTCGGTGTGCTTAGATGAGCAATGGTGCAATAGTGATGCTTCAAGTGTGTGTGTGTATTGATGTTTGATTTTTGGAGTTGAATGTTGAGGCCTTGAAAGAAAATGCTACATTCATGTTCACGTATCGATGGTCAGAATCATCGGTTCAATGTCAGTTTCTTATGCTGGTTCAAGTCTCATATATAGCATCCACAACATGGATGGTTCTGATCACCAGTTCATCTCAGCATGTGGGCCCAATAAGCCGATACGCGTAGGCAATCCTGAATTGAGACATAGGCAAACAAATTCTTGGACTTTTATCTTGGGCCTCCATTTTTTAAGATTTCTGACCATTTATCATAGAACGTCTAGTTGAGCCCTTGTTTTCCCATCTTTACCTTCTCTTACATTCAATGCTACAAAGTTCAGATTCGAGAATAGTTCAAGGTGCGTTTGGTTGCACCAAATATCATGAAATTCCATGATATTTGATGCAATCAAACACGAAAATTGGAAATTTAGTCTGAGGCAAAATAATAATAATAATAACATCGTTGAATTTCGCCTGAGGTTTCATTTAGTTGCACCAAATATTATTTTGTGATATTCTTGTTATAGATATCTTCAATTTGTCTATAACTGGGCCTGTTGATGGCATTGATAGACCATTCAATTTCATCGATAAAATTTCATTTTTTGGCCTTTGCTTGTTGGACGGTTTTTGGGTCCAAATCGATCTGAACGAAGATGACTTCGATCTCATCGATGGGTCGTCAATGGTAATCGATTTGATCGAAGCTCCCATCAATCGACTTGCGCAGTTTTATAGAATTGCATATTTTGTTTCTTAATTTGGTTTTAACTCTATTTAAAGGTTTGTAATTGGAGATTAAAGTATTAAAAATGTGCTTAGTGCTTTTGTGAGTAAATGGAGGTCAAAGTTAGGATTTTTATATGGTTTTCAGAGTTTATTCTATAGATTGGTAAGTTCTTTCATCTCTTATAACATTATTTATCATAGTGGATTCACTATCGCTTGTGCCATGGTTTTTTCCTACGAGGGTTTTTTTTTTTTTTTAATATGTAAAACCTTATGTTCTTTGTATGCTTAGTTTATTGATCTCTTATTGTTTGATTCTAACTTGAGATTGCTTCGGCGTGTCTCCCAACAAGTGATATCAGAGCAAACGTTGGTGTTTTTTTTTTTTTTTTTAAGTTTTTTTTTTTTAATATGAAAATATGTTTAATAAGATATTTAATATTAAGTATGAAATTGAGAAGTTCACCGGAAGAAATAACTTTGAACTATGGAAGGTTAAGATGAGAGGCCTCCTAGTTTAACATGAATTGCAATAAGTTTTCCTTAATAAGGTGAAGCGTTTTGCATTTATAACTGATGAATAGTGGGATGAACTAAACCAGATGGCTACAATCTCGATATAATTGTGTATAGTGGACAATGTCTTGAATCAAAATATTGTCGCATGAGTATGGACGAAACTGAATAGTTTGTGCATGAAGAAATTCTTGGGTAGTCTTTTGTATCTTAAGAAGCAATTGTATAATCTTAAGATGACAAAGAGGTTTGTCATTAATAAACACATGAGCACTTTCAACGAATTGCTATATAAACTTATAAATGTGGAGGTTAAAATTGAAAAGAAAGATTAAGCCTTAATTCTTTTGAATTCATTTCCACCATCTTTTGAGAATTTGGTAGACATGTTGATCCACAGTAGGGATACCATCGATGTAGAGATTGTCATCTCTGCCTTTCAGGAGAAGTAATTGAAAAAGAGTTACCTCTACGAATGTGTTGGTTGCCAAGGGAAGGAATACCGAAATGAAGAAGGGCAATTTTCGATCGCAATCCAAATCAAAAGGAAAGGGCAAGATAAAGTGTTAGAATTGTGGGATGATATTGCATATGAAGAAGGACTATAAAGGAACCCTAAGGCTTAAAATGGAGAAAAATCAGAGAATATGTGAAAAGAGGCCAACACAATATAATCATGCGAGGAGGTGGATGGTGATGATGTCTTGACCACATTTAAATCTGGTTACCTTAGTAATAATTGGATTTTGGATTTGGGGGCCTCATACCACATGACTTCTTATAGAGATTAGTTCACTGCATAAAATGAGTACAACCATGGACAAGTTTCTTTTTATGAATAATGACATTGCCTGTAAAGTTGTTCGAATTAATTCATTGCACATCAGAATGTTTGATGGGGTGGAGCTGATAAATGTTCGACACGTTCTGAACCTCATGAAGAATTTGATATTTCCGGGGGCTCTTGAGGCACTTGGTTGTAAGTTCACTCATTATGACAGGGTCCTTAAAGTTTTGAAAGGGACACTTATTGTGATGAAAGTGCGGCGGAGCAGTAATCTATACAAGTCGATCGAAAACATTGAAATGGGTGGAGTTGCAGCGTCTGTAACGGAATCCATGTTAGCACGATTATGACATGTGTGTTTAGGTCATATGAGTGACCGCGGCATGAATGTACCTTTTTATCATTGTTTAATTCATGTTTTTAAAAGTATTGAACTTAGTATATACGAGCATTGTATATATGGTAAATAGTTAAGGCTAACTTTTAAAACTGAAAAGCATGTTTGTAAATGTATACTTGAGTATGTGCATTCAGATGTATGGGGTCCGTCGCCCATTGTTTCTGTTGGGAGCCATCGTATTTTGTCTCATTCATCGATGACTATTTTAGGAAAGTGTGAGTTTATTTACTCAAAAATAAATTCGATATTTTTGTCACATTTAAAGTGTGGAAAATGATGGTTGAAAGACAGACAGGCAGAAACTGAAGGTATTAAGGACTGATAACGGAGGTAAATTTACTTCAAAAGAATTCAACCAGTTTTGGAAAGATGAGGGGATCATGAGGCATAATACAACGAGACATACTCTTGAGTAGAATGGAGTGACAAAATGGATGAATCAGACCCTCTTAAAGAGAGCCCGAAGCATGTTAACTAATGCTAGATTGGACAAGGAGTTGTGGACGGAGATCGTTAACACGACTTGTTACCTAGTTAATCGTTTCCTGTTTACGCCGATAGACTGTAAGATTCCTGAAGAAGTGTGGAGTAGCCGTGAGGTAGACTACTCACAGTTGCGTGAATTTGGTTGTGACACTTACTCTCATGTACCGTCAGTTGAAAGAGATAAGCTTAATCAAATGGCTAATAAATATACCTTCGTGGGCTATAGTGATTGTGTGAAATGGTAAAGGCTGTACGACTAAGTTGCATGGAAAATCATAATTAGCTTATATGACAGGTTTAATGAAGATTTCTTATTATGCAAGGATGAATGCAAGGAATCCGAGAGATCGATGGTCATTGATGTCGAGATTGAAAAAGTTGATATATAGGCAGATCTTGAGCCACATGCAGAGGTATAAGAGTAGGTGAAACAGCCACTTCCAAGAAGAAAGCCACCGAGAGATCTCAAATTTCCAGTCAAATACAGGGATGACTCGAATGTTGCATTTACCCTCATTGTGGATGAAAGGGATCCGTCTACCTTTCAATAAGCATTAGATGGTTCCAATATTGAGAAGTGGATAACAGACATGCATAACAAAATGGATTCCCTGCATAAGAATGAGATGTGAGAGTTAGTGAAGCTTCCGATGAAGCGTAAAGCGATCAACTGTAAGTGTATTTATAAGAAGAAGCATGATAAATACAAGGCAAGATTTTCGCGCCTGTAATCAAGTATGTGTCTATCGGATTTGTATTGGCACTGGTTATCCAATGCACTGGTTATCCAATACAACCTGAAATTGAATCAGATAGATGTAAAGATTGCTTTCCTTCATGGGGAGTTAGAGGAGCAGAATTATATGAAACAACCAGAATAGTTCAAAGTGAAATGGGCTAAGAATATAGTTTACAGGTTGAGAAGGTCGTTATATAGCCTAAAATAGTCGCTTAAACAGTGGTACGAAAGGTATACTTTCATGTTGGGTAAGCGATTTACCAGAAGTAGATATGATCATTTTGTCTATTATATATAAGACACCGAATGATAGACATTTTATTGTATTGGTATTGTATATAAATGACATGTTTATTACCAGTCATAGCATGTCAAAGATCGATACGTTGAAGATTCAGTTATCAGGGAAATTTGAAATGAAAGATCTGAGGATTGCGAGGAAGATTCTCAGCATAAATATTCACAGATACGGACAGAGGAATAGACTACAGATATCACATGTAGAATACCTTGAGAAAGTATTGATAAAGTTCGGTATGAACAAAACGAAACCGGTTAGCACACCCCATGCTGCTCACTTTAGGACTTGCTTTTCTTCACATGAAGAAAAGCAAGTGATATCTCGTGTGCTCTATTTGATCACTGTTAGTAGTTTGATATATGTCATGGTCTCTATGAGACCTGATATTTCGCATGCAGTAAGTGTTGTAAGCAAATACATGGCTAACCCCGGCAAACAACACTAGGAGATAGTGAAATGGTTACTTCGATATATTCGAGGTATAGTAGATTACGTCTTGACATTTGAAAAGTCTAAAGATAAGTTGGTAGGCTATGTGGATGTCGATTATGTAGGTAATATGAATAATAGGATATCGACTTCCGACTACTCATTCGTGCTAGCGGGTGGGGCGATCAGTTGGATGTCAAAGTTTCAGCCTGTGGTGGCTTTTTCATAATCGAAACAGAGTATATGACGGTGATGGAAGCATTATTCAAAGAAGGTGTTTAATTGAGATGGGTTATAAATCAGCTTGGGCTTTATCAGGAAGCTGAGTTAGTAAATTGTGACAGCGAAAATGCGATTAATTTGGTGAAGAAATCAGTTTACTATTCTCGTACTAAACATATTAATGTTCATTATAATTTTATCCAATAGGTGCTTGAGGAAGACGGAGTGACTCTTGAGAAGATCCACGTAAGTGTGAATTTGGTGAACATGCTTATGAAGGTGGTTCTTATAAAGAAGTTTAAGTTCTGTGTGACTTCTCTGAGTTTAACGAAGACTTAATGAAGATAAATGTGCACGAGAAACAACGACAATGATAAAGCTATGATGGAGGCAATTAGAGATATAACTTGAATTAAGCTATGGTTTGTGATAATTGAAGACATGGAGATTATTGTCAAATGTCCTCAATTTATCTGTAACTGGGTTTGTCGATGCCGCATCGACAGACCACTCGATCATAATGAGTACCTGTCGATTCCATCGATAAAATCTCATTTTTTGGCCTTTGCTCGCTGGACAGTTTTTGGGTTCAAATCGATCTGATTGAGGATGGTTTTGCTCCCATCAATGGATCATCGATGACACTCGATCTGATCGAAGCTCTCATCGATCGACTTGCGGAGTTTTGCGAAATTACGGGTTTTGATTCCTAATTCGATTTTAACTCTATTTAAAGATTTGTAACAAGGGGTTAGGGTATCGAAAACATCGTGAGCAAAGGTAGATCAAAAATAGTGTTTTTATATGGTTTTCAGGGTTTATTTTATGGATCGGTAAGTTCTTCCATATCTTGTAACATTGCTTATCATAATGGATTCATTGTTGCTTTGTGCCGTGATTTTTCCCCATAAAAGATTTTTTTTTTTTTTTTAATGTAAAACCTTGTGTTCTTTGTGTGCTTGGTTTATTTGATTCTAACTTGTAGTTGCTTTTGGACATCCCTTCAACAACTCTGACTATTATAAAATTTCATGATATTTGGTGCCACCAAATACACCTTTTTTTAAATTTCTTTTTCAACCAAACACTCTTAAAGGAAGAAAATTTTCCTTTTTTAAAAAATAAAAATTTCAAACTAAAATAACTTTGCTTGATTTTATTTTATTTTTTAATTTGGATTTTATTCAAAATACTGATTTGGGCAGAGTTTTGCCTGCGTTGGAATCAGGATCCCCGATGCGTGCTGCTCACTAGGCTAGAAATAGAGGTGTTCGGATGGTCAGAAGTGTTCATCTTTTGGGTGAGAATGATTCTGACCATTGATTTGTGTAGGTATATATAGTTGTTGAAACTAAACTCAATAAAATAATGGTCAGTATCCATTCTTAGAATATATATTTTTAGATCATAATCCATTAAAAATAGCTCTGAGCCAATGGACCTTTCGATTATCCAATCAACATTGTGTGTGGACCCCATATGTGGACACATGCCGGTGATCAAGGGTCCCGACGCATGCAAGACGACCTCATTCTGGCATCATTACCATACAAAGTTACAAATCATGAATAATTGATGAATCAGTCAATAATTCACGAATTATTCTGGAAATTTCTTTTCCAAAACAGATGGGATGGCGTGTTTGGTTGCACCAAATATCATGAAATTTTGCATTGAATTAGACTGATTAGTCATCAAACATCATGACATTTTATTATATTTTGGCACAACCAAATCCACCCGAATAATCCATGAATTTTCAAAAACTCAGATAATCTTACAACCAAGAGACCATTGTTGCAAAATTATCCATTCTAAAACTTAGTGAATTATTTATACAAATAATTCGATAATCAGATAGAACAAAAAATCACAAGGAATCTTGATTACTTGAAAAGTTAACACATATTCCGAATCGAAAAAAAAAAATTCTAGATTTTCTCGAATGTAAACTTCATGCCATATTACAGAATGTCTAATCTTTTGGTCTATTTCTGTGTACTATTTTCTGTTTTTTTTTTTTTTTTTGTCATCTACAGTGGTCCATAATTGAAGGCTTCTCCTCTTAGGCGAGCAGTTACAGGTAGCAAGTTTTCCGGTGTGTTCCAGCTTTAATTAGTTCCGGAAATGGCATCACCTCCTGTGACTGCTCCGTCGCCGGAATCCGAGTCTCCACCCTCCCCTCCGACATCATCATCGCCGCCTCCATCATCATCCTCATCATCTCCACCACCACAGTCAGCACCGTCACCGCCGCCACCTAAGTCAAACCCTTCAACACCCCCTCCAACGACCACCCCCTCTACCCCACCCCCAGATGAAAAGTCGCCACCTCCGGATGAAAAGTCGCCAGCCCCACCGAAAAATTCCTCTCCCCCAACACCCTTATCTTCTCCACCTCCACCGTCATCAGATGATGAAGGCACTCCTAACCGTTCGCCACCCAATTCATCTCCGCCGTCCGTGGTCCCACCACCACAAAAAAAAACACCTTCTTCTCCTCCCAAGGCCTTATCGCCTCCAACGAATTCGAAGAGCCCGACCCCATCCAACCACAGTTCTAGCAAATCTCCACCGTCACGCAATCGTGATTCCTCTGATGATCTGAATGTACCTCTTATTGTCGGACTTTCAGTGGCCGCCTTAATTCTCGCTGCATTGATCATCTCTCTAGTGTGCTGCATGAGGAAGAAGAAGAAGAAGAGACCCCAAAATCACATGCAGTACTATCCAGATCCTTCCCGCGGTGGGCCTAAAGGTTTTAAATCATTTCAAGATTAGATATTCAAATACCCATTTTGAAATGTCTGTTGAGATGAGTATATAGAAAGAAATATGTTGAACGGGTTACTAATATTCTCAAATTCGTTTCATGATATTCAGTGCAACCAAACGTGAGCTAGTATAATACAAGTAGTTGATGTTTACTAATTGATTAATCTTGGTTGCAGGTAGTAACTATTATAACAGCGGTCCAAATTGGTACAATTCACCGCAATCGACGGACCATGTGATTAAGGTCCCTCCTCCTCCTGGGGCAATGGGCCCACAGGGCGGCATGTGGCCATCACCCCCACCGCCACCACCCACGCACAGCAGCGACATGAGCTCCAACTATTCGGGTCCACACCATCCTCCTCTACCTCCACCTTCCCCGAGCCTTGCACTGGGGTTCAATAAGAGTACTTTCACATATGATGAGCTAGCTTCTGCGACAGGCGGGTTCTCTCAGGCTAACCTCTTAGGCCAGGGCGGGTTCGGGTATGTTTACAAGGGGCTGCTACCCAACGGAACGGAGATCGCCGTAAAGCAGCTCAAGTCGGGCAGTGGGCAGGGAGAACGCGAGTTCCAGGCAGAGGTCGAGATCATCAGTCGGGTCCACCACCGGCACCTCGTGTCGCTTGTTGGATACTGTATTGCAGGCGGGCAGCGGATGCTGGTCTATGAGTTCGTTCCTAATAATACCCTTGAGCACCACCTACATGGTATGCTTCCCTCGCGTGGAAATGTTGCTTTTTGGTCGTTATTACAGTTAACAGTGCATTTCACTGAGGGTATTTTAGTCGCATTCACCTTGCAATACAAGGCAACTCATCAATCTAGACCGTCCAACTCGTAGACCTCACTTTGGATGGAGCACAGAGGACACTTTTAATCATATGATGTTGCCCCTGAACTTGGACTCCTTTTAATTTTACTTTTTAACCGTCCATTTTGATGGCCAACGATCGGATGGTTAGGACTGCCTGATCATTGTTGTTTTTGGTCTGTGTTCCGAAGACGGCGGAGATTATGACTCGCGCTGTCCGGTGGACATATGTTTAGCCGCCACATGTGTGGTGGATGATTTGGGGAGTTGCAACGAATGGACATGAGTTCATCCCGTTGGACACTAATACTGGTGTAATTCGTGATTACAGGAAGGGGCAGTTTCACCATGGATTTTCCTACCAGACTTAAGATTGCATTAGGATCGGCCAAAGGACTTGCGTATCTTCACGAAGATTGTAAGTAATTCACATTTCTTTGTGTATGTACGTCCGTGTACATGCATCATAATATTTCCATACACCTCAATGGACCGTAACCCCACCCTCCACCTTCCCACACATACACACATGCAACATGTGTATGACATCTGAGCCATCCAATTGGTAGGCCCCACAACTCAACATGTAAATCATGTCAGGTCACCCAAAGATTATCGAACTAGATAGGATGAGTTAGCAATACATGATGTTGATATTCTCTAATTTCATTTTTTTTTTGTTTGTTTCTATTTACTTGTCAGGTCACCCGAAGATTATCCATCGTGATATTAAAACTGCTAACATACTCTTGGACAACAATTTTGAAGCCATGGTGAGTGCAGAAATCTCACACATACTACATGCATGCATGATCATACACCATGCACATGAATGAATGCACATTTATGCAACCATCTCTACATGTACATGTGCATTCACACATGCACATATACGTAATTAAGCTGGTTGACACGGTGGACATATTTTTCCAGGTGGCGGATTTTGGACTGGCCAAGCTGTCGTCGGACAACCACACTCATGTTTCGACACGTGTCATGGGGACATTTGGGTGAGTACTGTTATGATATGATGATTACTGGATTAGTTGATAATCAATAGAAAGTCACTTGTACATTTCGTTTCACTTAAATCACCCTCATTGAGAGGCATGCTCCGATGCCATTGATGTCCGATAGCTTTGATAGTAATGGCTGGATCTACTACTAACTCGTCTATATGGAATTATATCGACCTAATCTTATGTTATGTAGGTATTTGGCTCCCGAGTACGCATCGAGTGGCAAGCTAACTGAGAAATCTGACGTCTTCTCGTATGGTGTCATGCTCCTGGAGCTGATCACTGGAAGGCGGCCTGTTGATACTACTAACACCTACATGGATGATAGCTTAGTAGATTGGGTTTGTATTTTCTTTCCATTACTTAATTTTGATAAGGGAATTGTCATTTACACATTCACGTATATTGTTTGATTTTTATTTTAATATACAGTATGCATGGATTGTCTGTCGACAGCTCTTCTTAGAGTTCATTTTGCCTACCTTGCTACTCAGGATCGACAATATATGTCACCCAATTGGGACCCACATGCTGAAATAATCTGATAATCAGAACTGTCCACGTTTGAGGCAATATGCTATGAGCTCCTCCACCTTAATTAAGAAATTAAAGCTGAATAGGTGATTTTGATCATCATCTGTATATGAATGTAATCGAAAAGAATACTTTCAAAAATCAGAGTTAAAGGGTCATTCTTGAAGCATGATCATTGGGCCGGAGTTAATTTATGATGACATCTAGAAGATGGACGGTTCCAATATGATCATGCCATCTCTGCATGGGCCCCAATGGGGCCGCGTGTAGGCAAAACCAACTCATTGGTTTGTTTTAATTCACAGAGGATAATTGAACAAATGTACTTTCACGATTTGATCAAATTATATCGAGGCCCACCACATGGACGGTTTTGATTTGTCCATGTATCGAATAATTGTGATTTGTGTGTGCAGGCAAGGCCGTTGCTAACCCGAGCGTTGGAGGAAGGGAACTTCGATGAGCTGGTTGACCCGCACCTACAGAATAACTTCGACCCCAGTGAGATGGTGCGCATGATAGCTAGCGCTGCTGCATCTGTTCGCCACTCGGCAAGGAGACGCCCGAAAATGAGCCAGGTCAGAACCTCTCCCAAACACAGCCATTATGAGGTTTGCAACATGTGCAAAAGTCGCACACGTGCTGTACATCTGAACTGATCATCCGGTGGGCCCCATAATGTTGATTCCCGGGCATTGGAAACTGGCCGTTCCGTTCATCATAATTCATTTTGTTTGGCCTACCTGATGAATTACTTCGTCTCACTTTAAGTCGGTATTCATCTCAACGTAGAGGGGCCCGCCTGATCAGTAGGTCAGAATTTTAGAGAAGTAAAACGTAGATTTGTGGCAAGGTTATTTGATAGATAGTCATGAACAATTTCACATGTTCATGGCCTGTCAACCTTCTTCCGTACAAAAATTAATGCTTTGGATAAATGGCTATGAATGCCTGAAAATTAAACATTGGGCGTATGTGATAGAGAAGTAAAACTTCACGACTGTTTAACTTTTGGTGAAATTGTTTCTTGATACTTTCTTCCAACATATACGCGGTTGGGCAACCTTCCATTGCTGCGGCTGGCCATTCCCTGTTAGCAGTTTCAGCAACCATCTTTTTATCCCAAAACCAAACACTTCCTTCCCTCCGGGAGATAGAAAGAACCCACCCAATCCATACTTTGTTTGAGAATGATGTTGGGAGAAAGGCGACTCTTGTGATCCTTCGACATTATTGAAGGGATGGTGGCTCGACCTGAAGCCGTCGAAATAGAGTCCCATCCGCCTCCCCGGCTCCACGCGTCGACCTCCCATTGGGAGAAGCAGAAATGGATGAGTGAGCGATCCGGCTTCTAGCCCTTCAATGATTGATTTGTCTGAAAACCCCGACCTCGGTAGAAAACGAACGGCTAACCCCTCTAGCCTGTCTGTGAATACATGACAGTTATGGATTGGAAATAAGACTACAGAACTGTTTGAATTTTGGTGAAGTTGTGTCGTGTTTAAATCTGCATGCTTATCATTAACTTTATATGTACGTGAGCCAATGCACATTTGGACAAGTAGTCATGAGATAGGATTGTTAGAGCATCGATTGAGTATCTTTGGTTGAGAGTTTATTTTTGAATTTTGGTGAGGTTGTATCATGTCTAAATTTGTGTGCTTATTATTAACTTTATATGCACGTGAACCAGTACACTTTTGGACAAGTAGTCATCAATATAGGATTAGTGGAGCATGGATTGAGTATCTCTAGTTGAGAGGTGATTTTGGTGCATAATACGATTATAGCTACATATGCATATGCATGTCATTTTCTATATAACATACGTTCAAATATTAAGTTCAAGTATCTTATATATGAATATGTGCCACTATCAATTTTTAAGCATTAAAAAATATAGTATATGCATAAGTGTGCCACCATTCATTCTTTAATCTCCTCATACAATCTACAATTTATCCTGTCATAGGGTTGTTTAAAAAAACTAATCAACAATAGCATGCTCATGAATTGTTAATTGTGACACAACTAATTTACCTAAATCCAAACGAGATTATATGCCAATGACAATTTACTTTTTTTTTTTTTTTTTTAATACACATTAGGATCATATTTATCTATGCATTTTATAACATGTTTTAAAGTGCCATGTGTTCGACCATCAACGGTCAAGCATCACATGTGCATATGGATTTCCATTAATCTTCACATGTATAAAATATGCAAAAGCGCGAGTGTAAGTGAGTCATTGACTGATATTTAATTTCTCTGTATATGCTACAATCTATCTGTCCATGAACCAAGGTGTTTGACGAAAAAAAAAATACAATAGAAGTAATTAGCAATAGTATGCCATGACCAATTAGTCTTGACTATTATGGATTGCCAGTTGCGATACAACTTCACCCAGATCGAACCAGCCTTTAGTCCTTAATAAATCGATAAGACTTGCTAAATTAAATCGTGTTGTGATTCATATTGGTGTGAAATAATTTCTTGGACAATCAAATAATATGGTTATCACTAGCATTATTTTTGGAACTGAAAAGGAAAAAACTACAATATTACTGAGCAGATCGTACGAGCACTAGAAGGCGATGTCTCGCTCCAGGACTTGAATGAAGGGGTGAAACCTGGGCAAAGTTCGGCATTTGGGTCGGCCGGGAGCACGGACTATGACACTGGCTCATACAATGCAGACATGAAACAGTTCCGGAAAGTGGCGTTGGCGAGTCAAGGGTTTATGAGCAGCGAGTACAGCGGGCATTCCAGCGATTTGGGCCGCGATGTCTCGAGTAGCGATGGCACAAACTCACGTGAAATGAACCAAAGGCGCAGCCCTTAAGCAACTGAACCACGTCAGATTATCGATATTTATTTTCTCTTCCTCTTTCTTCTTCTTCTTTTTTTTTTTGTCCCAAATCAATACAAAAGAAAAAAAGAAAAGAAAAGAAAATAGATCATCTTCGTTGTATTATTCTGTTTTTAGGATTGATGAGCGGAATGGTACTTTGGGTTTATGCGTGTGGCTGTGTGCATCTCTTATCTGTGGAGGCAAAACATTTCCTATTTTCTAATCTAGTTTAATTTTTAAAAATTCTTTTTTTATGGGATTGTTTTCTTTTCTTCTCACTGTCCATTAAAACTTGGGCAGGAATCCCAACGCAATTTGCATGGGATCCCCGCCCATTACAAATGGATGTTGACGCTGGATACGAAGGGCGTGCCTATAACAAACTGAGTTCCAGGTGCTCCAGAATATTGATCAGATGTACCCCATTCATCAGTTGGTATCTATACATTTTCTCCATGGATCCTAATAATCAGACCAATCCAGGACATAAGTGTACATTGTAACGTCATCGCAAAAAACTCTAATTTCTCATGTTATGGCCCACATGAATCTTGGAATCTCCTGACTTTATGGTAATCTCTATTCATCCTGGTGTAGCGTGTCAAATGAGTGGACTAGATGGAATACGCTCACCACGGTGAACCCCCCACACAACTACTTCCCGTGGTGTGGCCCAACCAAGTTTGAATGGGCATGTTTTTTGTACCTGGGTCCTAGCACAGGGTGATGCGTGGGATCTACTTCCCATGAAGTCATCTACTCGTAAATGCTAACGAAGGAATAATTGCAATTCAATCAAATACGAGGGCACTCATGTTAATAAGGGCTTATATTTGGTTTACGTGTGTTGGAGGCGTGTCAAAAATGTACTTAACTCCATGTTTGATTGAACATTACTGGTCTATGCCGGACCGATTAATACCAAGTTCTAGAGCTCAGGCGCCCTCATCAACCATCGATTTACAAATGAAAAGGGATTAGTATTTTCCAATGGAATCTTTTTGCCTTGTGTCCAAAGGACTTGTTCTTTCATCAATAAATAACCGCAGCCAAAGTATATTTCTTAAAGGAATAAAGATAAATATATTAAAATAGAATATGTTAATAATAACGCCAATTTTTATTAATTTGTGAATCGATGTACATTACAATTGACAGAGTAATAACCAAAACTAGAGATAAATAAATAGATAAATACTTGAATCGTCTATATAGACAAACGATCGAGGTGATTAGTCAGCATATTTGACCATGATGTTTGATCTTCCAAATAAGAACTCGGTTGATCAGGATTCAACAATGGAACGTTGTAGATATTTACCATATTTCTCCAGTACTGTAACGGTAGCGCTGGATAATAGAGATCTAATGTAAGGCTAGGCTAGATTATATATGCTAAGATAAATGTAAAGACTATGAAGATAAATTATGTTTGGCTTGTCCTTGAAGTTTTCCAGTGCGTTCTTCTTTTATAGCTTCTGGATGCCGTAAAACCCTCGTAGAGTTTCGTTATTGGTTCAGGATTATTCGCACCCATTGCTTTTATATGCTCTTCCCACAAGAGATCTCCATAAATTTAAAACTATTTTTAAATCTCTTGCCAATGTGGCTGTAATAATTTTTTTTATATCAAAAATTGTTTTCAATGCTCTGTCTCATTGGATTCAATTTGATCACGCACCATTTCAGAGATTCCTTATTATGATCGTTAATATTCGTTGAACTGGTAGAACCGATCCTGCTGGATTTAGATCGTAACCCAATTTATTGGTTCCTATACGCTTAGATGTTGGTTTGATCTTCGGAATTTTCGTAATTTCCATGAGAGCTCCAAACATCTTTGGTAAGATTTCTCATTTTGGAAAAATTGTGAGAGACGACCTTACTGAGCATATCTAGATTTGTGATAGAATCCTTGCCTTGGTGGGTCTTTTATAGATGTGATGGGTACACTTTATCAGTCACGTGCCACACGAATGAGGGCTACGTGTCATCTGTCACTTCATTTTCTCTAAATGCATGTGTTGTTCTATACCGCCACATTTATGACGAGAGACGTATAACTATAAGGGAAAATGGTAAAAGATATCCTTGAGCGCGAGTATGATTCTGTCATTATTAAGTGTGTAGTGACGATACATGGTAGCATCTCATTGATCCACGTAAGTGTGTTAAAATGGGTGTAAACAACGACACCATGTGCAGAGTCATGCAAGCGTTGTCGGTGCACAATAACCTCATGCGTATGTGAGATTTGTTGTCATCGGATTTCGGGTTTGAGAGTGATGATGAGGTTTGAGTATAAACTGGGTCGGGATCTGGTCTAGGTTTTTATTGAATTCGGGTCCTTCTTCTGGTGGGGTCCATCAGGAATAAGTCGTGGCCTAAATGCAGGATCTTTCGATCATCAGCTGGGCAACACGCACCTAAGGAAGTGAAACGGATTATCAGAAACAATAGCCAAAGTGAATATTCCACCTACACCTGCGACTTGCTAGGCTAGCCTGAATTTTTGCGAGGGCATTAGGGTTGTCGATGGCTACCCACCACCCAGACCCTAGTGTGATTTTAGAGACTGAGTTCGATGGATCCATGATAAGTGGCCCCCACCGTGATGTATATATTTTATATCCACTCAGTACTTGATCCATTTTTTTCCCACTCATTTTAAGGCATGGGCCAAAAAATGAAGCAGATCTAAATCTCAAGCGGACCACACCACAGGAAATGGTGGTATTGAATGCCCACCATTAAAAACTTTCTAAGGCCCACCATAATGTTTATTTGACATGTTGACCATAATATTTATTTGCCATCCAACATGTCGATAAAGTCACAGAGATCAACTTGATCCAAAACTACTTTAATAGCCCCCGATAGGTTTCGAATGGTGGGCATTCAATTACTACTATTTTTGTGGTGTGGTGTACTCGAGATTTAGTTTGCTTCATTTTTGGACTCATGCCCTAGTATGAGCTGAACGTAGTTCCTTGGATCCATATAGTCTCCATACACATTAAGAGCCATAAATTGGATGCTCCAGATATCTGTACATTGCTGCCACAAATGAGCCGATTGAGTTACCACACCGCCCTTTTTTAACTGGTGTGCAACCAACAAAGGAGTATTAGACTTTTGTGATCTGCCTTTCCTCATTCATAACTTAGGTGGGAGCTTAGCTGATGCAGGGATGAACGTGATGAGGATAACTACTCCGAATCCACGGAGCTTCTCTGGACTCCTCATAGAGACTTCTCGAATCCACGAGGAAAGAAAGCAGAAAATAGAAATAAATTCTAAGAAATTCGAAATTGATTAATTGATGACTAAAAACGAGTTCACAACCCTTTAAATAGGGGTACCAAGCAATGGGAAAGAAATCATAATCAAACTACAACTAAAACTCCTAGAATCCGCGACTTACTATAAATAGTAAAGTTACTATTTATAGACGGTCATGACGTCTACTAGTGCACAAGGTTTTCGGCCAAAAATAGTAAGTGTCCTATTTGGTTTCACCGAACCATTCCCCTGATTATTCTAAGCTCTTTTCACGTTGGACACAACTCTTAAAGCCCAGAAGGATGAAGAGTTATAATCAAACTAAAACTTACTATTTATAGTAAAAACGAAATTAAAACAGGAAAACGACCGTCGATCCAGGGGTATTTCGCAATTCCGGGCTGCGCAACCCAGCATAGCCGGGTTAGTTGGCTAAAGTAGCTCGTAATTGGGCACTCTGGAGCTCACTCAAGTGGACTGCATCATAAAAAAAAAAAAAACAGTGGGGATAATGAAAACCACTGTTGCAACCTTCTTAAGGTCTATAACGATTTTTATTTGCCATCCAGCTTGTTGATATGGTCACATGGACTGCAATGAAGGGGAGACATAAATATCAGCCCAATCCAAAACTTTTGCAGCCCCCAAGAGAATTTTAATGTTTTCTGTGATGTGGTTTACTTGAACTTCAGATATCATCTGCTTCATATTTTTATTCACGTTATAAAATGAGTTGGCAAAGTGAATGGACGGTATGGATATAAATACATACATTATGGTGGGCCACACAATGCCAAAGTCATCACCACACCATTGTTGGGGTGGATCCAAAACACAAACTTAGAAGCAGATAAGATTGCCGCCAGATGCAATCATCATGCTGGGAACAAC
Source organism: Magnolia changhungtana (assembly GCA_030180095.1). Lineage (NCBI taxonomy): Eukaryota > Viridiplantae > Streptophyta > Magnoliopsida > Magnoliales > Magnoliaceae > Magnolia > Magnolia changhungtana. Next base: position 978,695 of record JASAUF010000234.1, on the reverse strand, counting down.
CTTCAAATATGTGTGGCCCAACTTTACGTGTCTCAATTAAATCTCACCGGGCACGGACTAGCTACTAACAAGTTGAATAGTGAGACTGGGTACTAAAGTGACATCACCAAGTTCTGTACGTTCAGCCATCTTGTTTATGTTGTATCTACACTATCATCTATTTGGAGAGATTAATTATTTTAGGGCATGAGTCAAAAAAAAAATGAGTTAGATGAAAAGCTTAAGTGGACCCACACTAGAAAAGAGTGGCGATGGAATGCCCATCATTAAAAAATGTCAAGGGTCACAAAAGTTTTTGATCAAGCTGATATTTGTGTTTTTAGTTGGTTCATCTTTGCGTTAATTTATAATCATGTTGAATCTCAAATAAACATCATGGCGGACTTTAGGAAGGTTTCAACGATTAGTGTCCTCCACTGTTTTCTGTGGTAGGCCCACTTAAGCTTTAGATCTGCCTGTTTCTTTGGCTCATATTTTAAAATGATCTCTATTGAGGTTCAAATTTGGACCACCCTCAACTCAATGTCGCTAATCTTCAACAAATCCTGGTCTTGCACAAAAGGGTGAGTAAAGGAGACCCTGACTTAGTCGGGAGACCCTTCGATGCCTAAGTCAGGCTAGGGAATTTGGGTCTAAGTCGAATGTAGAGAGATGGTGTGAGATATTGCATACCTGTAACAATGGGGTCCCTGGTATTTATACTTGAGGATTGAATGATCCACGTCCGTTAATCTTGACAAGATTTGTGCAATCAGTAAATTGTGACCATGGAGATATTATTCGTAATCTTTGGGTCATGCGGCATATCATGTTTTAAGGGCCCGTATCCTTGGGCGTGATCTCCATATTTAGGTTGGTCTCTAGGCTCGGCATACGGAGTGTCCTCACCAGGGCCTGGGCTCAGCTTCGGCATACGGAGTATCCGCACCCGGGTTCGATCTTAGATTGTATAGGCCTGAGACTGAGTACTAGTAGTCGGAGTTTGTCGGTAGATTACTGAGGTCGGAGTTCGCTGAATAAAGCTGAGGATGAAGATCAGAGCTCGGCTTAGCCATTCTTCTTCGGATGAGAATGATGATGAGGATCGGCTAATCAAGGCTATAGTTCTGAGTCGTGATTCATTAGTGGAGAACTTGTCTCAATTAACCTACAATCGTAACTTAGGGGTTGGCTCATACTTGACATAGTATCCTCCTCCTGAGGCCTTGTTAACTTGTTCGAGTAGCCCAGGCCGATCCAATTATCCTTGTTTAGATTTCTCCGTAATAATCTCTCTAGAGGGATAGACGGTGTACATGCATTAGTGGGGCTACCTAAACGCCACTTCAATAGCGGGTTTCCTACTCAACCTGTCATCAGCAAATCCGCGTCCCGGTTCTACGGGGATAACCCCGGGTGATTCGGTCGGGCAATCCGCTTCCCACACGCTTGAACTTCTGTTAAGCTATCACACGTGTGTCCAAGCCACTCCTCACCCAAGTTCCATCAACAGGTAACGTAGATCATTGCTCATGGTATATTTCTTTCGACACGTGACCCACATGTTCACCTGACCAGCCTGATTCTTGAGCCACAACATCTAAAGAGCAAGGCCAACATGATAAGCGGCTTGGATCTCGCACACGCCTGTTACATTCCCACGTGTAAGAGGCCAGGCTAAAAACAAGCTCGCTCTCGCGCGAGTGCATTTGGCACTCGGCGTGCCTATAAAAGACCAGATCGAAAAAACCCTCCTTTCTTTCCTCCGCCGACCGAGAAATCGTCTTCTTCTCATCGCGAAAATCGGAAAGAAGAAAAAGGAGGAGGAAATCCTAGGATTTGATCAAGATGGGAGATTACAACGATGCTTTCATGCGCAACAGAGATGCAGCCGTTCAAGCTCGCACCAAAGCCCAGAACCGAGCCAACGTTCTTCAATTGAAGCTGGTATTCCTCTTCCCTTTCCGTACAAATTCAATTCGATTATCTCGAAACCCTAGCCTCCTTCTATCTCGATCATACCCCCCTCTCCCCTTTTTGTGATGGTTGATCCGTTTTATTTCTCGATTCCCCGCTTTTTGCGATGGTTGATCCGTTTTATTTCTCGATTCCCCCCTTTTTGTGATGGTTGATCCGTTTTGTTTCTTGATCCGGATGGGTCTGATTTTCTGCTGCGTAGCGATTTGATCTCGGCAGTTTCGTAAACCTAGATTCTCTCGATCCGGTTATCTGATTTGATGTTTTCCGTTTTTCTTTGGCTTGATCAAGGATGAAATATAGATTCGGTATATGTATTTAGTGTATTTGATCGTGAATACCTTGGGGTTTGAGTTTTACCTGTGAGGCCTGTGCGATCGGTGATTCAGACTGTAGATTTGATGCTCCCTGCAGTGGAGAGTCGACATCCCAAAGAATCTCTCAGGGTGTTGGCGTCTCATCAGCTTATTTGATGATCAATCGGGCTGTTTTTCCGGGGCCATAGGAGACCATCAAGGGACTAACATGATGGACAGATTGGCTGTATAGTACACATCGCAGTGGGCGCCACAAAGCACGAGTGTGTATTAACCATCATGTTTTACTATGTTTAATGTATTTCCAGTTGTAAAGACTTTACCTATAATCTGAACCATTTCTTTTTGCCTGGGAAAAAAGTGCGGCTTTACCTGTTAGGTGTTTACAACTTGTAAACACTTTGTCAGGCAAAATTTTCCATTCAAAAACCTGCCTGTAAAGTGTTTACCTGTAAACCCTTTCCAACTAAGGATTTTACTGGCATCCTAACAACCCCCCACCCTCTATGATCCTTTGCCTATCAATTTTCAGCACATTTCCATTAACGTGGACCATTGCTTCTTCTTCTTTTTTTTTTTTTAAAGAAATCTTTTTATTATTCTAATCCTCAATTTGTACAGAATGATGATCAGGAGGGTTAATCCCTTTGAGTGGAGCCCATTAGAAGATTGGCAGTCTAGATCACTGAACCATTGCCCCACTTATACAGACTCAAGCACAACCATAAACCTGAGAATACCATGCATATCCTTGGGTTAAATATCGTATTATTCTTATATGAGTAATGCTACAGTGAGTCGCATGGGGGGGCAATTCACCCTATTATATCGACACATGTCCTTTACTCTGCATTTAATTGAAGGAGGCATCAGGGATGACATAAATACATATGGGGGCATCATGATGTTCGGGTGAAATCCACTTCGTTCATTATTCACAACAGATCATTGTAAGATTTGATCCCAAAAATCTGGTCCATCCAAAACTCAAGTGAGCCACACCACAAGTAACAGCGGGATAGGACACACACCATTGAACTCATCATGTGACCCACCAAAGTCTTGAATAAAGCATATATTTGGTTTTGCCCTTCATCCTCCATGTACTCACATTGTGAAGGGGTTGGATGCCATATTAACATCACATTGGGCCCCCACAAGATTTCAACGGTGGACATCTCTATTCCCACAGTTGCCTATGGTGTGGCCCACTTGAGTTTTGGATCATCATGATTTTCAGGCTTACCTCCTAAAATGGGCTGGCCCATGTGATGGATAGATTGGGTTTCACATATACATCATGCAGGGCCCACATTGCCTACACAGAGAGGGTGAAGACATGTGTCGCTGTACCATGGTGAATTGCTCGGCAAATTGCCTGAGTGAATCGCCGTAGCATTACTCTTGTTGTATCTCTTTTTATGGGCAATTCAAGGAGGTGATTAGGATTTACAGTCATACCATTAGAAATAGTTCCATTGTTGGCTTGGACCGTCTTCGGAAGAAGAACGAGTCAACGTCAAGTAGAGGGACCACATTGAGAACTCTCCTTTCTTAGAGAAACTTCAGAACATCAAATCTTTCTCTCCAACGGCTGACGCCTTATCCTGCAACAAGGACAACAGTGAGACTAAGTCTGCCTATTCATAATCATTAAGGTCCCTTTACATGGGGGAATCCAAATACCCCCATTAGGACCGGAAGAGAAGCAAGACGCCGTTGAAATGTTGGCTGAAGGATTTAGGTTTATTGAGGCAGGGAATAAGTCCTTAAGAGGGATTGTTTCCACACCGAACATCTGCCCAAAAGCAGACTCTCATCCCATTTCCCATCACGAAAGAAGTCCCTGCTGAGGGATGTTTCCACACCAAACATCTGCCCAAAAGCAGACTCTCATCCCATTTCCCATCACGAAACAAGTCCCTGCCGAGGGACGTTTCCACACCAAACATCTGCCCAAAAGCAGACTCTCATCCCATTTCCCATCACGAAACAAGTCCCCGCCTCGTTAATAGGTAACATTTTCTACACCAGCTTCCAAATAAAGGAAGCTTTGTACAAAGACACCAACCATTGGCAGAGGTGCCATACTTAGCCGCAATTACCCTTTTCCAGGGATTGGGTTCTTCTGACCCAAACTTCCACACCCATTTACCTAGGTGGGATGAATTGACCATATCCCAGCGCTTGATACCTGCACCACCTTCAGACACAGGTTTACAGACCGCATTCCAATTGGGAAGGTGGAATTTCTTATACTCTGCACCTCCTTGCCACAAAAAGTCCCTCAGCTTATCAATGCGATCCAAAATTGAGTCCGGGCATTTAAAGAGGGACTAAAAATAAATGGGAAGGTTTGACAAAGAGGCCTTGATGAGGTTAATTCTACTTCCAAGAGAGAGGAATTTGCTTTTCCAAGGAGAGTTTCTTTTCCAACCGTTTCAAAACCCTATCCCAAAGATGTAAAGCTGGCTTACCTAAACATAGTGGGAGCCCTAGGTAAGTTGAAGGAAAGGATCCGGGGCAGTGTCCAAAAAATGCCAGCGAATTCCTCTACCTCAGCTTGGGAAATATTGATACCCAACAGCTCACTCTTAGCAAGGTTAATGCTAAGACCAGAGACTACCTCAAACCATCTAACTGCAATCCTTAAGAGTAGCCGCTTGAGAATTAGAAGTCTCATAGAACAAATTCGTATCATCTGCAAACTGAAGGTGGTTGATAGATTGAGGAAAGTTAACAATCTCGAAACCTCGAAAGAGATTTTCCGAATGACCTTTAGAAAGCATACGACTAAGAGCCTCAGCAACAATCAGAAACAGACACATATTTAATGATGACAAATCTCCTGTGGCGAAGATTTGGCAGAAAATTAAAGCAAACGTTTGCATTTGGGTGCTCAACAACAAAGCTTTCAAGGATTATAAGCATCAACCATTCTCTATAACCGGGAGTAGATGTGATGTTCCCTCTGTATTTCAGGAGATTTGTGCTCTGGCTGCTGGTTTTCGTCTAACCTGGTTGATAACAGCACCAATCAGCTTGTTCATGAGCTTTCTCTCTCTAGTGCCTCGCAGTCTTTCTGTATTCTGGGAATTTCATTCCCTTCCTGATCTTATTGCAGTAATCTTTGGCAGGCTGTACACTCAACTTATTTATTTGTTTATTTTCATTATGATAAGCTGGGAGTATAACTTCTCGTTTGTGATTCTAGAGTTTACTCACTAAGCATTTTGAGTATTTATTTGGTTCACATTCTTCTTTATCCATATTATTGCTGATTTATATTTTTCACCTTTTTACTTCACTCCATCCTCATATGGTGAAGGATCCATCTACTGCTTAGAAATTTTATTAATCTCCTTATCCACTTTTTGTGGTAATTTTGTGCAGATTGGGCAGAGCCATCCTACTGGACTGACCTCTAACCTTTTGAAGCTTTTTGAACCCCGGCCTCCATTGGAATATAAACCTCCTCCTGAGAAAAGGAAATGCCTACCATATACAGGTATACAGAATTTTTCTAGGATGCATTTCATTGTAATATTGAGGCATTTTACTTGAGCTGAAAAATCTTTCAATATTTTTTTTCACTTGAGCTGAAATTCAATTTTCTGTTTCTTTGTAGGCATGGCACAGTTTGTGAGTAATTTTGCTGAACCAGGAGATCCTGAGTATGCTCCTCCAGTCCAAAAGGGTGAAACTCCGGTAAGAAGCCCTACTGCGTGGGATATTCTCCTTCACATGCTCGGTTGTATAGATGCTACTTGTAGATATTTTTCTTGATGGAATCCCAAGTTGTATCCTGTGGATAGTGCAAGTTGTGCAGATTTGTTCTGCTTTTTGGACAAATAATTGTTTCCTTGAAATGATTTCAGTATGCTTGTATAATGTTTTCGATGGGTGCACATTTATTCGCATAAATCTTTGCCATTTAAAAAATGCATATATTTGTTTCTTCACCTTAAAATATTGACATCAGGTAAACCAGTCCATTTATTTCTGTGGGAAGTCATAATTCTTGCTCCCCAAGGTAAACAACTTCCATGTAATGAATTTTCTGAAGTATGAATTCTAGAGAGTCCTGAGTTTGACACTTTTTTTCCCTTTCATTTTTTTAAATTTAAACTTCATATAACATGCCCCAAATGGACACCTCACATGGTGAAACCTTAGTTGCAGATTCCTTCTAACTAGGTGCTGCTCCCTCTTTGAACTGCACTTTGGACTCTGGCTCCCAGTCCTGCTTCTTACCTATTTCTACCTGTTTACATTTGAAATAGATGCTTCCCCACTCCCGCACCTGAATTTTTTGCTGCTTCACTTGACGCTTTGTGCAACTATGGGTGAAGCATGCAATGTCATTTTTTAAACATGTGCCAATGAACAGCACCAAATCAGAAGTTTACAGTGATTCCTTTGACAATTTCACCATTGACAAACATCTTTTTTCTATGCTGCAAATGTACTAGTTACTCAAAGTTACCAGTAAAAAAGGAGTCACTCAGAGTTGCACCTCTTTTTTTATTGGCCCTTTTCTGACTCGTCTCTCCTTGTGCCTGACACCTTGTTTTCGTGTCTGACACTAACATATTCCTTGTGCAAGTGACACATGCGTAAAACAGAAGGAATAAATATTTAATAGAACTTTGTTCAGTGCTTAATAGGATACAACATGATGCCAAGATCTAGGTAATACGCGGCCTTCTATTTTAGCTTCCATTCTCTTCTAACTCATCAGACTAATTTAGAGCATGCAGAAATATCTGCTGTTCTTTTTTCTTGAGATGATTGGACCTAAAACTACAGAAACCTGTGACAATAGCTGATATGGCTGCATAGGCCTGCCACATTAACTATCCCTAACCATTTACACCTTATTAGATTAGCTGTTTGGGGTTAATTCTTTTCACCACAACACCTTATTAGATTGCTGAGTGGAAGGAACCATTGGAGGGAGGGAGGTAGCTAGGGAGGCCAGGACTCATGAATGCCTATTTTGTTTTTCACGTGTTCAGAGGTTATGTGCAGTGTATCTTGCTTCCATTGTTTGTGGAATGATCTATGTCTATTCCAGTTTTTGGCTTATAAAATTGGTTTGTACAGACACAAAGAAGAGCTAGAATTCATGGTCTTCGGCTGGAAAAGGGTGCCATAAAGGCTGCTGAAGAGCTTCAGAAATGTAACTATGCCCCTCTTTTCTACTAAAAAGTTGCTGGCTTTGATGTTTAATTTCTGATGATAGTATGGAGGCTTTATTCTTACAATTCTATTCCTTCTATGCAGATGATCCCTCCAATGATCCAAACATATCAGGAGATCCCTACAAGACACTGTTTGTGGCGAGGCTTGTGAGTATTTGTTCTTTGCCTGTTGATAATTCTCCAATTCTGGTGATTTGTAATTTTATCTTGCAATTTGAGTTAATGTCAATTCTATTGCCTGACTCTTGCCAGAACTATGAGACCACGGAACATAGAATCAAAAGGGAGTTTGAAGCTTATGGGCCAATCAAGCGGGTAGGTATCTTAGAGCATCCCCAGAGGGGGCTCAGGTTATTGCTCTTGACTTCGGTAAGAGTGTCAATGAACATATTGCTCTAACATGGTCTTTTCCCTTCTGGAAGTTCTAAAACCTTTTCCGCTATTTTTCCCTTCTAGAAGTTCTAAAACTTTTCTGCTATTTTCAACCTTTTGAAAAGCGATTACTACCCTCCGTGTTCTTAAATTTATCTTTCTTTAACAAATCAGGAGTTACATAGCAGGTTTTTAACCACTAAAAGCAATACTTGGTATGTCTTTATTTGTCTCCACATGCATTCTTGAAATGCCAATAGCAAATCTCTAAGTCTGATGACCACCTGGTATCCCTAGCTTCTTTATTCTTCCTGGTTTTTGTTTTGTTAATTATAGTGAGATCCCTGGTAAGGGGGTGGTTAAAGGGTTTGCCAATTGGTAAGTCGGTCATGAATGCCTATTGTTATGCCAACTCAATTCCAATGGCGGTTTGTGGTGAAGCTGTAAACCTTGAAAGTGAGTACACCTAGTGATGATTAGTGCTTCAATTTGATAGCTTTCGCATTCAAGTTAATAATGGGGATGACTCACATCTCCCTGTTCTCAAGCTTCTAAGGCGCTGGGCAATTGCAAATAGGGAGTAATAAAGGTATCTTTGTCGCCACGGAAATGTGGGTCTGTTGCATCTATGTTTCCTCTGGTAAGTTTTGCTTTGATTTTGATGGCCACCAGAAATTCTTCTAGGGATTATTCTAAAAAGAGAAGTTATTCTAGGGATTCCAAAGAGACTAGATTCTAGAAATTGGTTTTTCATTTGCTACTTGAAGCAACATCCCTGGTGGTAAGGGGGTGCTATTTGATCTGTTTCGTGATTGGGACACGTACCTTGTTCTTTTTTCCTGCCAACTAAATTCCACCGGGTGGTGCTGCATCCTTCATGGAAAAGCTCTAAAACCTTAAAGGTAAGCAGGGTAGTGATGCAGTGTCTTATTATCCTTTACTCTCAAGCTATGAAAGGAGATCATCAACCTCTCCCTCCTTGATATCCGGGTGCTGGTAAACATAAGTCGCGGGCACTAGCAGGTTTTTGTCATTATTTGATTTCTGGGTATTTTGGATTTATGTTGCTACTGAAAATTTTTATTTTTGACTTTAAGGCCAAAATCTGTCCGAGATTCAGAAGATAAGCTGGTATTTTCTATATTTTTTCATAGTGCCTAGTTTGCTACTTTTTAAAATTTCCCTGGTAAGGGGGTTGGTACTGTTTCACACACTTAAGTCGGCCAAGTACATCAGTTTTCTCCCAACTCAATTGCAACGGTGGTGATGCGTCCTGCATGGCGAAGCTGTACACCTTAAAAGGTGAGCACGGCTAGTGAGGCATAGTGCCTGTCTACCGTGCCGTTTAGGATTTAGTGTCTCTGAAAAATATTTTTTTAACTGTAAGCTCTTGGTCATTTCCAAGTTGCCAGAACTCTTTGGCTTTAATTTATGTTTTTATTTTCTTTCTCATTTAGCTATGATCGCTGTTCTGATTGTAGTCTTATCTTTTTTGTCCTGTGATCATCTCAGGTTCGTTTGATTACCGATAAAGAGACAAATAAGCCTAGAGGCTACGCATTTGTTGAATACACGCATACACGGGACATGAAGAGTATGTTCTCAAAGGACTTTTGAAGAAGTGATTAGTTAGTCTTTTAGGTCCTATTTGGGCGCTTAACTCATTTTAGATGATCATATTTATCTATTAGAGATCATTTATTTTGGTTATTGAGTTTATTTTAAACCTTACCAAGAAGAAATATGTTCTATAATACTTAATTATGGTTAACTAAAATGAGATGAACTCATTTTTAAGTGGCACCCAAAATAAGCCCTTAGCATCTATGAGTGCGACTTTGTGATCAGCGCTTGTGATCATTCCATGAACTTGTTTTTGGATGCTGCTCGTTGATGCTGATGCTCTGCTTATTACAGCTGCATACAAACAAGCTGATGGACGGAAGCTGGATAACAGAAGAGTACTTGTGGATGTTGAACGTGGGAGGACTGTTCCAAATTGGAGACCCCGCAGATTGGGTGGTGGACTTGGGTCAACCAGGGTAGGCGGTGAAGATCTTAATCAGAAGTACTCTGGAAGGTACTTGCCTTTTCCTTTTGTCCGATCTTGGATGTGTAATTGCTATAATTCCTATATAAATTTGCAATGCATATGCACACACCTTTATCCATCTGTACTTGCACAACCCAGGAGTCCTATGCTAGCAAGTTGCATGGATCCTCCTTGTATTTATACTTATATTTACCATGGCATGGTGAGTACCTATGTATTACATTACATGACTCCAGTGCAAATGGTAATATGATGGTTGTTGAAATAATTATAGAACTCCTACGTATTTCCATATATATATATATATATATATATATATATATAAAACAGCTTCTATTGTTCCTACTATGATTTTTATTCTGCAATTGGTTGAATCATTATTTTATGACAGGAATTAATCATATAGCATATGTTCATAATATTTCTTGATAGCGAGAAGCCAAACTGGTTGCTTTTTGTTAGATTATATGCTGATTAAAGGGAAGTTTTACATAGCATATAATGTGGACACATGTACAAGGCAGCTCATGTACATGCAACAATATATGCCAGCATGGCACATATGAGCTCCAGTCCATGCATTGGGTTGGGGAGATTATATAGATGCCCTGGCATAAGAGAGTTTGGTCCATTGATCAGGGGGCCACAGTTTGTCAAACAAGTGTACAGCTGAAGAAAACTTGGCTGATGTGTTCTAAGCTGTTCCATTTATTTTTTAGATCGCGGTCCACCAGATCAGTGGACCGGCCTTAGTTTTTTGCTGATATCATCTTCAGTGTCGGCCCACCTGGTTGCCCATGTGGATGTTGTACCTTTTTTCCATGCTGGCAAATTTGGTGGTGTGGACATGGTATTACTTGCATATGCATGTGAGCTTAGCAGATGGCATATTATCCTTCTTAAGCATCGATACTCTATTCATCCTTGCCATGAATTTGTTGTACCAGTAATTCATAGTTTGAACTGGATGGTGCCCCAGCTTCAGAATGTCACCAATCTTAGTCTCTTAGTTGCTTTTGGATCCTAGAAAGGCTGAGTCTATACTTTCCATCATCATCGTTTAATGTTTCAGTTGCATCCGATAAGTTGATTAGATAGAATCATCAATTGATGTTAGTTAAAATTTTAATAGTATTTGAACCTCGGTTTCCTGCTCTGGTTCAATTACTCCCACCTCTGAGGTCTACCAATCAAATCAGGGACAACCTCAAATCCTTAATCTCATTATAAAGTGTAACAAGATCATAGGAAAAAATTTCCTAAATGTTTTGATTAGGTAGCCTGTGCTTTTTCAGACACTAAGTGTTGTGTAATTGCTATTGACCTATCGTTTGGTTAGTTTATTTCTTTCGTTCCTTGTCTTTTATGAGCAACATGATTTTAGTAAAAGAAGAAAAGGGAACAAATATCCATCAAGAAATTGGATATAGTGTTTCATATAATAAATGATTCTCGACTCTCCCTCCTTTGCAAGCATTTCTGCTCTCCCATTTGCTTCCTTGAAACATGGTGGAACACCACATTTATAGTTCAATGCTAAATTCCCAATCCAGAGGATAATCTTCCATGGTTTTGCATTGAGATCTAGACCCACCTTGGTCACTTCTTGACTGCTTCAATGATTCCTTGGTTGGAGAGGGAACCTTTGAAAAACTCAATTCCTCTTGTGTGGCTCAGATTTCCATTTGGTTGGAACCTCAGTGTCCAGTGGCCCTGGGAAGTCCAGTTTCATCTCTCCTTCGCCAAATATCTAATTTATAGATAGATAGATAGATAGATAGATAGATGCTCACCCGCGCACCTTACGCGAGTACACATGTCATGAGAACAGAATCTGAATGGTCCACATGATGTGGCACCCCTTGAAACTCTATGCGCCCAATTTGAGTCTCGTGGTGCTGCTCCATTTGAGTTGTAAGACTGAGTTCCAATCAGTTCATGTTTTTGTACTTAACCTGGTTTGAATGACATGCATATAAAGTCTAAGTTTCTTCTTCAACTACTCAGGGAACCACAGCAGATAGCATCTGGAGGACCACCTCGATCTGAGGAGCCAAAGGCACGTGATGACCGTCATGTTGACCGGTAAGTCTTGCTCGCTTTTTACCTTCTTCTTCACTTAAATTTGGAGCTATGTTGCTTGCTTGGTGTAGGATCAATTCATACTTTACAGGCTCTTAGCAGACTCGAAAGCTTTTTATGCAATTAATGATCAACAGGGTTATAAAAAAGAAATCCAAGTTTGGTCCGAGGAAATGAATTTCGTTTTATTTATAAGGTCTCATTCTTTCCCAACATTATCTTCACTATATTTTCTTACTTCTTTCGAAAACAATTTTTCAGGGACAGGGAGAAGTCTCGGGAAAGAGGAAGGGAAAGAGAGCGGGATCGTGAGAAATCTCGTGAGCACTCATATGACAAGATACGAGATCGTGATGTTAGAGATGATAGGCACCACAGAGACCGTGACAGAAATAGAGAGAGGGACAGGGAGAGAGATAGAGGACGTGATCGTGATAGGCATCGCGAACGGGATCGAGGTCGTGAGTATGATCGTGACCGTGATCGGGAGCGTGATCGGGATAGAGGCCGTGACCGCACTCGTGATAGGGATAGGGACTATGACCGTGGTGATGCCGAACATGATCTTGGGCGTACTCGTGACAGGGATTCTGACTATGACCGTGTTGACCGTGTTGAGCCAAAGCATGAACGAGGACGACCTGATGAAAGGGAAAGGGAATATGATCATGTTGAGCCCGAATATGGTAATGAATGGTATGAGCATGGGCGTGGATATGGACATTCTGAACCTGATCATGAGCGTCAACGTTATGATCATTACGACCATCAGCATGATCAGGAACCATATGACCACGATGGGCCCCAGAGTGACAGGGAGCGATACGATCGTGCTGCGAGTGAACACGATCATGAGAGGTATGACCGAATGGAGCCTGATGATTACCATGAACAGTTCGATCGGGATAGTTCTGTTCCACGTGAGAAGGAGAAGACTCGAGACAAGGATCGGGATTATCAGCGATCTGATCGATCGCTCTCACATGATCGCTAAGGATGCTTGTCATCAGCATCATTTAGAATTACCTTTCCGGTAAGGGTCTGAGAGAAACTCCTCATTCTTTTGGATCCGATCTTTCTATTTTCACTTTAGTTTGCTTCTAATGTGTTGTGTCTAATGAATGTTGTCAGTGGAATCAAGGTGCAAATTATTTTACTCATGAAGCTGCTATCCTGAAAGGTATGGTTTCGTTTGCACGGAAATTATGCTGTATGGACAACTGTTTTTTTATTTGGGGAGTAGTGCTTTTAGAATCCTGTATTTGTAGCTTGCATGTCTTTACATCTAATGGCTGCTATGGACTTCTAAAGCCATGTTTGTTGGACCTTACTGTGTTCGTGACTATTGCGGAGTTGTTATTTTGACTATCGTTTCACATCTTTAAAGGATGAAAAATTGGTTTTCGTAGGATTTTGTTGCTGCTGCTAAGGGGAAATATTACATCGAAGGGCTGAAAATTATTGGATTCTTTCTGCTAAAACATTTAATTTAGGCTCTTCAGAGGCTCCCTTGTTTTTTACCCTAAAAGGAAATCATTTTGTTCCTGGGTCATTAGGATAAATATGCCTCCCATACTGTTTGTCACTGTTTACTTTTGAGAAGCACTATAATTTGCTGTTTGTGGAAACCTTTCCATGCACCCGGTTGTATTTGGACTTGTTGGATGGACATCACTCATCTGGACCATGCATTCAGATTCCGGTTCACTCTTCTTCTCTATTTTGCATCCTGTCCATCCATTTTTGTATGGACCTATCTTCTACAATCCGTCTATTTGTGTATGCCCCTGACTAGGCAATTTGGATCATCCCTTTTTACCACCATCTTTCATCTCTATTGTATCCTCTTACATTGTCTTCCCCACTCTTAAGAGAGTATATGATGCATTGTAGGCATCTTTGTTACTCCAGAACATTGAGTTCCACATTGGATGGGCCATGCCTCAGAATTCTCCTTTTCAGAATAATCATAATCATCTAAGCCTTAGCCCAACCAGTTGGGTTCAGCTACATGAATCCCTTCCGCCATTCCACTCTTTCAAGGACCATAACTTCGTTTAGACCTTGTTAGAATAATCTTAACCATTTTATTTGTGGCCTACATATGAACTACTATAATGAAGTATATGGAATATAATCTGAAGGATTTAAAATTAGTCTGACTACAATAGAGTATGTGGACTGCAATTTAGTAACAAATAACAATCGAAGTAGGAATGAAGAATCAGTTAAGATTGCTGACCAAGAAGTTTCCCAAAATGATCACTTTTGATATCTTGGGTCAATAATTCATGAGAGTAGAGAGATTGAGAAGGAAAGGTGTTGCCCATAGAATTCAAGCCAAGTAGAAGAGGTGGAGATGTGCCTCTGGAGTTTTATGTGATCGTGGCATACCACTAAAAACTAAAGGGACATTTTATGGGCTATAAGACCATCCATGTTTTATGGGAGAGAATGTTGGGCAGTTATGGAATTACATTTTCATCCGATGTGTAACTGAAATGAGGATATTTAGATGGATGAGTGGCAAGACAAGGAAGGAAAGAATTAGAAATGAATGCATTCAAGGGAACTTAAGAATCTCACCAATAAGTAATAAGATGAAGGAAAGTAGCCTTGGATGGTCTGCTCATGTGCAATGAGACCAAGATTTGTGCTGGTTAGGAGCGAGTTGGTACAAGTTGAAGCACTCTAAAAGGGTGAGGGGAAGGCCCAAAAGGGTATGGTTGGAGGTAGTAAGAAAAGACTTATGACCTATGGAACTGAAGGTTCTTTTTTTTTTTTTTTTTTTTTTGAACAGTATCTAACTGAAGTTATGGCCATTGATTTAGTGGAATGGTTGAAAATGATTCATGTAGTGGACCCCAATTAGTTGGGAATTGGGATAAGGCTTAGATAATGATGATAATGATATGAACTATTAAAATGAGAGAGAACAGTGGTCCACATTTAATATTTTTTGGTCAAAGTGATCATTTAATTTGAAAGGTTTTTGGGGCATGCTCTATCCATGTGGGGACTTGTATCATTCAAAAATCTTGCTAAGCATGGTGATTTGCAGCTGCGTGGTAACTTTCTCATTTTCTTGTATTTGGCATGGCAACCTTGGCGCAATTGGGCCAGGGTTTATCCGGCATGTATCCCTTCTAAGCAGATCCCATTTTGATTGTCTTTTCTTGGGTTTTGATTATTTGATTTTGACTCCTTTTTTATCCCTCTTTATTTAAAGTTCTGATATGATGTTTCATTACGTTGATATTGCAACCCTAGTCAAAAGGTGCTGCACGTGAGCAGAAGCTCCAATATGGAATGAGCAGAAGCTATGGGGTCGTTTGAGAATGCATTTGATATGGCATTGGAATCCATGTGAATTGGAATCCCCAGGCCTCTGTGCGTTTTCAAAACGAGAGGCTTTTGGTGTATTTGGTATGAGTTGAAATCCAATTCACACCAAATACACTTTCTCGAATGCACAAACTTTTCTGATTCACACCAATTATCACTGAGTGCACGCTCCCAAACGACGACCCCCAATGGTAGGGCAGGAGCCTTCACTTTGCACTGGCAAATCCACCCAAGGAAAATTGCATGCTTTTCAACATTAGTTGATATCTAATCGTTGGAATGAAACAGTGCACTAGATAGCGAACTTCCACTTTGCATTCGGAAGTGCTCAAGGTAGAGGACCACACTGGCATGGCCCTCCTAAGTTTTGGAAGTCGATTAGCAGCTTGATCAAAGGGTCAAGTTCAAGAGCATCGTATCCCACAAAAGCCTACTGCATTTTGATTTTTTAATTATTTTGGGGTATATTTTTTTCTTGGGTTTAAATTATCCGATATTTTTATTCATGCTGTTTCCTTCATAAGTTGTATGATGTTTCATTGTGTACCCGGGTCTGGTTATTTCAGAACATCAACACAGTGAAAAATCATATCAATGTAAGGAAAAAAAAAAAAACCAAAACCCAAGAAAAAGATAACAAAAAAATAATAATAATAAATCAAAATCAAAATTAAAATGCGATTGGATTTAGCTTGTGGGGTAAGATGCTCATGGTCATGCTCTTGGACTAAATGCTGTCATTTAATCATCCACTCATTGACTTCCACAATTGGACTGACTTCAT
This sequence comes from Magnolia changhungtana, assembly GCA_030180095.1. NCBI lineage: Eukaryota > Viridiplantae > Streptophyta > Magnoliopsida > Magnoliales > Magnoliaceae > Magnolia > Magnolia changhungtana. The sequence goes on along the minus strand of JASAUF010000234.1, from coordinate 962,582 downwards.
ACTGGTGTAGTCTGCTCAAACGACACTTCTGATTTGGGAGTGGTCCCGAAAGTCTCTCATGATTGTCCTATGAACAGTGGTCAGTTCTTGTTGAAGAGTTTCCAATTTGTTTTGGGTGAATTGTCACTGCAAAGACAAGGCTCCGGTGCATTTTGAACTGGTGTTATGTGGCTACTTTTGATGTGGCCTGCAACGTGCACCCAATGAAATATCATATCAAAACCTAAAGAAAACAAAATGAATTGAGACCTAGTTAAAAAAAAAAAACAAACAAACAAACAATCGGAAGTTGCCTATGCTGGATACAAGAAGAGAAAGATGGCAAACCAGTGCCATGTATCCTGAGTTCTACCCGCTATGATGGGTCATCTGTGTATCACCACCACACGTGGACGGGCCTATGGTCCTGATTCTCACGGAGGCAAATGATCCAAAGAGTTGTTGATTTGTGAATGCGGATCTTGAGCCACACTTAAATTTCTCGGTTCAAAGGCAGCTGTCTGATAAACATGATTTTCACAGTGACTGATGGTTGGCATAATCAAACCATTTGTGATCCCTCCATGGATGAACCAAGGCGGATTGGCTTTAAAATTAAAAAAAAAAAAAGAATTTCCTTTCAATGTTCTTGATATCCCAGCTCTCGACAATGGTGTTTTGGATGGAACCATACTTGTCCATCTGTATATGCTCTAGGGCTTGAAAATTGGGGATTGTATGAGAAATTCCGGAGTTTGGGATCTCCAGTATTGGAACAGATAGAATGGAGGGTGCAAATATGGGTAAAAACATGAAGATGTCTAGGCTTTTCTTCTTCTTCTTTTTTTCGGTAGAAGATCAATATGGATGCCCGAAAGATGAGATGGAGGATCCGAAGGTGGTACATTCTATGTAAAAATGCATGTGGATGGAGAACAACCAAGATGATCAATATGATGATGGAGAACAACCAAGATGATCAATATGAAGGGGACTTGTGTTGTCGATTGTTATCATATAGGTAATGCCAATTATTTCTCAATTGTGGGCGGGTGCGTGTAGTGATCAGAACCAGACATTGCATCCTGTCAGCCTGTTGACGGCAGTTTGTAGGTTTTTCCCCAACCAAATTTTTGCTATGGCTGGATTAATCTTAAAAGAAATCCAGCCGTGAGTCTAACAACTCATGAATGGAGAACCCATGGGCCTAGTTAAATTACCTCTTTCCTCTCCTTTGCGATGTAAGAAAGCTGGCCATCGTTCAGGTCGAGCACTCTTTCCGTGTTGCTTTTGTTGGGGTTCGCCACCATAAATTGGGCTTGTTAACAAATGGGCCTTCACTTGCTTGATAGTAGCCGTTGCTGATTTCAGTCTTTTAGTGTACTTTTGTATGCTTGCGTTCAAGGGCTAGAATCATCCAATTCTTTGGATATATATATATATATATATATATATATATATATATTAACCCTGCCCCATATAGTGTTGGAAATACAAAATTAGTGGTTTTAGATTCTAAACATTTGTGCCACATGTTTGGAATGACATGGAAATGTAGGATCTGCCCCCTTGATCGTAACTCCAAAACTGGTTACTGGCAATTCATTTTAGACATCCATTTGGCTAGAGGGGACTACAGTTTGGGGGGATTAATTTGGTTTGAAGGAATGCCACGTGTATAGCATCAAAATGCATCATCAATTGCATCAAGAGCTGGAAATTATTATGGGCAACCTGTTTTTGACAGTACACGCTAGTTTTCAGTTCTGGCAAGTGGGGCCAGGGTTCAATTGAATATGGGAGTCCTAACCGTGTATGCCTATGAGCAAGTCAAAACGATTGAGAGTGCTATTTTTTGGCAGTGTCCATCCAGTATAAATTGACTCGTTAAATTTTCAAACTTGCCACAAACGCGGATTCTAGCCGTCAGATCTCTAACCTTCCTTCCATTGTCAGATGAGGGTATGGCGTTGGCTAACGTGGATGAGATCTGCCTCATCCATAGGACCATAAGCTATACCACCCTGTCTGGATGAAGGCCCAAAATTCAGGCGGCAAAAAGAAGAAGAAGAAGAGAAGAAAAGCGTGTACAGAGTTTTAATACAAAAAATAAAAATAAAAATGAAAAAGATTAAATTAAGAGAATGAAAAGTCAAAGTTTAATGCAGCCTTGAATTACTAAAAGATTTTTTTCAAAAAAAAATACTTGTGCATATATATAATATTCACACACACATATACATACCTGCATATCCATACATACATATAATACTATAAAATAAGGTTATAGTAAGAAACTAACATTAAAATGGTTAAAATTTTCATATGCATACGGATAATTGAAAAAGTCGGTTAATATAATTCTATGCGTCTTAAATCCCTATGTAAATTGACTCTATCTCTTTCTACATATTCCACCATTTGCCCTATTGTATCAATTGTGGATTGTCTTTACTAAAATCTTCCACCATTTACTCAATTGTGTTGGTGGTGCCTATTACCAATTCTTTTTCGAAATCATTCTCCAAAAAGTTTTTCTTTTCTTTTCTTTTTTTTTTTTAATAAAACACAAATTTTGGAAAGAAAAAAGAAAAAGAAAAAGTGTTTAACTTGATTTGCGAAAAAAAAGGACTCTTTTCATACGATTGCTTACATTTAGTAAATATCCAGAGCTGCTTATTTAAAAAATTTTCCAATTAAAAACTTAATTCTTTTTTAAAAATTACTAAAAGAAAAATTACTAAAAGACTCGTGTTAAAAGCCCCTTTAACTAACTCACTAACATCTAATCCATCTTTGACACATACTGACATCTATGTTCATCAGTTTCATAAGTTCTTGGTAGGATATAACTCCAAAATATAGACAGATCCAAAACTCAAGTGGGTCATAATAGAGATATACAAGCGCCCACTTTTAATACCTTCATGATACACGCCATCATCTCGTTAAGAAGATTATCCCTATATAAGGATAAAGAAGTTATTATTTGAAAATTCTAGATCCTTAATGCATGCACTGAAACCCATTATTTCCTGCAAGAGTTTTGGACCTGCCGGACAAAGTAGTATGTCAAGAACATTGCAGTGAGGCTCACTAAACTTTAGCTTTATCAAAGTTTAATTAGAGAAAAGAAGTGAAAATTATATTCAATAATGAAAATTTTAATTTCTTAGTTGTTAAAAAGGCTCTGTTGGCTAACTACCCGTTCGGCAAAAACCAAAGTAGTTTAACAAAAGCTCTTGCCCTTTTCTATATAATTGACGGTGGGCATCTGAAAAATTCCCTCCCAAAGAGTATAAGCTTTGTAGGCGAGAAGCATTCCCTCCCAAAGAGTATATGCTTTGTAGGCGAGAAGCAGATTAAGGGTGCCACAGCCTAGCCCACATTGATGCATGTATTCTATATCTACAGTCCATCCGTTTTGTCAGATTGAGCCAAAAAAAAAATGATCCAAATCCCAGGTGGACCATACCATATGAAACAATGATGATTGACCATTAATGAGCTGATAAACATCACCCAAACAATGGTGATTGAGGATCAAACTGATATTTATTTTTTCTTGATGGCAAATCAGCATCACCCAAATATTACAACAAGCCCTAAGAAGTTTTTTTTTAATGGTAGGGCATTTAATTAGCACTGTTTCCTATAGTATGGATATAGAATAAATACATCAAGGTGGGCCCCATGGCAAGGCCACCGTCTTGGGTGAGGCCGGGCAGCACCTAATCGGTGACCTTTAGGTCTCCTGTGGTGAATTTAAAGATTTTAAGGCATGATTTACACCATTCCTAGTGATGAGGCACACCAAAATCTTGGATCCAACTTATCTCTTGGATCCATGGAGGAAATGCGGTAGCACAGCTGACGAAGGGAGTGGATCTGATGCATGTTCCTGTTGTGTAATTATGGCTGCCGAGTAGTTAGACTAGTACAGTCCATGGTCTAAAAGGTTAATAGTGACCATACATATTTTCAGCTCTCCTTTTTTCTTTCCTTGATGGATCCATCAAGCACATTACAGACATAGACCATTCACTGAGGTCCATCAGATAGTCCATGTAGGTCATTAATCACGTGCATGTGTAGCGGTTCGTGGCTGAGTATAATCTAATAATTCAAATATCTAGAATAATCCAATTACTGTTACTTACGACTCTGCATCCTTGAAAAGTAGGGTCAAAACGCGACAATATTCACCAAAAAAAAAAAAAGGTGGGCAGTTTCGTCAAATGGTATCATAATATTCAGCTAGAGATGGTAACAACTCTGCCTACAAACCATTCGACAAAAGTCTTCTTCCGGCTAAGTTCTAACATTCAACGGTGAGAAAAGATCAAAGAAGAAAAAGCTTAGGCCAATGACATTAATGCAGAGAATCACGTGGGCATTCAGATTCCAGTGGATCCAAAACCTCCATTTCCTCTCACAGTAGAATCCAGATCATCCACCTCGAGTACCTCCGGCGTCATGATCTTTTCAATGATTAATTGAGCAATCCGATCTCCAGGTTTCACTTCGAAATCCACATCCGAATGATTGAACAAAATGACCCCAACAGGACCTCTGTAATCAGCATCGATTACACCAGCAGCCACATCAATTGAATTCTTCCAAGCGAGACCAGATCGCGGTGCTGCAAAGAGAACAGAAACCCTTTTCAACATGAAAGTAAGAAGAGAAATTCAATATAACAAGGTAAATGAGATACCATTTCAGGAATTGGAAGAAAACCCAAAAGAGAAAATATCCTTATCAAGTAGCTAAAAAAATCCCAAAAAAAAACAATATAGAAAATCTTGAAAAGCCCATTTGAAAGACAAATAAAGAAGAAAAGGAAAAAAATAAAACCAATAAAAATTTACCTATACGAGCGTAGGTTCCTTCAGGTATGCTAATGCTCAAATCCGTAGGAACAAGAGCTTTTCCTCGAGCCAGAACAGTTGAAACAGCCGCACTAAAAAAAACAGTGACTTGACTGAGGAAATCCAAGATGGGTAGAAATGGAAAAGAGAAATAGGAGTATATATACCTGGAGAGATCGTATCCAGCTGAGAGGAGGGAAGCTCTGGATGGGAGAACGGCGTTTTCAGAGAGCTTTTTCACCCTAAGAAGAGGGAGGATGATGGTAGAGCCATTGGAAGCAACGCCGTTTAGGTAGAGGTTTCGCTTCTTTGGTGACGGCTCTTTCATTTCAGGGCTGTGATTTTGGGCGTTTTCTTCTCTGGCCATTCTCGTTGTTGGAATGCAGACGATTGAACGAAAGGAGTGGCCTTTGGGTTTAAAAAGAAGAAAACCCGCCAATCTGTTGGCGCTCATTTTTCCCTCCCAAATATTTTCAATGCTGCAACCTGGCTAGAACGAAAGAGGTACGTTGGCTCATTTATACGTGGCCACACCACAACGAAAGAGGTAGGTTGGGGTCATTGAAAACAGAGCGACGTTGCTCTGTGGGCTCCACCATCATGTATCTGTTTTATCCATACCGTCCGTCCATTTTAGATAATTATTTTAAGGCATAATCCCAAAAATGAGGCCGAACAAAATCTCAAGTGGGCCACAGGAAAACAGTGGTGATATGAACGCTCACTATTAAAGCCTTCTTGAGGTCCACAGTAATGTTAATTTGTGATCTAACCTGTTGATGAAGGGAAAATACATATAAGCTTGATTCAAAACTTTTGTGGGCTGAAGTTTTTAGTGACGGGCGTTCAATCACTTCTTTCACCCGAAATTTGGAGCTGGCTCTTTTATGGCCATGAACTGAAATGAGCTTTTAAAACGGATGGATGGTGTGGATATAACACATATAATGGTGAGCCCACAAAGCACCGCTCAATGGCGAATATGGACGAGTTTTGTCCCAGTTGTCTATCTATTTTTGCCCTTTCCTTGCTAGGGACGGGGAGGACGCTTGGGACGCCTTGAACGGGCAGAGGGAAAAGATTATGTGTGTCTTTTATTCTAGTTGTCCATTTACTTTTGCAAATCAATACGAAGTATGATCACATCACAAGAAAACAACGGCGACGGAATGCCCTCCATTACAAACCGCCGAGGGCTCACTGTAATGTTCTATTTTTTCATCCAAACTATTGATTAGGTCACACACACCTAGATAGAGAGAAAACAAATACATTGGCAAGATTTGGATATCGCTCATTTTTGGTGCTCCGGTAAGGTCAAGCGTGTGTGTGTGTGTATATATATATATATATATAAAACCTTAGGGGAACTTCCCATGAGGTGGAGCTGTGTGGCCCCACACATGATGTGTGTCGAACAACAATACCATGCATTTGATGAATCCCCTTTAAAAGTATGGGATATTCTAGGTGGGCCATGCCATCTAAAATAACATGAATATATGCTTAAAATATATGAAAGCACTTGGTGGAGCTCACTTGAAGCTTGGATGTGTCGGAAACTTGGTCTGACCCTGACCCCTCATACAAGTGGGACACACATAATGGATGGGTTATATTTGTGAACCACATCGTGGTGGGCCCAACAAATAATTATGAATGTTTTAATGGAAGGGAACCTTTCTCAGCTTTTGTATGTGGTGTGGCCCACACAAGTCATGGATTGACTTGATTTTTAAGCCGAGGCACATGACTAATGGTAGATGTTCGACATGCATCACATTGGGCCCACACAGCTTGACCTTCCCATGTGGTCTCACGCTAGTGGAATTTCACCACCTATGGGTACTCAACCCTTGTGGAGGATGTTGAAACTCCCGGGAGTCTATCACCCGAGCAAGAGTAAGGGCCTTCGTTTCCCTGTTTATACATACACATATATACATAATGTGTGTGTGTTTTATCCAAGCTGTCCATCTATTTTTGCAGATCACTACAGAGCATGATCCTAAAACTGAGTGACATGCATCCAAATCTCGAGGGGACCCCACCGCAAGAAAACAGTGGCAATTGAATGCCCTCCATTAAAAACTGCCTATGGCTTGATGTAATGTTTTTTTTTTTTTTTGTCATCCAGCCAATTAATTAGGTCACGAACACCTAGATAAAGAGAAAACAAATACCCATGTGAGATTTGGATGCCGCTCATTTTTGAGATCATGCTATGCAATGATATGCAAAAAATAGATGGATGGCTTGGATAAAACACACACATGACTTGGATAAAACACAACACACGTGTGTGTATGTTTCATCCAAGCTGTCCATATATTTTTGCAGATCATTACGGAGCATGATCCTAAAAATGAGCGACATGCATCCAAATCCCGAGTGGACCACACCACAAGAAAACTATGGCAATTGAATGCCATCCATTAAAAACTGACTAGGGCTCATTGTAATGTTTTTGTCATCCAACCTGTTGATTATGTTGCACACCTAGATAAAGGGAAAACAAATACATTCGCTTAATCCAAAACTTGTGTGACTCCTAAAAGGTTTTTAATGGTGAGTGTTCAATCACCACTTTTTCCTTTGGTGTGGTCCATATGACATTTGTATATACCTCATTTTTGAGCTCATGCCATGAGATAGTATGGAAAAATGGATGAACGACCCAGATAGGACAAATACATAACGGTGGGCCCAAAGAACTCTCTAAGTAGCCACCGGCTCTGATATATACGTTTATCTACTCCATTCATCTCTTTTTTCATATCATTTTAAGGCATAAGCTAAAAATATTCAAATAAAGCGCCAAGGTGGACCACATCACATGTGACTCTTTCATTTAATGTAACTTGCATTTAATGTAACTGATTACTAGTTGGTGTGGTCCACTTAAGCTTTGTATGTGTGTCATTTTTAGGCTTATACTCTGAAATGATCTGAGAAAAGAAATGAATGGTATGATAAACAGATACATCGTAGTGCCTATCTGCCCGTTGGTTTTTAGATATGTCCAATAGGCAGTCCGCGTCCCGGACCCTGTTTCTTTTTCAATTTCCTATTAAAGTTTTTAGCCGGAAGTTGTTAGGCTGGGTTGCTACCCTGTTTTTTTTTTTTTTTTTGTCGATTTCCTATTTAAGTTTTTAGCCGGAAGTCATTAGGGTGGGTTGCTAAGTGGGGACCACTGTTATAATTGTAAGAAATCCATTTGATTCATCCGTATTTGGGAGCTGATTTTAAGACGTGATGAAAAATGAGGCAGATGCAAAACTAAAGTAGACTACATGGTATGTAAAATCAAGAAAAGAAATGCCTGCAGTTAAAACCTCCCATAGCCATCCAAACCATTTATCAGGTCATTCCAACTGGGATGAGGTGAAAATATATAAAAACTTGGCATGATACAAAACTTTTGCTATTAGAATGTTTTAACTGTAGTAATTGAATCCCCATTGTTTCCTCTGGTGTGGCTCACTTAAGTTTTGGTTCCTTCTCATTTTGCCGCATTTCCTAAAATGAGTTTGCATAATGGATGAATGTGGTGAATTTCTTACAAACATCATGGTAGACCTCACCTAACATGCCAGCGCAGGAACAAATGGCAGCACTTTTCCCGAGCTTGGCACATCCACGGGTCCTGATTGGCTAGTGGTCGGTGCTATGTGGGCCCCATCATGAGATCTGGAGCTGCCTATTTTTGGGCTGGCAAAATTGATGGTCGCGTGGATAAAAGGCACATCATAGTGGGCCCATTGTCAGGAAGCCAGGTTGTGACACCATATTTACCCAATGCATGGATCACATTCTAGACTGTCCTAATCATGCTATTAGCATAAATTACAGAATTATAATTTTTGTAAAATAATATAAGAAATCAAAATGTTAAGGACAAGCTAAAGCACATGTGATTATACTGTCTTTGAAGCATTATTTGCATACTTCTCAAAGTGATTTAGACTACTAATAGGTTGCAGGTAAATAACATATAGGTTACGACGAGCATGCATGCATGTGAGTCTGCATTCAACAAGCATGAAGAACGTCTACCAATGGAATTATGTGTATACAATTTGTCTGACAGATAAAACAAAAATAAAATCTCAAGTCAGAGAGAAAATTAGAAAAATTGAGCTGGTTTAGACCGCTGCTCTAGTCTATTTTTTGAGCATTGCTAGCTAGGGATCATATTAAACCTTGCTAAATTGATCAAAAGTCATTAGAGCTTTTCTTGATAGGTTATATGTGAGAGTGATTCGAGGGTCCAATAAACTACACATGCACTGTTTACATAGATCAGAATTGCTGGACGTTTTGGCCTAGAGTCATATCTCCATATGACCCTTTATAACTGTTAATGAGAAACTAGCCATTATTTAGTTGTTTCTGACTATTATACATGTACGACAACTAGCTATTGCATGCTAGCCGTTTAGATTTATTGGCTAGCCATTTTATGATTGTTGGCCTAGCCAAGTTTCTGCATGGTCTAGTTTAATACTGCCCATACAGTTATACATCTCTCAAACGGCTAATTTCCAGCCTCTATAAAAGATGGATCGGTCTCATTCATACCACTTGCCTACAACACTCTGGCTACCTGACATATAGTATAGAGTATGTTGCACCGCTACTCTCACTCGTCTTGCACTAGTTCGCATAAGGTGAGCGACCCACTTGCGACACAATGCACACGTGCAGAGTGATTATGAAAGGATCACTTCCATTTGCCAATCCTAACCATCCATTCACGGCTTAGAAAAAGGATGGCCACCAAAAAATAAGGCTAAACTAAGGATGGATTGGACCATCTGGGTCATTGTGATTTTGGCACTGTTGTCCATGAAATGTGCTCTGGACTTAATGGACAGTTCAGATCCATCAAATGAGCTGTCCACCAGATCCAACGCAATGATGAACACTGTAACTTACCGTAGTGGCACTGTCTCTCTAAGCAGCTCAAACACATCCAACGTACTGCAATAAGATAAGCTGGGACTTAAGCTTTTGAATCCGGGTCATCTTCCAATGATCCAAACCGTTTATATGACTAGTCTAGCCTGTTAGAGTGGAATATAAACAAATAAAATCTCTCAATTCGATTATTTCAACCCTTTGATAATTTTATTCATTTTCTTTGAATTTAAACGGTCAAAATAATGTACTTATAATCAAAGGGTTAAAATATTAAATCCAAGGTGGTTTTTGGGCATCACCCATCCAAAGGGAACCCTATTAAATAAACGGCTTGGATCACTTAAAAAACCCAAAGCCCGCATATGAATATGCACGGCTCTACATGAGTGTGGAATTAGTAAACCTGAAGAGAAGGTCTTCAGTCCAACCCAGCGTATGTCAACCCATCCGATAGGTTGTCCGCATGATTGTGAAGATGACCTTTGGCCTAATATATTTTTGTTCTCATTTCAACCCAATAGGAATGAACTCATGAACGGTATCGGTATCACGGTGGACCAGGGAGGTTTCAACGGTAGGCATTTCACTTGAGAGTTTTGGAGATGCGGCCCATGTTCTAACATCATCTAGAAAATCAGATGGACGGGGTGGATTTCTCACAAACATCAAACGGTGGGAAGTTCCTGCGTTTGGGGATTCTGATATGAAACCGCCACGTGGTGTTTGGAACGGTCCAAAAATCACGGGGAACAGTTGAGATGATCGTCCAAATTGTGAGTGAGGTCCACTTTGGAGTGTATATGCCATCCAATCCACTCATCTGATGCACTACACCAAGATGAATAAATTCCCCAAAATAGGACATTCCAAAATTCATGTGGGCCACACCACTTGAGTTTTGAGTTTAAGGCATTATTTTACACCGTTCCCTTTGCTGTGTCCCACATGTCTTTGGATTTTGGATTATTGTTTAAAATCCACGGCGAAAATGTGGGGGGTGCGTTATGATTATGAGTGAAGTGTATCTGATGCACTTTCTCCCACACGTTTACTTTCAGGCACGCCTTTTGCATGAGCAGGCGTACTAAGGGCAACTCAGTCCATTCTGTTACGTAAGGATGGTAGGTGGCTAAGTGGATCGTGGCCGTCCAACTAAGTGGGCATGCCCATGTTCCACCCTCACTTTCAAAATCGCATAGCTTTATTATACACTTGCTTAACCACAAGGGACACCTCTTCTTTTCTGTTTTTTTTTGGGGCCCCACCTGATGAATGGCCCAGATCTAGTACAAAGCATGTACCCAAGAGTACTAGTCTTAGCTGTTAGGACGCTCGCACTCTCGGAGGGTGACTACATAATGTAATAAAATAGGTAGCTGCGTCTCTCGGATCCTTACATCAAGGTGGGCCCACAGAAACGACGAGTTCTACATTGTAAGGAGATACGTACGTCTGTCAGGACTCACGATCTGGGGCCCACCTGATGATCTTTTACTCCTATTATTTGAGACATCATCTGCCCAGTTGGGGAGGGTGACAGTGGCTCTGTGGGGCCCACCGTGATGTACGTGTTTTATTTAATCTGTCCATCTATTTTTGACATATCAGTTTAGGCAATGAACCCAAAAAGGAGGCCGATTGAAGGAGGCTCAAGTGGACCACAGACACCTTAGGAAGCAGTGGGGATTGAATGCCTGCCGTTGAAAACTTCCTAGGGACAACAGAAGTTTTGGATTAAGGCAATATTTATGTTTTCCCTTCATCTAAGTATGTGTGGCCTCATGAACAGGTTGGATGGCAAATAACGTCATGGAATAAATAGTAATTAAAAAAAAAAAAAAAGAGAAATATAACAAGTGATGCAAGGATTCATCCTTACTGAAACACAAGCTTTTGTTTTGTTTTGTTTTTTTTTGTTTCATGGGAAGTAGGTGGAATCAATTGATATGTTAGTACAGGATTCAAAAGAGAAAGTGAGCTAAAAAAGAGCCCAGTGACTAACAATACGATCTTCATCAGTACTAGTATTATCAGTATCAGATAAGAAGCGAGTCCGGCATAATGGGCAGGTATTCACTTTCCTCAACCAAGAATCAATGCAAGCCGAATGGAAGATGTGGTTGCAGCGGAGAAGCATGCACAAATCGCCATCTCGAAAATTGTCGAAGCAAATAGGACAATCTGACCAATGTACTTTCTCGTCATGAATCGAATAAGGGAATTCCTTTGCGTCATTCCTAGATAACTTGAAGGTATGATTTTCTTCGTATTGTCGTCCATGAGTGTATACTATGTACAACAGATAACAAATAAAAACAATGGTCAAAACCAATGCTGAACTAATTGCGACGACACTGGCAATGGAGATTAGAGAGTTTTGGCCGGTGGCCATGATTGATGGAATTAATGGGAAAGAAGAGACGAGAGTCTGAGAGAGAGAGAGTAAAGGAAGGAGAATGTCGAAACGTAGTTACGGTGGGATTCTTATACGAAAACAAGCGTGGGTACGCATAGTCACCTGAGGGCTATTCGCAGAAGCTGCGGAAGGATTTCGCAGGAATTCCTGCGGTGGGAAACTAGATGGGGCCCACTGTGATGTTTGTCAGAAATCTACCTCGTCCATCCGTTTTTCGACTTCATTTTAAGATATGTGAATAAAAATGAGGTGGAACCAAAACTCATTTGGGCCACATGAGAAGAAGCAATGGGGATTGAACGACCACCATTGAAACATTCGTATGCCCACAAATTTGACTTTATAAACGGTTTGGATCGCAGATAAGCATCAAGGTTTCAACGGTAGCCATTTGTTTTCCCACTCGTTCGGCCTCCTTCGAGTTTTGAATCCCCTGATTTTTGTCCTAAACTGAGCTCGGACGGACGGCATGGATTTCTCACAAACATCACGGTGGGCCCACCTAGCTTCCCTGAAACCCACGTCCTGCGCAGGTGGAGGACTTCATGTGCATGAGATCCACCCCGTCTATCAGGTGCGTCACCCGGTATTTGGAAGGGGCCCAAAATTCAGGAACGGTTGAGATGGTAAGTCTCACCATTAAAATCGTCCACTGTGGAGTGTATATGCCATCCAATCAAATTCGGGGGTGCACGTGATCTGATGCACATTCCCTAATAGGTGGTGCTCGTTTAGTTTCAGGAAGGCCCTTCGCATTAATAACGCTAGCCCCGTACTAGGGCTGGTACGTGTATACGCGGATTGACTGCCAGAGCCTTTCCCATAAACCTCCTGTAATGGTGGGCCAAAACCGCGATGCTTGTGAGAAATCCACCCCGTCCATCCGTTTTTTTCCGAATATGTTAGGACATGACCCGAAAAAATGAGTCTGATCCGAAACTCGAGTGCGCTGCACGACAGAGAAGTGGGTAGGGTAATGACTACCGTTGAAACCATCTTGGTTCCACCGTGATGCTTATATTCCATCCGTACCGTCGATGAACTGAAAACACAAAAAATATTAGCCTTGATTCAGAACTTCTGTGGCCCCACGAATGTTTCAACGGTGGACATTCAATCCTCCATGTTTCCTGTCATGCGGCCCACTTGAGTTTTAGATCTGCCTCATTTTTGGGTCCATGTGCGATCTAGCAAAACAGATGGTCGGGTGGATTTCTCACGAGCATCAGTGGGCCCCACCTAGCTTCCCATCGCTGGAAGTTTTGGCAGGCAATCTGCGACCGCCAAAGAGATGGTTTTATCGGGATTCGGATTCGGAAGCGATCCCTCCAGTACGCACCTCGGTACTGGTCGGTGTTGGAAAAGATCCGTGGGTCCCACGATGATGTATGTATTTTATCCACTCCGTCCATCCACTTTCCCAGCTCATTTTAGGGCACGAACCCGAAGTTAAGGCAGATCTAAATCTCAGGTTGACCACACCACAGAAACAGTAGTTGTTGGACGCCCACCATTAAACACTTCCTAGGGCCCACTGTAATTTTTATTTGCCATCCAACCCGTTGATTAGGTCACAAGGGCCTGGATGCAGAGAAAATACAAATATCAGCTTGATCCAAAACTCCTTTGGCCCCAAGAATATTTTAATGGCGGGTGTTCAATCACCACTCTTTCCTATGGCGTGTTCCACCTGTGATTTGGATATGCCTTATTTTTGGGCTCATGCTCTAAAATGAGCTGGAAAAGTGGACGGACGGAGTGAATAAAATACATACATCATGGTGGGGTCCACAGCTTTCCTGCACCAACCAGTAGGGAGGCGGGTACCTGAGGGGTTACCACCGAATCCGAGACCGTTTATCATACACGTAGCCTAACTGCTCGTGTTTTTTTCTTTCTTTCTTTTTCTTTTTCTTTTTTAACAGGGAATTGACAAGGTTGGCTTCACCTGATGAATGACCCAGGTTAGTACAAAGCATGTGCCCATAATAAATCAGGTGAGTTGGCTAGCCTGATTTTGGTATAGAACATCCATATCCTGGTACCAGGATTTGGCTTGGACTTGCACGTGGACAAGGTTGGAGTATGTGGTGGCATATGTTGCATACACTTGAGGGATTAGCTAACCTCTATCGAAAAGGGTAGTTTTGCATCTAATAGCTTCTGAATCCACAGGTACTGCTATGTGATACCTAACAGCTACCCACTAGCTTTTGCTGCACCATTGGTATGTGCGGGAATTACAGTGTATTCCCCCATGATGCGCCATAAGATAAACCAACTTGGTAAATCTCTTGGAGTGATTGGTCTTGGTGGCCTCGGTCATATGACTATGAAGTTTGGAAAGGCTTTTGGTTTAAATATAACTGTTTTCAGTACAAGTGAATCCAAGAAAGAGGAGACACTAAAACTATCGGGAGCAGAAATTTTCGTGATCTCCTCTGATCAGCAGCAGATGGAGGTATTGAATTCAAAACTTTTGGGTAAGGAATGATTTAAACCGGTTCCCTGTTTACTTCCTTTACAAAGTATTAAGATTTCAAATCTGGAATGCCCCTTGGGGATGTTTAGATTTGGGCAAAGTTGTACGCGTCGACAAGCAGACAAAACAATTATACATGTCCATGGTTTGTCAACCCCCACACATATGGGAACCAATGCACTTCCCGACAACTAATCATGGATATATGATTGTTAGCCCATGAATTAAGTCTCTAGTGGAGAGGTAGAACTACTTGTCAATGAAACTTTATGGGTACCGGTGCACATGAGGATCGCATGTCCATGATAAATGTACTCGACAGATAAGGAATGGAACAACTAATCAGCAAGAGCATGCTTATGACCAGCTAGCCCTAATAGCATACCATGAATTCCTTTTTGCGACACAACTCTACCCGAATCGAAACAGGCCCTTCATGACATTGCATGGTTAAGATATATTTGAAGTAGTAGAATTCTCTGTTATTGTAAGCACCCGTTTTTTATTTTATCAAATGCCGAACGTTACGGAAACCTATTGCGTGTTGGTAATCCACAAATAAGGTTGATGTTACCATAAAAAAAAATTTCTTGAACTAGTAGTCCAATAATGGTTGGTCCTTTGATCTGTCACTTGAAAGTTATTGCATGTTGGTAATCATACATCAATTATGAAATTCAGTAGGAATTTCCTCTATTGCTGCAGCGCATATGAATTGTTTGGATATTAGTGATCTTTCAATATTTCTCATAGCGACATCAATAAAACCTTGCCAACTTTTCAGGAATCATGCCGTTCTGATCTTTTCTTTTAAACACTATACTCTTTCCTACTTTTTCTTTTGACAATTTTCCTTGAATCATTTTCCTCACTGCTGGCTCTTGCTATGGTGCCACATGTTTCTCTTGAAGGGCGCAATAAAATCACTCGACTTTATAACCGACACTGCATCCGGTGATCACCCACTAGATCAATACACGCCACTCCTGAAGACTGGTGGGATTCTAGCCCAAGTGGGCTTTCCAAGTGAAACTCGACCAAGTCCTGCTAACCTCAATCTGGGTACTCTTTGACATTATTTGCTTCTAATTCTTGTTGTCAAACTCATCCCTCTCCTGAGGATATCTAGCTACTTGCAAGTGTACATCTGTAGACACCCAACACAAGAGCCTGCACATGCGAGTATGACATATGTATGCGAGATCTAGGTTATTCATAGGCAGGCTCATAGCCCAAAGGTCAAGTTGGACCACTCTTCAAGAAGAAGAAAAACCAACGTGACCTTTGGGCTATGCTATATACACTAAGATGCTCACACAAAATATGAAGGTGGTATCTGGGTTTTTATTTTTCTTATTCTTTTTTCAAAAACAATGTCCGCAAATGGTTACCAAAACTCTTTTCACAAAGCATTTAGAGGTACTGCTTCAATATGGCAGCAACCACAAGGGAGATCAAGTACGACAGTCTAGGAGAAATAGGAGACGTTCCCTGCAAAAAGGGCCGGGGAAGGAAAAAAGAAAAAGAAAAAATTATATCACCCATGTTAAATGCTTAAATTGGGTTTGTGGCCCATTAGTTATTACTCACCTTGTTTGGCATCTTCCTCTCATGTTGTTCCCAGCACGACTCAACAATCCGCAGAGTCTCCTCCTGCAAGAATTTGCCAAAACCCAATTATTATAATATGAGAATGGTGTCCAGATTATCTTGGTCAGAGATTCCGCATTGACGAATTGAAATCTAAAAGTGGCAACAAAACAGGATCAAGGCCAAACTATGAAGATCTAGGAGTTTTTAATTACATTGTTTTGTTGCCATTTTATTCTAACTTGTATTAGGTTGCTTTGATTCTTGTTTATTTTTTTTTTTTTATGAGTAATAAATGATTTATTAGAAAACAACTTGAAAACAAGCTAAGAAAAAATAAAAACTGAATAAAAGGACATTCAAGAGAAGAATCCACTTCAGTAGATGAAGATGTCCATTCCAAAATATCTCTCTTGATTTTTCAAAGAAACTTTTCCCATGAAAATTCTTTGCTATGAAAACATCTAGCATTGAAATTCAGTAGGAATTTCCTCTATTGCTGCAGCGCATATGAATTGTTTGGATATTGGTGATCTTTCAATATTCTCATAGCGACATCAATATAACCTGGCCAACTTTTCAGGAATCACGGCCGTTCTGATCTTTTCTTTTAAACACTATACTCTTTCCTACTTTTTCTTTTGACAATTTTCCTTAAATCATTTTCCTCACTGCTGGCACTTGCTATGGTGCCACATGTTTCTCTTGAAGGGAGCAATAAAATCACTCGACTTTATAACCGACACTGCATCTGGCGATCACCCACTAGATCAATACACGCCACTCCTGAAGACTGGTGGGATTCTAGCCCTAGTGGGCTTTCCAAGTGAAACTCGACCAAGTCCTGCTAACCTCAATCTGGGTACTCTTTGACATTATTTGCTTCTAGTTCTTATTGTCAAACTCATCCCTCTCCTGAGGATAGCTAGCTACTTGCAAGTGTACATCTGCAGGCACCCAACACAAGAGCCTGCACATGCGAGTATGGCATATGTATGTGGGATCTAGGTTATTCATAGGCAGGCTCATAGCCCAGAGGTCAAGTTGGACCACTTTTCAAGAAGAAGAAAAACCAACGTGACCTTTGGGCTATGCTATATACACTAAGATGCTCACACAAAATATGAAGGTTGTATCTGGGTTTTTATTTTTCTTATTCTTTTTTCAAAAAAAATGTTCGCAAATGGTTACCAAAACTCTTTTCACAAAGCATTCACATGTACTGCTTCAATATGACAACAACCACAGGTGGCATGAGGGAGATCAAGTATGACAGTCTAGGAGAAATAGGAGACGTTCCCTGCAAAAAGGGGAAGGAAAAAAGAAAAAGAAAAAATATATCACCCATGTTGAATGCTTAAATTGGGTTTGTGGCCCATTAGTTATTACTCACCTTGTTTTGCATCTTCCTCTCATGTTGTTCCCAGCACGAGTCAGCAACCGATTTGCTAGAAATTGGAATTTATTTATTTTTTTCAATTTTTCGCAATTTGGCCCATCTCCCCCAAATCTCAAAATCGAAACCAAAAATCCATGACTTTTCATGAAAAATCAAGGATTTGTATTATTCGACATTGATTTAACATGATTTACAATTTATTTTTTTTTAAGATCGAACATAAAAAATGCTTACAGGATCGAACAAGTGGGATATTGTGCATTTCATATCACTTGAATTATTTCTTATTACATGTACAAAGCATGTATATATAAGTCATACATATTGGTGTGGAGACACTTGAATTATTACTTATCCTATCAGCTATAAGATAGCTTTCTTCCAATCTTTCTGGTAGATTCACTACTAGAAGATCGTTGGAATCTCTTCATGGTCTTTTTCTCTGAATCGGAGATTATTCTTGCATTGAATCTCTTTGGAGATTAAGTTTGGGTTCCAAATCTGTTACGTATATCCTTGAACTGATGACTTCAAATTTGGGCCCCAATGGTGAAGTCAAGAGTAATTCATGTTGCTTACTATTAATTTATATTAAATTCTCTTACATACAATCAAGTGAAAGGAAATATTTCACCTGAACAGATCCACATTCTTTTATGGCGTCAGAGAGCAAATGAATGACCTTGGCCGCAACTTGCGCCTTTGCAATTATGACGCTTTATTTCCGCTGCAAGATTGGAAAATAAGATTGTCAGTGAAGAGCTGCAGCAGCCAAGCAATACAAATATAAGTTGGATTTTATGAATAAAGTTCCTGATGGACATTCCACTAGATTTTTCAAAATTCACTACATAATACATGAGAAAGTGGTTACATAATTCACGCCATATATGACCCCCGTGAAGTGTTTTTTCTGCAGAAGTTACAGAAATTGGTTAAACGATTCAATGGAGTTTTATATTGCTTCAATTTTGGCTAAAGAGTGAAAGGAAAATGATATGCAAGAAATAGATGACAACTGCCAACCAGATGCCCTTTTGTGATAATACACACATACCACCAGGGAACAACACGTTATGCTCCTTGGAGACTGACAATAGCTCATGCTCCTCAAATAGAGTAAGTGTGTTTGTCCTTTAAACAATCTTGGTACGCCGATTGGACGTTAAAAAGGGCATTTTATTTTATTACAAAAAAAACTACCTACTTAATTTAGAATTACATTTTTTAAAAAGAGAATTTAGAATTATATCCTGATGCCTTTTTCAAAAAAGGTTTTCAATAAGCTACCACAATACTTTAAATAATTACCATTAGAGTACCTTTTATTAGATTTCTCAACGGCAACTTGGGTCGGACCCACCATGATGTTATGTGAAATCCACCCCGACCAACATGTGCGTTACCCAATTTAGGCTCATGGCCCAAAAAGTTGTTTCTCTGGGATAAAAATTATGAGGTTAATTATTTTTTTCTTCTTCTTACTATATGAATTAATTCAATAGTGACTTAATGTAATAGCTAGGAACCGTACTTTGAACTTTGGAATTTCCATTACTTGAGTTGAGGTTGGCTCAAATACAAATGTTTCTACATTGAGGAGCTTAACATACAAATCAATGTACCATATTTCTCAACTATATATATGTATTACTTAGAAACAGTCAATGGAACCTTTAA
Source organism: Magnolia changhungtana (assembly GCA_030180095.1). Taxonomy (NCBI): domain Eukaryota; kingdom Viridiplantae; phylum Streptophyta; class Magnoliopsida; order Magnoliales; family Magnoliaceae; genus Magnolia; species Magnolia changhungtana. The sequence goes on along the minus strand of JASAUF010000234.1, from coordinate 943,242 downwards.
ACCATCTGAACCCGTGACAAAAGATTTAAGAGTGATATGGAGACACAACAACAACTTTGGCCCATGATCAGCCAAAATATGATTGTACACCCTAACTTGGAGTAACAGTGACAATTGAGCTAATCTATTAGATATACTTTCATCATAAACCCTTTTCAAAGACAACGGTGATACAACATAAATGCGGCAAAGCATTGGACATGTATGACAGTTCAAACTCATATACGGGTTCTTTTCCAATCAGGATGAATGATGCAGCCTGATGGTGATCACAATCAAGATGTCCAATCGGTGTTTGGATCCATGAAAACATTTGATCTATCAGTGGGCCCAACTGACCCACATGATGGTTTGCTTTGGACAATGTCATTTACTTATAGTTTAGTAAAGAAAAAAAAAAAGGATTCTTTGGCAACAACTTATAAATACCCATATTTTCACCACTTGAAGTTCCAGACCACATTTTGGGTAGTAAACGATTTCTGAATGTCATAAAATAGGTCCCATTTGATAGTTAGGCACAGTACCATGCAATTTTGATGTGAACTGATGAGTTATGACCTATTTATGAAAGATTATGCATTTGTAATGAGGTTAATTTAGAGAAATTTTATTCGTTATTAATATTTTATTAAACTATATGATTGAGGTTAGAGATAATAGATGGTCAAGATAAGATCGAGGTTTCTTTGCATTGGAAGAAGTACAAGTGTGTCAGTAGGGAATTTTATTTCATTTATATATCCAAACATTTTGGCTTACGAAGAAAATATATATAATTGTATGCCTAATTATAAACAAGATTTAATAATATTTACCTTGGCGCTGAACATGACGGCATATGCTTATGACTGAAATTTGTTCAGGGGTATGCATTTGTACCCCACATTCAATAGACAACTCATTGAGCTATTAGGGGATTGATTGAACTTCTCATTGCTTGGCATGGCAAGGTATAGGGAAAGAAATGAAAAAGGTGTGGCGATTAAGTTTATTAGTGACTTTTTGGGCCTTATGGTGGGAAATGAATCAACGATGCTTCAAAAACAAATCGAGAGATCCGGTGCAAGTTTTCAATATGACAATTCTTAATCTGAAGGATTGGGTGGTAGGCTGGTAGCATGGAGGGTTTCAATCTTGTTTTCATGCACTCTAGTGGGTGTTTTGGTCGGGGTTTGTTGTATTTTTGTATATTTGTATGTTGTGGCTGCGGCCTTTTTTCTTTAATTTATCATCATCGTTCAAAAAAATCTACTTGACTATTTCTTACCTTTTAGAAGTAAAAGATTGAAACGTAGAGATGAAGGGTTGTTTTGTAATCAGTTTTTGAATTGCTCCTGAAGCAAGGGATCCGATCCATAAGAGAAATCACAAGAATATGTAGAAAGAAAATGTTGTTCTATTAGCAAGATGAGAAGATCTACAAATATACATTGGTACATGTATACTAGTTCTCAGCCTGTCACGACAGTTGCAGTTGTCACAACAACCAACACAAGGATTTACACGTATTTAAGTGTGTCTATCAGGCATCATACATTGTCAAATGGCATCAAATAACTAATCAATCATCAAATATAATTAGAAAATATGTACAAAATACATACCTTTTCCTATACCACCCATTCCAAACATTTACATTCCCAAATAATCCTGCATTAGAGAAATAGAGATATTATTAACCATTTAAAATGAGTATGATCTGAATGCATGGATCAATGCAAGTTGAGCACATTGTCTTTGAACATTTAAAGATTGTTGGCAGAAATCTATAAGCATTTTAGACATTGATTTTGAAATGCCTATTCTGAAATGCATGTTAACATTCACGTCCACCATTATTGGGCAGTAACCGTAATGCATGCTGAGATTCTTAGTGCACTACTAACTAGGTATGAATATCGTTTTCCTTTGTTTTAACTATGTATTGTGGCCAATTGTAATTTCTTGCAATCCTTTACTTTGAACCTAACAATCAAACAACTCGCCCACTAATCAGCGCCGTATATCATTTTACATGTGCCTATATGGTCCAATCTAGCACATGTGTGTGACATCCATAGATTATGTGGCCTTTAAACAATCGAATTTAACAATAAGCAGCCCTACAATTTTTTATGTATCATACCCATGCATCAAGATGTAGAGTGAGACCTTTTAGGTGATGGGCATGATATAATTGAGAATAGTCCAAACAGTCAGTTCACCATAGGTTGTGTGATTTTCAACTATACGACTATCCATCACACCATATTTGCTTGGATGGCGAGACCTCTAGGGAGTGAAAATTTTACCATACGACTCATTAAAAGGCGGTAATTGATCTTGATTCTGAGATGATGCCATGAAAGGGTTGTTCATGCTAAGTTACAATAGAGGCGGTACAAACTCTTTTCTATAGAGGTATCATAGATTGTGTAAGATTAAACCAGCTCATTTAGTCAAACAAATTGGAAATTAAAATGACTTAGTATAATATTTCTGGGTTTGGATGTTTTTGCAAAACCATTCAACTTTGGAATAGTATAGATGAGGAGCATGGTCCCTTGATCTAAATCATTATTACCATAGGCCTCTCTTTGGATGGCGAATGCACCAAAAATATTATAAATGGTAAAAGCCCAACCATTCGATAGGTGACCCAACAAATAGGCAATTCAAAACGTAAAAAGAGTAGCATTTCATTCAACAAAAATCCTGCCATTGTAGAGCTTCAATCTTCCAATTTGGGGAATTTTTAGTGCATTGCAATTTAGGGTAAGGCCCGTCATATCAACAGGTTAGATCTCTGAACCTTTAATCTCCATGAGGATCATCTATCTTGAAAATTAGGCTGATCCACTCATTACATGGACCATCCATTGATTTCAACAGTGCAACCTACTGGATGAAGAGCTTTATGGTGGGGCCCACTATTTACATGGATCAGATGTCTGAGAAAAATCTCTCCCAACAAAATGGTCATAATAGTTCCTACCAGTGAGTTAGTGAAGTTATAAAAAAAAAAAAAAAAAGTAGAAGTAAAAGTTGACATTTTATTAATTGATCTAAATGGTTAAGATGGATTGTTGGGAGATGGATTTTGACCCTGGCCCACCATATTGAGAGTCGAGTTGGTTCAGTATCAGTCTCCCATAGCCGTTAGCGACAGTAACCCTCCAAGAAAACGAAAAATTAAATGTATTTACCTCTTTTCTTTTTCTTTTTATGGCGCAAAGAAAACGGAAAATAAAATGTATTTACCTCTTTTCTTTTTCTTTTTCTGTTGCGCCATGCTGCTGCTGTTGTTGTTCTTTTTCTTCTTTTGCTACCGTGACTTCTCAGTTCCATCCCTTTTTCCCTCTTTTTTATTTTTATTTTTATTTTCCTGATGTGTTTGTCTTCTCCCTTCTTTCTCTTTTTTCCCTCTCCCTTTTTTCTCTTTTTTTCCCTCTCCCTTCTTTTCTTTCGAAGCAATCTGCGAATGCGTGAGGCAAGTTCTAAAAATGAGTTCATTTTAACTTCGATCGCAAATGAGAAAGCGGATTAAGTGAAACCCTGGGTCCACCGAGGTGGGTGTGAGCCTTGATTATGGAGCTAAGGGTGATGTATGCGCCTTAAATCCACACAGTCTAACCATTTCCAAAGCTCATTTTAGGGAATGATCCCAAAAATAAAGCATGCCCAAATCTTAGGTGGGTCACACCACAGAAACAGTCTTGATTCAATCCCCACCATTAAAAACTTCATGGAGTCCATCGGAACGTTTATTTCCCCTCCTACTTGTTGATATGGTCACAAAAACTCATACAAAGAGACCACACAAATGTCATCTTGATGCAAAACTTTTGTGACTCACAAGAAGTTTTTAATGGCTAATTACTATTATTTTATGTACCATGGTCATATGAGACTTGAATCTTCTTCATTTTTTTTTTTCATGCCCTAAAACGAGTTTTCAATAAAGATGATGGCATGAATGCAGTCACGTACATCAAGGCTTCACATTTAGGGTCCCACGCACCTATATGGATCCATTGAAGCCATGCCCTGCCAATGACGCTGGTGCACTTCCACTAAATCCAAGCAGACTGGTGATCCTCGAGGTATCACGTTTAAGTGTTGTTTTTCCCACTTGGGTCACTTTGATGTGCGTGTTGTAACTGTCCATGAGCGTTTTTACCGTATTTTAGGTTATAATACCCAAAATGAAGTAATCTAAATTTCAAGTCAACCACACTACAGGAAAAGGTAGTCTTTAAATGCCCACTATTAAAAACTTTTTAGGCCCACTGTAGTCTTTATTTGATCTGTTCTGCTGAGAGGGTCTAATAGAGATGGATGAAGGGAGAATATAAATATAAGTTAAATTCAAAACTTTTGTGCCCTTAAAAGTTTTTGATAGTGAGTGTTTAATCCCTACTATGTGGTCCACCTATGATTTGGATGTGCTTTGTTTTTTGGATCACCTTTTAAATGAGCTAAAAAAAACTAATGGACAACATAGATGTACAACACTTATCAAGGCAAGGCTCAGAGTTAGAGTAATACCCGTTAGTTTAGTGGACTATGAAGCTTAATGCATGTAAAATTTGTTCACTTGGCATGTATTAAATTAAACGAAGTCTACTAAAATATGAGAACTTTTGTTCCTAAGTCAAAATCTCAAAATCAATTTATCTGATGATGTTAACAATTAATTTATGGACACTTGTGTATTAAAATTAAATAATTTAATTCTTCATTGTCCAATAAAAGTCAAACGATCTGATAATAGGATGATGAAATAAGTATAAGTTGGGATTAATTACATAAGTTAGGACCATTGGATATTTTTTATTCTTCACACTCCAATAAAAGTCCATTAATATAGGGCTAATTACATTAGTGGGATGAGTGCTAATAAACTGTATAAATTTGAGGCTAATTTGAGGCATCAATTGGTCGTAAAATCGGTCCCAAATCATTGACACTATTTATCCTATTTTATTTTTATTTTTTAAAAAATTATTAGGGTAAAATAATTTCATTTTGTTAGAGACACGCATTAGTAAAATGAGTGCTATATCTTGCATACATTTAGGGCTAATTTAAGAGTACTTGAGTGGCCCTCAAATCAATGAACATTCTAGTTAAAATTTTTTTTTCTTACGATTACTTGAGAAGAAAGATGTCAAAATACATAATAATATGTATTAATGGGATGAATGTCATACATTAAATGAATTCCATGACTATTATTAGCAATTGAATGGCTCCTTAAATCGACAATATTATTCATCTAAATTTATTTTTAAAATAAAAATAAAATTTCTCTAAGCGAATGATTTTAAATGTTTAGGATTATGCATTAGTGTAATGGATGCCATAACTTGCATGAATTGTGGGTGAATTTTAAATCAAACTAAGCTTGTCAAGTATTTTTAAAAAAAAAAAAATCATCAAACAAGCTAAAACAACATTCTCTTGAAAAATAGACAATTACGCCATTGTTAACTGTCCAAAGAAAAAAATAAAATAAAATTATATATATATATGGAACAAGAAGAATAAGGAAAAAAAAAGAAGGTGAACATACTTAAAACCTTCTTTCTTTTTCTTCTCCTTGGATCTAAGGTTTTCTCAATAGGCTTCTTAAATGTTGCAATAAGGTTTGAGGGAGAAAGAGGCATTAAGAGACATGAGACCATGAGAGAGAGCTGGAGTGTTGGGACTAGGGAGATTGAGGGGTATATATAGCAAAAAGGAGAGGGAAGGTGGAGACAAGTAGGCAAGTGAAGAAGGTGGATACAAGTAAAGGTAGGTGACACTAAGATATTTGATACTCTAGCAAGGTATGATGCTTGCTACACATGCACTTAAAGATTATATACATGTAAAATACTAATTCAAATTAGAACAACTCAAATGTGCAAACCACAATCCTTAGCCGCAATGCAAAAATGGTTTAATCTGTAAATCCTGACCTCTCATTCATGGACACTATATTGGATATTTCCCTTTCTAACCATCTAATAAATGTCAATCAATCTTCTAATCACATAATAATATTTTTAGTGTATTTTTTTTTATGATACATTTAAAATGATATTCATAATTTAAATGTTTCATCTTATGCCATATGCTGCATTTAGAAATTCTAAGTGACCACATAATATTATCCATCGCATTCTACCGGAGTATCAATATTTTTCTCTAGGTTAGGCTGAGTATACTAGTTTTGAATCATTGAAAAGCTTGTGGTAACTCTTCCATCCTAAATGTGGCAATGATGTAAAGTTATCATGACAATCTAATTGTGGGTCCACTACGGAAGCACTAATGTAAATCCAAGTGTGGGTCCCATAGGAGAAGACATGTCACACCATGTAAAGCTATCATGATCGTTGAATCGTGGGTCCCATTGTGGAAGACATGCACTGATGTAAACGTTGTCATGATCATCGAATCGTGGGTTCTATTATAGAGAAATCTTCACTCTAAAACTACATTAATCAAGCAATATTGATCATCCAATTAATGGCTATCACATGGATGGTTAGAAGTAAATTATTCTTTGGTCCAACATGAAAGAATCGGGCTGGTCCACCTTATCAGGTGGGTCCCCTGTATAAAAAAGAATAGACAACTTAAATTTATAACAGCCCAAAAATACAAGGATAACATGTGTAGCTTTATGGTAAGCAGAGTAGCCTGATTTTGCCAATGGTCATCTGGATACACCTCATTAATGGATGTGGATTTCCTATGAAAAGGAAGTTCTTAGCACTCAAAAGCTAGGTCGTCCATCCGTTTTTCCATATCATGTTAGGATATAAGCCCAAAAGTTATGCAGATCCAAAAATCAACTAGCTGAAGAAAAGAAAAGGTGGGTAAAAAAATGCTTGCTACTGCAGGAACCTTCCTAGGTCTTCCATGATGTTTATATAACATCCAAACCCCTTGTAAGGTCATTCCTAATGGGATGAACTGAAAACACAAAAATAGTAGCTTGATTCAAAACTTTTGTAGCACCAGTGTGGATGTTGTATAATGCTCACGGGGGCGTTTTAAAGCTTTCTTGTTTAATTGTGACTCAGGATGCTATATGTTTGACTTAAATTCTCACTCAAATTTTCTCAGTCAACTAGACCCGTAAAAACTTTAAATCAGAAAATCTAAAAATTCTCCACCTTAGAAAAAACTAGACCTCCCGCTTCAATACAACTTGATGCAGGACAATTAACTACTTGTTTTAAAAGCTCAAACTGTTAAAGCATGACGAATTAATTTCTTTATCTCATAACCCATGTCACAAATCCATGGGCTAAGTCCTTAGCCGAACCCTCCTCATGGGCTCTAAATCTATGAGTTCCGCCCCTCATGGGCCCCAAATCTATGGGCTCCTCCTTAGATGAGTCACCCGCCTTCACGGGCCCCAAATCCATGGGTTATGCGAGTCACCCACCTCGAATGTGCCCCTGCATCTCACAGGCCACCCCACTTTAGCCAAGTGTGAAAATGCCCTCGCATTACATGTTGACTAGGCCTGGGGACCATTTGGATGCAACTACCACAAGAGGAGGTTTTCATGAAAGTGGTTTCCTGCCTACTTTATCGGTTGACTTGCTAAAAACCAATCTGTTTGGTTCAGCGAGTAGGCTTTTTAGTGTCTAATTATCATATGGGCTTTGATGTCTTTGATAGAGATAAGATGGTTATCTGTAACGCCTACTCAACTACTGTCCAATTCCTGATGTCTCCTAACTCCTTGATATAATGGCTTCATAGACTTTCACTGCCGTTTTCCTTTCAACTCCACTGCTTTAGCATACTGCCTCATGGTCTCCTGTTTTGTGGTGGACGTTAGCAAGGTTTCAGCGGTGGGCCTCACTCTCCCCACTGTTTTGTGGTGGGTCCACTCCATATTTGGATCTGCCTCATGCTTTGGCTCATCTCTTAAAATGATATATCCAAATGGATGGACGGTGTGGATATAAGATATACATCATGGTGGGCCCTACACAACTTGATGTGTTGGGCACTGTGGGGCCTACGTGATACACGCCGTCCATCCTTTTTAGGGCATCAACCCAAAAAATGAGGTCCAAATCTCAAGTGGACGACACCACAGCAAACAGTGGTGATTGAACACCTACCATTAAAAACTTATAGGGGCAAGGAAGTTGTGTTTTCCTTCATCCGAGTGACCGTATCAACTGGTTGGATAACATTACAGTGGGCCAAGAAAGGTTTCAACGGTGGGTGTCATTAAATCTACTGTCTCCCATGGTGCGATCAACTTGAGCTTCTGATCTACTTCATTTTTTGGTTTATTTTCTAAAACGAGCTGGAAAAACAGATGGATGGTGTGGATATAAAATAAATACATCACGCTGGGCCCCACAGTGCTCAACACATCTTCTCATACCACATAATCGCCGTCCGTAAGAGTATCATACCATATGTACTCCTCTTGTACGGCAGACATTTGTATGGAGTATTGGAAACGAGGGGTGCGTTTTGATGCATTAATGATGTAAGAGAACCGATGTGGTAGGGCTGAAGCATGCTGACTTGTTGCCACCTCTATTGGACATCCCTACCATGCAAACGTACGTAGTCCCCACCATGAAGATGGCCTGGCACAAAATTAGGCTGGTCTGCTCATTAGTGGGTCCTACCTGTGTGTTTCGTCAGGCCCACCTGGTGATCACACCGGCCTGAATTTTTTTACAAATTTTTATTCATGTTGGGTCCTAGTATGTAATGGTACGGATTTCAATAATTTGCTTTGCACAGTCACAGGATGTGTAACGGAATTGTAATAGCCTAGCATTCTCAATAGGATTCACATGCTTCAAAAACAAAAAATAAAAAATAAAAATTCGCATATCTCACAATGTTTACACATTACAAAAAATCACAATATTTTCCTTTGTATTCAGAACCCGATCCATCCTTGGACAGTGCTCTCTATGATCGAAGCACTGAAAAGCAACTTTCATTAATAATTCTTCAATTTTGCGAGAATAGCTCCCTCTAATCTTTTTTATCAATGAGCTTTGCATTGTTACCGATTTTCTGCAATTCATCTTTCGCCCATTTATCTAACCTCTGCTTTGTGGTTTCATCAAAGGGTGGACAACCGGTTAATAATTCCAGCAGCAGCAATCCATAGTCCCGAATATCCGAATTAATACCTTAGAAGTCTATAAAAAATTATTAATGTTAGATATTATGCAATGGAAGATAATCCAGGAAACAAAGGGAATTGATTTATATTCTATTGCAAATTGATGCAGTCACCAGGAATGGTCACGATCAAGGTATCCAATCAGTAGATTCGGTGCATGGAACTGTTCAATCAGTTAGTGGACCTCACAAAGATTCTGGCTGACCTGTCAGCCCATATGGTCCATATTAATGGACTATATATATGTGCAGTAGTTTTTTTTATATAAAAAATGAACCTTTAAACAATCTGAACCAATCGAAAAATATCTAGGAGTAATATGGACCACGACAACAACTTTGGCCCATGTACAGCTAAAATATGATTGTGCACCCTTAGTAATAGTGACAATTGGGCTAATCTAACAGATATACTTTCATCATAAATCTTTTCCAAAGACAACGGTGATGCAAAGTGAATGTGGCAAAGCATTAGACATGTAGGACAGTTCAAATTCATAGACGAGTTCTTTTCCGTTCAGGATGAATGATGCAGCCCAATGATGACCATGATCAAGATGTCCAATCAGTGTTTGGGTCCATGAAAATATCTGATCTAGCAGTGGCCCAACTGACCCACATGATGGTTTGCTTTGGACAATATCATTTACTTATTAGTTTAGTAAAGAAAAGTAAAAAGATTCTTTAGCAACAGTTTCTAAGTACCAATATTTTCACCACTCAGATTTCCGGACCATGTTTTGGGTACTAAACAATGTCTGAATATCATAAAATAGGTCCCATTTGATAGTTAGGCACAATACCATGCAATTTTGATGTAAATTGATGAGTTATGACCTATTTATGAAAGATTATACAGTTGTAATGAGGTTTAGAGAAATTTTATTCATTATTAATATTTAATTAAAATATATGATTGAGGTTAGAGATAGTAGATGGTCAAGATAAAATCTATGTTTCTTTGCATTGGAAAAAGTGGAAATGTGCCGGTAGGGAATATTATTTCATTTCTATATCTATACATTTTTTTCTTACTAAGAAAAAAATATACGATTGTATGCCTAATTATAAACAAGATTTAATAATATTCACCTTTGCACTGAAAATGACGGCATATGCTTACGACGGAACCTAATTCATATGGAGGGTATGCATTTATACCATCTTGCACCTGTCCTAAGTCTGCGACCTTTGCATTGAATGACGGTAGATGAAATAAGTTTGATAAGTTAGATTATACATTACCTTAGAGCCTACACCAAATATTTTGTTTATTCACATAAAACTGAATAGAATTTCATAATGTATATTACAATTTAAGAGATTAATTTATGATACAGTTGGGACCAAGTCCAATTAAGTGTTGAATTGTACCTTAGAAAAATGATATCATTTGTATAACAATTATGAGAATATTTAGAGAAATTCATTGTCTTGTTAGCAAGAAGAGAAGATAAATAAATTGATGTAGAGCAGGTTGCAAACACTTTCATGGCCAAGATGGACCAAAGAAGGCCTGATCGTAGGCGAAAGTGATTGGGACGGTCAAAACCCTAAAGCAGGTGTGTCTCGCAAACAGGAATGAGTTATTCAACGTACAATATATGATTTTGGGGTAGGAGAAGCTACTTTAGCCAACCAACCCGCTAGCTATCCCGGGTTGCCCATGCCGGATTTGCGAGATTCCATCAGATCAACGGTCGAAAGTCCATTTTAATTTCTTTTTTACTATTTATAGTAAATTTTAGTTCAATCATGACTCTTGATCCTTTGAGCTTTAGGAGTCGTGCCCAAAATAAAAAGGGCTTAGAAAATTTAGGAGAATAATGTGGTTAGGCCAAATTGGACTCTTACAATTTTTGGCCAAAAATCATGAAGTCTAGTAGAAATCCGTCTACGAATAGTAAGTTTACTATTTATAATAAGTCAGATTTTTTAGGGAGTTTGAATTGGAGATTGATTCTGAAACTTCTTCCTAGGTTTGATATCATTATTTAAATGATTGTAAATTCGTTTTTATCATCAATAAATTTATTTTCGAATTTATTAGAATTTATTTCTATTTTCCTATTTTTCCTTGTGGATTTGAGGAATCTTTGTGAGAAGTTCAGAGAAGATCCATGTATTCAGAGTAATTATCCCCTTGAGGAAGATGGTGATCGACCTCATCACGTCCATCTTTGTGTCATAAATAAACTGCAGTACGTGTATAGTTGTCACTATAGCATAAACATCTCTCTCTCTCTCTCTCTCTCTCTCTCTAAACTTCCATGTATAACTACGACCAAACTTACTTTCCGAACCTCTGTAGATCGGCTCGAAAAGTAAGGGGGGCTCACTGTTGGGGGAAAAATTGACAAGTCCATAAGTCAGTTTATGGAATGGACCAACTCTAGTTAACCAACATGGGCCAAGTAAAACCTGAGTTTGATAAGGCGTCTATGTCCAGAAATAGGCCGACCTTCAAGGATGTCGATGCAACTGTACGAACAATCTAAGAACACGGCTACAAGCCCATTCAAATAAGCCGTGTTCCAACCTAATAAGTCGATTACAAATCGATCATAGAATGGTCATAGGTCAGATAAAGCCCGACCATAGATCAACCCCAGATCGCCTACTACCCGGTTATAGCTCAATCATTGGACGGCCGTAAATCGGCCAACTTCCAGTTACAGGTCGGCGACGTCCCGTGACAAGGTCAAGGACCATTGGTTGGTGAATGTTGATCTTTTAAGAAAGTCGAAGTCGCTTATTCCCAAGCATCACCCGTTCATGGGAGCCGACCTAAATCCAAGCTATAGATTCGAGGAATCTCCTTTCATCCCGAAGATCTCTCCCTAGATCTTCGGGGGATAAGATCAGATCCCGATAATCTCGAAATCGGTAATCTTATAAAGATCTCGGATTCGAACGTATCTCCAGGATATCGAGACGATTCCTCGTACAATCAGACTCTCTACCTTATATATAGAGGTATCCCCTACCTTCAAAGGTACGCTGTAACATCCCGAAAAATCGAGGGTCGAGTAGTAACTCAACTCTCGAGTTCCAAAACATCACTTATGCAACATAGACAATGATAATTAAATGTTGTCTGTGTTAGTACAATAAACATGAGCGAGATTCTACCAAACAGTAATTCATACTCCAGATCCATGTATAAAACGTAAGCGGAAGACTGAAAGGTGTATGTAGATATATATAAAACAAAACATTCTCGATCTCCAGAGTATGAACACTAACTGAGTCACCGTATATATACATGTTGGTTCTGAATCAAAATGTCAAAATAGTACAACTGAAATTATCAACCCTGTAGCCCCGCAGCACTGGACAACCTATGCGAAGCCTCCAGCGAACTGCATGTAGGAGAACTCCTCCTGATCGTCATAGAAGTCGGCTCGCCTCCCGTGCTCGAATACTCGCATCGATCGATACATGGTCTGGTGGGTGTTTTAAAACACCGTCCCGTAACGTGGGAATGAGTGGTCAACTCAGTGGAACAATAAAGCATAGGTTAACATGTTATCAATTCAATCAAGCAGTAATGATAAAGCAGTACAATCAAACAATTCTAACTACTCTTATTTAATGCAAGTATAAAATGACATGATGTATGCCCTTGCCAAACCACCCTCATGCGACACCATCTTACGTTCGCGAATGCGTTCATCCCTCAGTGCTCCACATCTACCAGGCACATGCAGTGCGATAATGAGCATGATTACCGAGTAGTTATTAGTCCATTTCAAACAGCAGTATTGGGAAACTAAGGTACCTCCCTTGTATCATTCCCAAACATGATCCATTATAGGGTCGTCAAACCTAGATAATCTCATACGATATTATGGTTTGAGAGGCATCGCGAAGGCATCGCAAATGGCTCGTCACCCGTTAGCACGGATACAGATCTCACCGTATGTGGCTCAATTGCTGGCCGTCAGCTCGAATACAGGTCTCACCGTACTCGGCTCAATCGCTAGCCGTCAGCTCGAATACAGGTCTCACCATACTCGTCTCAACTCATGCTTTAGTTGCTGCGAAAGGCTCATCGTTAATCACAAACTTTAGAGTATACTCGAAGACACTACGAAGGGCTCGTCGTCCGTCAGCACAAATACAGGTCTCACCGTACTCGGCTCTCGCCGTAGGTGTCGACAACTCGAATACAGTGTCCCATACCACCGTATTCGGCTCACGAGTCTGGTTGCTCAATGGTCACTACGGGGAGGCATGTGGTCCCAGCGTAGGCTGACAACTCGACCACGGTGTCCCATACCACCATGTCCGGCTCATGAGTCTTAGCGGATCGAGGTATCATTGTTAAAGGGATTTCACTGGTAAGTTTGGTACCCTAGGTTTAAGTAGTAGCGACCAAACATGGTGAACATACATTAGACAAATCGGGTTACTTGACGAGCTCGGCTAGCACAAGCGCCTGTTGAGTTGTATGACATGAAGTGTATAAGCACTTCGTGTGGCCTAACCACTACCGACAAGCAACGCACGACTTGGGTTCGTCAAACACGTCTTACGTGACGAATGAATCTCAGTCACGAATTCGATCCCATTACCGACTGTTTGGACTATACAATAGCCTCAATCACATTCAATTGCAGATAGGTAAATCAGTAATGGATCAAGATTCAAATCATACAATCAAAATCTGGTATTATCCGTTTAGGGCTGCCAGGGCTGTTACACGCACTCGTTGCACCACTCCCCCATCACCATTCACAGATTTTATGGAATACAACTTAAACATGTGAAGTAATCAGAGCAGAATTAAAGAAACAAGTAATTCAAACATATTAACAAGCATGTTATAAAACACAATGCAAACGGAAAATCCAAACACATATGTTTCATAAGTAAGCGGTTAAATTAAACAAACAACATGGAGGACATCATATACATCTTTAAGGTAGTTGAGAATCCTATCTCAACACCCTAATACATTACAATTTACTAACTACTACTCATTCAGACATTTCAACAAACACTTTAAACTACATACATCAACATACATGAAGTATGTTGATCAATAGGTATAAGGCCAAATCCTCTCACTAGGGAGTTGCCTCAATTATAACACGCGTGCACCCACGACAGATAGTCATGGAAAGCAGGAATCCAAGTTCCATGTTCATTCAGTCATTTCCACAAACACTTGGGCTACATGTTTTAGCATATATAGTGTATATTGGCCGTGGCGTGATTTGGGGCAAATCCTTTCGTCAAAGGGGTGTCGCCTATACAACAATCATGTATCCATGACAATCAGTCATGGCGAGCACAAATGCGAAATCTATATTCATTCGGTCATTTTCACAAACACTTAGAATACACTATCTTAACATACATAGTATGTATTAGCAAAACATGTATTAGGGCGAGTCCTTTCGCCAAGCAAGTATTTTACGCACATATGATATATTCATATAGAAAATAATCATGGCAAACACATTTTCAAAATATATACGTATACGGTACTTTCTACAATACACTATTTCTACATACATAGTGTATATTAGCAAAACATGTATTAGGGCGAATCCTTTCGCCAATTAAGTATTTTATCCATATATCATATATTCATATAACAAATAATCATGTCAAACACATTTCCAAAATTTATACATATACGGTATTTTCTACGAATACCTAGAATATGTAAAATTCCATATTCTACATCTTTAATCGAAATGGAAAACAGACAGCACTTTGTATATGTGCAATTGCATGCAGATCATAAATATATCATTATCTGACATTGAAAGCGTTGAAAACCATAACCTATACACCTAAAGTCCTCACCTTTTATCGTAGAATCGTAATGGAGTCGATGGGTTTGCTAAGCTTCCGTATTCGACAGTTTGGCAACCTATAGAATGAAATAGGTTAGCTATTTCATAACCTACAATATCAACACCCCAAATCAGATTAGAGTTAGGATTTCTTACCTAGAAACGGGGCTGGAATCGCCGAAAAAGCGATGAGAATGGAGTGATGGAGTATGGATGGCAGCAGGGAAGAAGGGCAGGAAGACTCTCCCACATCTTTCTCACTTTCTCTCTCTTTTCTCTCTTCTCTCTCTAAGGTTTTCTCTCAAATTCGTATGGTTGTGAGAGAGAGGATTCTAAGGTCCTTATATAGCCTAGAAACTCTCCAAAATAGGCTTCAGGTCAAGGTATACTTAGGTTATAACCAAAGCGACCTAGTTTCATCTCAACGGAGGACTTCTGGCGGCCCCTTTTCTGTGTGCGGTTGGACTTAAGCTCACTAATACTGGATCTAGGTATGACTAAGTTTTCGTTTCAGTCGGAATTCCAGATCGCAAATGGCGGACCAGTTTCAGTTCAACGGTCAGTGGATCTCAATCGGAGATTCTAAGTACATGGATATGTTTATGAAATTATTCCTGATCCGAGAGTTTATTTGGGTCAGATTCTAACGGTCAGGTTGCTTAATACTGACCCACAAGTAACAAGTCTCAGATTACTATTTGAGATATTTATTTTGTAAAGAAACAAGTGTTCTCACCCTCTCACGCTCCGGACTTAAGCGAACAGCTGTGGGACACTGTCTGGATTTGATTTCCGAGATGGTTGTCAAGCCCAGCGTAGCGGTCCTAATTCCTTAACTTGGTATTATTCGGACTTCCGACGTGCGGTCTAGATCTGATACGGAGTTTCAACGTGCTCCCGAGAGCAGTCGGGTAATGAGTTTGATCCAGGATTTTAGGGTAACCTAGCGTCAATGATTCTACAAGTTTTGAGTCTTGCAGATCGTATTTAAAGTGGATCAAATGGATTTCGTAGCTAATCTGGTTTATCACTTAGTTACTTTGTCTCATTTCTAAAGGATTTAATCCTATAAGATTTCTGTCTGAGGTGGTACTTAGTCCTTTGTAGTTTGTATATAAAGTGATCCAAGTTATACTACTTAGCTAGTTTAAGATAGTGTCTAGGGTGAAAGTACTTAGAAAAATTGAAAGATCAAGGTGGTGAATGGTGAGATTTGTGCAGGAAATGGGCTCAAAAGCGGTTTTAGACTTTGGGATTGAGTTCTAATAAGTTAATAAGGTGTTAGGATTGACCCATTGCCTAAAAACGTCTAATTCCAGGTTGGCAAAAATCCGGGATGTTACATACGCACATTCCAACCCTAGCACTAGACTAGTGTCTCTTTTTTGGAGACCCTACCCTACAAAAAAAGACTCCATTCTTGACTTAGGCATCAGAGAATCCCCTGCACTAGCTAAGGTCTCCTTTATTTCTCTTTTACACCTGTGCAGGTACAAGAGGGTTGGCCACGGAGGGTTTGCCGAAAAACTGCATCAACAGGTAGTACATAAGTTTGTCGAAAAGAAAGAGAAATTTAGGTTTTTTTGCTAGTGGTTCATGTTTTATGTCTTCATGCAACCCTGTATGAAGATTCAGTTAGGAGTCTCATCTTTTGCAATTCACTTACTTGAGAAGGGAACACAGGTTAGTTTTTTCTTCTATATCATAGGATTGTACCAATAAAAAACTAAAAAAAGAAAAAAAATAAATAATAATAATAAAAGAAGACAAGATGATATAGATGTAGTTAGAAATTGTGCGTGTCATATGTAGGCCCAAATAAAACCAACTAATTGTGCAGCCCATTGTTCTCAAGTCACAAGACCAAGATCTGATTGGTTGAACAATCCTAACCTCTGATTCGTGGACACTTGTTTGTGGGTATAGGACCATTGGATATTTTTATTTTTAACCATCCAATCAATTTGTGGGAAGATTTAATATTATGATGATGAAAAAAGACATTTTCTGAAATATCTGGATTTTTCAATGATAATTATCTAGAAAAATTGACAGTTGAGGGCTTGGGTTATGTAATGCTTGTAGTTCCCTTAAAACTAGCTGCTCAGAACCCTAGCTTGCATTAATCAATCATTTTGCACAGGGGAAGATATGATGTTGCAGGGCTTCATAGTACCTAAGGAATTACAGGATAAAGTTGCAAATTTTTTTTTCTATGGTCAGCCTGCGGAACTCAAGCATGGTAGTGTCATTATGGCAGCCATCACCAGTGGCACAAATACGTCAAATCTGATCCATACCTTATTTTCTTCCCACAAATACGTTGAGATAACAGTTTATTAACTTGAATCCCTTCATGATCAGGTTAAACCTTAGATTAAAGACTAGTCTCGATCCAGGTTCCGGCGTTGTTACAAAATATCTCCATAAGAGGTATTGTGTTAGGATCTGTGGATTGGAAAGATATTGTGAGAATGCAAAATTTTTCTATTACTTTTCCTGTAAATATCGAGATATGGCTTTTGCATTTGTTGCAGTGGGCTGCAAAAGTATTTTGATCAACAAGGTTTCCACATTGTTGGTTATGGCTGCATTACATGTATTGGGAATTCTGGTGATCTTGATGAATTAGGCTCTTCTGCAATTTCAAAAAAAATGGTAGGCGTGAAATACATGGGAATTTCAGATAATGGCCGTGCTACATGTATAGGGGTTTGTTTGGTTGCACCAAACATCGTGAGAATATTCATGATTAATCAATCTACTTTGTTGCAAATTTTCATGATATTTGGTGTAACCAAACAATACTTTCAATCTAATGGGAAACTAAAAAAGTATAGGAAAGGACAATGTCCAATCTGATGAAAATTGTGGAAAAGGGAATGATTTCATTTTCTCTAGATCTGAGAATGGAAAAGGAAATAGCCCTTCATAGAGGGAATATGAGGAAAAGGAAGTTGATTTCTTCATTCCTCCCGTCTTTTGCAAATGAAGGAAACCATCACATCTGAGTTTGGTTTTATTTTCTCCATTACTGTTTTATTTCCACCCATCCAAACAGCTATGTAATTCTATCAACACCCTATATGGCCTTATGGAAGCAACAAGCACACGATATCTCTTTGTAAAATAATTTAGAAACAAACCCGAAAACTAACTCTGAAGCTTGAATCTATGAAATTGATTATATATATAATTGCATATGAAAATCTCTGCTTTCCCTAACAGCTCACTAACTCTACGATTCCTCAATCTGTGGTATATATAAATTGATTATATACCTTAATAGATTCCTCAATCTGTGGTATCTCATCAGCTAGCTGCATCTGTGAAAATCTCTGCTTTCCCAAACAGCTCACTAACTCTGCCTTCTTTTTTTTTTTTTCCCTTTATTAATTTCAATTGTATTCTAAGGCTTAGATGATGATAGTGATTTTAAATGTTGGTATAAGGCTTAGATGATCATGGATTGTAACCATTTGTCCTCTCTGTCCTACCGCAGATGCCATGGACAAAAAATTGCACTGGCTAGATGATAGAAACTGCACTGGGAGGGGCCATGTTAGGGGAGATTATATGTTGAAGCAGAAGAAATGGTAGGCTAGAGCCATTTCTCTATAGCATGCCTCCCACTGATGTAACCGATGATCATGGATTGTAACCATTTGTTCTCTCTGTCCTACCGCAGATGCCATGGACAAAAAATTGCACTGGCTAGATGATAGAAACTGCACTGGGAGGGGCCATGTTAGGGGAGATTATATGTTGAAGCAGAAGAAATGGTAGGCTAGAGCCATTTCTCTATAGCATGCCTCCCACTGATGCCTCCCACTGATGTAACCGAGTGAGCCATTTCACTTTATCAAACTCTAGTGAGCAACATCAATGGCAAAGTAACCGAGTCACCGAACTGGTTTGATCTGAGTTTCATTCGAGATAGATTCAAGTTTTTTTGAGCTCAAAAAAGCAGCTCAACTCGGCTTGAACTCAGCTTCGAACCGAGTCAAATCGAGCTTTTTCGAGTTGAGTCAAGCGAGCTAACCGAGCTAGCTAGGTTCGTGTACACCCCTACTCAAATGTACGGTTATAATATATATGGATAATTTTTATGATTTTACATATGCTAAAATAATTTAAAAGTACAGTATTGAAGATCTACTATAGTCATAAAATAAGAAGCTAGTATACTCTGTTAGGGTCCATAAAATATGCTAAAATTAACAATTCAAAATTTATTGACCTTTGATCTTAACTTTTTTATCCTTGTCTAAGTCCAGATTTTTATATGGCATTGTTGATATTATGACCAGGAATATATTAGATGGTTATCTATAAAAAGATCAAGTGGTCCAATGGACAATTCTCAAAATCTTGATAATACATCTATTAGATGATAATTTTAATGGTAGATTTGAAAATTAATTACTTACTATTCAATTTGGATGGTTTTGATCAATGATTCATGGTTTGGATTGGTGATCCAACGGACGGATTATCACAGATTTTGATTTAAATGGTTAAAATGACCCACTTGATGGTCGGTAATGATTAAATAATCAGAAATAAAAAATTTTCCCATTAAAATTGCTAGGGTATTACACTTGAAACAAAAGAAAATCAAAAGACAATCCGTTATTAATGGCCATCACCTTCCACTTAAGTTTTGGATCCGCCTCATTTTTAGTCGCGTCCCAAAATGTGCTCGTAAAATGGATGTACAGGGTGGATTTCTTACAAAGATCATGGTAGCCCCGCCTAGCATCCCAACGAAGGAAAATCATGCGAAAGGCTTTTGTGGGAAATTTGAGTACGAGAAGTTATTCAGGGTTCTCCATCTCATCTTCGGATGCGGATTGCACCCTACCTTGCCCGTCTCCAGCGGGGAACGAGCAGGAGCTTTGAGTGGCAAATGTGATGTATGGGTCTTATCCACACTATCCATTCATTTTTTTCCTATCATTTTAGGGTATAATTTCATAACTGAGGTAGATCTAAGACACGTGGACTACACAATGAGGATTAAAGTTTTATCGTTAAAAACTTGTGAAGGGCAACATAAGTTTTGGATGGACTCAATATCTGTGTTTTCTCTTCATCGAGGTCTATGTAACTTTAAGAATAAATTAGATTTCAAAAAAACATCATGGTGGGCCTTAGAAATGTTTCAATGGTGAGAATCATTATTAATGCTGCTTTTCATGGTGTGGTCCACTTGAGCCTTGGATCCGCCTAAAATTTGGCCTCACCTACTAAAATGATACGAAAAAAATGGATGGATGGTGTGGATAAAACCCATACATCACAGTGGCCACTCAAAGCTCCTGCCCGTTCCTAGCTGGAGATGGGCCTAGGACGCAATGGATGCAGCGTTTGAAACCTAGTGGGGCCCACTATGATATTTGTGAGAAATCTACCTCGTCCATGTGTTGTGAGATAATTTTAGGACTTGGGACCAGAATTGACCAAGATTCAAGACTCAAGTGGGCCGCACTAAAGGAAAAGGTGGGTAAGGAAATTCCTACTGTTGAAACCTCCTTGGGTCGATAGTGATGTTTAAATGCCATCTATGCCGTAGCGTCGTCATTCCCACTGGATGAACTGAGAAAACAAATATTAACATGATTCAAAACTTCTGTGGCCCCACAAATATTTTAGCTATGCTGTTCGATCCTCATGCTTTTGGCCCACTTAGATATTTAGATCTGGCTAAAATTTTCTCCCATCCCTTAAAATGAGCTCACAAAACGGATGGTGTTGGATTTTTCACAAACAGCATGGCGGGCCCACCTAGGTTTCCAGCGGAGGAACTTCCTCCCAAGAAGGAAGTCCGGACACAGTTAGCGTCACTCTGCTTGTAAGCGGATTGGCTGGTGTGCCACAACATAACGTCGGCAAGTTCTGAGTCACGTCATAAGGTACGTGTTATATCCAAATAGTACATCCATTTTGTGAGCAAGTTCTGAGTCACATCATAAGGCACGTGTTATATCCAAATAGTACATCCATTTTGTGAGCCAGTATTAACTTTTGAGCCGAAAAATAAGGAATATTTAAAGATCAAGTGGACCACACTGCAAAAAGCAGTGAGGGATTGAACATCTATCATTGAAACCCTTTTGGGGTCACGGAAGTTTTGGATCAACATGAAATTTGTTTTTCCTCTTCATCCACTTATTTGTGTCCTTATGAACGGATTGGATGTAAAATAAGTATTATAGTGGGTCCTACAAATTTTGTAATGGTGAAAATCATTATCCCACTGTTACTTTTGGTGTGGTTCATTTAAGCTTTGGATATGATTTTTTTTTTTTTTTTAAAAGCTAATGCTCTAAAATGATCTTGAAAAATGATCGAACGGTGTGGATATAATAAATACATCATAGCGGGGCAGATCACCTTGAGCAACACGACACGTATCTACATGGACGCGGATTTCCTGCGAAAGCCTTTCCCAGGAAGTTCCTGCGCAGGATCCTGGTGGGCCACCACCATTGTTTTTGGGAAATATACTCCGTTCATCCATTTTGCAAGGCAATTTTAGGACAAACTACAAAAAACGAGGTGAATCTAAGACTCAAAGGGGCCACACGAGAGGAAACCGTAGGTATTCAGTTAGAACCGTTGAAAGATTTTTATGAACATAAAAGCATTGTTTAAGGCTAAATTTTTTGTATTTTCACTTTATTTCTGTGTTAATACCCTTCTAAACGGTTTGGATGACATATAAACATCACGGTGGAGCCCAGGAAATTTTTATCTGTAAGTATTTCTTTCCTTAATTTTTCCTCTCGTGTGCCCACTTTAGTTTTGGATACACCTCGTTTTTGGTAGCTTTTCCTAAAATAAGCTCACCAAACGGACGAACAGAGTACATTTCTCAAGAACATGGTGGTGCCCCACACAGCATCCTTTCGCAGGAACTCGCTGTGAAAGGCTTTGGCAGGAAATCGGCGTCCTACCCCCGGTCGGACGGATTCAGGGCTGTGTGGGGTCTACCGTATTGTTTATGTTTTATCTACGCCCTTAATCGTTTTTATCATATCATTTTAAGGTATAAGCTAAAAAATTAAGTAGTTTTACAGCTCCAGTGGACCACACCAAAGTAAGCTACATTGATAACGACAGTAACCGTTGAAACCTTTCTAAGACCCACCGTGACGATTTTTACTATAAAACCTATTCATAAGGTCATGTAAACGTGGATGAAGCGAAAAAACAAATATCAGCTTGTTCCGAAACTTCTCCAATTCTCAAGAAGTTTTTAATGGTGGACGTTCAATCCCAAATTTGTGGTCCATTAAGACTTTTTCCGGCCTATATTTATTGTTCATCTCTTAAAATAATATGATAAAAATGATTAACGGCGTGGATAAAACAAAAACATCACGGTGGCCCCATACAGCCCTGCCTGGACAGATTACGGTATGGGTGGGGGTAGGACGCAATCCGCGTCCCTCTCCTATCTACACTAAGCTCTAAGGGGCGCGGATTTCCTGCTAAAGTCTTTCGCATCAAGTTCCCGCAAATATTTGTGGGGCCACAAATGTTTTGATACATGGTAATATTTTTGTTTTCAATTCATCCCTAACGGTACGAATGGCATCTAAACATCGGAAACGGATTGGCTACTCCCCCTGACATCAGCCCCGGAGCTGGTGGTCGGTGCTCTGTGGGCCCACCATGATGTATGTGTTTCATCCATTCTGTCCATCTATTTTTGTAGATCAATTTATGGTAGTACAAAAAAAAATGATGTATATCTTAGTCTTAAGTGGACCACATTACAAGAAACAGTTTTTAATGAACTTTGACCGCTAAAAACTTTTTGGGGGCCATAAAAGTATTGGATCAAGTTGATCTTTGTTTTATCCCTTCATCTAGATTTTTATGATCTAATCAGCGGATTGGATGTCAAATAAACAGTACATCGGGCCTTAGGAGGATTTAAATGATGGATATCCAATCATTATTTTTGGTCGTGTGGTATGATCTACTTGAGAATTATATCCCTCCCATTTTTTAGATAAAGACATATAATGATATTTAAAAATGGATAAACGGAATGGATGAAACACATACATCATAGTGGAGCCCACAGAGCACCAACCACCAGCTCCGGGGCTGGTGTCAGGGGGAGTAGCCAATCCGTTTCCCTAAACATCACCGTTGAACCAGGACGGCTTCAACGGGTGGAAATTTTCCTAACCACGTTTTCCTTTAGTACGGCTCACTTAAGCTTTGCATACTCCTAAAATAAACTCACAAAAAGGAAAAGGACGGAGGGGGACGATTTCTCGCAAATATCACAGTAGGCCCCACCTAAGTTCCCAGCGCAGGAACTTCCTGCAAAAGGCTTTCGCACGAAATCCGCGTCCGCTCTATAGCTGCTGTGTGGTACACCAGCCAATCCGTTTCCCCTCTACATAAGGCAAATAAAAACCCCGCTTCAAGAAAAATCAAAGAATCCGGCAACCCTACTGCAGCACCACCCGACCGGAAATGTTGATGTCGAGGCTGAAATCTCTCCACCCCCTGAGATCCCTGCCCAACCTTCTCACCTCAAAATCCCACAACCGACCGTCCTTTCACCGGTCCGTCTCCCTGTCCCACCTGTCCCACAACTTACACTACTACTCCCTGTCCCACCTGTCCCACAACTTCCACTGCAATATACCTCCCTTCCTCGACGAGATACCTCCACCCGCCAACTGGGGCATCGTGATGGTCCCTGAAAATCAGGCCTACGTTGTCGAACGGTTGGGAGGGTTCCAGAAGACCCTCTATTCCGGCATCCACTTCCTGATACCAGTGGTCGATAGGATCGCCTACGTCCATTCCTTGAAGGAAGAGGTTTTCCTAATGCTAGATACGTGTGGAATTACGAAGGACGATGCCCGCATTTTAATTGACAGCGTTATTCATGTCAAGGTAAGATTTATCTCGTAATTCCGTCGGTTGTGCATGTCTCGATTACTTTCTTGATTTTGGCCAGATTTGCAGATAGTCGATCCGCTCCTAGCATCATATCACTTCAGCAATCCGATCCTTGTAGTTGCGAATCTGTCATCTGGGATAATGCTCAGAAATCTCGAGAAAATGAATCTCAACGAGATTCTCAAAGAGATGGATACTCTGAATGAGAATATCATGGTATGTTTTCTTATTGCAGTTCGGCAATTGGACGTGCTTTTTTTAATCTGTAATCTGGTTTGCATGAGATGTCTATTTGTGGTTCACTTGATTGAATCTTAGGGCCTGTTTGGATTATGGGAAAGGAAAAGGAAAGAAAATAAAAGAAATTTGTTAAGATTATCCAGTAAGGGATTCCCATGGATTGCATGAGCACTATTGAAACATGAATTCAGTTTTTGGGGTCTTGTTTGAATAACAACCGGCATTCTCATATGCCTCTCGCAATGGCCATTTTTTTAAATTTATTTTTATTTTTTTTAATATCCTGTACATGATAATTTGACTATGATGTTTGGGTAACGATTGCTTTGTGGAATCAACTATTACTTCGCTATCCGAACATAGTGAAATGCCCTTAATTGGAAAAGTGCCAAGTTTTCCTTACCCATCCAAACAGGCCCGAATGCAGTGTGTTTGGATGCACTATTGAATTGAATATCTAATTATTATTCAACTAGAAAGGGAATGACGAAATTGTACTTCCTTGGCATTCATAGCACAGATCTGGAGGCCTGCTTCCTCATCATTACTAATACAAAAAATTGCCAACTATTATCAATTCCTCTACATTAAATTAAATGTTTGCAATTCAATTCCTCTATATTAAATTGAATGTTCGCAATTCAATTCAATCATGCATCCAAAGGCAGCCTAAATGTAAGAAAAGAACCAATGTTTTGAGCATATAGGCAAAATATGAGTTTTCTTTTACATTTTTTGTTTCGATTATTTTTGTCCAAGAATCTCATTCGTGTGTTTCTTAGACCAAATTTTGATAAATTGGGCAAGAGCATGTTTCTCCTCAATAAATGTGAGGACCACTAGGGGAGATGCAAGAGAGTTCCGAATTACTATAGGGTTGCACAAAGGGTTAGCATTGAGCTTGTACATTTTCTCGTTGGTTATGGATAGGAGGTAACGAGGCATTTGCAAGAAGAGATCTCATGGCGTGTGTTGTCTGCAGATGACACAATTTTGAATCTTTGATTGACAAGACATGGGAGGGTGTAAACACAAATAAAGATTTATGGAGGAGTGCTTTAGAATCTAAAGGATTTAAAATTAGTCAGACTAACCTTTCAAAAAGAAAAAAAGTTAAAATAGTCCAACTAAAATGGAGTATATGGAGTGCACTTTTTGTTACAATAGGAGAGTAAATGAGGAATTAGTTAAGATTGTTGAAGAAGTTTCCCAAAATATCCATTTTGATATCTTGGGTTGATAATTCATGAGGATGGAGAGATTGATAGGATGTTGCCCTCAAAATTCAAGTTGAGTGGAAGAAATGGAGATAGCCTTTGTCCTTTGGAGTTTTCTATGATTGTTTTGTACCAATTAAACTGAAGGGAAATTTTATAGGATAACTAAAAGGCCAGGTTTGTCTTATGGGACAAAATCTTGAGCTATCAAGGAACAATGTGTTCATAGGACGAGTATAGTTGAAATGAGGATGTTGAGATGGATGAGTGCATAAATGAAGAATAATAGAATTGGATATGTATGCATTTAAGGGAACTTAGGAGTAACACCAATATGTAATAAAGATGAGGGAAAGTAGATTTAGAGGTTTGGTCATGTGCAATTGGAGACCAAGAATTGTGCCTATAAGGATTGAGTTGGTGCAAGTTAAAGGCTCTAAAAGAGCAAGGGGAAGGTCGTAAGAAAAGATTTAATGACCTGTGGTCTGATTAAAGTTATGGCCCTTGGTAGAGTGGAATGTTGGTAAAGGATTCATGTAATTGGCCCCAAATAGTTGGTATAAGGCTTAGATGATGATGGTATTTGCTGAGGATGTGGGTTGTACGACTGTATAGCCCATCTAAATAGCTGTGGATGTGGGCCATTTGATTGTACGATCTACCTAGCTTCTTTCTCTTTTATATTTAGTGTTTATATTGGATTAGGGCTTGTTTGGAATATGAATATTTCAGTGAGGGTATTTTTTTTGTACTTTTTGGTTTTAAGGGGAAGAGTGGGGATGTCCAATCCTAACTCTTTTCCCCATCTTATCCCAACTTTCTCTTCTCTATTTAATCTATGATGTTACATGGCATCAGAGTGTCCTTGTTACTGGTTTAATCGATCTTTCTCCCTTCTATCCTACAATTCTTTTTCTTTCGTTCATTTTTTTGGTCTTTTCTCATCCCTCTTATGCTGAAAATCTTTTTAAGAAACCTAGTGTTTCTTTTCTTTTTGTTGTGTCGGGCCCTAGTAATAGTCCATACACGAGAAGGGGATGGAGTTTTTGTGGTCATCACCTCTTGTGTGTAGGACATGTTTCGTCGGATGCCTTATTCGTGATCATCAACCTTTGTGATTGGTTGGAATGTGTGGACATGTGGGCTCTTTAAGTGTGGTGTCTATATCATGTGAAGCATACTAGTTGGATATTCGTCTATTGTGAAAGGTCAGCTCATGCTTGTATAAACTTGTATTTATTCTAATCCCTTATTTCAATGGAGAACAATAGTGATTCAAGAATTAGATTCATAAATCTATCTGATTTTTAAGGGTCTGAATAACCGTTATTAAATTAAATGGATCCCCTTTTGTGGTCATGACCTCTTGTGTGTGGGATGTGCAGGCTGATTGCCTTCGTCGATTGCCTTATTTGTAATCATCAACCTTTGTGATTGGTTGGAATACGTGGACATGTGGGCTCTTCAATTGTGGTGTCTATATCATTTGAAGCATACAAGTTGGATATTCATCTATGGGGAAAGGTCAGCTCGTGTTCGTATAGACTTGTAGTATTTATTCTAATCCCTTATGTCAATGCAGATCAATAGTGATTTAAGAATCGGATTCATAAATCTATCTGATTTTTAGGGGTCCGAATAACCTTATTAAATTAAATGAAACAAACTATCTTCAATGGTCCATATCCATCTAGGTAATTTTAACTTCCAAGGGCAAATTAAAATATTAGATCATTGAGAAGCTTGATGAGACTGCTAGTACACATTATTAATGGGTCAATCTCCTCATGAAGTTTTACTTCTAAATACTTGTTATTTTCTTTACTTGCCAAAGTTGTTGGATGTGTATGCTTCGTTCACTAATAGGAGGCGGGCCATGATAAGTTAGATCTTAGAGCTATTAAATGTATTTTTCTTTGAAATTTCGAGATAAGAGGTTATTGTTGTTACAATCCTTCACTTTGAAAACAATGTGTGTAGATGTTACATTTTTCGGGTCTACTTTGTACTTTTAAAAAAGACGGTAAAACTCTTAATGTGGAAATTGTTCCTGTGTCTCTTATCATTGAAGAAGACATTATCCGAGCGCTCTGCTGCCGACTCTTCTATTCCCACTGTGGCTCAGTTGAAAGTTTAAGAATGATGAAAACAGGAAGATAGTGTGGTCAATTATGATGTGCCGTCCACCATTTTTTCTTTTGAGCGTAGTGATCCAATGAGTTTTCCAGAGAGGTTAGATGTTCCTATTGCCTTTAGAAAAGGTTTGCGTGCATGTATTGATCATCCTATCTCTAAATGTGTCTCTTTCCAATGCTTATATCTTACTTTGCGTAGATTTGCCCTATCTTTGTCCTCTCACTCTATTTCCAAGTTGTACCAGGATACATTTTTACATAAAGAGTGGAAGTAGACTATGAAAGAGGAAATGACCGTTCTTTATTAGAATAACACCTGGGAGCTAACTAGTTTGCCCGTCTTTATTTGTGTTATTGGTTGTAGATGGGTGTACACTATTAAGTTTTATCTTGATGGTACAGTTGAACATTCAAAGGCTTGTTTGGTTGCAAAGGGATATACTTGGAACCTTGGTGTTGTTTATATTGAGACATTCTCTCCTATTGCCAAGTTGAACTCCATTTTTGTTACCCTCTCTGTGGTCGTTAATTATGGCCGACTCACAAACTTGTTGGTAATCAAGGAGATGTAATTGAAGGCTCAGGAAAGTATACAACATTGGTTGGGAAATTTATCTATTTAACTATCACTCGGCTAGACATATCTTATGTTGTGGGTGTTCTGAGCCAATTTATGAGCTCTTTGAGGGTACCTCACATGGATGCAGTTGTTCAGATTATGCGGTATCTTAAAATAATGGCAAGATAGGAAATTTTGTATAGATGGAACAATCATATTTAGTCGTAGGATACTCTGATGCAAACTGGGTAGGTTCTTTAATAGATAGGTGGTTTACTCCTGGGTATTGCGCATTTGTGGGAATAAATCTAAGTCATGTGTTGTGGCTCAATTAAGCGTTGAAGCAGAATATAAAGCAATGACTCATGCTATTTGTGAGTTAATGTAGATTAAGAAATCGTTACATGAAATGGGGTTTGTGGTGAATCTACCTATGCAGTTGTTTTGTGAAAATCAGGTAGCATCCCATGTTGCAAACAATCCGGTCTATTATAAAAGTTCATTCATATTGAAGTCGAATGTCACTTGATACATGAGAATATCTCCAGTGGTGAAATCTCTACACCATATGTTTGGTCTTAGGATCAACTTGTTGATGGTTTTACTAAGGCCCTTCTTTACAGTTAGTCTACGCGCATATACTCCAAGCTTGGCATAAACAACTCTTTAAAAAAACCACCATCCATGTTCCGGTTTGATTAACACATGAGGATGTGGGCCATATAGTTGTACGACCCACCTAATGCATGTGGATGTGGGCTATCCCATTGTATGACCCCACTTATCTTCTTTTTCTTTTATATTGGATTAGTATATTGGTTTGGGACTCATTGGAATATGAATAGTATTAGTGAGGTTATTTTTATACTTTTTTGTTTTTATTATTACTATAAAGGGAAGAGTGGGGACGTCTAGCCCTAACTCTTTTTTCTCTCTTCTCCTAACTTTCTCCTCTCTCTTTTCTTCTTATATCTTTCATTTATAATTCTACACCATGTACACTGAATATGATTGTCTCCATATATTTTTTTTCTTTTTCACAAACATGGAACATATAATTATAAAACTTCTCATTTCTATAGCATGCTATTGAAGTTTTGAAGTAAATGACAATTGGATTATTTTAGTTTGTTTATGCATCCATTCTCGTAGTGCTCAATATCTTACATGTTTCCTTTTTACTATGATAAAAAGAACTTCTCACATTTACTTTTTGTGAAATCTCATCGGTGTTGCAGAAGTCAACTAATGAAGTTGGTACTCCTTTGGGTGTGAAGTGTCTGCGATATGCGTTAAGTGAGCAATTTAATTTTGATGTCTACATTTTGTTGTTGCAATTTGCCATATTATGCCTCACTAGCTCTCCATCTCTTTAGGAGAAATATCTCCTCTTCCGAAAGTTGGCGCAATTATAGAGATGCAAGCAAAAGCAGAAAGAAGAAAACTTGCTCAAGTTCTAGAGTTCGAAGGTGTTTTATCTATTATGTCAATAATTTCATTGGGATTACCAATTCCTAAGGTTTTCAATATGAAGGGCTGATGTGCTAAAAAATAAAATATGGCGGTTAGAGTTGATTATATTTTATGGCGTCAATTATTTCCTACATGAAATAGTAAGATTAGGATCTTTTTAATTTTTTCTTCCATGAAATAGTAAGATTATGATCTTTTTAAAGATTGCTGTTAGAAAAAGATGATTAGATTATCCTTCAATAATCTTTGCTTTGCATGATCATGAAATATGATGGAGATATTATATTTAAACGGGAGAGAGACAGTTGGTCATTAATATTGCTGATGGGATAAAAATTTCAGCGATCCTAGAATCAGAAGTTACGGTTGTTAGAGCTAAATGTATTTTCTGTTATTTTTGTCTTTGCAGCATTTATTCATCTTGTTAAATGCTCTAAGCTTGCACCAGTCCTGTAGACTTCCCTTGTTGCTTTGAAAGTCTAATTCTTGGATATGTTAAGAGTGCTCTTTGTCATGGACCTACTTTCATATACAAATTTGGGGTGATTGCTGCAGATTAGGCTGATTACGATGGAACATGTGCATCATCTCATTATTGTTTCATGCCATCACATCATGTTATTGCCTTCACGTTAGCGTTTCTCTTGAAATATGGTGCAATGCTTACTACACCAAGTGGGTGATTTGCCTAGCTAGCTGTTTGAGCCTTATCTTTTATGATCCAGCTTCAGTTTCTATGGGCCCTCTCAAAACTACATGCTGCCAATCTCATACTTCATATGACTAAAAATTTGATAAATGTACACTTTGTCAGAGAAAATACACCCATTTCATGTAGACAATAGAGAAAAGAATTATACACTACTCATTACTCTAGGATATGGTTTCGCACATCAAAGGAGGAACTTTATATAACAAGAGAATCAGAGTGGGCATGTAGTTATATGTCTTGGTTGAAAGAAATTGCAAGGACCAAGACATTTATATAAAGTAGCTATCTTCCCCATGAACCTCTCCATTACTGTACATCAATCAAGTCATTGTTGTGCTACCTATTTTTAAGAATAAAGGAGACATATAGAGCTGCACTAATTGTCATGGGATTAAACTTATGAGCATACTATACAATTTTGGGAGAGAGTGATTGAGCAAAGACTAAGGCATAAGATGAATGTATTAGATAATTAGTTTGGTTTCATGCATGGGAGGCAAGATATTGCATAACGGTAATGGTGATGGTAACGACCACTGCCATTACCATTACGATATGGTCCGTTACGGTTACGGGGCTGTCACAGGCCGTTACTGGCCATTTTTTTTCCTGTAATGAATGTTACAACCCCGTAACGCCTAATGGTTACCACTATCAACATTATGTATCAGCCCTTACGGCCGTTACATTACCGTTTTGGAATACCTTAATGGGAGATCTAACACTGAAGGTATTTCCTACTTAAGACAATTGATGGAGAAATATAATGAGAGGAGGAAGGATCTCCACATGATCTTTATTAACTTATAGAAAGCAATATGATAAGGTCCCTAGAGAGTTAATGTAGTGGGTGTTGGGAAAGAAAGGAATCTCCAGAGGATATATCGATATGATTAAGGATATGTATGAGGGAGTGGTAGCAAATGTGAGGACTATTAGTGGAGAGACAAGTGTACTAAGTGAGTTCCCAATTACTGAAGGCTTGTACTACAAGTCAACATTTAGCCTATACCTTTTTGCATTGGTCATGGACGAGATGATGAGGCATTTACGGGAAGAGATCCATGGTGCATGTTAATTGCAGATGCCATAGTTCTCATTGACAAGATGAGGAAGGAGTAGGCACAAAGCTAGATTTATGGAGGGGTGCTTTAGAATGTAAATGATTTAAAAGTAGTCGGACTAAAACAAAATATATAGAGTGCAATTTTAGTAACTATAGGAGTGAAAACGAGGAATTAGTTATTGATGGTTGACTAAGAAGTCTCCCAATATGACCACTTTCGATACATTGCGTCAATAATTCGTGAGTGGATAGATTGGTGTGCCTTTGGAGTTTTATGCGATCGTCATGTACCACTCAAACTAGAGGGGAAATTTTAGGATAGCTATATGAATAGGACAAAATGTTGGGCAATTAAGGAACATGTTCATAGGATATGTGTAACTGAAATGAGGATGTTGAGATGGATGAGGGACAAGATGAGGAAGGACACGACTAGAAACGAATTCATTCGAGGAAACCTAAGAGTAGCGCCAGTGGGTAATAATATGAGGGAAAGTAGACTTAGTTTGGTCATGTGCAATAGAGACCAAGAACTACATGGGTTAGGAGTGAGTTGGTAAAGTTGAAGGCTCTAAAAGGGCAATGGGAAGGCCCAAAAGGATGTGGATGGAGGTAGTAAGAAAAGACTTGATGATCAGTGGCTTAACTAAAGGCATGGCCCTTGATAGAGTGGAATGGCAAAACATGATTCATGCAACCAACCCCAATTAATTGGGATAAGGCTTAAATGATGACGATGATCCTGATCATTTCTTTTGCACCAGGTGGGCTGAGACTGAGAGACAACATTGGTTGCTTTCAGTGTTCG
This sequence comes from Magnolia changhungtana, assembly GCA_030180095.1. Classification (NCBI taxonomy): domain Eukaryota; kingdom Viridiplantae; phylum Streptophyta; class Magnoliopsida; order Magnoliales; family Magnoliaceae; genus Magnolia; species Magnolia changhungtana. Next base: position 911,135 of record JASAUF010000234.1, on the reverse strand, counting down.
TATTGTCGGCGAAAAATCGATATTATCGCCGATAATTTCGGTATCGCATTCGGTATCGCTGGACTTGCGATACCGAAAACCCAAAAATTCGTTTCTCTTCCAAATATCGGCGATATATATCGCTGATAACGTTGATGACAACGAAAATATCGACGATTATATCTCCGTATACAGCTTTAAATTCAAAAAAAAAAGAAAAAAGCGAGAGATATTAGATTAGATAGAGCAGGTAATTGAATAGATCCATACCTGTGGAAAGAGAATCTAATGGAGCTACCCGCGTTGCGGCAGCTGCTGCGGAGGGATGGGCGTGAGTTTTAGGGTTTTGAAAGAGGGGTCGAAGCTATTTGCTTTAACTTTACCTTTTTAACTTTTTCTAAAGTATGCTTTTTCTACCGTTTAAAAGCATATGTCACCACTATTTTAAATGGAAATAAAACTAATAGTTTAAGTAACTTTTAAGTTACTTTTAGAGTGTGAGTTTTGTATCATGTAATAAAACTGGTTCACCACCACTTTAAGAAAAAAAATGATGTTTTAAAAAAACTAAAAATTTAAATAGAGTGGGATATTTATGGTAGGTGAGGCCCTTACTATGGGGCCCACCATGATGTACCTATTCTATATCCACATTGTCCATCCATTTTGCCAAAACGTTTTATGGCATGAGCCCAAAAATCAAGATCCAAATCTCGTGGACCATACAACAACGGTGATTGAATGCCATACCATTAAAAACTTCCTGGGGCTCACCTTAATCTTTCCATAATGTTTATTTGTCATCTAACCAGATGCTAAGGTCACGTGAACATGGATAAAGGGAAAAAGGAAATATCAGCTTGATCCAAAACTTTTGTGGCCCATTTATGGTCAATCACCATTGTTTCCTATGATAAGGTCCACTTGAGAATTGGATCCACTTCATTTTTAGGTTCATGCCCTAAAAGGATCTTGTAAAATAGATGGATATAGAATACATAATTCAAGGTGGGGGCCACCCTCTTAAGTGAGGCCGAGGCCACACATCATCCACTCCCGATGGTTAGATGCATGGATGGATGGGATGGTTGGATGGATGTTTGGATTGATAGATGGGATGGATGGATGGATGGATGATTGGATGGGATGGATGGGTTGGTTGGATGGATGTTTAGATGGATAGATGGGATGGATGTTTGGATGATTGGATGGTTGGATGGGACGGGATGGATGGATGGATGATTTGATGCGGTGGATGGGATGGATGGATGGGTCGGTTGGATGAATGTTTAAATGGATAGATGGGATGGATGATTGGATGGATGGATGATTGGATGGGATGATTTGATGCAATGGATGGGATGGATGGATGGATAGATGGGATGGATGTTTGGATGATTTGATGGCATGGATGGATGGGATGGTTGGATGGTTGAATTATTGGATAGATGGGAAGGATAGGGATGGATGGATGGATAAATGTTTGGATGATTTGATGGGATGGATGGATCGTTAGATGGATAGATGGGATGGTTGGGTGGTTGGATGGTTGGATGATTGGATGCGATGGATGGATGAATGGGATTGATGGATGTTTGGATGTTTGGATGATTGGATGAGATGGTTGGATGGATAGATGGGATGGATGTGTGGATGTTTGGATGATTTGAGGGCATAGATGGATGGGATGGTTGGATTATTAGATAGATGGGATGGATGGATAAATGTTTGGATGATTGGATGATTTGATGAGATGGATGGATCGTTAGATGGATAGATGGGATGGTTGGGTGGTTGGATGGTTGGATTGATGGATGATTGGATGTGATGGATGGATGGATGGATGATTGGATGGGATGGATGTGTGGATGTTTGGATGATTTGATGGCATGGATGGATGAGATGGTTGGATGGTTGGATTATTAGATAGATGGGATGGATGGATAAATGTTTGGATGATTTGATAGGATGGATGGATAGTTAGATGGATGATGGGATGGTTGGGTGGTTGGATGGTTGGATGGATGGATGATTGGATGGGATGATTTGATGTGATGGATGGATGATTGGTTGGATGGATAGATGGGATGGATGTGTGGATTTTTGGATGATTTGATGGCATGGATGGATGGGATGGTTGGATGGTTGGATTATTGGATAGATGGGATGGATAGGGATGGATGGATAAATGTTTGGATGATTGGATGATTTGATGGGATGGATGGATAGTTAGATGGGATGGATGGATGGGATGGTTGGGGTGGTTGAATGGTTGGATGGATGGGATGGATGGTTGGGTGGTTGGATGGATGGTTGGATCATCATGCATATGTATTTTGTTTAATTTATATGCTTATTATGTATGCATTCTTTTTACAATTTTTTTTTTTTTTTTTTTTTTTTAATTTTAAATTCCTAAACATGTAAATATGTGTATTTAAGCCTCTACTAAAGTTTCATTAAAAAATTACATCGTTTTACCATGTTTTCCCCGCATTTTCGGTTATCGGCGATAATGATATTATATCTTTATCTCCAGCCAGCGAAACTTGTAGCGATACCGACAACTCGAACACTAGTTGCTTTAGAGGCGTGCAAATCCAGAGGCAAAGGTCTCTGCACATATTTAATCTGGCCCTATTATGTAAATTATGATGGGGTATAGTGAATGTGGAGTCGAAACTATGGTCACATGGCATTAATTTCAAATAGGAAGTGTGACATGTTCATCCATGCAGTTTCACATTTATGCACTATTCATGCATATAGACTCACAAGGCCCATGGCCCACATGCATGCCCTTTTTTTTTTTTGGATAGTTTGTTTTGGTGTTTCTCACTGGTTTAGTTCCTTACTCAGTCAGCAAGTCAACCTTGATTATTTGGTTTGGTAGTAGTTGTGGTTGTTTGGGAAATCCTTCCTACGTAAAGAGTGCTTACTTTTGACATTGATTTAAAACCTAAAGTTTCCTCTTCTTTCGCTGTAGTGAGTTTATCTATTAAGTTTGAGGGTGAGATTATCCTTGAAAACATTGATAAGATTATCTAATGTGCACCCATCAACTCCACCATCCAGCTCGTGTCTTTGGCATCAATTCTTATTCTATATTCAGCAGATCTGGACTATATCATGAGGTTTAGGTGTAAAACATGACATAGGTACTGGTTCTCTTGCTTCCCACCTCAAAAAAAAAAAAAGAGGGCACGCGGATACACCTATGCTATTTATTTTTCAGGTCATTTTGCAGTAGTTTTAGAAGTTTAAACTCGTGTTTTTAAAAGCATAAACGAACATGAATAATCTTCTAAGGCTGTCCAGTGGGTGTGAGTGTTTAGGGATGATCAAGGTGGATTCATTTTTCTTTTCTTCTGTCTACTACATGCGGTGGATTCTGACCAAGTGGAATTAGAAGCCATAAGGGATGGCCTTCTGCGTTTGAAGTAGTGTGTAAACAAAATCAAATTTTGTCGTTTTATAATCATTATTTTTACTTCTTTTAATCATGCTCTTAGAGAAGTCCATGTCCTTTCTGATAGTTTGGCCAAGGAAGGTGTTTCTCAGACTTGTTCTTGTAGTGGCTCATTATCCATCGACTTAACAGATTTGGTTTTATGCCTTTTTAAATGAATGCTGTTAATTATATATATATATATGTATATATAAATCTAAAAGAAAATATTTTCAGCATTAGTTAATGAGGCATATTCACCATTTTATTATGAAATTCAATTCCCGGGGGATTAAGTTGATTGTGAAGCTGACTTCATGCTGATGAGCAAAAACTATTTGGGAAGACTGTAACTCGATAAATTGACTCAGTTCATCTTGTGGTCTCACTGCCCGTTAGGCTTTTCAAGAATTGCATCTCTTAAAAAAAAAAAAAAAAAAAAAAAATTTTTTTTTTTTCCTTGATTAAAGAAAATCTGCTTGGTAGCAACGCAGTAAACAATCCCAAGCCCCGGGTAAAGGAGGGTTGATGTCGGGTGGGCAGTCGGTCACCAAACTTCTACCAATCAGTTTTGCTAAGCATTCATCTTTCGAATATTGTGATTGGCGAAACATGAAATTTTAAAGTTAATCCCAAATAGGTTGGACCAATGTTCCGAGTATTGGCGATATTATTGATAATATCACTGGTACTATTGGTAACAACCTAGGACAAGGCTATGGTGATGACGATGGCGATGGCAACAGTGGCTTGATAAAAGAAAATGAAAAAGACAAAATGCTGTTAACCCATTCTCTAATCCCGTATTTCATGATTGGATGAAGCCTGTAAAGGTTTGTTATCATTTAATGAGAAGTGTGAGGAGAAACCAAATGCATTTATTTTAGGGAATTTACAAAAACTACCTACTTATTATAGAATTTACGTTCCGGTACCTTTTTCAAAAAGGTTTTCAATAAGCTACCACATTAATTATCTTCGGTTAGATTTCTTAACAATGGCTCAGGTTGGTTGTGCAAGCAAAGGGGTTGGTGTCTCGGGTCGGCCCCACCATGATGTTTATGTGAAAATTGAAATCCACCACTTGTGTCACTCCATGTTAGGCACAAGGCCCAAAACTAGCCTCATCAATAATTTTGACGCCAAGATTAAAATTAACAAGATTAAAATTAATGTGCGAGGCAATGCTCACCCTCCAAATTGTTTCCGTTGGTGTGGCCTCACATGACTCGTGGATGGGCCTGATTTTTGGGCCCTAGGCTTGGTGTAGCATTTAATGATTGGAGTGGATTTCATATAATCATCACGGTGAGCCTTGTAAAAATCAAGGGTGGACGTCTCTCTCTAAACTGTTTCCCTTGGTGTGGCCCACCCGAACCACAGGTTAGCTTGGTTTTTTGGCCTTGGACTTAACATGGGATTACACATCTTTGATGACGGGCCTTGTCAAAAGTCAAGAGTCGGCATCCCATAAAATTCCCTTTTTTAATGAGGTGTTAAGAGGACCAAAAGTTATAGTACACCTGGATGATAACTTCCAACCAATTAAGTGCATGTGAAATCCAACCCTTCCAATAGGTTGGCCCCACTTGATGATTGCCTAGTGCAAAAGTTAGCCTTACCTACTCATCAAGTGGGCCACACCATATTAAAAAAAAAAGTCTGTAGCCATTGATAAACACCAAAACACAAGTGTAGTTCACTCAATGAGTGCTATTGCTGAGTTTTCTAAAAGTTGATGCTCATGATGGGGCAAACCTTTTCGACTGGTTGGATGTCGTACACATAAAAGGCTGGAAGTTATCAGCTGGTTGGACTTGAGACCTCTTTGTTTAATATATCAGCAGAAATCTCTGTTTTCTTTTGGGAACAGTTGGGAGAGGGATGCCCACCCCCGATTTTTGACGGGGCCCATTGTGATGTATATGTGAGATCCACTCCGACCATTAGATGTGTAATCCCATGTTAGGCCCAGGGCAAAAAAAAATTAGGTTGACCTGTGATTCGGGTGGGCCACACCAAGGGAAACAGTTGAGAGAGAGGTGTCCACCCTTGATTTTTATAGGGGCCACCATGATGATTATATGAAACCCACTGCAATCATTAGATGCCACACCAAAATTTAGGGCTAGTTCTTAAAAATCAGGCCCATCCAAGATTCATGTGGGCCACACCAAGGGAAATAGTTTGGAGGGAGAGCCTTGTACTGCTACTTGTTTCCGATTGTGTGGTCTACCTGCATTATTGATGGGGCTGATTTTTGGGCCATGGGCCTAACATGGGGTAAGGCACGTGGTGGTCGGGGTGGATTTCACATAAACATCATGGTGGGTCCGACCCAAGTTGCCATCGAGAAATCTAACGAAAGGTACTCTGATGGTAATTATTTAAATTAATGTGGTGGCTTATTGAAAACCTTTTAGAAAAAGGCATCAGGATATAATTGTAAATTCCCTTTAAAAAATGTAATTCTAAATTAAGTAGGTAGTGTTTTTTTTTTTTTTATAAATAAAATTCCCTTTTTAACGTCCAATCGGCACACCAAGATTGTTTAAGGGACAAACACACTTCTCTATTTGAGGAGCATAAGCTATTGTCTGTCTCCAAGGAGCATAATGTGTTCCATGGTGGTATGTGTGTATCATCACAAAAAGGCATCTTGTTGGCTGTTGTTATCTATTTCTTGCATATCATTTTCCTTCCACTCTTTAGCCAAAACTGAAGCAATATAAAACTCCATTGAATCATTTAACCAATTTCTGTTACTTCTACAAATAACATTTCACCGTGGTCATATATGGTGTGAATTATGTAACCACTTTCTCATGGATTATGTAGTGAATTCTGACCAACCTAGTGGAATGTCTATCAGGAACTTTAAAAATAAAATTCCCTTTTTAACGTCCAATCGGCATACCAAGATTGTTTAAAGGACAAACACACTTCTCTATTTGAGGAGCATGAGCTATTGTCAGTCTCCAAGGAGCATAATGTGTTCCATGGTGGTATGTGTGTATCATCACAAAAAGGCATCTTGTTGGCTGTTGTCATCTATTTCTTGCATATCATTTTCCTTCCACTCTTTAGCCAAAACTGAAGCAATATAAAACTCCATTGAATCATTTAACCAATTTCTGTAACTTCTACAAATAACACTTCACCGTGGTCATATATGGCGTGAATTATGTAACCACTTTCTCATGGATTAGGTAGTGAATTCTGACCAACCTAGTGGAATGTCTATCAGGAACTTTATTCATAAATATCCAACCTATACTTGTATTGCTTGGTTGTTGCTGTTCTTCACTGACAATCATATTTTCCATTCTTGCAGGAGAAGCAAAAGCCATCCTTACAAAGGCACGAGCAACTGAAAAATTTATTTCTTTGCTATCAAACTTCATTAAAGTAAGTGGAGGCGTCAAGGTGAGATATTTCCTTCTACTTGATTGTGTGTGAGAGAAGTTAACATAAATCAGTTAGCAGTTGACTTTTATGTGTGTGTCCTATTCCCTAATCCTTTCTTAGTTGCAAGAACATGAATGACTCCTAGAGACTGTTTGGTTTTCCAATTTCCTATGAAGCGTAAAGTATATGAGTCATCATTATCATTTTCAGGAGTTTGTTTAAACATGAATTATAGCTCAAGAGTCAAATACAGTTGGAGAGAAAGAAGGTAAAGTAAATTGTAATCATTATATTTTTACGTTATAAAATTACAATTTTTTTTTTTTTTTAAAAGAAGTAAATAAAACTACTACGTCACCACAGGATTACAGGAGTAAACAATCATTACTCATTCACAACCATTTACCTTTATAATTGAAGAACCAAACAAGCCCTTAACTTCACCATTGGGGCCCAAGTTTGAAGTAATCAGTTCTAGGATATAGTAACAGATTTGGAACCCAAACTTGATCTCCAGAGAGGTTCAATGCAAGAACCTCCAATTCAAAGAAAAAGACCATGGAGAGATTCCAACAGTTTTCTAGTAGTGAATCTACCAGAAAGATTGGAAGAAAACTATCTTCTGGTTGATAGAATAAGCAATAATTCAAGTGTCTCCACACCAATATGTAGGACTTGTATATACCGGCTTTGCACATGGTTCTAGAAAACTACTAATCTCTACCATATATAACTTTAGCTATGGACAATGTAAGTCCACACAAGTAGTCATTGGAAGATTTGTAAACTTCAAAATTTTAAAGGATATTTGAATGTCTTCGCGTCTTCAACCAAGGGTATTTTGTCATTTACTTTTCTTTACGCGGGTATCCTACAACATTTCTCCCCTTTCCTGTGCATATCCCATAGGCCACAAGCACCCCCCTTAGATGCAAATCCTTAGGGAGCCTGTTCAACAGAAAGCTTTGTGGACCCATAATGGTGTCGGTGTGACATCCACTCTGTCCATCTACTGCGGTTGCTTGTGTTATGATGTTAGCCCAAAAACGAGGCAAATCTAAAACTTAAGTGGGTCACAACACTAGAAATAATGGGGATCTCTCTCTCTCTCTCTCTCTCTCTCTCCCCCCCCCCCCCCTGAAACCGACTGAATATCAATGTTGTCAAATGGCATAAGCGATCCCGTGTGATTGCTTATGCCATTGCACAATCGCATAAGCAATCGCACAATTTTTTTTTGAAAAATTTAAAAAAGAAAAAGAAATTTGAACAAAAATGAAAAGTATGCGATCACCGATCGCATATGCGATCACTTTATGTGATATGCGATCGCATACCATCCACATGGCATATGTGACCATCGCATATGCCATATGAATGGCATTATGCGATTATGCGATCGCATAATTGTTTATGTGATCGCTTTTGACAGCACTATTGAATACTAGACTAATTTAGCCCTAGTTTTGTTGACCAAGTTCAATAAGAGGAAACTAATTAAATAAACATGTAAGTAGAGACTGCTTAACAGTGTCAACTAAAGGCACTAATGGTGCCCAACAGGTTAACTGTTCCACTTAAAAGACCATACTATTGGTTTTGTAGGCCTTAGAAAGCAGCCGAATCACTCTGTGGACCATTGGGGCAATCATGCGGGGTATGTCAACTGAATAGTCCCCTATGTCTTGATCACGGATCAGCTGTTGCACGGGTTCCATTTTCGGACTTCCTGTCAAGGTATTCTAAAATGGTTCAGTAATAGCCGTTATGGAAAACGGCCCCATAATGGTCTTGTAACCAATGTTTTCAGTGTTGATGATATCGGCCGATGTATCCCATGATATATCTTGTACCCACTTCTATGATACGAAATGCACAGGTAGTGTCGATATATCCTACATGTTCAATCCTGTTAGTATTGTTTTTTAATTTTCGATTTTTTATACTGTAAATCATGTTAAATCAGTGTCAAATGATACAAATCCATGATTTTTCATGTTTTGCATGAAAATCATGGATTCAGGGTTTCGATTTCAAGTTGTGAAGAATTGGAATTTTTTTCTCCCATTTCTTGCAAATCGGTTGCAATCTGTGTCCAAACATAAAATCAAACATGTATATGAACTGATCTAGTGATTATTTTAATTAAAAATGTAAAAAATATTTTTTTCCCAAATATTTCACTTCGATCATCGGTCAATTGGCCCCCACTTTAGAGTATTTAGGAGTTATTGATTCATCATGATATACACTTTAATTTGGGAATTTGTGGGAAGATGGGCCGATTTGCAGAAAATTGGGGAAAATTCAAAATTTCTCCAAAATTTCTAAATTAGAGAGGATGACTACTAGCGACTAGCGTTATGTTAAAGAGTATCTTCACTGGTATCATTCTACTATGACCCGGGCATGGTATTATCGGTTTGTGGAGCAACAATACTATGCCCAGTGTTTCAACAATAAATAAAGGTATTGCCATTGGGAATATCTTATTCAATAATAATAGATAAAAATGAGACAACGGTCATCATTGGATATTTTATTGATTTAAAGGTTCGTTTACATCCTCGTATTTCCCTTGATTCCATTATAAAGTATATCTGATGAATATAACAACAATTTTAAAAGCAATTCAAATAATGATTTCGACGGCATTCCAGATTGCAATGCATTCGTTTATATGAAAGAGAGGTTGTGTGGATATGAGAATTCTTCAGAAATCCTCTCCTCTAGTTTGTTTGAAATATTAATCTGGAAGGCATATTGTATTTCCACGAGGGATTGCCACAAATAATGTGGGAATAACGAGATATATGATCCCAAAGAATTGAGTGTGCATGCAACAGAGTCATTGCGCGGCACGCATTGACTCTCTATTGCGCGCCCTTGGTGCAATAGGGATTCCCCTGCACTTCTCTTTCTTCTTCCCCTGCTAGATACCTGATGTGCTTCAGGTGAAATCCCAAAGGTCTTCTAAAGTCTTATGGAGCTTGGAACTTATGAATGAATCAAATGAACGTGGTGGAGGGGTATTTATAGGCATCTCACACGTGTGGCCTCGATCCATGTGCCACCTACCTTCATAGCGCGACCTTAGGTAGGGGCTCATTGTGCTGTGCAATGGCCCGCGCAAGACATCCATTTGGAGCGAATGAGTCTCTCTTCTTTCCCATGAAAACTTCTCTCTTCCTTCTTGACTTCTGCTTTAATTTCTTTTCTCTTTGATTTCATGCCTCAACAGATGCCCCTTGATCATCTGTCGATTTTGTATCAAAATGAATGGAGGATCAATTCTTTCATTGTAGAAATGTTCCCTCATGACATGTTGCGTGGCCTCGCGCAAACCTTTGCGCTATCGTGTCCGTGCAACGACTAGGCGGGTCCATTTGTCTATAAAAACCAATGCCCCCTTCTCGTCACTTCAGTTCACTTCAACTATTCCAAAGGAGACTCCTACACGCTATAAGCCTTCCGCGCAACCAATCATTCCGCGCAAGCATTCTGCTTTGGTAGAAAATACTCTTAAGCGTCGGAACTCTATCTGATTTCATTCTTCCTCACATTCTTCTTCTGTAACCAAATGGTTCGGTGTAAGGGCAAAGGTTCATATGATAACCTTACACAGCCTTCCTCTAGATTCTCTTGTTCTCTTCGATTTGCAAATGGGCCCATGAAACGACTAGGGGCTGCAATTGAGAGAGCCATATCTTCAAGGGAAAAGGTCGACGATTCCGAGAAGAGACCAAGAAAACGTTCCAAAATACTTTGGATTGTATAGAAGTCCACCAAGAGATTTTTGAATTCCGTAGCCCATTTAAGGATGAGATAGTCATCATTCCTATGAATTTACGCTGCCATTGGTCAATTCTTCACAGCGAGCCAACTGACCAAATGCCTCGGAACAGACTCATCTTCGCAAATCACTGGATTGTGACAGAACCGCGGATCTTAGAAAGATGCCTCAAGGAAAAATGACCTAGTCAGAAAACCGGTAGGGTGCATAGGATGCGATTCCTACGCCCGTGCTACAATCCTCGCCACCTTTACCCTACTCATCACTTTGAAACTACCCAACAACATTTCCACGCCAAGGAACTGTCGTGGGGCAAAGGAATTCAGGACAAGGGGTCTTTTATTGCCGCGAAATTACTACAGTACATGGGCTCGAGCCATTGTCTAGAAACATGCTAATGTTCTGAAGCTGATCGACCTCTTTGATGCGATTAAAGCTTCATCAGAGTATTTCTGCGGAGACAACTATCTTTAAATGTTTTCTCAATCATCGATGCCCAATCACTAATTCATTCCACCTTCCTCTGGGCGAGATTAGCATTTTCATCAGAGTATTTATGCGGAGACTCCTGTCATGACAAGAAAGAGCCGTGGCTAAACTAGCTAATGCGTTTGCTCTCACATTTTTATATCGCGGTATATGCTTGATTTCAACATTGTAGAAACCCTCCAATAACTGCTACGCCCGCCGACAATATGGTAACAGTTTCGACTTTCTTATTTTGAATTCTATCTTTAATTGATTTATTGCTAATTCAGAATCTCCATAGATTTGCAAGACTCGTATTTTCATTTCATGTGCTATTTCCAATCCTATGATGATTGCATTATATTCAGTTTCATTATTAGTACACATCAGAACTAATGTAAAGGAATACGGCAATAAGTCACCTTGGGGGCTGATAAATATTATCCCGACTCCCGCTCCTGATGTTCGGGAAGCACCATCAAAATACATTTGCTAGGAATTATGTGATTCGACTAACAACACCTATTCGTCTGGTAATTCATCAGAAATTTCTTCATCATTGGGAATCGGATGAGCTGCTAGAAATTTGGTGACCGCTTGTCTTTTTATTGCTTTCGATGGTTCACAAGTGATTGCATATTCAGAAAGAAGCAACATCCATTTGGCCAGTTTTCTAGATAACATCAGCCTTGTCATTAAGTATTTTATTGGATCAGCTCGTGAAATCAGAGTTATCTCATGGGAGAGACAATGGTGTCGCAACTTTTGCACAACGAATACCACGACCATACATTTTTTCTCGATGGGCGAATAATTGTATTTTGCGCCTATCAAGGTTCTGCTTAGATAATAAAGAGCGCTTTTTTTTCCTTTTCCCCTTGTTCATTGCATTGAGCTATTAAGGCTCCTAAGGAATTCTCGCAGGCAGTGATGTATAAGAGTAGTTGTTTACCCTTCATAGGTGCTGTTAACACTAGAGGTTGTTTTATTAATTCTTTGATAGAGTCAAATGCATTTTGACATGCTCGATCCCATACGAATTCTGCCCCTTTCTTCATAAGATGAGCAAACGGCTGGCATCTCCCTGCTAAATTTGAAATAAAGTGTCGGATATATGTTAGTTTTCCTTACAAACTTTTGAGCTCTTTTAATGTCTTGAATAGCCTCGATCTTTCTTGGATCAAGCTCGATTCCTCGATGTCTGACAACGAAGCCAAGGAACTTACCCAATGATACATCGAATGCGCATTTTGTCGGGTTCATTTTCAACTATTTCTTTCTAAGCCGATGAAAGATTGACGACAAATGTTCGCGATGTTCTTCGTGCTTATTTGATTTGACCACTAGATCGTCAACATAACATTCCACATGCTTATGCATCATGTCTTGAAAGATGTTCTGCATTGCTCTTTGATATGTAACGCCAGTATTCTCGAGTCTAAAAGGCATAACCTTATAACAATATATTCCCAAAGATGTTTTAAATGTTGTAGCCTCTTCATCTTTAGGTGCCATGCGAATTTGATTATATCCGGCATACCCGTCCATGAAGGACATAACCGTATATTTTGTCGTACTATCGATCAACAATTCGGTTATGGGCGGTGGGAAATTGTCCTTTGGGCACGCTTCATTCAAGTTTCTGAAGCTGATACATACTCTAATTTGTCCGCTTTTCTTTTTTACCGAGACAATATTAGAGATCCATTTAGGATATTTGACTTCCCTTATGAAACCAACCTTAATTAATTTATTCACCTCTTCTTCTATCAGATGTATAAAATCGGGATGGAATCGCCTTTGCACTTGTTTGACCGGCTTCTTATATTTAGAGATATTAAGTCGATGCATTGCTATTGACGGTTCTAACCTTGGCATCTTCGCGTACGTCTAAGTGAACACGTCTTTATTTTTCTTCAATAGCTCAACATATCGATCGACTTCCTGTTTTGATAACCTGACGCTTATAAACGTGTTTCGAGGTTCTTCTTCTGTCCCTAAATTTACCTCCCGTAATTGCCCCCCATCTTCTCTCGGTTTTGGAGCTAATTCAGGATGTTTGATTTCTTCACTGTTGTTATTTTCAACTGTCTGAAGATTTGTTTCTTATTGGATTGTTGAAGTAGCATTAGTCATGTTCACTTGCGCATATTATTTTTGGTGATTCTGGGCCTTTTAACTGCATCGGATTATACTATGATGGTGTCCTTGATGGTGTAGTTATGGAAAAGTTCAGTGGGAGTGGCATGTTTATCCGTGAAGGGGCCGAAAAATCCTTTGAGGTGAAGGGGGCAGTACTTGTTCGCCCTGGATGTAGTGGAATCGATGCGGAATTCTTCCTTGCAGCATTATGTGTAATAGGTCTTCTAATTGCCTGTAGCGGAAGTAGGCTTCCTGAGGGAGGAGATCGAACTTTTGGTTGCGTGGATGACGCTACTGTCCATTCTTCTTCACTATTATGCGTAATCGGTGATGCAGTGACTGATCCAGTCATCACTTTTGTCATATTATTCATAGCCATCATCGGCTGAATTTCTTTGACTGAAGCTTCCGACGGCGTTTGTATGTAGTTGATGACAAACCCGTTATGTGTGAAATAGAAGACCATGTTGTTTGAGGAAGAAGCCATTGCAATTCGGAGAAATTTAAGGTTATAAATTGGAGAAGCAAATAACTATATATTAATAGTATGAACTAGATGAAATATACTTTGTCTTGGAGATGAATGGGAGGATGTTCCTGTTGAGAGTCGCCATTTTGGTGTTGCTACGACGAAGTGATGATAAAAATTCTCTAAAAAATCCCTAAGTGATGAAATATACCGTCTCGGAGATGAATGGGAGGATGTTCGTGTTTAGAGTTGCCATTTTGGCGCCGCTACGACGCCAAGTGATGTTAAAAATTCTCTAAACAATCCCTAAGTTATTATTGAATAAGATAATTTCTCTAGTGGAGTCACCATTTTGTTTCGACAAGAAATAAAGGTATTGCCATTTGGGATATCTTATTTAATAATAATAGAGAAACATGAGAGAACGATCATCATTGGATATTTTATTGATTTAAAGGTTCGTTTACATCCTCTTATTTCCCTTGATTCCGTTACAAAGTATATCTGATGAATATAACAACAATCTTTAAAAGTAATTCAAATAATGATTTCGACAGCATTTCGGATCGTATTGCATTCCTCTCTATGAAAGAGAGGTTGTGTGGATATGAGAATTCTTCATAAATCCTCTTTCTCCTCTAGTTTGTTTGAAATAATAATCTGGGAAGGCATATTGTATTTCCATGATGGATTGCCACAAAAAATGTGGGAATAGTGATATATATATGATCCCAAAGGATTGAGTGTGCGCGCAACAGAGTCATTGCGCAGCGCGCATTGACTCTGTGTTGCGCGCCCTTGGCGCAGCAAGGATTCCCCCGCACTTCTCTTTCTTCTTCCCCTACTGGATACCTGAAGTGCTTCTGGTGAAATCCCAGAGGTCTTCAAAAGTCTTATGGAGCTCGAAACTTATGAATGAATCAAATGAAGGGGGTGAAGGGGTATTTATAGGCATCTCACACGTGTGGCCTCGATCCATGTGCCGCGCAATGGCCATTACGCAGCCTTAGGTAGGGGCTCATTGCACCGCGCAATGGCCCGCGCAACACACCCATTGCATGCACGCAATGGGTCTCTTTTCTTTTCCTTGAAAACTTCTCTCTTCCCTCTTGTTTTCTGCTTTAATTTCTTTACTCATTCCACTTCTTTTCTCTTTGATTTCATGCCTCAACACCCAGCCCTGTTGAAATAGAGATGATGGTTTCGAGCCACTGTGTAACTTTGAATTTGAGCCACAACCATACATATTATTCACAAGTATATTTCTAGTTTTCTATTTATTTTTTGCTTTTGAATGCATTGTTTGGTTTTCGATACATGTCTTCTTAAAATTATAAATTATATGAATGGACTTTGGAGATAACATGACATCGCATAGATTAGGACCCCATGCAAAGAAAACTTATTTTGCACACCTATTTTTTGTGATGTTTTGATTTTCAAGCGTGTTAATGTCTTTAAAAAAAAAAAAAAACAATCCTTGAAGTTTTGTTGAAAAATTCAACTACTTTCCCAATGCTTCCCCATCTTTCCCAATAATAGTGATGCATTACGTGATATAATCGATATATCCCATGCGATAATTGATATGCATCCATTCCTAAGGGTGCGATACATTACACGATGACAATACGGAAAACATTGATTGTAATCATCATTGGCTTTTCAAGGCACATAGTACCAACGTGCTTATTAGTCATACATGTTCTAGTTGGAGCCAAGTTTGTCGGGATATCTTTTCATGTATGAACCAATGTTAGGGGGATGGAAATTCAAAATTAGCATTCAGGTCATCATCATCATGAGTGGATGCCCCTCTTACATAAACCCATCATCTAAGTATGGTTTGCGATGTCTTAGTCTAAAAACTCACTATTGAGTTTAAATTGGTTCATTGCTCAACATTCGAGGTTTTTCACCATTGTGCTATTTTCTTAAGTTGCTTAAGTAGCATGGCTCCTCTTATCATAGCTCATCTCTTGGATCGAATAACCAAATCTTTCTAACATACTTCCAACTTGCAATCCAAGTGCCATTGTTGCTTTAGGTTCACACTTCTTCTTCTGCACCCTAATCCCCTTCCACTTCCCTCGTGCTTTGTGCAATTGAACCCTCTAGTACCTTATAAGATGTCCCCAACTAGTTGTCTAGTACCTCCTTGGTGCTTCTTGAATCCTTTTTTGAGTGCCGTCCTTCTCGCTGGGAAATTGGATGATTGGTCTAATGTAATATGTTTGCCTCATGTAATGCCCTATATGAATATGGACAAAGATTTGGGTGGCATTGCAAGCCCATTGATGTTCAATCACTTTAATTGAGAGCTTTTGATGAATGGGGATGTGATGCTCCGGTCGTATAAGACTAAGGGCCTACGTGTATACTCCTACATAAGTAGTTTTATTTTTATTTTTTACTTATGGCAACAAATAATTACTTTCTTAATAAAACTTTGTTTGGTAACCACCTTTGTAAAACTAATTTATTAGCTTAAACTTATAGCCATAAGTAAACAATTCTTACTTTTTACCTTTTTACTCTCTCATCTCTCCAAGTGGCCCCACATGATGGATGGTCCACTTCGAAGGTGGGTCCCACACAATGGATGGCCCACATGAAAGGTGGGCCCCACATGATGGATGACCCACATCAGGTTGGGCCCACAATGGATGGTCCACACCAAAGGTTGGCCACTAATGATGAATGGCCCACATCCAAATTGGGCCCTGCATGATGGACAACCCACTTCAAAGGTGGGGCCAATACGATGGATAGTCCACATCAAAGGTGATCTCCACATGATGGGCGGTGGCCATTGAAGGTGGGCACAATGTCATGGATGACCCACATCAAGGTTGGCCCCACATAATGGATGGCCCACATCAAAGGTCGGCCCCTAATGATGAATGGTTCACATCCAAGGCGGGCCCTACATGATGTACGACGCACACGATGGACAGTCCACATCAAAGGTGGGCTCCACATGATGGGTGATGACCATTGAAGTTAGGCCCCACATGATGGACAATTAACATTGATAGTGGGCCCCAAAATGGGCTGTCCGCATCAAAGGTCGGCCCCTAATGATGAATGGCCTACATCCAACGTAGGCCTCACATGATGGAGACCCAATTTGAGGTTGGACCCTGCATGATGGGCGGTCCACACATTAAAGGTGGGCCTCGCATGATGGACGATCCACATGCAATGTTCAACATGATGAACATCCACATCCAAGGTCACTCTGCATGATGGATAGCCCATATTGAAGGTGGGCCTTTTAAGGTGGATGGTCCACATTTTACGTAAGCCTCACATGATGGATGGTTCACATTGAAAGACAGGGGGAAGGTGGGCCCAACATAATGAATAGTCCACATAAAAGGTTGGCTCCACATAATGGACAATGGATGTTAAAGGTGACCCACATGAATAAGTGAAAATTGGAAGAGATTTTAATGGAAGATCTTAAAAAAAATTGGAAAAGAAGGGAGAGAGATTAATAGAAGATATCTAAAATTAGTTATGTGATATTGACAACCAAACAAACTTTTTAACTTTTTGGATAAGTATGCTATTTACCAAACATACTTATTGGTCAAGTAGAAACCAAGATAAGCTACTTGAGGCATGAGTAGCTTAAGTTAAAGGTGACTCAAATGAATAAGTGAAAATTGGAAGAGATTTTAACGGAAGATTTTTTAAAAATTGGAAAAGAAGGGGGAGAGAGATTAATATAAGAGATCTAAAATTAGTTATGTGATATTCAAAACCAAACAAACTTTTTAACTTTTTGGCTGATAAGTATGCTATTTACCAAACATACTTATTGGATAAGTAGAAACCAAGACAAGCTACTTCAGGCATTTGTAGCTTAAGTTAAAGGTGACCCAAATGAATAAGTGAACTTTGGTAGAGATTTTAATGGAAGATTTTTAAAAAAATTGATAAAGTAGGGAGAGAGAGATTAATAGAAGAGATCTAAAATTATTTATGTGATATTGAAAACCAAACAAACTTTTTAACTTTTTGGTTGATAAGTATGCTATTTACCAAACATACTTATTGGATAAGTAGAAACCAAGATAAGCTACTTGAGGCATGAGTAGCTTAAGCAAAATGACTAAGCGATCCAAACGGGCATTCAAGTTGTTGATATTTTCCATGGAGTGGTTGAAACTTAAAGAGGATGTTAGGAATGGCAACCTTTTGGATTTTTGAGCAAGAGAACTGCAGGAATGACAAACTTTGTGGCTAAAGTTGTGGGTTTCTAATTATTGTGTTTGGATGGTAAGTCTGTGTTTTGTAGCTTTGAATAAGCATTGATGTCATCAAAACCCACTGAATGTTTATAATCTGTCAAGATTTTATTTTTTAGGTCGGTGTGCACATTGTATATTGGTTGGAGGCATTGGACCTAGTTCCACACACACCCCAAATGCAGGCACGCATGATGTAGGCACACACACATATTTGATCCATGTAATATTTAATGCAAATCATTTTTATGGCAGGACTCGTCCTCGATGGAGGGCACTTAAAAAAAACTTGATTGGACTGTTGCAAACCTTTGATGATTTAAATCTTTTCCTTATAGTGTCAGCTTAGCTTAGTCTAGCTAGAGAGGTCAATGGCCCCTTTGGCCCAATTCATGGTAGGGCTTAGGGAACTAGGCCACCTTTATACATACGTACATATTTATATCATACATAAATAATATAGAGAAATGCTTATCCCAATTGTTATTATTATTATTATTATTATTAGTAGTAGTAGTATTAGTAGTAGTAGTAGTAGTATTTTGAAGATTGCTTACCCCAATTAATTGGGATAAGACTTAGATGATGATGAAATAATATAGATGTAGATTGGTGTAGAGATGGAAAAAGAAGATAGAAAGAGAAAAGAAGAGAGGAGAAAATGTGAGAAGAAAGGATGAGGTTAGGGTTACATGCCCCACTCTTAAGTAATAAAAAAAGATGAAATTGCCTCTAATACAATAACCATAATGTCTAGCATATCCCAAGACCAAAAACACTAAGTAGTAAGTGGGCTGCATGCCCATAACCAAATCCTATTAGACCGTAGGCTCAAACTCATTACCGTTAACACTCTCCCTCAATTGAAGCATAGATGTCTTGCATGTCCATCTTGAATACAAGTTGGTGAACTGAGATTTTCTAAGAGCCTTGGTGAATAAATTTGCGATTTGATAATGTGATGAAATATAAGGTGTCGATCTTTCCCCGAGATATCTTGTCTCGAATGAAATGGCAATCGACTTTTATATGCTTTGTTCTCTCACGAAACACAAGATTATTGGTGATATGTATTCGGGCTTGATTGTTGCAATGTAAAAACATTAGAATTTGAACTTTAAATCCTAATTCTTTAAGAAGTGATTTCAACGATATAAGTTTAGAAATCGTATGCACCATTTACCTATATTCATCATTAACGCTTGACCTTGCAACCACGTTATGTTTCTTATTTTTCTAAGTAACCTAATTATTGTCTAGGAAGGTGAAATAACCGTAGTCGACCTTGCATTATTTGCATCTGAATAACGGACTATTTGAAGATGATCACGAGCTCTGTATAGGATACCCTTCCTAGTAAAGTATTTCAAATACCTGAGGATTATCATAACTGCTACTAGATGCAATGTCCTTGGACTTTGCATGAACTACTCACCACACTGATTGCAAAGACTATCTGGCCTAGTGATGATCAAATAGATGAGTTTACCAACAACTCTTCTGTACATTCCAGGGTCATTTAATAATTCTCAGTAGGTGCAGTAGGTGCAGTAGCCGATTGTGTGGACAGAGGAATAGTCTGTAACACCTAGTCTTCTCTCTCTCTCTCTCTCTCTCTCTCTCTCTCTCTCTCTCTTTGTAATAAATTTTCTTAAAATCCTTTTGAGGTAGCGGTGGCATCCCAACATCAAATTCTGAAGGAAATACCTTTGGCAAAGGAGCTTTAATAGATGTGGCTTTGACAGTACGCTCATCTTTAACGTAGAATGGAACACTTTCAAAGAAGGTGGCATTAACAGTCACAATGTGCTTCTTAAGAATGGGAGAATATTATCGATAAACCTTTTAAGTACGAGAACATTCCAAAAAAAATACACTTAGCTGAATGAGGCAAAAGTTTATCTCGACCTAACCCAAATTTATGAGCGAAGCAAGTACAACCAAGCACTCTGGGAGAAAAAAGAAATGGATGATCATGAAATAACACAGAACGGTGTTTTTCATTTAAAACTGATGAAGGCATCCTCTTGATGGAATGGCATGCAATAAGAATTGCATTACCCCAGATGTCTGCAGAACATTCATTTCTAGTAATAAGTCACTTCCACCGGATGTCTATTTTTACGCTCAATCACCCTATTTTATTGGGGTGTATACACACAAGAGTTCTAATGGATAATGCTCTTACTTTGTAAATAGGTTTGAAAACCCAGAGAAATGAATTCCTGGGCATTATTTGACCCAAGCATACACAATTTTGCACCAAATTGATTATTCATTTTATTACAAAAATTCTGAAATACATGAAAGACTTCTAACCTATGCTGTATTCGATATAACCATGTCATCCTAGAGTAATGAATAATAAAGAGAAGAAAGTATCTAAAACCTAACAAATTAGCAACTCGAGCTGGTCCTCACACATCACTATGGACTAATTTAAACCGAACATCACTTCTTGAATCAATTGTAGATGGAAAATGAATTTTATGATGTTTACTCATCTAGCATGCTTTGCACTCCAACTTTAACATCTTGCGAATAGATGGGATGAGAGTGTAGATTCTGTAGAGAGGGATGTCCTAGACGTTGATGCCATTGAATTGCCGAATTTGTAGGTAGCATAGCCGCACCTACTGGTTCTCTCCAAGTAGTATAAGACTATTTGTCTGAAGATCTCCACTAATCATCTTGCCCATCTTGAGGTCTTGAAACACACAATAAGAAGGAAAAAAGGACAGAACAATTCAAAGACTTTGTTAGTTTATTTGCAGATAAAAGGTTTAATGGAAACTTAGGTGTATATAGAATTGAGGACACGGAGATTGATGTATTAGGTGGAGCAGTACCAACTCCAATGACATTAGATCATGTACCATTTGCTAAAGTAACCGTTGTATTTGATGAAACACAATTAAAATAAGAAAGGAGACTATGGTTACCAGATATATGGTTGGATCCTCAAGAGTCGATGATCCAAGAGGAGGCAGAAGATGACAAATGGCATGCTTTTACTTGATTGAGCCAAAGTGGCTGTAGAGGTGGAGGGGGAATTCTTGGATGTAGAGCCCCACTAGAAGATATAAACTGTACATATTTCTTCCGTGATAGTGAAATACTGATGTGATCACTACTAGGGTAGATGAAGCATGAAGGATGGGTCTATCGTTGGAAGAAATATCCTCTACCATAAACACTTATTAGTCCTTGGGATTTTTCCATGAAGATCCTAGCAAAAATCCACATTATGATTTGCCAGGCCACAATGAGTAACGTTCGGTCTCCTCAACCACCGCAACCACCTCTATCTTCCCTCGGGAATCTACCACCTCTACCATCAAGGAGAGTACCATGCCTAACACGTCCATTACGTCCTTCACATGAACTAGAATAACTAGATGAAGAGCATGGTGTGCCGTAAGGTTGTTATGGGGCCGTAAAGGCTGTTACGTAAAGATAACAGTGGCAACCATTACACGTTATGGGGTCGTAATAGCCATAATGATCGTTATAGAAAAATGACTCGTAAATGCCGTTATAGCCCTCATAACGGCACGTTATGCCTCCCCATAAAGGCCGTAACGACCCCATATGGATCGTTATGGGGTTGATACATGTTTTTCAATTATTTTTTTTTTAAAAAATAAAAAAAGAGATCGTTACGACCCCTATAACGGCCGTTACACCCCATATCGTAAAGGTAATGGTGGTGGCCAGTACGATTACTGTTACCGTTACAAAATACCTTGACGAATAAGGCCAATGTAGGCTTATCAAATGCATTAATGTGAACATTGTCGAATTCACTTGCTAAGGAGACTCTCTGAAGCTTTGCATAAACATTTGCCATTGAGGGAATATAAGCTCCTCCCAAAATTTGATCCTTTGCCAATTTGTACTCTTTTGGTAGTCCAGACAAAAGTTTCACTACTTTCATATCTTCCCACTACTTCATGAGAGTGACATATGAAGTTATAAGAAGAAGACACATGAAAAGCTCTTCCCACGTTCCAGTCAATTTTGTGAAGTACTCACGAGGGGGCTTATTCTTCTTTTGAAAAGAGAAGATCTCATATTAATTGATGCACATGAGATATTTTATTTTGTGGAGTACATCCTTCTTACAATATCTTAGACTCCATGCTATTTCACAACCATGATCGAATCTTCCTCATGCATCCATTGCCAGTATTTACGATCAGATTTCCTTCGGTTTTAAGATCCGTGAGGAACTGATTATTTTTATGGGCAAAGAGGAATACCTCGACGGACTTGGCCCATAAAGGATAATTCTTCCCATTCGACTTCATAGAAGTTATTGACGCATTGAAGGAGGGTGCTTGCATTTCCCCAACTACACTTTTGGGCTCCATAGACATTTCACAATTAACTTCAACACCAATGAGGAATGTTGATCTTAGAGGAAGATCCGCATACAACTACACGTCCAAAATCACATTACATTGAATTTTCTGGCCTAAAATTACCTCGTTCCATGTCAAAACCATTCCCACTATGCATGCAACTTTAGGGGTAAGAATATTCAACAAGAAATTGCATCTTACACAATGCAACCAACATAAACGAACAACTTTAAACATCACCTTGCGAAAAAATCAACTAGCCTTCATTATCTGGCAAGGCATCTACCCTCCTTTTTATGAGTGTTTCCTTTTGCTTGAAGGACGATGCAGAAAACATGTTTTTTTTTGCACAAAAAAAAAAAAAAAAGTGATTTCCCTTAAGGCCTGATCAGTTCCCTGCGTTTCTAGAAGATCCCCAAATCTACATCAACCACTTGGGGTGACTAGCCTTCATTATCTGGCAAGGCATCTACGCCCTTTTTATGATTGTTTCCTTCTACTTGAAGAACAATGCAGAAAACATGTTTTTTGCACCAAAAAAAAAAAAGTGATTTCCCTTAAGGCTTGATCAGTCCCCTGTGTTTCTAGAAAGTCCCCACATCTAGATAAACCACTTGGGGTGGAATGGAGAGGATTTTGGAGCCTGAACAACTTTTAACCTTGCTCCGATACCATGTAGGCTTGTGTAGAGATGGAAAAAGAAGAAAGAAAGAGCAAAGGAGAGAGAGAGAGAGAGAGAGAGAGAGAGAGAGAGAGAGAGAGAGAGAGAGAGAGAGAGAAGATAAGAGTAGATGGGGTTAGGGTTACTTGCTCCCACTCCTCTATCATATGTAAGTAATAGAATGTAAATATGATGAAACTACCCCTAATACACTAAACATAATGTCTAGCATATCCCAAGACCAAAGACACTAAGCAACAAGTGGGCTGTAGGCCCAAACCTATAATTGTTAACAATAGAGAAATGATCACATGCACGAAATGTATGTGAGGCTGTGAGCTCATGCAGCCCATCTTTCCTCCCAATGTGTAGTGTGATGGAGCCATGCAACCAACCATGAAGATCACTTGGGAGAGAAAGAAGGTTGATATACTCAATAGGTGGGTGATACCGATACACCGAGTCAATTCATCATGTGTGCATGCATGTGTGTGTAGACATTACACACATCCAACATGCATACTGTAGTGAAATGATCACATACATGCAATGTTGTCATATCCCATATGCGATCGTGTGCGATCGCACAATTGCATATGCGGTTTTATATATATATATATATATATAGGGAAAAAGGTTCTATATGGTCGAGCTCATGGGAACTCCCCATCGTCATCATCACCGTCATCATCTGAGTCATCTTTTTCTTCCACGTACACTTCTTCTTCTTCATCATCTGTATGTACTAATAATACTTCATCAACACCCAACGGTGGATTTTCAGCTTGATCATTATCATCTTCTCCTATCTCTCAATCTCTTCCGAGGGTCGACTGCTACTACTCGCCCCTTGGCTTCCCCGTATCCTTCGCCTTCGAGTGGAAGTAGAAGTAACTTCTTCAGGTGTCGATCTATATGCGACATCTTCAACTTGTGCCCATGTCAGGTCCTCCCCAGCAAATATCGGGTCCTCCTCTACGAGCCACTCGTTATCTGTATCCAGCTCATTTAAGTAGATAGGGTCAAAGAAATGCTTTTCTTTCCTAGTCTGAAATCGTTATATCATTTTCTGATTGTATTGGACAAAGACTAAATCGTCGAGCTTCTTTTGCTTAAGGCGATTCCTTTTCTTGGTGCGAATATGCATGAAAGAAAGTGCATTTGTCATTAACTATTTAGTTAATTAGCTTACACTTATAAATTATAAATTGAAGTTACAAACTTACAATTACTAAACTGTAAGTCTGTAACATACTAACGTATTATTATATTAACATTTTCATTTTAAACTTAACGCCTCGAATATGCTCCAGTTGCTCTTCTTGCTCTTGTAGAACGTAAATTCTTGCATTTGAACTCTTACTTGATTATTGAAAGTTGAATCTTATGAATCTTCTTGTAAGTTGTAAGTTGTAACAAACTAAAAAAAAATTGTTTTTGAGTCTCTTGACTCTTGAATGTGAAGAAAGAGAGATAGAAAGAGAGAGTGTGTATGATTATGAATGAGTATTATGTAATGTAACTTGAGAATAAATATAATAAATAAGAGTGTAGAAAATGAAATGAATGAGAATTATGAGATGTAGAAAATGAAATGATATTTAGAAGAAAATAGAAACAAATAGATGTAGAAAATGAAATGTGCGACATGAGTTGACTTGGAATTCAATTTCGATGTATTCTTGCTTGCTTTACTTTCTTGAATGTTGATTGAAACTTGAAAGAAATATGGAGCTGGGGCCTTGGAGGCTTCGAATTTGAGAGTTGAAAGATGGAGAATGTAATTATGTAAGAGAGAATGAGAGATTTGAGACTTTGAAAGTGTATGAGAGTAGAGAGAGAGTTTGAGTGCGTGTAGTATGTAAATAGGAGGATATGTATTTCTTTTTATAGGGAAAAATGCTGATTTATTTTATTTTATTTTTTTAATTCCAACGGTCAGGAAACGCTCAGATTTCTGATTGTTGGCCAAGCGATCTTATATGTTGTATGCGATTGCATACATCGCATATTCTCGCACGAGTGGCATATGCGATCGCATGTGCAGAAATCACATATGCCATTGTCGCATATGCAATTTCTGCTCCAGAGTGCACATATGCGAATGTGCAGTCGCACATGACAACAATCCATACATGGGATATGTGGACTTCTACATGCAACCTTGTCTTTCCTGCCAACGTGTCACTTGTGTTGAACATTTGAACCATGCAAGCGAAAGGTGTGCCAATGACGCAACAATGATGATATGGATTGGCTCAAATCATTCAAAAAAAAAAAAAAAAAAAAGAGTCACTACTAGCTCTTTGGTACTGGTGTAACACCCTGATTCTCATAACCCGAGGACGATCGCTCGAGTACGAGAACCCGAGGGTTACGTAATGAAATGAAACTATCATTCATCTAATTACCAACACATTTCATAACATTGAGAAACAACTGCTGTATAAACTAATAAAAAGAGTTCAACATACGTGAATAAAAGTAAGGAAGTGAAGCAAGATCCCACAGCAGGGGATTTTTAATTACAATTCTCAAACTAAGCAAAATGAAGATAATATCTGAAAGCATGAAAGTAAATAGGTCCTATATCTTCAGTTGAGTTCCAACGGCTCAACCGTATCAACATACTATCCTTCCTTTCCATACTCCTCATCAGCTTCGCCAGGGGTACCATCATACGCGTCACCTTCCTCCATCATACATGTATCTATTTGGTGCAACCGCACTAATGGGCGAGTGAAGACTCAATGGGAATTTCCCACAAGGATTCATGCATATCATGTCATTCCAAAACAGTTTAAACTAATCATATTCAATCACGATGAAGATAATATAAATTCGAATGTACATGCAATGGATGTATGGATGTATGCTCAAGTCACAGATCCGGGGATGCACATCCAGCTGTCAAAATAAAGGGTCGCCAAAGGAGAATTAATCATCCGGAAAAGTATTCAAAGATACGCCCAAGGAGAACTAGCCACCCGGAAAAGACCATGCAGGTGAGTGTGCCCAAGGATATCTCCTGGAAAAATACATGGGGTACGCCCGAGGAGTGTCTAATCTCGGAAAAGCCTCATGAAAAGAAAGAGTGCCCAAAGTGACCAAAATGCATATGACTTGTGAGTAAAACTGAAAGGATAATACCTTCAGAAATTTGAACAGGGTGTGGCTTACAATGAGCACTCGGAAAAGCTCACATGTCATGTGTGGATGTCATGCACCATGATACTCGTGCATAAGGTTATTCTCACAAATATGGTCAAGGCTTGTGGTCTTTAATAGGATACCAAACATTCAACAAGAGCTAAGTATAAATATTTTACTTCCACTAAGTCAAAAGATGCCCGTAGGTGTGGCATATCAAGAAATTTAACATTGAGACAAGTTTATTCTACCTCTCACTAGGGTTGGCATTCCACACCTAGGGTTCGTTATATGACTTGAGAATGAGTTTAGGTATCATCATACTTGTAGTTACTAGTAGAATCATGCCTCAACATTTACAATTACAAAAGTAATTTGGAGCATGCACAATTAAGTCCAAATCACCCTATGATTATATAGGACTTGGGTAATTAGGCATTAGCATATCACTCACATTCAACATAACTAATTAGGATTGAAAGAAATAGTATACCATTCTAAGACTTTAAACACTATAGATTCAGATTAGAATGACTCTAGCATATAAAATGTATTATGGAGTAAACTTATCATTCAATGGAGACAAGATTTATTACTTCCTAACACAGTTAGTGAAAGTGTACATGTAACAAGGTAATGCTAAGTATGGCATAAAGAGCACGACACAATTCTCATAAGATGAATTAAAACAGCCAGATTCAAGACAATCTTACATGATTGTTAATATCAATTTAAGATTTAAAGAAGCAATATTAACATTCACATAATTATATCATCTTCATACTTTTAAGCTTAAGCTAATTTAGAAATCAATGAAATGAGGAAGCCATGTGGGATATCCCTCACCTTGAATGGATGCCTCCCTCATTTCTAATTTTCTCCCAAGTGAGCTTATGAGTTCCTAAATCATTGAATTTAAGAATCAATTTCTATTCTATCTAATGAATGGACTATGATTGCCTTGAGTTTTATTTCACTTGATTGAAATTTGATTGAAGGAAAGTGTCCTTCAGGGATATCAGTTGCAAACAACACCTGTAGAAGGCATCACAAGTTCTAGTGAGTCACAACCGAGTTAACTTGGTTGGGGTTCTCAACTAATAACTAGTTGAGCTTGTTTCAAGGGTTTTGTTAGCCACAGGGTTAGATCATAGGTCTATTGAACCCAATGCTTCTCAAAATCATTCTCAACTGGTTGGAGTCAGCTTGACTTAGCCGGAAAACTGATCGAGTCAGCCTGATAAGGAGTATTGAGTTGACTCAGTTGTGTAAGATGATAGGGTCAACCCCTAAATGGGCATACCTGTAACGCCCATGGCTGGGCTTAAGCTTAACTGGGGCGAACCGCTACCCAGGCCCAGCCGAGTCGGAGTTTTACCTCCCAAAACTGAACCTGAGTTACTGACTCAGTGTTAGCTCGACCCAACCAAGTTTCTTTGGCTAGCAGCGTGTAACTGCTGAGATCGGATTGTGGTGTTGATCACTGTGCAAGACAGGCTGATCACAGCCATGGATTCTGATGTGGATTTTTCCACCCAGAAATGTAGCTGAGTTACTCAACTCGTAACCGAGTTGGGGTGACTGTGAATACAGCCAGCTGAACAAATGGGTTTTGTCAATAACTGAGGGGAGATTGACGAGGTTACCTGGAGAGGGGCGTCGTTCGGACGTTGGAAGGGGTTTGGGACGGTTAGAGGGGATGAAGTGCGTCTGGTGCGACGAGTTGGAGCAGTGCGAACTCGGTCGAATCGGAATGGGGTAGACTGGCACGACTTCTGCCTTTGCCCCCTTCGAATGATTTACGACTCAGTACAAGAAACGGGTCAGAAACTGGTTCTGACTCGTCATCAATGGAGCAGGTCGGAGTTATTGAGTTGGACAACAACTGGAAATCGGTTCGAGCATCTGCACACTCGCCTTCTCTTCTTCTGCCTCTCTTTCTATCTTCTCTCAACTCACCCTCTCTTTCTCTCACAGCAAAGGGAATGGGTTAGGACCCGACTTTAACTCAGTGGCTAAGTGGCCGAGTCGAGTTGCTACGAAGCTTGCAACTCGATTCAACGGCGCCAAAAAAGAAAAAAAAACCTCTCTCTTCTCCACTACTATTTTCTTTCTTCTTCTACCTCCTTGGGATTTGCCCTAATTCACAGCTATTTATAGCCATTCCGATTCTGGAGGGTTCTGCAGCTAATCACGAGGATTAGCATGGAGATTACGCAAGTAAACTAAGAAAGATTTGCCGTCAGGGCCTCCCCAAACATTAGATCTGGCGCAGGGGCTAACACGATTGCCCCAGATGGATTTTAAATGGAGTGGGCTGCACGATGAACGGCCCGGATCAGTGAATGGGTCCGATTTTGCAGAAGGTGGGTCTCACAGTCAATTTAAGGAAGATGACAGACGAAAATGACATTTTTTAATTGAGTGGCTAATCCATAGATCAGGGCCGTTTGGACAGTCTTGATATGACCTAAAAGTGATGTGGGGTCCATTTCACGGCGCAAGGAGGGCCGTTGATTAAAACAGCCACTCAACAAGCGAAAAACCCACCGCCGCTGCAATTTCTCGTTTTCATCTCGTTTGCTAGGATATTTTCGTTGAGCCCTAATCTCGACGCTCTGGATTAACTTGGGAGAAGCTTCTAGGAGCCAACGAACGCATGAGATGCGTCGTTACTATAAGTGGAAAGGATTTTTCCGCTTTCCGATAGGTAGGGAAGTATTTTTGGAAACAGTAGGGCTGACAGGGCTTTGGTTGCATGCGTGGATTCCGTCCGACTGTTTCCAACGGTAAACAGTCGGATCGGCCCGACCCGAGGGGCGCTGTGCGTTGCTCTATCTCCATCGCCAGTGCCTTTCCTTTGCAATACAAAATCGGGTGCTGATCGAGCTGGCGTAGGGAACTTTCAATCCCAGGTAACACCAAGGTCAGGGTCAGTGGGACCCTATCTATCAGGTGAACGGTCTGGATCTTACCTTTGTATTCGGATGGTGGTCATTTGCACTGTCACACGGACGGTCAGTATTGAGCTAGCGACGGGCGGGAGAAAGAATCGGAATTTGAATTTGTTTTGGTTCTTATCGGGTCAAACCCGATTTGACCATTTACATGGTCTCGTGTACAACGAGTGTACACAATATGTGTACCCGCATATTTCAAAAGTGGGGTCCCCGTGATGATCAACATGATCTAGACCGTCCAATTTTTCTTGGCGGGCCTTTTAAACCCTCTGGACTGAAGGTCTATATATCTTTACTCTTACAAAGGTCCTACTTGCGGATTTATTCTTCTTGAGTATTGATCACTTCAATTTGGGACCGTTAGTTCTATTTTTTTGGCATGTAAATTAGCAATCCCAAGCTGTGTTTAAGGGAAGATAGCATCTTTCTTGGGACTGGGATATCGCTACCGAATTTTGGTTAGCTCATAGTGTAGGAACGTGGGGTGGTTGGTCCCATTTCAAGTTGAAATTCATGATGAAAATATTTGAGGGTCATTACAACTGGTGTAAAGAGCTATTAGAAAAAGGGAAAAAAAGAAGAAGAAGAAGAAAGAAGTTGTACAGAGAGCTAGAACTAGATGGTGGAAAATGACTCTAGTGCTTTGATCTACAAGAAATTGCCTGAATAAGGGATCCAATTACTAGGGAAGAAGGATTAGGCACCTTCCCTTACCCGGTTACTCAAGTCTCCACTTCACACCAAGATGTCTAGGGGGTGGAGAGAACTACAATGCCTGGAAAGTTCTGTTAATTATGGCGTTGGTAGTCGCAGTACAGGAAGGAAGGGGAGAGGACTTGCATTGGTTTTTTTTATTTATTTAAATAATCTCAGGAAAACTTTGGGTTGTTTCAAAGAAGTGTTTGGCCTCAAGATCAATATTCACAAAAGTGAGATGCTCGGCATTGGTCTCTCTCTTGATGAGACTTCTCGCAAATATATTTGGTTGCAAAGTGGGCTCGTTTCCATCAACCTACTTGGGCCTTCCATTATGTGTGGGCACTTCTCTAAAGCATTTGTGGAATCGGGTGGTCAATAAATTCGAATGGAGACTATCCATGTGGAAGAGGAGACATTTAACTGTGGCTGCTCGTGTTACCCTTATCAAGGCTACTCTTTCAAACCTTCCCGTCTACTATATGTCGTTATGCAAGTTTCCAAAATCTGTTTTGCCGAGATTGGACAAACTCAGGAGGGATTTTCTATGGCAAGGTGTAGACAACAGTCACAAGTTCAATCTTCTCAAATGGTAAGAAGTTTGCAAGCCAATTCATGAGGGGAGGTGTAGGCATAAGGGATTTGGAGTCCATGAACAAGGCTCTTCTTGGAAAGTGGCTATGGAGGTTCATAATAGATGAAGGATCTTGGTGGAGAAAAGTCTTACGAGCCAAGTATGGTGTTGAAGCTGAGGGTTGGGAGACAAAAAATATCATTGCTGTATCATGCTTCGGGTTTTTGGAAAGTTTTTTCATCGCTAGGACATTTAATAAAACCCAACATTTCCTTTTCTCTTGGGCGTGACAGCTGTATTCGCTTCTGGGTGGACTGTTGGTGCGGCGATGCCCCTTTGTCAATGGAGTTTCCTTCTTTGGCAAGCTTGTACCTTGATAAGAATATAATGGTGGCTAGTTGCTTCTCTGCCAAGGTTGGGGGCGGGGTTTGGTGTCCTCCGTGTTGCAGGGCTCTAAATGATGATGAGGCGGATGATTTCGTGAGGCTTATGATGCGCCTACACAACATCTCCCCTTCCCTTTCTTCCCCAAATAGCCTGGTATGGAGTGCCTCCCCATCTGGGAAGTTTTCAGTTAAATCCCTCTACCAATCAACTCGTCCTGCTTCGATTACCAGTGGGGGTGATATCTTTTATGCCTTTTGGTCTTATGGGACTCCCCCAAAGGTGCTTGGTTAGTGGGCCGCAAGTGCATTCTCACGATTGACAATCTTCAGAAATGGGTCATGATCCTTCCCAACATATGTCTTATGTGCACGTGGAACATGGAGTCCACAGACCATCTTTTTAATTGTGAATTCGCCCACAAAATCTGCTCTCATTTGTTCAAGGTCCTTGGCTTGGGTGATGCTGGCTTCAGTTCATCTGTTTAGGATGTGGCATGCCGCACAGCTCTCTAATCCTTTTTGGATCCTCTGGCGAATGTCGCTTTTAGCCGTCCTTTGGAAGAGTTGGGGGGAGCGTAATGCTACATATTTTCACAGCAAAGAATGTCCGTGGGAAGAAGTTCTTTGGAAAATCAAGAGGGATATTTTGGAATGCTCATCTTCATCTGCTTAAGTGGATTTTTCTTCAGTTTTATCTTTTCTTCGCTACTCTTTTATTTCTCAACTTGTTTTCAACTGTTGTCTAATAAATCATTTATTACTTGTTAAAAAAAAAAGAAAAAGAAAAAAAAGATAGAAGAATCAAAGCAGCCTCATACAAGTTACAGTAAACTGGAAACAAAACAATGTAAAATCGCCTGGATCTTCATAGTTTGGCCTTGATCCTGTTGTGTTACCACTTGATCTCTTGTTTTCAGATTTCAATTCAGCAAAGCAGAATCTCTGACCAAGATAATCTGGAGATAGAGCCTTGGTCCTTTCCCCTACTGTCCTACTTCTTTCTTCTTCTCCATCTCTTCTTTCTTCTCAACGACTTTTCTATCTTTTGAAGAGGAAGATGATGGACACCAATGTTGGTTTGTTGTGCATGATGCAAGATGCAGAGTCGGTTGATCATCTTTTTATACATTGCCCCTTTGCTAGTGAGGCGTGGGAGAGGTTCTTGGCGACCTTTGATGTGTCGTGGGCGATGCCGGGATCTATTGAGATTCTATTTATTTCTGGCCATTGGGGTGGGGTCAGGAAGAAAGGGAGGATGCTGTGGAGGCTTTCATTATTGGCAGGCAATTGGGCCTCATGAAGAGAGAAATAATCAATGTTTCTGCAATCGAAGTGGGGTAGTGTCGTGGGTCTTTATGAGGATTAAATCAGATGTAATGGAATAGGCCCCAAACATAGTCTCTTGCTGAGTGTCCTCAATCGGTTTCTTCTTAGTCTGCCTTTTAATTGGACTCTTGTTTGCTCTTTCGCTTTTGCCTTCCTATTGATAAAATTATTACCTTTCAAAAACAAAAAACAAAAGCAAAAAAACAAAAAAAAAACAAAAAACAAAAAACTTTTTCTTCTCTATGGCCCAGCACAGTTTAGGCAGCAGGATGCCGTCCATGAGCTCAGGTCATATTTCAAATTATGCACATATGATCTATAAGAAGTATCACTGCCATTGCATAGATCTTTTCGAGTATTACACAATTCACCCATGTTCATCAAAATCTGATTTAAATGAGGGAGACATCGTGTCCTGAAGTTTGCAGTTCCTACCGCGCAGTATTGGGCAAGTAAAATTTACTTGTCCACAGACAGGAGAGTAAATTTTAGTCATCCACCAGAGGCTTATGTTCCAAAAATCGATTTGGACTATCCAATGGATTTGTGGGCCACATTTTCCACATTTTTTTTTTCAAATTCACTTAAAATTTCATCAATTTAAGTTTTAAATTTTCAATATGAAGTCAATCCAAAGTGGGTATCTATAGTGCAAACCGCAGATGTCATGTGGAATGAAAATCAGGCTGATCTACTTGTAAGTGTACAACGCTAGTACACTGAGTCAAATCATTGGTTGCCCAATGAATGATTTTAATCAGAGTGATCACTAGATTATGTGACTTGTTGTGGCAATGACTAAGTGTTAGTGGCCTTGTTCCACAATCCTCTGATATTTAGGCCCCCTCAATGTACAAAAGCAGCTCAATCTCTCGTTTAAGTTGTTTCTATATTTTCCTTGATTGAAGTTGTCAAGAATATGATGTTGTACTTCATCAACAACATCATCGATGATGTCATCATCATCATCATCTAAGCTTCATCACAACTAATTGGGGCGGCTACCTAAATCCTGCTCCAGCGTTCCATGTTGTAAATCCAGATTCAATTATTTCTAACATTAATCACTTGTAGGTAAGGGCTGGACTCAAACCCAATACCTCAATGTTGAAACGCACCTGGTCTACCACTGAATTTTGCTGATATGTTCCAATAGTATTTTAGACTGGGTTATAAGGCTTATATCAATCTTTTTTCTTTTTTTTTTTCCCCTTCCCCTTTTGTGTCTTTGCAGGGCATGGCACAGTCGCTCCCTAGCACTGCTGCCAATCCCTAGCATTACCAATTTACAAAAGACCGGTTGGCAATGGCCGTTCTACCACTGAACCCCAGGAAATCTCCCAATCTGGGCTTCTACATAGGAGCAAAGTTGATGGGCCTCCCAGACAAGCCGAAGATGAAAGCCCTGCAACTGATGCTACCGTTGCTCCAGCACCTGTGGTCTTTCCAGTTGAACCAGTTTTCTCTTTGCAGAGCCCCAAGAACTAAAGGTGATACGGTCAATGGCCTCAGAGCCCACAATTGTGAAATTCATTTTTCTTTCCATCAGGTTTTATTTTCTTAAATGTTATTTGGTAGACTTAAAAATAAAGTCTGAAAATTAATTTAAGTATCGAAAAGTTGAAGTACTGAATTTTAGCATTATGTAAGTACTGAAAATTTCGCTTCGTAATTTATCTGGAAAATGACCCGATGTCCGAAAATAAGCAATTTTTTCACAAAAACTTGTTTGGTAAACACAAATGACAAATGTTTGAAAATTGACAGTTTGTCATATTATCGCCTATCATCTCAATTTTATTATTATTATTATTATTATTATTATTATTATTATTATATATATTTTTATGTAGTATAAGAAAAAACTTGTCATTGCCCATCCCAATTAAGCAATTGACATTATACTTTAAACAATTTAGTTTTAGTCATCTATTTAACAGCCACAAATTGAATTGTTAGTACTCTCGATGACCTTCATTTTGAGGCTACGATTCATTTACAATGCACCCACAGCTTGGAGGGTCTGGATGGACACACATTTATGCAATGTAACATGTATGATAGACGAATTGATGCATGTGTTGTATACCCATGCTGTCCATCTATTTGTCAACTCATTTTAAGGCATGGGCCTTAAAATGATGCAGATCCAAATCTTAGGTGGACAACACCACAAGAAACGGTGGTGATTCACCATAAATAAATAAAATTAAAAAAAAAAAACTGTGGGCCACGAGTTTTGGATCAAGCTGATATTTGTGTCTTTCCCTTCATCCAGGTCTGCATGACCTTATCAATGGGTTAGATGGCAAATAAACAATATTTCAGATCTAGCCCTAAAATGATCTCCAAAATGGATGGACCATGTGGATAAAACACATGCATCATGGTGGGGCCCCAAGATCACCGATCAGTAGTGTCACTAGCCAAACTGCATCCTGGGAGCAGATCAGGTTAACTGTCAGTGGTTGTTTCCCTCACCATGGGACCCATTTTGATGTATGCCTTGTACATCTATGCCATCCTTCAATTTTTAGGGCTCATTTTAGGCCTGGTAAAAATTGTAGCAGATCCAAATCTCAAGTTGACCACATAGTAGGAATTAAATGGCCACTATTCAAAACTTATCGCCGGCTAAAAAAGTTGTGGATGTAGCTATTATTTGTTGTTTCCCTTCATCCAGGTAAGTTTGACATTATGAATAAATTGATGGCAATTAAAAATTATGGTGGGCCTTAAAAAGTTTTTAGGGGTGGGTGTTCGATGACCATTGTTTCCAGTCTTGCCGTCCACTTGAGGATTGAATATACAACACATGCCTTAAGGTAGGCATCACGGTCAGAGTAGGTGTTACCCCAAGGATCCCCTAATCTGATCCGATTTTATCGGAAGCATAGTGCAGTATAGAAACTGCAGTAGGTTGCATCATCAGGGTTTTTGTTGCAAAGTTTTGTAGGCCTCCTCATAATATATCTATTACATCTACACCGCTCATCCAATTTTTCAGATCATTTTAGGGGCTGATCCAGAACTCAAGTGGACCACACCACAGAAAACAGTGGGGATTGAGCACTACCATTTCAAAACTCTTGACCCAGGTCATTCCATTCCCCACAGCCATTGTAATAGTCAGCCTATTAACTGCCTCGGCCATCTCCCCATTTTGTTACTGATGTGATCGGAAGGCTGTACCGACTTCGCCTTCTTCAAAATAACTGTGGAACACGGATTTTCCGACCTTGTGGCAGTTGGCAAAGGGCTTCGGAAAGAGTCATGTGTTGCATCGCTACTATCGTAAGACAAACAAACCTCAGGCCTACTTTCCTCAATCTCGTCTAAAACTTTCTCCGTAACATTCTGTCCAGATTCGTGAGAGGATTCATCTTCATCTCTGATCCAGCGTGTCCTAGCCATGGGTGTTGCATAAACAGTATGAGAAAAAAATAAATTCAATGAGCTTGAAATTTGCCAAGAATGGATGCGAGACCATCATACCTTGAAATAGACTTTCCCTGAACATGTTCCACTTATGGGTGAGACTACAACATGAAATACTAAACTGTCATCTTGTAGTAGTGATGGTTGAACTGAAATGTTTGGAAGACAGAAGTTGTTGTCTTCAAATACAATTGGACTGTTAAAAACTTAACCCTGATGTGATCGGTCCAAACATTGTTGGGAGCAATGATCATTTTGGCCTTGGGATCCCACCCGAAGCCACTCGCATTCAACATATTCTTGGTGATGTAATACAGTTTCTTCAATGCGCGAAGAAGATTTGAAATATTGCCATTGTTCATCAGCTATCATATTTTTTTAATGTATGTCAACGATAATTGCCTTCTAGGCCTCAGGTATAAATCCAATGACATCTTTTCTTCCAAGGTTGACTTGTTCAATTAATGAGTAAATGAGTGCATTATCCATAGGCTCAGCCCAAACTATTTTACCTGACCACTTCGAACCTTGACCCCTGACTAGAACCCCCTCCCCTGGTTTTCTTGGGCGATTTGTGCATTGATTTCGATGGAGATGGGTCTGAAGGCTTAGGTAGGGTTGATGATATTATGCGATGTGAAGTAATCATTCCACCTACGAAGCCGTTCTAATGATGTGATGACATCATGAATGTATGAAGTGGAGCATGCTTGAATCAGAAACAGAAAAATGTCAAGTTTAAAAGGCCGGAATAAACAGAGAACCTGATGGGGACATCACGAGCGCACACACATGTACGCCGCTCCCATTACGCATGTACGCAAGGAGGGCCTCACCGTCGATCTGGATCGATGACGACGTCCAGGGAGGGCCTCCTAGTTAGAAGACGAGAATTTTGGTTCATTAGAGTGGGCTCGATAATCAAGAAAAGTCCATCATGGGATCGCATGATCGGGGCCTACTAGTCAGATTGATTTCATATTTTAGGTTTTGATTATTTATGTTATTTAGAATATCATGAACGCTTTAGATTTCTTTGATTAGCTTTTATTCTGGTCTACTTCATCACCAAGTAATAGGTTGCGCACATGACGCGAGTTTTGGGGTATAGGTTTTTCCTATAAATAGGCTCCCCTTGTAGTTCTTTTGATTAATTGAAGTTGAATAAAAAAATTCCTGCGTATTTTTCTGCTCTCTGAGTTTTCTGAGTTGTGGAAAATTTTAAGTGGGTGTGAAGCCCTTCCTTTTCGAAGGGCTAACTACCGTGGTGCAAAGCCACATCTATCCCCATCTGCCCCTATCTTCTTCCACCCATAGAACAATTGCGATTTCCTTATAAATAACCATGGTCATTTTGATTAAGAAATCATTTTTACAAGAGGGCATAAGATGTAAACAGTATAATCATGCACTTCAATCAAGAAGACTATAGTTGTGGGACCCACATCTCCATAGCACGTACGCACACATTAGTTGTACCCTCATCCACCCTAAAACTTCTCACCCTTAAGATGGGAGTTACATGCACTTAACGTGTGTTTATCGCATGTTACATGTGTTTGTGCATTAATATAAGAGGGCTTTGGCTCCTTTATATAAAGAATGCTAAACCACTTATTGTAAGCGCTTAGAGAGAGAGAGAGAGAGAGAGAGAAGAGAGAGAGAGAGAGAGAGAGAGAGAGAGAGAGAGAGAGAGATAAAGAAAAGTTCTGTAAGCTTACTTCTTATAAAAATTGTTTATCAAACCAGAATGTAGTAATCAAATTCATCAAGAAATGATCAAAATGTCAAAATGGTTTAATAAAGAATGGATGTTTAATTTAAGTAGTCACTATCACCAATGGATTTTCCTGCATGCATTGCATAACATTACATGCTTACTTTTTTTCTTTTTTCTTTTTAATTTAAACTTTTATAATATGTTGATATTTGTTTAAGTATGCAACTGCTTTGTATTTGATATATTATCCCGAGTACATTAGACAACTCGGGGATCGAGTTATTCCTTAAATTATCGGGTAGAGTTCCTAATGGAACCCGAGTTTGTAGTAATAGGGCTACTTCCTTGGACTACAGTCGAGGCTAGGGAAGGAAATTGGCCATCTCTTGTAACATTTTTTTTTCTTTGTTAGAGTTAGTAATCTAGCGGGATAGAAGCAAATCAAATATAAGAGGGAGTCCAAATATACATGACCAAGATTTCAAGTGGTTACCTAAAAACTTATACAAACCGATGTCTTAACGTTTTACAAAACTTGGCAGTACAAATTAAAATACAAATGAAATCAGAAACAGAGAGTTGCAAGATTAACTGGCTCCTCCCATTTCACATAAACACCAGCATGCGCGTCATTTGCGTTTCCTGCACACTGAGTACGGTTTGATAGCGGTAATGGCTATCCCAGTATGGTATAACCCCTAAGATTTATCATGTCATCAAGATAGTTATGCATAGTTATCAAGAATAGTATAAGACAAATATTTTGCAATGATTATTATAATAATCAGATAAGGTTCATTAGATACGCATTCATTAAATAGATTCCACAGAGATAATATTGTTTAAATGCATGGATGTATGCACATGCTCACAGACCTGGGGATGCACATCAAGCTGGTAAAAAGGTCGCCCAATGAGAACTAGCCACCCAAAAAAGTACTCAAAAATACAAGGAGAACTAGCCACCCGGAAAAGACTATGCAAAGAGGACACCCAAGGTGGCCTAGCTTGCTAGAAGAGTACTCTATGTATGTCCAAGGAAAACTAGACACCCGGAAAAACACATGCGAAAGGACAACTCATGGTAGTTGAATGCACGTAATGAAAACTTATGATTAATAGGTAAAATAATATACGGTACAACTCATAGTGACCTAAGAAAACCTCGCGTATTGTATCGACCACCCGGTAAAGTCCGCATGTCATGGGATGCGTGATTAGTCCAGTCATTATTATTCCAATTTCAAACAACCATTTTAAGAAAGCTCAAAGGTCACTATGGGGGGTTTGTCACCCAACATAGGCTGACAGCTCAGGTATAGTGTCCCATTCCACCATCTCTGGCTCATGAGACTAATAAATACAGAAGAAACTTGATGTTTGGAATTATTCTATTTGTTAATTAATGAAAGAGAACTTAGTTCATTTGATTGTTGAGGATTATTAGGATCTAGATTGCCCATGTTTTCTTTTCATATTTTTAATTATCACTCACATGTATAGGCTTTCACAGAAAATTGATATCCAAGGGAGGGTTGGAATTTGAAAATTTTGAGAATGTGTTCGCATGTTTTGCTCGGGACTAGCAAAATCCTTACCTCTCTCTCTCTCTCTCTCTCTCTCTCTCTCTCTCTCTTCTTTGCTCTTTCTTTCTTCTTTTTCCATCTCTACACAAGCCTACATGGTATCGAAGCAAGGTTAGAAATTGTTTGGGCTCTAAAATCCTCTCCATTCCACCCCAAGTGATTTATCTAGATGTGGGGATTTTCTAGAAATACAGGGGACTGATCTAGCCTTAAGGGAAATCACGTTTTTTGTGTGTGTGTGTGTGTGTGCAAAAAACATGTTTTCTGCATCCTTCTTCAAGTAGAAGGAAACAATCATAAAAAGGGCATAGATGCCTTGCCAAATAATGAAGGCTAGTCACCCCAAGTGGTTGATTTAGATTTGGAGATCTTCTAGAAACACAGGAAACAGATCAGGCCTTAAGGGAAATTACATTTTTTTTTGCCACCGTTACCTTTACATAACAGCCTTTATGGCCCCCTAACAACCTTATGGCACACCGTGCTCTTCATCTAGTTATTCTAGTTCATGTGAAGGACGTGATGGACGTGTTAGGCATGGTACTCTCCTTGATGGTAGAGGTAAACATTCTTGGTTATTCCTATATCTAAGTTTGTCACCTTTACTTATTTGTTCATAAATTATCATAAGTTTTGCCCTTACCTTATCTGTTGTATCCATTCCTAAGTCAATCCAAGAGGCGTTGTCAAACGAAAATTGGAAAAGAGCTATGGATGAAGAGATGGAAGCTATGTGCTCCGATAATACTTGGGATCTCCCCTCATGTAAGACTCCAGTCAAAGTGTAGATGGTTGTATATAGTTAAGTTTCTGCCTGATGGGTCAACTTATCATTACAAAGCTAGGTGTGTAGGTAAGGGATATAAGTAGATTTACGGAGTAGATTTTCTGGATTCATTTTCACCAGTGACTAAGCTTGAATCAGTTCGAGTTGTTAAATCACTGGGAGCAAATCATGATTAGCCTCTCTTTCAGTTGGATATGAAGAACGTGTTCCTGCATATAGATCTACATGAAAAGGTCTACATGGAGCAACTTCCTGAGTATGTTGCTCAGGGGGAGTCAATTAAAGTATGTAGGTTAAACAAAGTCTATATGCGGGTTGAAGCAATCACTATGGGCTTGGCTTGAAAAGTATAGTAGTGTGGTTCTATCATTTGGATTAAAAATGGGTAAAATAGATACTTGGTATTCTCAAAACACCTTACCTTTGGCTACATAATACTTGTTGGGTGTGAGGACGATATTATAGTGAATAGTGATGACTTGGGGAGTATTGAAAAGTTGAAGTCATATCTTCAAACTCAGTTTCAGATCAAAGACCTTAGTCTTTTTCGATATTTTCTGGGCATTTAAGTGGCAAGAGGACCGTTATGTCAAAGTTAAAGAATGAGAATTATTAAATGACACTGGAATGTACAGAAGAGTTGTTGGTAAACTCATCTATTTGATCATCACTAGGCCAGATATTGTCTTTGCAATCAGTGTGGTGAGTCAATTCATGCAAAGTTCGAGGACATTGCATTTAGTAGTAGTT
This sequence comes from Magnolia changhungtana, assembly GCA_030180095.1. Taxonomy (NCBI): domain Eukaryota; kingdom Viridiplantae; phylum Streptophyta; class Magnoliopsida; order Magnoliales; family Magnoliaceae; genus Magnolia; species Magnolia changhungtana. The sequence goes on along the minus strand of JASAUF010000234.1, from coordinate 870,774 downwards.
ATGATAATCCTCAGGTATTTGAAATATTTTACTGGGAAGGGTATCCTATACAGAGCTTGTGATCATCTTCAGATAGCCCGTTATTCAGATGCAAATTATGCAGGGTCGACTACAGTTATTTCACCTTCCTAGACAATAATGTGGTTACTTAGAAAAATAAGAAACATAATGTGGTTGCAAGGTCAAGTGTTAAAGATGAATATAGGTATATGGGGCATACGACTTTTAAACTTATATCGTTGAAATCACTTCTTAAAGAATTAGGATTTAAAGTTCAAATTCTAATGTTTATACATTACAATAATCAAGTGCGGATACATATCACCAATAATCTTGTGTTTCATAAGAGAACAAAGCATATAAAAGTTGATTGCCATTTCATTCGAGACAAGATATCTCAGGGAAAGATCAACACACCTTATATTTCATCTCATTATCAAATCACAAATTTATTCACCAAGGCTCTTAGAAAATCTCAGTTCACCAACTTGTTTTCAAGCTGCACATGCAAGACATCTATGCTCCAACTTGAGGGAGAGTGTTAACGGTAATGAGTTTGAGCCTACGGTCTAATAGAATTTGCTTATGGGCATACGGCCCACTTACTAAGTGTTTTTGGTCTTGGGATATGCTAGACATTAACACAATATAAACTATCCCTATTAGCTTTGCTTTAATAAACATATCTTGTATAAGCGTATGTGAATTGAACCCTCTATTAACTTGGAAGTGATAGAGTTACTTTGCCTTATTTCATTTGTATTAAAAGTTAGGCATAGTCTGTTATTAATAGATAACAAGGTTTTGAGAAGTCTTATTCACCCCCCTCTAGGACACTTAATTATACTTCATACTTCAATACTAGGGTTCTATCGCAATTTCACCAATTAAAATAATAATAATAATAATAAATTTAGCTTTTGCCAATAATTGCATGGCTTTTACCATCGCTTCCAAAATAAAGAAGGGTTCAAAACCATTCATAAATAAGAAAAAGTACCGTTCCCCAAAATGAAGGATTTAGAATTGTGCCAAATTTGAAATTTTGCGATAGTTTTCAATCTTCTCCAATTTTTTGTGACACCCTATTTTAGGAACGGTTGAAAATCATTCCAAAATTGAAATTTTGCAACGGTTTTCAACCGTCCCTAATATTTTGCGACACCCTATTTAGCAACGATTGAAAATCGTTCCTAAATGGTTCAAGAATTGTTTTTCAACCATTATTTTGGGATTTTGGTGTAGTGATAGTAATCCAAATGGAGGCTTTCTTAAGTAGAGGCTTGTAGTTAAGTGGCTTGTAGTGTAGACTGTGTTCTTTGTGTGCTCTTTTTTTTTTCATCTTTGGTATTCTTTTGGCTTTGCCGTTCTCATTAATAAATTGCATTCCTTCAAAAAAGAAAGAAATCAATGTACTTCATTTTGAGCATCAAGACCACTTGGGTTGCAATTTCAAGAAAATTATCCAATGACCAACCTCCATGTCTCCCAAACTAGATTCATTTGATAACCGAGTTATGGTTAGCCTTATCCCAACTAATTGGGGTTAGCTACATGAATCATGTTCCACTATTCCCCTCTATCAAATGAGGAAAACATCATGAAAGTCGAATTCTTTTGATGCTTCTATTCTAGTAGACTACTTCTTTCCCTTTTTTATTCCATTTACTCATAAATTTTATGTATTTAATTTATCTCAATTATTATGGCGCTGAGTTACCCATTCAATGGTTGGAGCTGACAATTTCCAAGCCTTTCTGCTTTTCAAAACCATGTAGAGCAAATTTATTTCATGCAATGCCAAGAGGTATATATATTTACTAGAGTTCTACTGTGTTGTTTGATTTTTAAATTACAACGGTAAATGACTGTAATTGTGTGGTGACATCACTTACATTTGACAGGAATGATGATTTTAATGCATGGTTTGCTTCACCCATAAATCACACTAAAAATAATGGTTTTATAGTGTGAAAATGTAATGATTACAATTTACTTACCTACTTTCTTTACAAGTATATTTCTCTCGATTTACAAGCCATTTCTATTTAAACAAACACCTAAAAATGATAATAATGGCTTATTTGCTTTGCATTTCATAGGAAATTGGCAAACCAAAGAAGCCCTAAATATTTATTGGTAGGGCAAGTAGATTGCAGTGAATGTGCCATTCCCACTTCAAAAGTCATTATGGTATATTCATTAGGTCTATTGCAATGCGCAAAACAAATGAATGGATAAAAAAAAAATAGTCATCTTAGGCTTCCATCTGTTAGCATGCTTGCACCCTCAGAGAGTGGCTTCAAAATTAGAGCTGTACACGAGCAGAGTTAGCTCGGTAGCTCGCTCGACTCGACTCGAAAATGCTCGATTCGACTTGGATCAAAGCTGAGTTCGAACTGAGTCGAGCTGATTCTTGGAGCTCAAAATAAGTTCGAGCCGAGTTCGATCTTGCCCCAGCTCGACTCGACTCGAATACTGCTCAAACTCGGCTCAACTCGGTACTGGGTATATATACCCTTCAAAAATATCCAGCAGTGTAGGAGATTAAATCTTTCTCAGGCATTTTGTCAAATATCCAACATGCTTGGTCTATGCTTCCAAATTTTGAGTGCATATGGACCAGGACATTGGCTGTGACAAGCGTGAGTTCGGCACATCTCTCCTCCATATGTTTTGCCACTGAATCCGCCAAGTCAGCATTCCATGCAGGCGCTCCATCAAACACCCGAGGGGCATCTTCAACATCTCCCCACTTCCCATACCCCGCAATCATAGCTGTCCATGACACTACATTTTTCTCCAGGATTTCATTGAACAGTTCTCTGGCAGCACCAACATCCCCCAAATTCGAATACCCAGCAACCATAGCAGTCCAAGAAATGACATTCCGCTCCAGCATTTCATCAAACACTTGTCTCACATCTTTCATCAGGCCCACCTTCGCATAACCCGAAACCATCGCCCCTGCGGCCTTGCCACTGCAGTCAGTCCGACGCACGGCTTGAACTAGACCGAGTTGAGCACGAGCTACCGTTCCGAGCTCGAAGGCCGAGCCGAGCCGAGCACGAGCTGGGACTGAAGCAGTCCGAGTTGAGCACGAGCTCGGCAAAGCTCGACTCACGAGCTCTATTCATAATGCAATGAAATAGCTACCCCTCTCGAATCCTTACATCAAGGTGGCAGCCAGTTCTACCTTGGATACGTCTGCCAGGAATCACAATCCAGCGTGTACACCAGTCACTGGGGCCCACCTGATGATCATATACTCACTGTTCTTTGAAACATCCATCTACCCAGTTTTGAAATGGGATCACCTGCTTAGTGTCATAATGCTCCTCTTTGCGTGTTTGAGCATATATGTTACAGTCCTCTACAAAATATTAGTTGATATTTCTTCTTCATTTTCTTGATTGCTTGAAATTTCTAACATGAAAGTCACAAAAATGCTAGCCCAACTGACATTATTAACAGTGCAGATTCATCCCACTATGATCTGTACCCCTAGGAATTTTCTCAATGATGATGGTTGACGGCATGTCTATTGAATTTTGATCAAATGCCTACAAAGAGTATGATCAGGGCAGAACGGAAAGATCAAAGGACTACAAAAAAAAAAGAAAAAAGAAGAAGAAGAAGAAGAACATCTCATCAGAAGATCCGAACAGGTGAACCAACACCAGCATTGCAGTTATACAAGAAAAGAAAGGGGGGGTGGGGGGTGGTGTACATGAGTTCTTGAATTGGAACAATTACACATTAACAGACGAGTTCACCTACACTTCAAAGTGACCTTTTTTTAAGTCTCTGTCAGAGTCTCTTGTCGATGGGATGTGGGCGTGTGCATCATAGGCTTCTCCTTGAATTGGAAAATCTGACTAAGATGAACTTGAATAATTTTCTTACAGGGACGAATTATCTCATTACAAGAGCAAACATCTTCATGGGAATGGAAACAAACCATAGACACGAGAGTTTACACCAAGCGTTACATCAGGATGGTGGAGGCCTCTTCTTTTGAGGAGGAAATTTCAAATCACCCTCCTGTGTCCTCCAAACGCCCAAATCTGTCAACAAAGATAATGCTCCCAAGCTTGAGTAAAATAGCATTCCAAAACGCATTGAACAGCTTTGCTGTCTTTATAATCATTATTGAACTCAATAGTTACTTTGCTAGCTGTCTACTTTCCGAATAAATGCATAGGTTTAAATGTGGAAAACTAACCTTCAGGTTCCTGTCATAACTTCCTGTACACAACGCGCTTCCATCAGCTGACAATCCCAAACAGGATATTCGACCCTCATGCGAGTTCTGTAGCGTTCCTAAGTTCAGAACTACCTGACATGAGGAAAACAAGTAGTTATATATTTAAAAAATTACAAAAAAAAAAAAAAAAAAAAACCTTCTCGCATATACCCCCATCAAATTCCCATCAAATGACAAAATGACATTTAACTTTCAAGATATCCACGAACACCGGAAAGCAAATAGCATGCATAAACCAATTAGAGTCCTAGAGTTCATGGTTTTTACTTTGTAATTGCATGCAGACCTATGTGACAAAGGTGATGGATCAAGGCCATCCGATCATCTGATCAGGACCAGATTGGGCCTAATTGCTGGCAGGCATATCCCAGAGTGCATACAAAGAGTAAGCCTATTAAGGTCCAAGACTAACGATCAGATCCATCCAATCATCCAAATTGCAGAACTGGACAACATCAAGGGTCCAGCTTGAATCGATTGATGATCTGGACCCGACCATGGGCCCTGATTAAATCTCTGGACCAATTGGACTATGCAACAACTCAATTAGATTGAATCACCCTGATTGATAACTGTTGGACTGTGTGGTCTGTAAGTCCAACCGTACATGCTTTTAGGATCCGTGCACGAACCTTATACGTATGATGGTTTTGTTCCACTGTACACCCCCCTGCAACCATATGGTTAGACAATAATGGATATTTTTAGGAATTCAAGTAATGATTAGAGTCCTAAGCTGTTTGGAGTTTTATTTGGGAAAATATTTTGGTGCAACTCTTAGATAGTGGCCCACGGACGGTCTATTGCTACTTGCTAGGCCCAGAGTGATAAGCACATGCCACATTTGTGGTGGTATAGTGGAGACCGTTATGGCCTTCAAGACAGTGATATCAAATCCCATCAACAAATAGCCCTGATGCTTTTCTATGAATACCCTTATAAATCAACAACACTGCTGAGGGTCATATATTGGATATCAGACCCCAGTTATTGCCTGGATTTACGAACATGGTACTGTTTAACGGCCCGATTTAATCGTGTTTGTGATGCAGGGTGTATTTACGAGCTTGGATTGAAATAGGATGCTACAAGCATGGATTTAACGCTCATGAGTCACCAAGGCAAGGGACGGACCCCAGGGGACCGAGATCGAAGAAATTATACACCAGTGATTCGAGAAAATCAGGCCACTCATGTTAAACGGACCCGAAAATCGTCCAGAATGCAAGATCACAGGGTTCCCACCATTCATTCGGCTCGAAACTTCATGCATGGCCTGAGGACCATAAATTAACTGTATACGTCAAAATTCAGCCATTGGATCCCTGTGAAAGTGGCCCAACGGACAGATCAGCCCATAAAACAGTGATTTGGTGCCCGCCTGATATCTGGATATGCTTCAATTTTGGTCCCAACTGTTAAAATAAGCTGAGAAAAGAGATGGTCGGAGCAGATTTATCAAAAACATCAAGGTGGATCTTACATGTATGGTGCGAGTGCACAGAAGTTGCACAACTTGCGGTGCACCGTACCGCTTGGGTCGATCAGCGGGCGCTGACCCGACCCAGCTTCTGCGTAAGAACAGCATCCGCGCCATGCGGACGCTGATCTGCATTGTGGGCCCCACTCATCATCCGGTTCGATGATCCGAACTGTTCACTTGTCTCAGGAGTTGGCCACGACCCTCATCTATGTGACCTTTCAAAACCATGTAAGCTGTTACAAAATCCTAGCCGTTAAACGTAAGATGGACGGTAGAATAGACAAGCTCGTGGGCCACACCGATTTCACTCCAAAAATACTCCTTCCCGAATGGTTTTTCGTCCTGAAACCAATGGACGAAGTAAATTTTCCATTTGGCTTCAATAAATGGGCTAACGCATGTAACAGAGTCGACTTGTGGCGACTCTGTTTCGCAACAGGGAGCTGCGGACAAATCATGTGGGCCACCATCATACATCAACGGTCCGATCCGGACCGTCCATTAGTGACGCAAGGATGAACGTGATGAGGATAACTACTCCGAATCCACGGAGCTTCTCTGGACTCCTCACAGAGACTTCTCGAATCCACGAGGAAAGAAAGCAGAAAAATAAAAATAAATTATAAGAAATTCGAAATTGATTAATTGATCATTGATAATTTCCTAATGTGTCTCCTTACACCATTAATATAGAAAAAAAAATAAACTAAAATTCGTAATTACCAAAAATAGTAAAATTCTAACTCTAATAAAAATCTTAATTCTAAAAAAACTCTTCTAAGGCCTAATTTCTAAAAATAAAAATTGCAAATAAACTTTCTCTAGAAGAGTCCTAGTATAACTAAAAGTTATTTCTATAAGGAAAGAAAATCTAAAACTCTAAAAAATATTAAAAAAAATCGGAATTACTAAAAATAGTAAAAAAATTTTAAAAATTCATTTTTGAACTGAAAGCGCGCGTTTTTTGACGAAACGGACAGATGCGACCCACCTCGTGGGTCGATTCACCTCGGATGGCCCGTTTTAGTAAAGATTGATAGGTTGCACGCCCCGTAACGATACCCGGATCAAAAGTTATGGTCAATTTATGGTCCACCTCCTTTTGGCTCAACCATGCTGGGAATATCTCTGTGACACGTTCTACATCAGACCCCTCCACTTGAAAAAAACTCGTCCTCGAGTTACGCAAGAGACTTGGCACATGAGTCTGAGATAACTTCTGACGTCGATGTTCATTAGCCCTTTTTTTTGTACTTGGCATTAAGCTCTTGAGCTGACACAATACATGTACTCATGCTTTCCTTGACTTGACTAATATTGATCAGTTCCTTCACATCTGACACAATAAATGTACTCATGCTTTCCATGACTTGACTAATATTGATTAGTTCCTTCACATCTGTCTTTAAGATCTCATATTTTTTCTGATAATGTGGGCAATTAGGCGGACTTGCCCCTGAGACGGGATTAACGTGATTTTGTATCTCATATGGGAGGCAACTTATTGGGGGGTTCATCGAGCACAATCTCCTTGAACTCCTGCAACATTGGCTTCAAATCTTCTAGGATATTCACGGGCTTCATATATTCTTTCTTTTCAACTAATGGATATATGTCTTGTTTCCTCAGATTGTTTAACAAAAGCCTCTATTTTGTTGACCTCTTTGATCCATCCAATCGTGTATGGAGATGGGTGTCTTTCTGTTTTCAGTTGTAGCTTTTCCACCATTATTTTCGACATGAAATTCTCATCGCTTCTGACATCGATGATCACATTGCAGACTTTTTTGTATGTAGTGCACCTTGTTCGAAAGATGTTGTTTCGCTGTAATTCTATTTCTACCTTTGGCATGTATAACGACTTCCAAATAATCGAAGTGGTGGCTTGTGATTTACCATTATCTGATGGTGCTTTGTAGAAATTGGAGTTGTGTCGTACAACAACCATGGGTGGTGGAGCACCGCCTAGGGCTCGGGGCGGAAGTAGCGCATCCACAAGACGATCGAGGGTTGCCTGCAGCCCTTGCATGGTCAACTGACTCTCCCGGTGGAAAGCTTCCATTCTTTCCGAAAGATAACGAATCCCTGGATCACTGCCCACAGGATTTTGATTCATACCTTCATTGTTTGTCATCGGCCCGAGGGGAATCCTCGCTCTGATACCAATTGACGCAGGGATGAACGTGATGAGGATAACTACTCCGAATCCAAGGAGCTTCTCTGGACTCCCACAGAGACTTCTCGAATCCACGAGGAAAGAAAGCAGAAAAATAGAAATAAATTATAAGAAATTCGAAATTGATTAATTGATCATTGATAATTTCCTAATGTGTCTCCTTACACCATTAATATAGAAAAAAAAAAAAAAACTAAAATTCGTAATTACAAAAAATAGCAAAATTCTAACTCTAATAAAAATCCTAATTCTAATAAAACTCTTCTAAGGCCTAATTTCTAAAAATAAAAATTGCAAATAAACTTTCTCTAGAAGAGTCCTAGCATAACTAAAAGTTATTTCTATAAGGGAAGAAAATCTAGAACTTTAAAAAATATTAAAAAATCGAAATTACTAAAAATAGTAAAAAAATTTTAAAAATTCATTTTTGAACTGAAAGCGCGTGTTTTCTGACGAAACGGACAGATGCGACCCACCTCGTGGGTCGATTCACCTCGGATGGCCAATTTCAGTAAAGATTGATAGGTTGCACGCCCCGTAACGATACCCGGATCAAAAGTTATGGTCAATTTACGGTCCACCTCCCTTTGGCTCAACCATGCTGGGAATATCTCTATGACACGTTCTAAATCAATTAGGAGCCCAAGGGCCCTATAAACATGGCCTAGGTGTCGGAATAATGGAATGAAACGAAGGACGGTTTTTGATCTTCCAAACACAGAATAGACGGTGTAATAAAATAAAATGTGGGCTACCACAGTTTTGATCCAAAGCCAATCAGGTCTGAACGGTTTTTCATGAGTAATCCACTGAATGGACTGGATTTTTCGAACATCATCCGTGGGCCCCACCAAGCACCAGCGCAAGAAGAGTTACGCATGTCTGCGCGTTCGGAAATCGCCTGGATTTTTCAGGCTGTGACATGACTGTGGTGATGATCAGATGGTCGATCTGGACCGTCCATCAAGTAGACCATCCCAAAACGTTTCAGGGGACGTTGATCTTTTGGAAAGAAAGCAAGGACAGAAGGGAGTTGAGACGCTGTTTTCTTGGCTGCGAAAAGGCTACGCATCGATTCCTCATGTTGCCGGGTAAGGCTTTACGCACAGACTCCACCGACTCCCAGACTCTCTACCGACATTCTGGCTGCCTATAAGATGAGAAGAAAGAGAGAGAGCAAAGGGATCCAATCCATTCCTTGGACGTCAGCATAGAGAAAGATAGAGTTTTTTTTATAATTTTTTTCTGCTTTTGTTTAAGAGAATTAGCCTAATCATGTTGGGCTAAACCTCTTAGCTAGGGTTAAGAGGTGAAGCTTCTAGTGTGATTGGGGTGTTAGTTTTGCTTTGATTTATGTTTATTGAACTCTCATGGATGCTAGTTTGATTATAAAGAATGTTTTTAGTTTTAATGATTTGTTGTTACTCAAATTACAATAAATCTGCAATAACTTGAGATATTCTCTTTTCATGTATTAAAATTGTGAACTTGGAAACCCTGTTGTTCATCATCGTCTCATGGGCATGGTTGGGTGATGGAACCCTTCCTAACTTTCACAATTCTCTCATGATTGGCTGTGAGATTGGTAAATTAATGTTGTTTGCCAGTCTCCTGGGCATGGTTAGGTGACGGAATCACTTCCAAATCTTCGCCATTCTTATCTATTGATGATTAGACCAATGAGAGGTTCAGAGCTCTGACAAATCTCTTCTTACCAACTGGATCTGATAGGATTCTAATTCCAGTTGTATCCTTGAATCAATGCAAGGTAGCTTCCCGATTGCTACAAGTGGATCCTTGGCACCGTAGTTTTCCACCTTTAAATTTACAAGTTTTAGATTAATATTTCACCATTATTCCCTCATAGTCGCTTGATTTAGATTTCATCTTAGTCTAGTTCTAGTTCGAGTTATTTTCAGATTACGTACACGTTCCAGTCCCTTGGGATTCGACCTCGGTCTCACCGAGTTTATTACTACATCACAACCCTATACTTGGGGAGTGAACAAACACGTAGAGGAAAATTTCATGCATTGAAACTTTTTGTGCTTTGCTGGCGTGTTTCCATAATAAAATTCTAGTTACCTTTCTCAAAAATAAAATAATAATAATAAATGCACCGTTTTCATGACTGGTAAGATTTATTCATGTAAAGTGTGAATTCTAACATTCCCCTTCAATAGTAACTAATCTTTCAGGATCATCATAAAATGTATGGAGTGTTAGTTGTCATGTTTGATACCGACACACGTGGCGGCATAATATTGAGACAAACAAGGGTTGAAAGTTCAAAATATTTAAAAGAAAAAAGGGAAAAAGAAAAAGAAAAACAGCATACCTGAGCCACTAAGGTGTCCCATACATAACAGTCACCATTTGAGTACCCAACAAACAGAAGCCTGCCTGATATGGAGAAAGCAATGGAGGTCACGGTAGGGACATCATTATCACCATGCTGCTGATAGTAGTTTTGAAGCTGGTGACCAGTCCTCATGTCAAATAACCTGCATGTACCATCATCTGAACCAGTTCCAAATCTCTGCCCATCTGGAAAGAACTTGACAGTGTTAACATCTCCTTCATGGCCATGGTATGTTTGAACTGCTCGACTCGCAATGCGAGTGTCCCACAATCGAGCAGTTGTATCACAGGAACCAGAGACGAACATCTTTGAGTTGGAGCTGTTGATCGAAACACTGAAAGAAACAAAAAAGTTCAATGGGAGCACCTCAAAAGTATGAAACTTTAAATACAAAAAGAAAAGGACACAATAACAGTATTAGTTATCGACTTAATACGAGTCATATCCATTGAGATGCATAGTGTGTCCACACAGATTCATGTATGCAGTCACATGACCTCCGAGCATCTGCAGTCATACAAATACAAATTGCATACGTTTAGATACAAATCTAGTTTAATTGGTTTGGGCATACTATATCAATCACCACTGTATATGGCTCAATATGCGATCTGCACTATAAAATTGTACAGTTGGCATGTATCTAATATATTTAAACCGTCCAGATCATTGGCCTTTAGATGGTTTGCAAACCCACAATTTCACTGGTTAGATCTTCTGGTTGCCTCATTGGTGGACATCTAATGGGCGGTAATAGCAAATATTCAACGATCTGCATGGAACAAGAAAATGGCCATCAATCCTAGGCTAGGATGTTCTAATCAATATTTCCTTTTGGGTGATGACCTATCTACGGTGGGCCACACAGCTCAATTCCCAAATCCCAAATGCCTCCCCACAGGCCTGATAAGGCTACATCATGTCTCCCATTAGTTTTGCACTGTTGAAGAAATGGTGGTGGCTCATCTCCTCACATGTGGCACTGATGTACCACTATCCAGACCAACCAAACTGTGCATCTTGGAGCTTATGCTAAAACCACACTGATCAATAAATCCTAACCACAAAATTAGCGGCTATCAAATACATGGTTAAAAGTAAAATAATGAGTTGTCCAAATTCAAAGGGGAAAATTAAATGGTTAATATTTTCTCACAGCAGAGTTTTTTTTTTTTTTTTTTTTTTTTTTTTTTTGTTCTTACTATGCTCCATCCTTAGTTGGGTCATTGATTTAGACAGTCTTGATTGCTGTACAACTATGCTACATGTGCGCTTGAAAAGTCACCACGATTTCTCAAGTGTGAAACTAACACAGGAGTTGACCACCTCCTAGCGTTCCTAGCCCACTATAGTGACACATGTTACAAAATGGTTTCTCCAAAGAGATGGCATGCAGCCTTTTGCAAGCCACCACGTGTGCCATGATGGCACATGGGTACAAGATCCAATCAGTCAATTAGGTGGGCCCCACTCTAAGTATACACTTGCACACAAATCAGGCCACTAAACTTGTAAAGCTGGGCACACTTCACAAAGAAAATGGACGGTTGAAAAAAAATAAAAAAATCCTTAAGGTTGTTATAACATTGTGGCCCACCTAAAGAACGTATTAATCCAATTTTTAAGGTATCTTCTGGTGCCCTTTCATTATCATCCAATCAACAATCTAGGTCACCAATAAAAAGCCCACAAATACATTAAATAACAAAATAAAATAACTTGTAAATACAAGATGTATTTGGGACAAGTTCCGTTCCACATCACCCATTGTTGTCAAATAGCATAAGCGATTGTATGCGACTCAAGGGGGCTGTCCACACATGCGATCACAGGTCATCACACGGATTTGCATTTTTTAATCACATAAGTGATGGCATAATCGCTCATGCCATGGCATAATGCACAATGGTTATAAAACCACATATGCCACTATGGAATATGCAGTATGTGCTCCCAAAATGGCGTATGCATGCGATTGCATATGACAACACTGATATCACCCCAATTCAGACTGGGTCAGCTGATACAGTACAAGTCACTCCATGTATCCTCAATTCAGATGGGTATGCCGGATTGCCCATGACACCACAATTCAGACTGAGTCAGCTGATACAGTACAAGTCACTCCATGTATCCTCATTTCAGATGGGTGTACCGGATTGCCCATGAAACCAGTTCGCATTGTGTGATACTTAACGGCCAATACTTAAAACCTCGGATCCTAGTTAAGTATGGCATCTCTAAACTCTCTTCTAGTCAGGTAGATAATCTTCGAAACCAACATAGTTTACATTAGAACTGCGCATGAAATTTTAATCAGTTCTCACTAGCTACATTGTCATTACCTCTTGTAGAAAAGATATTTGATCCATGCACACCTTCATATGGAAGTAATATGGATTATTGGGAGAAAAAAGAAGCAATTGCAAAGACAAAAGGATGATGAACATCGGAGACGAGGACAAAAACATGGTGCATTGTGAAACTCGCACTTACATACATACATATACATATATAGACAGACAGATAGATAGGGTTTTGCTGACATCTCCACCTTCATGGGGACATTATCGACATCCCCAAACCTTTTAAATGGCACACCAAGTGACCTATTGTTGATCCGAATCAGATGATCCTAAGCTTCTGATCAATAGCATGAAAATGGATAGTCAAGATTGACTGGAGAAACAACATAGGTCCATTCATCATCTTGAAACATCTACTAGATAGATCACACTTTGTATTTTCTGTTATTCTAAAGTAACACTTTGATTTGATGATTCTAACCATTTGATTTATAGCTCATAGTCAACATATGGCAATAACAAATTGGCCCCACTCAAAGGGTTAGGATCATCCAATTGGTGTGATTCTTGCACCATGGCTCGCTCCTAATTGCATGGATGAATGAATGGTTCAGATCAATGATACGTCACCCCGTGTGCAATTTAAAAGGATTGGGGATGTTGCTAACATCCCTATAAAGGTGGGGACGTTAGCAATATGTGTGTGTGTAATTTATGGAAAACATTCATATGCAGTTGACAATATTTCATCTTCAATGTTGTTGAGTTGTATTGGTTCCACCATGAATCCAGGCCTTCCATTAAAAAAATAATAATAATAACATCTAATTTTTCTAGCCCAATGGTCCATGACTCAGATGGGAAACACCACCGGGAAACAGTTGACATGGGACGCCCACCCATGATTGTACTGGGGCCCACTTGAGAAGTAAAATGGGATGATTTTTGGTGTCCCTTTATCCAAGCTCAATGAAGCAGGTGAATGAATTGGGTTTCATACACGCAACATGGTGGGGCTCTAGATAACCAATGGTCAGCGCCCCCCTCCTATCTGTTTCCCTTGGTGTAGCCCACATGAGACATACGTAAAACCACCCTGTTTCAGACAAATTTAAGAAACAATGTGATAAACCCAAAGCAAATCAAACCCAAAGCAAATCAAATAGGAAGATGTTAAGCTTCTAGAAGTCTGGACCCTAATATCCAAAATTTTTAAAAAGAATCTAGAAAGTACCAAAGTATAAAGAATTATAGAACATCCTCAGGAAAGATAGAAATAAAATTCTCATCTTTCAGAAAAACTTAAATAAAGACATTTACAACCTTTTCGTCAAGGGCTTCCTATTAATTTGTCCTAATGACAGAAGAAGAAAAGTCAAGATCTAATTTGAGACCAATAGGGGTAGCTCACCCTACATAGGGTTAATATGCCTTTCATGAATTCGCATAAAGGATTGGGAATCAAGAGAGTACTCCCATCTTAGAATCCAAGAAAGGAAATTACCGGCAAAGAAATATAAAGAATGGAATTACTCTAGTGTGGAGAAGAATTTGGTTTAAATTCTTCAAACTTAGGACGAACGGCTGAGGGAAGAAGCCTGTAGATACTCTGGGTCTCTACTCATGGCTCAGTGGTTGACACTCAGTGTTTCAACTCTGAGGTCATAGGTTCAAGAACCTATGTGGTGTAAGAGTGTGTGGGTGTGTAAGTGTAAGAGTGTGTGTGTGTGTGTGTGTGTGTGTTGACCTTTCAAAAAAACATAAGAAAAACCAACCGGGGAAGCTAGAATTGAAAGAAGAATAAACCAAGAGTGTTTAAACTGAAGATTTTAATAGAAAAACACATTCTCCCAAGCTTTTACCTTGTAGAGGCCTACTGCTTATTTGATGTTGAATTCCAGTAGGTTATCAAGTACATTAGCACCCAGTAATATTAGAATTGAGATTTCTTGTGTAAAGCATAACCTAGATAATAATAGAAAAAAGAAAAAGAAAAGATCTCGCTGAATATTCTACGCAAGAAGAATCTGATGTCATGAAGAAATGTCAGTTTAAGTTTAGCTTAAAAAGTTTCATCGGTAACGAGTTGGATTCTGGTACCTCTCTGAAATTACCTAATCTGTACTCAACATTGAGATGCTACCTAAAAATAAAATTTTAACTCCATCTATGTCATTGGAAAAAAAAAACAATCCAGATTTTTACATGTACCTCAATACATCAGCAGTGTGCCCTGATGGAAATTCACCTCCAAAAACAGAAATCCTCTGGCCTGTAGTAACATCCCATAAAACACATGTCTGATCGCCAGAGCTAGTAATTAGGCGAGTTTCCTCATCCGGAACATATTGACATGACGATACATAGCCCTTGTGCCCACTCAGCATTCTTGAAATTTGAAGGTTCCCATCCCTGTCGACTGGGGAATTAAGATTGAAAATAGAGCATGCACTATCAAGGCCACCACAGGCAACGGACTGGCCATTGGGAGAAAAGGCACATGTCATGACCCATGCACAAGGTAGTTTTATTGCATGTGTTTTCTGGCTTGTTAGAGCATTCCATACAATTAATCTCCCATCTTGAGATGCGCTGACGATTCGGTTCTTTTCAAGAGTCCAATCCAATGAGTAAACCTGTCAGATTTTGATACATTATTTTCAAATGCACGCATTCCATGTCAAGCTCAACTAGTCAACTGTTAGAAGCTGGCTCACTAATTCAATATAAGCGATGCATTTTCCATCAAATGATCAATATTTATGAAGGTCAAGGAATATAATGAGTGAGACTATCTATAATAAGTGAATTTTTTAGAGATCTATCTACAATAAGTGATAGAAATCCCTGTCCACAAACACTATTGTACACACGCTATACAAATTCCTGTCAGCGGCCCAACCAAGCAGCTTGGTGTCGCATACAACTGGATAAATCCATGCAGCTAAAATGACGAATCTAATTGTGCACGGCAAAGAACTAGGGAAATGCAAAAGAGAATAAATCATAGATATTAAATTAAGAACATAAATCATGATTAGTTAATAAGAGTGCTTAACCGCAATAATATAAGTGATGTAGGTGACTTTGAATCTTAACACTTTCTAAGTCAACTTAGAGACTGAAAAAGTTTCTCCAGAACTCTTATGCTCTACTCACACCCTCTTCTTATCTAAGTTAAACTTTGGGCATGTTTGGATCATAAGACGTTTTGCTTCAACTACTTATGCCTTAAGTAGCCAATCTTGGTTTTCTACTTATTCAGCGTGTAAGTATGTTTGGTAAATAGCACGCTTACCAGCCAAAATGTATTAAAAAAAAAGTTTGTTTGGTGGTAGGTTTTTAGTTTAGGACCTTGGATCATAATAAATCTATCCTCAATCAAGATATACCATAACGGTTATGTAATGGCCGTTACATTACAGTAATGGTAGTGCCGTTACGTGATATGAGGTCTGTGATCGACAAAGGAGTGAAGGGACCCACAACTCATGACACTAGGGGAAAGTGGACATATGCGGAGTATCAGGATGTGAAGGTGTACATGGCCACCTTTAGACCCATATTGCAAACCAGAGGATGCATTATTATGTACGACGGTTGGACTGTCCCAACCAGGCGTAGTATGATCAATTTCATAATGTGATGCCTTTTGGGATTAGTATTTCGTAAATCAATTGATGCATCATAGGCAACAAAAAACATAGATTACATCTCTGGCCTTATTAATAAGATGATGGATGACATCGGAGTGAAAAATGTGGTGTAAATTGTGATCGATAATGAAGCCTCGTACAAGGAAACAGGAAAAAAGTTGATGGAAAAGATAGCACATTTTTTCTAATCCCCATATGTTGCGCACTGCACCAACTTCATCTTAGAAGATATTGAAAAGAAGAAGAACGTCACAAAATTCGTTAAAAGGGGAAGGAAGGTGACAACATTCATCTACAGCCACAACCAACTAGTTGTCATAATAAGGAAGTTCATGAACAGGAGAGCTTCTTAAGCCTGCGCCAACTACATTCGCAAAAAAAACTTTATAGTACTTAAGAGTTTGTATCAGTATCGGGGAGAGTTGAGCAAGATGTTCACTTTCCTAGATTAACTCAACATAAAATATGGGAAGAAGACATTGGAGACACTGATTGAAGTTGTGGCAAACATCAGGGACAACAAATATTGGAAAAATATTGTAAACATCCTCAAGTTGATGAAACCGTTAACCTCTTCGTCTCCTCTCAATCCCTCCCTCCTCTCTCAATTCATCAATCTCTCTCTCTTTCTCAATTTCTCTTTCTATTTTCTCAATCTCCCAACCATAGTAGCCGCTGGCCGCACCATCCCTAAATCTCTCTTTTTCCTCCTCCTCTCTTTCCTTCCTTACTTATTAAGGTGTATCCAAATAGGCGCTTATTCTCTTATAATGCCATTTCTACAAGCTACTACAAATCTTGGATCCCTAGGTATTAGGATCTATTATGTTGATTTTTACGGTATCAAAGCATTTTCCACAGCACCCTGGGGAATGGCAAAAACCATGAACAAAATGCCACGGGATCCCGTTAACATGGCCATAGTGAGTTATCAATATGCATGTATCCATTATGTATGTGATTGGTTTCACATAACAAATTCCCAAATGTAGTTAGTTTCACTTAATCTTCTTCTTCTTATCAATCATCATCATCTAGGCCTCGTACCAACTAATTGGGGTTTGGCCATATGAATCTTGTTCCACCATGCCACTATCTTAAAATGTCATATTCTTCTTTTTATCAATATAAGAAAAAAAAAAAAAAACCAAGGGTATAAAAAGAAAATTTTATGGAAAAACCAAGGGTAAAATGCAAATAACAACTCACCAAAGAAGTAACTAAGACATTACAAAAGGATACATGCCCAGCCCCTAAGATGTTTTCCATTTACCCTGTGAATCCCTTTGAAGACAATGCCCAGGGATTGACATAACACCTCCCTCGACCAATCACCTTATTAACCAATTCGCTTTTATTATTGAAAGTCCTATAATTCCATTCCTTCCAAGTGGCACATAGACTTGCTAAAAGAAGTAGGTACCAAGGCGATTTTCCCTTGCAACCTTTACAGACAACCACGCATGCCTCAAGGAGCATCTCCATATGGTCAGGCATCAACTACGAAATCGCAAACTGATCAAAACACCATATCCATAAGCTGGATATGAACAGAAAATGAAGGACATCATTGCTAAAACACAAAACAACTTTCCTGTTATGAAAACAACCAATTCTTAACACCTTATCATTACTGACCAACCAACCAAAACCTGTAAGACTTGGTCACCATCGTCTTAAAAACTGTTACATAATGGCTGTAGTGGTAACGGTAAAGGTGGGCCCATTACGCAAGATATGGCAGTAATGCCTGTTCTAAAAACACACACACACACACACACACACACACACAAAAGACTTGTAACAGGCCTGTAACGGGGCCGATATGGGGCCAATACATTTTCTTTCTTCCTCTTTTTTACCATTAACGGCCGGTATCATAACAGCCATAAGGCTGACCATTTCGGCCACCATTATTATTATTGGATACCTTGCTGTGTACCCTTTATCCCGTTGGGATAACCCTACGCCCAACAACAACAAAAACAAAAACAAAACAAAAAAACAAAACAAAACAAAAAACCTATAAAGAAATTTGTCTGATTTTTTTTTTTTAAAGAATCCCAATTCCAGGTAGTGTTCATAGTATCAGTATCATTACATTTGTCACTAGTTAGAGACATAGAAACATGTATCAAAATCACCAACATAATTGCCAATACCTGGAAATGTACCACTACTTGAGGGAACCATTTTCACTTTCATTCACACCGTTGCATGATTTCAATTTCATTTACACCAAGATGATGGGATGTTACAAAAATCAAGCCTATGAAATCATTATGTGGGACACACCATATAAATTTTTTTACAACCACCAAAAAAAAAATATAGGATTTTGTTTTAATTACGAAATTAGTGGGCCCGCTTTTATAAGCCACCTAAAACTTGGAATTGCCTTATTTTGGGCCAAGGCTGTCATCATCTTATCTCGCACACACATGTCATGTTTAGACTATTTAAGAGCATTCAATTCATCACACTCATTTTCCAAAATAATTTCGGAAGTCCAAAAGTCAAAATCCAGGCTCCCAAACACAATTTCTAAAATCCAGGATTTGGAAAATCCATGCTGCCAGACAGAAACCAACATCCAGGATTTCAATGCCATGCTCCCAAATGAAACGAGGCCTAAAAATCAACATAACTCATACGGACGAAAATCCCAGTTTCCTACTGAAAAGAAACACCGATTGATTCATACAAGTACCTGAATAAAGGAAACATTTCAAGCATCAGACATAAACTTAAGATAGATAAACAGACAAATTGTTCTAACAACAAACTGAAATATGTAGTAGAAACCCAAGAAGATTTTACAAAAAATAATCATAATTCTACCTTTCCTGTATGCCCCTGCAAAGTCCTACAGCAAACCAGGTCCGTAGGGCCGAAGGTCACTGGCGTTCTTCCATGAGCCCTCGCATAACCCGCAACTGCAACAGACAATACCAAAAGAGGAAGAAGAAGATCTTAGAGCAGTGAAGGAAGAAAAATGCAAAATGGAAGTCACGAGATGACGAGATTCTTACTGTCTGTGTCCAAAAGGAGAAGGCGCCTCTCTCTCAGCCGCTCTCTGAGAGAGTTCACTGTCGCCGTGGCGGCAATGTGCCGCTCCTTCAGCTCTGCAACCGACATCTCAAAAACCCTAACCCTGACGAGAATCAAAGGTTTTCGGCCATGAACGGGTCGTTTTGAGCGCGATTGAAGGGCTGACTTTCGATCTGGGAGCTCGAAATAGGAGGCAAGGAGGGAAATCTGAGAGGGAATGAATAAGGGTGATGATCTAGGATTAGGATTTTTTAGGAGAAATGAAAGAGAAGAAGAAACGAGCGAAAAGCGAGAACGGGGAAAGGCGGAAGCCCAGGAGACAGGTCAGAACGAAGTGGGTGGCAGCGTCTGAAGGTGGGGTTAATGGTCAGGAAGAGAGTGTGAAGGGGTGGAAGCCGCCGGTCCCACCGGCTTCCACGTGTCTTGTTATTATGAGCAGTGAGCCTATGGACGCGGATTGCGTCCTACCCCCGCCCGGACGGTAATCCGTCCGGGCAGGGCTCTGTGGGCCCACTGTAATGCAAGTATATTATCCACACCGTTAATCGCTTTTCTCAGATCATTTTAAATTATTATATAAAAAATGAAGCAGATACACAGATCCAGTGGTCCACATCAAAGGAAGATGCAGTGATAATGACACCCACCGTTGAAACATTTCTAAGGGCCACCGTGATGTTTTTTTTACCACCCAATCATGCAGACTTGGATGAAGTGGAAACACAAATTTCATCTTGATCCGACACTTCTCCGGTTCCCAGGAAGTTTTTTTTATGGTGAAGTTTAATCCACAATTTGTGGTCCACTTAAGCCTTGAACCTAACTCAATGTTTGATTTTTATATTAAAATAATCATATAAAAACAATTAACGGTGTGGATAATATACTTACATTACGGTGGGCCTCACAGAGCCCTATCCGGACGGATTACCGTCCGGGCGGGGGTAAGAGGCAATCCGCGTCCAGTATGGTATACTGTACTGTACTCGAACTCAAGCGCTTTGGGTGCTTCCTGCAAGTGGGGCCCATTTTCGATGATCCAGGGACGCGGATTATCTACTGACAGGTTGAGTAGCGAGACTGCCTACCGAAATGACGTCACCACGTTCTGTGAGACCCGTATTGATGTATGTGTTTTACATCGAGACATCATTTTAGGAGAAGCGTATTGGCTAGTGTACCTCACACCACGTCGGTAAGTTTCATGGGTGAAGTATGTGTTATATCCAAACCGTCTATCAATTTGGCAAGCTCGTCTTAAGGCTTAAAACGAAAATTAAGATAGATCTAACTATTAAGTGGACCACATTGCAAAAATCAGTGGAGAATTAAATGTTTATCATTGAAACCTTTATTGGGGTCAAAGAAGTTTTGTATCAATATGAAATTTGTTTTTCTTCTTCGTTAAGGTATTTGTGACCTTATAAATAAATTGGATGTAAAATAAAAATTACAGTGGACCCTACAAATTGTTTAACAGTGAAATCAATATCTCCACTACTATTTATGGTATAGCTTAGATAATCTTTGGATATGATTATTTTCTGGGCACTGCTTTGAAATGAGTTCTAAAAAGAGATGAATTGGTATAATAAATACATCACTATGGGCCATGTAACTTTGTTCTCCTTTAAACCCTTAGTACAACTCAGAGCTCGAGGAGCGTCAATGCTCCTCTTCACACGACTAATACCTACGGCAGCTATATTACACCAGCCAATCCACTTCCATTGAGTAGCAAGACTGCCTATTGAAGTGACGTCACCATGTTAGAACCCACCGAAATGCTTTGATGTATGTGTTGTACATCAAGAGATCATTTTAGGGGGTGTTTGGTGCATGGCATTGGAAAGGATTAGGTGGGTTGGGATTAAAAAAACATATATAATCATTATATATGACAGGAATGGTCCCTTGTTATCATGGGATAAGCTTAATTCTATGCTAGGTTTATAATACAGTGGTACATTGAATGGATATACTCACCATCACTTGAAACTATTGAGAACAACACATATGTGTTATATCCAAACCGTTCATCTATTTTATAACCTCATTTTATGGCATGAGCCTAAAAAAGAGGTAAATCCAAAACTTATGTGACCCCAAAGAAATTTTCAACAGTAGGTATTCAATCCTCACTACTTTCTATGATGGGGTCTACTTGAGCTTTAGATCTACTTGGATTTTTTGGCCCTTGCCTAAAATGATCTCGAAAAATGGGTTGACGGTGTGAATATAGCCCACACATCATAGCGAGACCTACACAACTTGCTAACATTGAGTGGAATTGGCATGAGACCCAATGCAATTTAATCTAATCTAATTCCAAGCTTTTCATTCTTCCCAAACATTGAGTAGCATTGGCACGACACCAAATGCAGTTCCATCCCGCCTAATCCCATCTAATACTATGCGCCAAACGCCCCCTTAGAAGGTGATTGGCTGGTGTACCTCACTCTGTTGTATTGACCACAACAAGTTTTGTAGGTCTTATCATGAGGTATGTGTTATATCCAAACCATCCATCTATTTAGCGAGCTCATCTTAAGGCTTGAGACGAAAAATAAGATAGATCTAACTATCAAGTGGATTACACTGAAAAACCAATGGGAGATTGAACGTCTACCATTGAAACCCTTTTTGGGGTTACTGAAGTTTTGGATTAATATAATTTTTTTTCTCTTCATTCATGTATTTGTGAACTTATGAACAAATTGGATGTAAAATAAACGTTATGGGGCCCCTACAAATTATTTAACGGTGAAAATCAAATCATAATCTCCACTGCTATTTATAGTGTGGTCCAAATGATCCTTGGATATGATTCATTTTTTGGATAATGCTCTACAATGAACTCTAAAAAGAGATGACACTGCAGCCAATTCGCTTCCATCCAAAGCTGCTCTAATGGACCCCACCATAGAAAATGGTGAGGAGAGTGACGGCCACAGTTGAAAACTTCATAGTCCACAGTTGAAACATAGTCTACCGTAATGTTTTTTTGAGATCCAACCCGTTCGCAAGTCAATGCAGATAGGAACGAAGGTAAAGTACAAATAAGAGCTTTTTGGTAAACTTCTGTGGCTCCAAGAATTATTTTTACCCGTACACGTTCAATCTCCACTGTTTTAGATAGTGAGGTTCACTCCTGATCTGTCCAAATAGATAAACGGGATACAAAACATACATCAAGGTGGAGCCCACATAACTTGCTGACGTCACTTCTACTCAATCTGTCAGTACCTAATCCGCGTCCGTGATCCAGGGACTG
This sequence comes from Magnolia changhungtana, assembly GCA_030180095.1. Taxonomy (NCBI): domain Eukaryota; kingdom Viridiplantae; phylum Streptophyta; class Magnoliopsida; order Magnoliales; family Magnoliaceae; genus Magnolia; species Magnolia changhungtana. Next base: position 848,199 of record JASAUF010000234.1, on the reverse strand, counting down.
ATGGATCTGATGGAACCATTGTCTCAGGTCTCAAAAAAGTCTCCCGGATTTTCAATATAGGGACAAACTTGGATACTCTGCAGCGGGTGATTGATGATGTGCAGGAGTTCAAATTTTATTATGAAATTCCATGGGTGGCATACAAAAGGTGACGATGAATGCCTCTGTTTTAATGTACGATGAACTAAAGGTTAATTATCTAATTATCTGCAAAACAAAAGGTGACGATGAATGACTCTGTTTTTTCGTACGAAATAGAATATGGTAGAGCCATCACTCCGCAGCATATGAGGTCGTAAGATGAATCAATAGAGGCCGTCAATTTATTGGACTCCACAATGGACGGCTCATAGATCAACAATCATGGCCATTGGACAAAACATGAACTTGGGCTTGTCCCGATTAGCCGATGAGTCAGGATTAGGATGAGTTGATTTGGTAGCCTGACATAGTTTCATATAATTCAATAGATACAAAACATGGATCTAAGATTTGAGGACCCTGGTTCGAGTCTGAGTCACCCCTCGACTTGAGTCGGGGATTAATCAGCACAACTCAGTCTGGGTGACTCATGGTGTTGAACTGGATCGAGTATGACCGAGTCCTTGTTGATTTGACATGTCAGCATCCAAGTCGTTAATCCATGACTGCCATTGGCGTCCACTCATCAGTGAACTTCGGGTCAGACACTAACCAGGTGATCCTGAGTACATATTGCCATGGACTGATATCTTTTGGCTGCCCTTTTTTTTTTTGGCAGCCAGTTATTTTTTAAAAAATATTTTACAACAGGCAGGTGAGTCAGACTCTGATTTCAGATTTCACAACTCACATTGGAAAATTGCAAATTCAGTAGGAAAGATACTGATAAGTTATTATTCAAGGAGGTATGATTCTGCACTGATGCAGATACAGGCTTAAAAGCATCGGGTGCTCTCGTAATTTATGGGACAGTTCAGAAGTATGTTCAAAACAACATGCTCTGTGAAGTGGAAGTCCATGTTTCTGGTTATATTTTTGGCAGCTGAGTTGACTCGGTTGAGGTAATACCAGTTTCCGCCTGCAAAGAGGATATGCAGATTCAACAATGAAGTCACAAGGAGCTGAAATGGAAAACTTGGAAACATTCATGAAAGAGGTGCTCCAATGGTACCGGTAACCACCATAAGCCTACTGTTGCTACCAGGAGACGTGGGACCACATGACGGATGCAGGTTATCCAACTCATCCATTAGATGAGTCACACCTCATGTTGCCCCCATATGCGAAAATCATCTCCCAACAATCAAGTGGGCCACAACATGAGGAACATTGGTGAGAGAGGACGCCACCCTTCATGAATTGCAGAACAGGCAGAGTTTTGCCCTGACCCTTAATCCGGGTCAGATGAAGGGTTGGAACTGCTTACATTCCATATAAATAACATGGTGGGCCCTGCATGCAGATCAAGGATCAGCATTCCCTTCCAACTTGTAGCCTATGGTCTGGTCCACCTGACTCATGGATCAGCCTAATATTTGGGCTCAGGGTAACATCCGATACACCCTTGTTTATTATAGGGCTATGGAGTCACTTTCATTTTAAACTTAAAATGTATGCGTGCTAGTACGTTTTACTAATAGGCTTTTCAGCCTAGCTTGCTGGCTTCAAAGCCCTTGTATGGGTAACATGCACTGACCCATCTGATGGACAGGTTGGATTTCATTCATGCATCCTGCGTACCCCACATCTATGCGGGACCACCTTAGCTTACAGTGGTACCAGTACCACTTAACTGCGCCCCTTCATGAAAAGATAAGCTTCAAAAAAAAGAAAAAAAAAAAAAAAAAAAAAAAAAAAAGAAAGAAAGAAAGAAGATGTAGCCACATCCATGCATGCAAGCCGTGCATGAAAGCAAGCAAATGGGATATGGTTATGAACATGTGATGTATTTAAATGGATTGCAAGATATCGAACCTCAAGATATTTCGTTATCAGTGCCGTGGTACTGAAATTAAATCCCTCGACTGCCTCTCCTTTTGTGCGAGATAAGTGGAGTTGCTTCCTAACTCGAGAAGCAAGTGACTGTAATTGCATAGGTAAACATACACATTGCATTCATGACAAGAATCAGTTGTGAGACAGAAAGCAGGAGCAGCAAGAAAAAGTAGCACTAAATGGTGCAGCTGGCAGGGCTTCTGTGGTGGGCAGACTGTGCTTGGTGTTTGGGACATCATGGAAAACAGAACCAGCACCACACAGGCTTCAGTTTGCTGGCACTTCCAGACGTAAATCACAAGCAAGGTGCAAAAGGCGAGTCCTGTCCTATTCAGATCTCACCCTGTGATTTGGACCCTTCCTATTCTTGTCTTGCTTGTGATTCAGGTGCAGCGCATCCCATCTTCCATGGGAAGCACGGACATTTGGGGTGGCAATGGGTCGGATCAGGTCCACCTACAGGTCAACTGACCCGACCGGCTTTGGAGGGGGGTCCAGGCCAAGCTAAATGGGTAGCGGGTGGGGCTCATGCTAGAAATAAGACAAAGTAAATGGGTCGGGCTTGGGTTGAATCCTACCAGACCCGACACACACATATAGGTTATCAATGGGTTGGGCAAGATGACCCGACCTGACCTGACACAAAACCCAAAATAAAATAAAGAAGAAAAGTATAGATTTTTTTTTTTCATGGATGCATGCAATCCATTGTTTGGGCTGGTTGTGCATAGCCATAGTGACATATTCCATTCTTAAACCTGAGTTGGGTCATAGAGAGTTAGTCAAGCCCAACTCATTTACAATTACATGGGTTGGGTCGGGTCGGGTCGGGTGGGGCTTGATGAATTTTTAAGTGGGGTCAGGTAGGGTCAGAAGGTAATGGGTCGTGGGTTGGGTTTGGGCAAAAATTCTTGGCCTGTTTTGTAAATGGGTCAGGCTCGGGCTTGGGCTGATCCAACACAGCCCAAACCCATCCCATTGCCACCCCTACCGAAGACAGAGACATACCCAAAGCTAGTTAGTAACTGAAGTTGCTAAGATCCAAAGCGTAAGTGCTGCTACAAGTAGAAGATTCGTGTGACTACAGAAAAACGCATCATAGGCTTCAAAGAGGAAGCTTTAGATAACAAACCTTCCCCAGCTCGACACCCCACTGGTCGAAGGAGTTGATCCCCCAAACAAATCCTTGGACAGCAATTCTATGCTCGTAAATTGCCAACAACTGAAGAGCATGAAACAAGGTCATGATTATTACAATTCGGAAAGCAGATATCTTGTATTTTCAACAAATTAGAAACAAGAAAAGCAAATATTATTACAGGGGGCTAAGGGACAGATGCATGCATGCATGCGAATTGCAAACATAAAATGCATTAAAGGTAAGACCTTGTGCATGCACCACACCCTTGTATTGTGCCAATTGTCTATGCACGAATGTGTAGAAGCAGTACATTCAGGGGTCAGCAGGTAAACTTCATTGAGATAAGACCAGGACCCTCCTTTCATTTCAACCAAGATTTGGGGCAGTAAAGACAATTCGAAGTTACAGTTGTGCCTTATTGGAGGGTGCATGTACACGTGTGGGCAGGGCAACTTGGTCGAGATAAGAACAGGACCTTCCTGTTTTCATCCCAACCAAGGTTTAGAGGTAGAAAGATAACAACAGTAATGATTGAGACTGAAAATAAAGCCACCCATTAGTCCTTGACCACAATTCTGTCACTATTCAACATCATAATAATTCCACTGCAGACTCAATGGCAGGTAAAACACATCCCCTTGAATCATCAATCACCTTGTTATTAACACAGGCAAATTTCGATTCTTGCAACCAAAATGATATTGAGTTTCCTTCTTCTAAGCAATTCTTTAAAAGCAAGTGGGTGATTGGGGTACCAAACAACCACTTGCACTAAACACATGGATATAGACAACAATGAAATGACAAACTTGAAAGTTCTAAAAACAAAAAAATGTCCCCATGATTCGCATTAAAGGTGAAACATTAAAGTGAAATGAAAAGCTACTAGCTTTTCATTAGACCAAAATGTCAGAAACCATGTACAAACCTGTCCAATATTATAAGCATTTAGAGAAGGAAGTAAAAGGCTGAGGGATGGCCGATTCCCAGAGAAAGTCTGCAAAAGGCAACTCAAGATTTAAGTCTAGACTTCTAAAAGTAGACCATGAAATTTGGAGCAAGAGTGAAAAATTAAATCACCTTGTGAGGAATAAGATGGTCAGCGACATTTTCACTTTGCAGTTCCTCTGGGGTCTGAAAATTATTCAAATTTGAGAAGATATTGTGGTACTTCATGCACTATGCACAGAAAGTTACAGTTCCAACCAGTTGGACCACAAGTTACAGTCCACCCAGTGGATAACTTCCAACCTATTACATGCATGAGATATCCAACCCATTCAATAGTTTCGCTACACCATGAGGATCACTTTGTGCAAAAAATCAGCCATGTCCATGATCGAATGGATCGCACTTGTATTTTATCAATGGCTAGAAAATATTTTCAATGGTGTGGTCCACTTGATGAGCGGATAAGGATGATATTTTCAATTGGTGAACCTCACGGTGGAACCAACCTATTGGAAGGTTTAGATGTCAAAATGCATTTAACAGGTTGGAAGTTATACACTGAATGAATCATAAGTTGTGGTCCAACTGGTTGGACTTGAGACCTTCTCCACCATGCATAAGGAAATAAGCAATAGGAAAGCACAGAGGCTTACCTTCCCATACGCAAGAGCATCTGGTTGTGCAAAGAAGTTCGACATGAGCTCATCATGGTTACTAACCACTTCTCCTGTAAAATATATCAAGAACAAAATGATATACTGCAGAACCGCTGTTTGTATAAATCAAAATATGGTCAGTTGTATCATCTGGACCATTATCAGTTGGACTTTTTCTACCAGCATTCTTTTTTGGTCCTTCCCTTTTTTTTTTCTTTTTTTTTTTTTTTAAAAAAAAAAGTACCTTTCAAGTACACAGGCTGTTGACTCTTCATGACACCAATAAAATCGCAAGGAATAACACGCCCCTGAAAGTTCCAAGAAAAGTTCTTCAAGAATCCAATTGGATTGATAAGTGATACCACTAATGAATTAGAACAGAAACCACAGGAAACTAACATCAACGAATAGATACAGCTAAGGCTACTCATAAGAGTAGGATTTCAAATTCTACTCACCAAGGTGTGGTGTGAGTTGTGTGATCCGTGCATCCATCAGGATTCAGGATGGCCCCACCATGCATGTATTTTGGCCTAAACCTCAGGTTGGTACAATCATCTGGTGGGCCACATGTGCATTGAATGCAGACATTTGTCAATTCTTTTTAGTTGTCCATTTTCTGTGTGCATGTGACCCACCTGATGATCAGAACAGCCAGATTTTCTGCCCAATGCACATAAAAGGTGGAGCTCACCTGATGAATGTCCCAGATCTTGCAGAATTCAAAGCCCTATTCTCACGAGATGCCTTCAGATTTGTCCAATGAATAGTAATCAGGTAGACAAGCATTGCTAACACATATCCATAATAACTTCGGTGATTATTTCAAGGTAGCACATCTCGTAACTAATAAAAAATCATAAATAAACTAAACATTAAGCTCAATGTTCTCCATAAACGAAACCAGACAAAATTTGAAGATCTGAATTGAAATTTGCTAGTAATGGTAAACTACATTGAGATGCACTTATAAGTACGTGAACATTTCTTCCACAGACATCTGAATTACCTGATGGATTAGCTGGTAAAAGCTATGCTGACCATTTGTGCCTGGTTCACCAAAATCAATTTCACCAGCCTCAAAGGGAAGTGGGACACCATCAATGGATACACCCTTCCCATTACTCTCCATGCTAACCTATATCAGAAAATAAATTTAGGTCAAGGCCAGAAATGAACAGGAAAAATACTTGGAACTTACAAGCAACATAGAAGGCAATATCACATACCTGTTGAATGTGTGGAGCAAGTTTCTCCAGTGCCTGTGAGTATGGTAAGATTGCCTGGAGAGAGATGAGCAAGTTTTATAGTTATGAGTATGATTGCTTGACATGTTCAAACCAAAGAGAAAGGTTATATAGGTCAGACTCTGAATTCAATTTCAGAGAACTAATAAATACTCACTCTAGCAGGATACCCCAAAAATGAAACGTTCCATACGCTCAACAAGCCCAAGAGCACCTGATTGAATGTGGGCAATGTAAACATTGTCATCACAGGTTTTATGAATATAATATCCCAGAAAACGGTCAAGACTTACAGGTATGTTATTCTCGAATGGTGCAGAATGGAAATGGTCATCAATGCTTGAAGCTCCTTTCAAAAACCTTCAGGAGAAACATCCCGACATCACATACAAGATACAACTACATGCCAGAACCATGTGAAACTCAAGAAAAATAACATATCTCAGAGGCACTTTTGACATATCTAATAGGGAAACAAATTGCGCATTGAATATGGTGACACCAGCAGATGAAGATTTTGTAAGTGCAAGTTGTGATGGTATTGGAAAAGCAAATTTAGATTTATTATTATTTTTTTTTTTTGAAACGTGACGTACTTCATCAAGAAAAACTGAAAAAAACAAAGAGACAGGTGACCAGCAACAAGCAACCCTCTTGTCACTCCACTGACCTGCCATCAAAGAAAGCAAAACAATCCAAAATTCGCTTATCCTCAATAAAGGCACCTTGGGAAGGGGAAATGGCAAAACCCACAGCTTCCTGCAACGACTGAAAGAACCTTTGCCAGAAATTTCTACATACCACCCACCATAGTAATAGGCCTACGGTCTCTAATTACAGTCACCTCCTCAGTCTTTGAAATAGGAGTATTAATGGTAGCATTCAAACCTCAACTCATTTTGGATTTGTGATGAACTCGGATAAGAATTTTACAACATCACTTTTATGGTATCCCAACAAACTTGTAAAAACACCACAGAGAAACCATCCAGCCCTGGCACTTTCATCCTTTTCGATATCAAAGACCACTTTTCTAACCTCCTCTCATCAAAGCTTCTTTCAAGCACCCTAACAACCCATTTGGCAGCAACTAAAAAGAAAGATCATCCAGCAATATTCTCCAATATTCCTCTTTGGTATACAATTTGGAGTAAAATTCAACCATCGCATCCCTGATTGGATCCTGATAATCAATAAGTGAATCATTAATTTGTAGCTTATGAATATAATTTGATCTATGCCTGTGTTTTGCCATCCTACAAAAGAAAAAAGCCATATTTTGATCTCCTTCGCTCAACCATGTCGCCCTAGATCTTGACCTCCACAAAGCTTCCTCTCTTCTTAAATAAACATGTACTCTTCTTGAAATTCTTCCATTCTAACAATCTCTCATCTAGTTCGATACCTTCCTCCGCTTCCCTGTTGATTGAATTGATCCAGTTTAAAATTTCTTCATTTCTTTGCTCATCTAGACAATATATTTTTGCCCCATTCTCAAAGTTTCAACTTTAGAATTTGCAGCTTTTTCAAACACCAACACAGGCCTCAGAAACACTGATTGCACCAACCAAAATAAGCGTTTTTCCCAATCCACCAATACAAGAAACTTGTCAAGCTTACATGCGACAAGACCTCTTGGTTGTTTAACCAGAGAATGACCCCACACAAAGGAATGTCAATCAAATTATTCTTTGCAACAAACTGTGAATTTCCTCATCGAGTTAAGATATGGTTTTGCCCCATCTTCTCATAGGGACACCAAGGAAGCTCCACCTTGCCATGGCGCTTGCCAACTCTACCATTGCAAGTGCAAGCTTGGGTTATTTGGGCTGCACACCGCAGTGAATACCCATTAAAAGTTCTCCCTGGCAACTGAGCACACAACTGAAACTGAGAAGAATCCTACCATTCATCCTCAACCAAGACCTTGTACCTCTTCCACATTACAACAATACCCCCAGCAGTATTGCATCCCCACAACTCACCGATGATGCTACTGTTCACAATTTCCAGCTTCCTGCAACACAACTATCAAATTTTCTTCGTCTGAGAAAGTCTTTGACCACAAGCATCTGATCAGGATTCCCTAGATCCCTCAAATTCTATCTTCATTTGGAACAAATTTACCCCCCTTTCTTTCCTCATTCCTTCTCCCTGACTTTAAATCCTATGCATCAGCAGTCTCAGCGTGATTAACTGAAGAACAAAAACTGCTTCCACCATGCCTCTTTGATTCCCACCATGCTCTTCCAAATTCATGAATACACTGTCCACATCTTCTATCCCTTCAAAAGAAAGGCCAAGCAAGCCACTGATCTCACCCTAAGATCTTCGTCTATCTTCCTTCATCGCTGATGCATCGGCTAACTTCTTGAGATTATTCTCACCCACGACTGCCTTCATGGATCTGCCTGAACCCAGCTACCCATCAACCATCCTTGCTTTTTGGGACCAAGGGAACAACCAAAATGGATGAATATTCCCCTGATAAGAGTTAGGGGAAGAGGATGATACTGACCTGGAAAAGGTAGTACTTGGAGATGGACGAGGATGGAGCCTAGAAAGATAACAGAAATGGCTCTTCAACAACGCACATCTGTCGCACTAACATTGCCATACCAGACGAAGATCACGCTTCTTCACAAAAATCTTCACCACAGTCAATTAGAGCCTCAATCAACTGCACCTGAGTGTCTTCTACCACTGGCCCTCTGTCCTGATCTTGAGAGACAATAGTATTCTTAGCCTCCTCCCTCTCACAAACAAGCACATCCCTTTGAGAGCTTTTAAAGTATCACATGCCTCTCTCAAACCTAATTTTTTTTCCACCTACACGTGAGTCTTCAATCACCCCGTGTCACACGTGAAATCTTGTGAGAAGAAGACAGCTCATTTTCTCCACTAGAGACAATTCGCGGGGAATGGTCATTGCCGGCAAGTATGGCGTGACGAACTCGGGCAGGTGGATCAAGGATTCATTTATATACAGAGCCTCCTTTTGCTGGAGATCTATTGCTCACATGGAGGGCAAAGTTCTTCCTGAGATAGGAATGTCAGTCAGCAGTGGGGTTAAGATGAGTTTTTGGGACGACATTTGGTTACTTAGGGGAAGCCACCCTCAGATCCCAGTTTCCCTGTATTGCGGGCCTGCCAAACCAGTGTATCTCGATTGTTAATTGCTTCTCCATCCAGGATAACAACAGGTGTGGCTTCCTCCCTATCGCCAATATTTATCCAAAGTCGAGGTTGAGGAGATGGCGAGATTACTTTCTATCCTGGAAGGTATTCGCCCTAACCCAGTAGCTCTGGATGAACCCTTCTGGTTAAGGGAAAAATCAGGTAGCTTTACAGTGCAGTCTTTCCTCAATGTTATTCATGAGAAAGGTCCTGGTATCAGATGCTCTCATGCAGGGTTTATTTGGCAGTATCAAGCCCCTCCAAAGGTGGCAGCCTTCGCTTGCCTCACAGGAAGAAATAGGATACCAACAGTGGATAATCTCCATAATAGAGATACCTTTTGTGTATGAAGGAAGAGGAATCAGTGGCGCATCTTTTCATAAGCGGCCCTTATGTTATAGGAGTGTGGGGTAGCTGATGTAGAGCAGGTCGCGGACACTTTCATGTCCAAGATAGACCAGAGAAGTCCCGATCAGAGGTAAAAGCCATCAAGACCGCCAGAACCTTAAAACAAGCATATCTCGCAAACCGGAATGAGTTACTTGACATACCATATATGATTTTGGGGTAGGACGAGCTACTTTAGCCAACCAACCCGGCATAGCTGGGTTGCCCATGCCGAATTTGCGAGATTCCATCATATTGATGGCCGAATTCCATGTTTAGTTCCGTTTTTACTATAAATAATAAGTTTTAGTTTGATTATAACTCTTCATCCGTTGGGCTTTAGGAGTTGTGTCCAACATGAAAAGTGCTAAGAATAATTAGGAGAATAAGTTGGTTAAGCCACATAGGACACTTACTATAAAAAATAAATTTACTATTTATAGTAAGTTACGAATTTTAGGGAGTTTTAGTTATAGTTTGCTTCTAATTTCTCTCCTATTGCTTGGTATCCCTATTTAAAGGGTTGTGAACTTGTTTATTTCAATTAATCAATTAATTTCGAATTTATTAGAATTTATTTCTATTTTCTTGCTTTCTTTCCTCGTGGATTCAAGAAGTCTCTGTGAGGAGTCCAGAGAAGCTCCGTGGATTCGGAGTAGTTATCCTTAAGGAAGACGGTGACGAACCTCATCACATTCATCCCTACGTCAATAGCATTGTTTCAAGGCTAGAAGTGAGCCTGTGGGGGTCCATAGTTAGAAACGTGTTTTTGTTTTATCAGGGAGTGGGGATTGGAACCCTGGGGGTTGCTTGTTTTCACATTTTTCTTTTTGTTTTCTTTTGATTCTTTTGGCTCTTTCAATAAAAATATCAATTCTAAAAAAAAAAAAAAAAGTCCCAAAATAGATCTCTTTTCTTGAATCGAGTGAGATTGAGAGACACGTCTGCAGTCTACACTCTATATGCAACCAGTGTTCGAAATATCGGCATCGCATTCTGTATCGCACCCTTAGGATACAGATACATATCGGTTATCGCATGGGATATATCGGTTGTATTGCATAATGTATCGCTGTTGTTGGAAACATTGGAAATTGGTTGAAATTTTCAATGAAATTTCAGTGATTGTTAAAAAAGACATCAATACACACTTACAAATCAAAACATTACAAAAAAAAAAAAAAAAAAAACAAGTGTACATAATAGGTTTTCTTTATATGGGGTCCTAATCTATGCGCTGTCTAACTGAATTAATGCAAGTATATTCAAAGTTTATTCATATAATTTATAAATGTAGGAAGACGTGTGGAAACATAAGCAATACATTCGAAAGCAAAAGAAGAATCACTAGATCAGGTTACATAAATGTTTGATTTTATGTTTGGACATAAATTGCAACTGATTTGCGAGAAATTAGGAAATTTTTGATTTTTTTCAATTTTCCACAACTTGGTCCTCCTCCAAATCTCGAAATCGAAGCTCCCAATCCATGATTTTTCATGCAAAACATGAAAAACAATGGATTTGTAACAATTTGATACTAATTTAACATGTTTACAGAAAAAACTGATCGGAAATAAAAAATGCTCACCGGATCGAACATGTGGGATATATCCCACTACTTGCGCATTTCGTATCGCACAGGTGGGATAAAGATATATCGTGAGATATATCGGCCGATATCGTCAATATTTAAAACACTGCATGAGATATATCGGCCGATATCGTCAATATTTAAAACACTGCATGCAACAATCTATCCCCATCAATATGACTTGGGAGATTGCGACATGTGTCACCAGCTTTTAGAACATTTGAGATTGTTTTTCACGCTTCCCTAATCTCCAAAGAATGAGCATGGAAAACCTCAGCTAATGTTCTTGAACACGCCTCCCCTTATCTGATGGGAAAACCTCAACTGACATTACATTATTGCACCAACATTCTCCTTCGAAGCCAGAAAGCAGCCAGCGTTATTGTTGGCCGGATGTGGGACCTAGTGGTACACATCAGCCCTAGCCTTCACCCCTGCAGCTAGACCACTGATTGTCACCTTTGAAATGAATCCAGAGACAAAAATTGCCCCAGACATCTTGCAGAAGACACCCTTTACTACCTCATCTTCACTCTTGAGTGCTCTACCTTCAACAATGAACAGGACTACCAGCTACCAGTTAACGATTCCATCTCCACTTCATGTCTTCAACATATTTGGGATCAACTTCCAAGACCATTCCAATACAGGAATCCAGTATATAAACATTTCCACATCTGAAGCATGGGGCAGAACTCCCCAAAATTGAAACCAAGTTGAATTTCCAGATGAACTGGCTGCTTCACTACAGTGATGGAGACTCTTCACTGGTCCTTTGGGGAGCACTCATCCCTCATTCAGGACTCTCACAGATTCCACCTTTGATGGTCACATGAAACATTCAACTTCTTAACCCACTAGAATCACCATTTTCCACAAGTCATTTGCCCACTTCTGCAGTTCCTCCACCTTAGCCTTCTTCAAATTCGCCTTTCCTACAGAAAGCTTTTGTTATTCGTCAAAGAATCTTGCCGACATTGTTTTTATGTCCAAAGTTTCTTTCGTCACCCCCCATGAGACCATGCTACCCTTGCCTCTGCATACATTTCTGAATATTTTTCCCATGTCTCAACAATTTCCTCTACCAGATGCCCAGCCCTTATTTTTGGCTCCTTGCACTATTGGGTCTTCAATCCAATTACCACCCTGTCGATGGAACCTGCAATTTCATTTTCATTCATGCCATATTTTGCTAGATACCATCAAAACCCAGTCTCACACCTTCCGACCTTCCAAGATATCAATGAGCTACAGAAATCTCACAAATGGCAATTCTTTGAAGCTGGCTAGTACCCATATTTCTTGGAATGATTGTTTCAGTAGTCTTCCATACTCCTCAAACAACATGGCAACATCATCAGCTCTCCATTGTGGATCATATCCTGCCACAAAAACAGTAAGTGGGTGTCACTTTTTCCCAGATGGATTCCGTTCCTTCACCAGCATCCACTCTCCTTCACTGATAATTGAACTGAGCATCATTCTTCACCGAATAGGCCCTAAGATTTCACAATTAATTCTTGAGGAACCAAGCACAGCCACAGCCACACACACAAATATATATATATATATATATATATATATATATATATATATATATCCTATCACTGATTCAGCAGATAAGCTAACATTATTCTTAATCGCAGGTCTCAACTAAGTCAATTCTAGACCATGTGGGTCATTATAGAAACAGGGATGCCAAGGGTGCCCAAATGCTTCTTCTTCTTTTTAATTGCTCATAATTCATGCAAGCAAACAACTGCAACTAGATTTAAAAAGAAAAGAAAAGATAAAAAGATAAAAAGAAGTAACTTCATCCCTAGTGGTAAAAGAAGTTTCTCAATGCCTAACAGATTGCATCACTGAAATACTCAAGAATTGATTGCAAAAGCAAAGGTAGAGTCTATCCAGAGAACACCACCAATTGCATAATCCTTCCACATTCTTTCCCACCAAAGGTTATTTTTACAAACAAAAACAGAAAGAATTTATCCTGACGTAAATAAGAATGCTGCAAGTGTGAGTGACCATACTTCTGAACAACTGAGAAACCATATTGGAGAGATAAAGGCAGCACGCCCACAGCACTGCAAACTGCAATAAGTCACCATCAATAGGAGACTTGAAATAGACCAGGAACTCCAATGAGCATTCAATTCAAACTGAATAGCTATCAGAACCTATGAAGCATAATGGATATACTAACCACTATAGCGACCTCCAACCCAATCCCAGAATGCAAAGGCATTATTAGGATCTATCCCAAACTTTTCTACAAGCTGCATCAGGAAAACATATATCAATGAGAATAAGAATATTTAAAGATGAAACAAATAAGAACGCTGTTCCAACAACCACCTACCATGCTCCAAACTATGGACCGCAAGGTGAAAAAAAAAATGAAAAGAAAAGGAAAAAAAGAAAAAAGGAAAAAAGAAAACCTAAAATCACAGCTATAACCAATGAAATTTTTATAAGGATAAATAAACAATAAACAGAGAGCCTCAATTACCATCAGCTATCAGTAAGCTGTAACAGATTGTAAAAGAAGGGAGAGTACCAGTCAAAGTGGAAAGTGTGAGTTGAATGCAGCAAATTTGAGACTTTGATGCAATGGAAAACAGCAGACTGTTTCTTTAAATTAAGGGCCAAATATATTGCATAACTCACAGCAGAGTGTCATGTGTAGGAGCTAAGAAACAGCTTCACTCATTGAATGTGCCCCATGGACAGCCACTATTTTCGTCAGGATAAGCTGCTGGAATAACTTGGCATACTCAAGAATTAATGCAGTAGATGATGTAATCGATTATTCACACAATGCGATTCCACATTCAGTAACTGCAATAAATCAGCAGCGGCTGTTGTTTCTTGATAAACCCTTGTAATAATGTGTAAGATCAGCACTTGGCCAGATGAGTGAGCACTGAGTTGAGCATACTTGCTTCCCTTCTATGCTCTATAAAACCCTAAAGATAGTCCTGTACCCATTAGCAAATTATATGTGCAAATTTTCTTCAAAGTCGAAGAGAAACATGACTCATGTAATGGCCTCAAAGAGCACTTCATACAGAAAAGCTAATAATACCTAAGCACCTACGTATTCCCAACCATCAGAAATCCTATGATTCTTTAGGCCAGCGTTTTCCTTGCTGTGTCTGGAATGGTTTAGATTCTCCAACCCCTTTAGAGGTGAAGGAAGGGATCAAACAGGTGATAACAAAAGGTGAAAATTCTCCATAATGAACATACACCAGTGTGCTTCTATTTCATAAGAGGAACATGCATAAGACAAAGTAACTTCCACCCACCATGTTTTACCATTATAATTTTCCTAATTACAGGCACACTATCATCTTCTTCCTTTTTATAGAGGCAGTTGTCTCCTTTCTTTCACTGTCTCTGAATTGAAAAAGATTCCAACAACTCTGCCTTCTGAATCCTGCTCAGCCATTCCCAACTCATCCCAGGTTCCATCTTTTTTTTCTTTTTTTTTTTAATAGAAAAAAATCCACATACATATTATTAAAAGAAAGAATCTATTAAAAAATAGAGTAAATCCAAGGATGCTCTAACACAAGGAGAAGGAAACAGAAGATGAAAATAATAATAATCTGAAATATGAGAAGTATCTATTGAAGATAATCAGAGGAAAAGTAAAATAAGCACAGAAAACAGTCAATGTACCAGGGACCATGATTAACCAAAGTAAGATTGAAACATGAAGGTACCGTGAGATTTGTACTGACGGCCACCATGTGCTTTGCAACAGCCTGAGGCCTGACAACAGTAGCACCAAAACGCATGAATTTATTGCAGAGAAAATAGTTATGAAAGTCCAGACCCCATCACTAAAAAGTCTGAATTAGCTTATCACACTAACCCCAGAGCAGAAGAGATCCACTCCCTTAATGTTCGAGCATTCAACATAGTTTCAGCTGTTGTAAAAGTCTTCGAGACCACCACAACTGAATTTATCATGAGAAGAAACGCCAATGAATAGGATACAAAGTCAAATAAATAAATTACATGAATTCAGTATTAAAAGAAAGTAAAAACTGACAGTTACCTAATGTAGTTTCAGGGTTCAACCCTGTGATACTTCGAGTAACATCAATGGGGTCAACATTTGCAAGACTACAGGGAAATGTCCATGTAAGATAGTGAGTAAGATGCACGCAATGAACTGAAATGCAGCATGTCAAGGCCAAAGACATCGTGCAAGATGTGGCAGAGAAAAGCAAAAGCAATGACTGGTGCCCTCAGTGTAAGATCAGTGGAAACTGCCTGGCCGACTGCAAGCAACTAGGCGTGGAAAACTGGAGCATTTTCTGCATCGGTGGATGAAGAATCGCGAACATAAGAATTTCGGTCTGGGGATTTCACATCTTGCAAATTGGGGGATGGGATTATGTAAAAATGTTAACTCAAAAGGTATAAGACATCCATTTCACTTGACCATCCCATCATCTTGAATTGTGTTGCATGATCTTTAAGCAAAGAACTTGAAATGAGGTCCCTTTCAAAAGCATGGATTCATTAAGTTGCTAAATTTCTTTTGAACAAAGATTAAAAAAGAAAGAAGCTAAATTTCATGAAGAAACCAAAACCAAAATGGTGCATATACGCAATCAGACATCTGGACATACGTGAGCAACCATAAATTGAATAAGAGGGAGCCTTTTACCATAAGCAAGATAACTATGGATGTTCCACAGACAAGCAAGCATGATAGTGGTTAATGTTCAATAACGTGAATTTGGTTTTCCCACAGATCATGTAGTAGTATTTTCATGACACCAGTAAACAGTTTGTGATAACCACAATAAAATGCACTAAGAATGCTGGATCCTAACATGGAAGAAATAATAATATCCATACTTACAATCGCAGTTGGCGGCCTTTTGCACATCCTGCAGCCTCTGGATCTGTAAGATTTCAAATTAGAGTACAGCAATTTTTTATTACAGAAACATTGCAAAAGCTTCTACAAGAAAAAGCAGAAAAAACAACCCTGCTCTGATTCATTTCAACATCAGAATAAGAAACCCAGCCTGCACTAATGACAGAATGTTGATACGGAGTGTATAAAACCCACCTGTTTGAAGAGCAGTGTGTACAAATAGGGGACCCAAGAAGCTGCCGCCAATACCTACAGCAATAACATCCTTTAATGCCTTTCCTGTAGCACCGACCTGCCACAGCCACCCCATACTTGACATCTAGACATGACGTGTCAGAAACCTGTTTGCAACTAACATGAGTTGATTTTTTTACCCAGGAGCCGCTGCGAATTCTCTCAGTAAACTCATTGATTTTGTCCAGAACTTTCCACACATCTGGGACCACATTCTTCCCGTCACTGTAGATAACTGCATCCCTTGGAGCTCGCAGAGCCACATGAAGTACTGACCTATTCTCAGTTTTGTTTATCTGAAGTACCCCAAAAGTTATGTAAAAAAGGATGTCACAGACTGAACAATTTATCAAAAAAAGAACTCCCAGATTTGTTAGTACTAGAAAATTAAAAAACACTTGTGGGAGGAAGCAAACAGCAACTGGAATCTATGTCTAAAGAAAAATTTGTCGCCTGCCAATAGGATCAGTAATTGAAAATAAGGGAGCCTTCCTTTTCATATAAAAGCTTGAAATCCAAGAAGAACTTGACATACCCGCTCTCCATTGTACATGCTGTTGATCTTCTGCTTAAGATGAGCAGCCTGCAGTGGAACACCTGAAGGATGATTAGGATACTATATTGATATGTGTCAGAAGAAAGATAAAAGGAGTCGACCACCTCTGCCAGTTTAAAGAGCTTTTCCATGGTTTCTTGACAGGCGCGCTGCCGAGAATAGTCCAGCAGTAACCCATCAAACTCACTGTAGAAGAATACCCAACACAGCATACGAAGGTTAACAATACAAGACAATTCAACAGTTAATTCCAATACTTCATCATGTACTCTATCCTTCGCTATATAAAAGAAACAGCACACATATTAAAATAATAATAATAATAAATAAAAATCCCAAGGATCCAAAGAGAGTCATACACCATCATTGACTTGCACCGTTCAGCATCGCTCATCAGATCACGTAAATGCGTCTTTTTGATATCCTCAGTATGACCCTATATAAAAATAGAACAATATAGCCGCGGTGTCAAAAGTTACATAATACTTCTATAATCTACCCTACATAACATGCAAATTGTACCTTTAAGTCCTTCCATGGCTCTGTGTCACTGATGAGAGTGGAAGAAGCCATTGGGGTCTGCAATCATCACATAAAATTAGAACAGCCAATTCATCTAAGCAAAACAGTATCTGCAGCTTCTTCTTTTTTTGGCCATTGACGGTTTTTGGCTTTGGTTTTTTCTTAATGAAACTACGCTATCAGTTAAAAAGTAAGAACGACTTCCTGATTATCAAGTACACTCAACCCATATACCTATAACCAACAAGCCCATCTGGGCACAAACTTGGTATGTCGCCCCTCAACTGATCATCATGGCTTGGTGCAAAACATATGTGACAAGGACCCTTCAGCGGACAATTAGACTATAAAGACCCTCCTACACTTAAGGGGTGGCCCCTCACATGTCAGAGACTCAGAGCTCATTTTGCTCTAATGCATTTGACACACCTAAGGAGAACTAAGCACCTTGACTTTTAGTTCAAAATTCACGTGGAGGAATTTCTAAAGGGCTACCACTTCCTATATTTCAAGTTCACAGGGGCATAGCACACTTAAAGGCACTTCTGTGGAGCAGCCCAATAGAACTCCCTCAAGGTCGCATATATGGCTATAATTCATATTGATGTGTTTCGAGTCCAAAATATAGCACATTGCAGTGAGGGCTGCAATTGAATTTGATCCTAGCTCACATGTACCCAAGGCTGGAATGGAGACAGAATATTGGACATCGTTTTGCTGAAACTAATTGCCAATGCCTTCTATCAGGAACAAATAATTTCAAATTTTCATACACATAAAGCAAGAGTGATCTCCCTACCCTGATTAACATTAATTACCGAATAACATAATGCTAATAGATTATGGTGTGCATTTTATCACAGTTTACTAAATTGTGGCCAGTCATCCACCGTATGCATCAAAGGCTATCAACAGGTCAGTTACTAGTGTGCCTGCATCCAAACCTAACTCAAGGGAACTGGATTCGGGTATGTCAGGTTCAGGTACATGTACCATATATGAAGTACAGATTCCAACCTGGATAGGATTTAGGTACCTGTCGGGTATAGAGTCGAGTCTTAGGGTATGATTTTAAAGGCCAATCTATAGGGTATGGTCCCCATCCAGGATGGGCCCATCAGGCCAATGGTCTAGATCACAGAACCAAGTGCTCTATGATAGAAACTGAAAATCCTAACCCTTCCATTGGGCCCATCAAACCAACAGTCTGCTTCACAGAGCCATGGGCCCCACTTAACACTAAGAACCTATGACAACGATGAAGTGGAGGAGCAAGAGGAGAATAAGATTGGAGGCCATTGCCACCTTACTAGCATCCAACTGGTTGGTGAAGATAAACAGTGGAACCTGTTAGTTTTAGGAATGAGGACGAGGAAGAAGGATCAAATGATTTGGAAATTTAGAATAAGTTGTCTCAATATAGTATATATGCATATAATACAATTCAGGAACCCAGTTCGACATAGTATTTTAATTGACTCTAAACCAACTCAAACCCAACTCAATTTTTAACCAGACTCAATTGTTTGATGCAGATCTGTTCAGATGAGAGAGACCGGCTACTTCAGGCAACCATAGATTCAGGTACCCATTGACAGCCTTGCCTTTGCATACACGTATGTTAATCAAGACCACCCAAATCACTATCCCCATTGTGGGGGGAGCATACCCTAGACATCATACTGATCAAACAATCTTAATCATCCAATTTCGCCCAAGGAATTCAGACAGCTGATCCATTTGATGGCCACCAACTGGGCAGTAAGGATTGTTTGATCAATGCGAGCTCCAGTCAACGCTCCATCCACAGTGGGGCCTACGATTAGGGCAGTGCAATTGCCATTCACGTACAACAAGTGCAGTGGATAAGGGGTCATTTGGATGCCTGTAAAGTTTTAAGTTGTAAACACTTTACACCTGAAAATACTTTCATGTGTAAACTATTTACAAGCTTTTTGTTTGGCTTTTAAGTGGTAATGTGTTTACAAGAAAACAAATTATATGTTTGGCGAACTTGTAAAGTGTTTACAATGTATCATGTAGGTTTTCACACCAACCAGAGCTTAAGGCGGTATATCCCTACAAAATATACAAATCACATATAAAATGGCTTGATTTTTTGGGGTCCTAGGAGAGCATCAAAGTATGCACATGCTAGATGGATTGGATGTCCTACACCCATCACAATGGGCCCCACACACAATCTGGAAGGATTTTAATGATGTGGATCCCATCCCAAATGTTTCCTCTTGTGTGGCCCATATGATTATCAATCTGGTTGTTTTCTCGGGACCATAGGAGAGCATCAAGGGACACACATGATGTACATATTAGATGCACTATACACATAATGGTGGACCCCACACAGTATAAGTATGTATCAACCATTGTGTTTTACTATGTACTCTATATTGTCAGTTGTAAAGACTTTTACATGTAATATGAAACATTGATTTTTGCCTGGGAAAAAAAGCTGAATTTAACTATAAATTGTTTACTACTTGTAAACACTTCAGAGGCAAATTTTGCCATCCAAACACTTGCCTATAAAGTGTTTACCTGTAAACCTTTACAACTAATGATTTTACAAGCATCCAAATGAGCCCTAAGTCACAACAATTTCGTCAATTGTAACTCTTAGCAACCCCATCAAAGTTGCTGATTTTCAACACATTCCATTGAAATTGTTATTTATGATCAGATATATAAATAAAGGAAAACACTTGGGTACCTCGAGCTAGGTACCTTCCAAGGTTACTTTCACTAACATAGGAGAAACAACTTAGGGTCTGTTTGTTTCACCAATTACCATAATAATGTAAAGGAAATGTGCAATGATTGCAAATTACTTTACATATCTCTTGACAACAATTGCCTGTTTTTTAATGAATTTCCTGCATTGCTTTAAATTTAAAAAAAAAAAAAAAAAAAAAAAAAAAACACAATTGCATTGTACCACCGATTCCCACATTTGGTTTGTCAGCAGTTAAATCGTTATAATGGCATTTTAACATTATTTTAATGTCAAATCATCACCAAAATACATTGATGTCATTGTTTGGATTCGAGATTTTTACGATAATTACATGAAAAACTGCAATGATTACAAATTCATTCACTTCTCCTGGATACATTTGCATTTGCTGGACAATTTCCGTGTTTGGCTTGGTAGTGGTAAAATCGTAATGATAACACATTTCTCTTACATTACCAGGGAAATTGGCTAAACAAACAGGCCCTAACACATGCATGAAATCCACACCATCCACCACGTATACCACCCCTTTTTAGGCATTGATCCCAAATTCCAGATGATTCAACGATTGTGGGCCATCCCATAAAAAAAAAAAAAAAAAAAAAAAAAATGTACCTAAAACCTCAAAGTTCACATGTTATGGCCCACCTGAGTATTGGAATATAGCGATTTTTGGGATAATTCTTTCATCCTGATGAGACACATCAAAAGAATAGATTGGGTGCCATATTAACACCAAGGTGGGTCCCACAAAAAACTAAGTGGGCGTTCCATCCCAACCATTTCTTTTGGTGTGGCCTAGAAAAGTTTTGGATGATCATGATTTTTAGGTTCAATGGTCAGAACGGCGCATTGTACCTGCTGGACGGGGTGGATCTCATGAAAGATCCATACACGTGGCTCTAGGTCTGTGAAAGTAATGCCAGTGAGTACGTAGAGCAGCTTATAAATAAAGGGAGCTGCTATTTACACCCAGCCTTATTGATCGATAAACCCTACTTTCAGTTGTCGATAATTGAACAAACACATATTGGTATCATCACAGTCATCAGCAGTACGGAAAAGAGTGTATTTATCAATAAAAGCAGCTGATTTTCAACGCATTCCGTTGAAATGGTTATTTATAATCACACAATCCCACAAAGGGAGCTTCTATTCGCATCCAACCTTATTGATAGATACACCCATTTTTCCACTTTACATCGGTAAGAAAAAGGGTGTATTTATCAGCTAGGCAAAGTGAAGATATAAAAGAAAAAGAATCAAAATCAAAATCGCGAGAATTTGGTGTTTGATGAGATGAGAAGAAGGAAGATGAAGTGGAGAGGATACCGTTTTTAATCTGAAACAGAAGCCGATCGGATTTAGATAGAGCTAAGGTGAGTCATTCTCCGCCCGTTTTCTTCTTTATGTATCTGTTCGTCGACCGGATTGAGTTAAAGCTGCTGGGCCCCACGTCACGTGAGTTACGTGATGTGGCGCCACGTGCTTACCGGTCGGGAATGAGACAGCGTCGTTGGCATCGGATTGGACGCGGATTGGCTGGTGTACCACACACCACCGACATGGCTGCTGTGTTGACGTCACCAAGCTCTGTAGGGTCCCATCATGAGGTATGTGTTATATCTAAACCGTCCCTTCATTTTGAGAGATCATCGTAAGGATTTAGCCAAAAACTAAGACAGATCCAAAGATCAAATAGACCACACCTAAAAAAGAAGTGGGGGATTGAACGTCTACCATTGAAATTCTTTGGGCCCAATAAAGCTACAATGGTGAGCGTTCGGTCCTCACCGTTTCTTGTGGTGTGACCAATTTCAGCCGTGGATCTCATTCAGTTTTGGGCTATCACCACAATATTATATTTAGAAACTGACGGACGGAGTGGATTTTACCTTAACATCCCGATGGGCGCCACTTAACTGGTGTTGCGGTAAGCTGCATATACAAAATTTGTGGGACATCTCAGGCGCGTTGGGATCTGGAATCTGGCTGGGCCAACCATCGGGTGGACCATCCCTGGAACCAACACTGCACATTCATCGAACACGTGGCCGGCACATCCTAATTTTGTTACACGTGGAGGTTTGCTCGAATACATCCCCAGAGCATGCTGGGTAACTCGCGATAGGTACCTACAGGGTTACTTTCTCAAACATAGAACCATTTGGATTAATATTTCTTGAGATCCAATCCGTCCATCAGGTAGGATGCCCTATTCGAACCGTTGATCCTAAAATTCATAATCATCCAAAACTTGGATACGTGACATCATAAGAAATAGTTGCGATAGAACGCGCACCCAGTTTTGTATAGGATCGGCGGTGTTTACATTCCATCCACTCCGTCATCGCCTCCTTAGGACGAAAGAATTACCCAAAAAAAGATCATAATATTTCAAAACTCAGGTGGGCCATATCATTCTTCGGTATAATTTTTGGGTGGCCCACTCGAGTATTGATTTATCCTAAATTTTCGAATCAGGTGCCGAAACCGTACGTTGTATTCCATTACGCGCACGTTGAAATCATTTCTCCCACTTTCGTGAAAGTAAACCGTAGGAATCCAGCCCCAGGTATTGTAAATACAAGGGGACTTTAGCCGTTGAATCTGGGCAGCCTTTCAATGATCCAAACCATTTACCCAATGTATCTCACTTTGTAAGCTGGATGGATATTAAATAAAATTTCTAAAATGCAATTACTTCAACCGTTTGAAATTTGCCTCGTTCCCTTTGAAAATGGACGGTCAGCATAACACATTTGTATAATCAAAGGCTTAAAATTTCGTATCCGAGAGATTTTGGGGGCATGCCCTATTATATAAACGGTTCGAGTCATTGAAAAGAACCAATTACAATGGCTGAGATCCCCTCGTATCACATACGTCGGGATTTCAGCCATTGGATCTGGATCCTTTTCAAACGATGGTCGCGTAGGTAATAAAATAATTAGGAAAAAAGAAAACCACTTATATTGAAATGCTTGATTCAAGGGAAGGCCTGTCATATACACGGTCTTGATCGTTTAAATATATGATCAGACAAATTTAAAGGCGTAAGTACCGACGTATGTACATCGCGATGTATTCTACCAAACATCTTCTCCGAATCGGCGGCGTTTGCCGTAAACCAGGTCAAGAGACCGGAAAAGGGTATATTTGCTACCAGACGTTTACTCCAATAGTTACAGAATACGCATAGATAATAGCCGTTGGATCTGGGTCATCTTCGGTGACCCAGATCATTGATTCGATGAAATGCAAAGCTGATGGTGACTGAGTAGAAAGTAATTAAGATTAGAAAATTCTAACCTTTAGATCTATGTTCTACAAAGAGAATTGAATGGCCAAAGTATCAATATGGGATTTTATTTATCCCATATACAAGTCGAGGCACGTCGTGTAAACGGTCTGGATCACGGAAAAATGGCCCCAGATCTAACGGCTACTGTCCCAACCTACGCTGTGACGAATAGTCCAAGCCCGGGGTTCGTGCTATGGCTACTCGCGAGTGTAGTGGATTCGAATTCTACTCTACGGAGACAGGCCAGTTTCAATAGACACGGTATGATTGAATAAACAGCTTGAAATAGAATATAGTTTGGTAGACGCACGAGGGGATTTCCTGATAAAAGAGTGGGCCACCCTTGCTTTCGAAAAGAGAGAACGTGCAATTTGTAACTTTCTTTGGCTTCACTTATCAACATCTGATCCAATACATGTGGCAGGCACCATGAATCTCGTGATTATGTCGACTTACCATGGATGGCCCAATGTCAAGAAGAAAATTACAAAACATGTTGATCAGAAAATCCTAACCGTTTAAGTAGATGGCTTAATTTTAAAAAATTAAAAAAATTACGATCAATGAAATTTTGTTTGCCCATCCATTTACTTCATGGAAATCCATGGAAAAGAATCCTTAAATAACCTGTTTGGTTTGTATACATGATTTCAATAGAAATGTGGAAATGGTCAAAAAGTGAGAGTTGTCTCTCAAAATGGGTGGAAATCTCATTTCTTAGGCATTAGAGAGGAAAATGAAATGACCCTTTTCTAAGGAAAACTGTCCAAAGGAAAACTGATTTCCTTAGTCTTTTATAAGTGAGGAAAACAGGCACATCAGAGGAAATTGATTCCTTTTCCATGATAAAATCCTGTTTTCCACTAATCCAAACAGGCCTTAGATTTTATAACATGCAAAGGAAATCAATCATTCACTAACAAATTAATAAGTTTTGAACTCCCTGGAACAATGGACTTCAAAATACTGTCACACAACCAAAAAACGAGTCCACCAAAAATCACGAACTCGGTACTTGGATCGTGGGTTGCTTTGGTATGTAGTATGGGAGCAGGTACACAGTACAGTACCTCCTCCAATATGTGGTACTCTAGGGGTAGGATCATGTGTGTCACTTCAATACATAGACTGTGTATGCAACATAGATTTTATATATGAACTCGCATTGCAGTTTATATGAAATGATGAAGGTAATTACTGTATACCCCGCATGCTTAATGTTATATTACAACTAAATAAATAAAAGTATAAATCAGTACATTGTAAATAGAAATTTGCATTGACTTAATTAATTGTAAGAATAAAGAGCAATGATTTTGGGTCACCAAAAATAGTGACCTGGATTGCAAATGACACGATCTGGAATGGAAATCGTGGGGGGTTTTGTGTTTTAGGTAACATTGATCATGAACATGAAAATTACATTCACCAATAACTTGATAGAATCTCTCTCTCTCTCTCTCTCTCTCTCTCTCTCTCTCTCTCTCTCTCAAGAATCATGAACATGTGGTCAAGAAATTAGAGAGAGAGATGAATATGCTGACATTGAATTGCTCGCTGATCATAAGACCGGGGTCCCAACTCCACTTCTTTTTCCTGTTTTCTTCCATATAGGTTAGAGTAAGACAATTAAATTAAAAATGCAAAATCTCAGTAGCTACCCTACCATGGGCACTAGTCTGGTCATTACCCCAAATGACGAGATTCGATGGCCTTCAATTACAAATAATAAAAGGCATGCATTTCTTACACATGGAATTAGTCTATTGCACCAGGGAATTTTGGACTCTTAACAACTCTTCCACGGTCTCCTAAAACTGACCGTACGTCCACCGTAGACAAGATTTGGGGTACTGACATGCCCCCCGAAATAACTATTTCTGCACAACATGAAGAGGCAATCAGGAATCATTAATCATGTTTATGAGTTAAGAGGGTTGATATAGAGAGAAACAGTAAGGCCGTGTTTGCAAACTGTGGATTCCATGACAAACAACAGAAAAGGAAAATGGTTTTCCTTTGATGTGGCAGTTTTTGTTCTTTGGATAGCAAAGAAAAGGGTGGATTCCACTTGGAAATCATTAAACTTTTCCATAATTTGGATCCTTGGCATAAGAAACTAGGTGAGTATTGTGAGAGGAATATGAGATTTCTGCTTGCTATCCCAATAAGAACTCAAGATTGGAATCCATGTTTTAATAGTTCTCATGGAAATCATCACTAGATAGTTGCTATTTTCTCTTTCTTTTTCCTTGGATTCCATGTATCTGCCATATTGAAGAGACGATTCATACTGCACATGCTGGCATGACACACTTATGCGAGATTTGGGCCATTCATCTGGTTGGAACTGTGGTAAACACTCCCATAATCTGCAAATCAGGCTGGTCCATTCATCAGGTGGGCCATACATGAATGTTGGATATAGACCACTGGTAATATTTTTCTGTCCATTTTTCTCAACTTGGATGGGTGGGCTGGCATGATCTTTTGGGCCAAGGCATGGCCACGGTGAGCTCCCACTGGTTAACAGCCCGGATCTTGCACACGATTTCCATGTTCAAACATGTGAGGTGAATTGCCTCTTCAATCTTTCCTGGTGGAGTCAAGTTAGCATTTCTCTAACATAGATGTGATAATCTATTCTTCCTGCCTGATTTCAAATTTTCATTTCTTGCTATTTTCTTTGTACTAGTTATTTCTTCTTCTTCTTCTTCTTCTTTTCTTCTTCTTCTTCTTCTTCTTCTTTATTTTATTTTATTTTATTTTTTTATTTTTTTAAAATATTGAAACTGTACATGATGCACGTTTTCTGCCAGTTGAAACTAACTCCAGCCCATGAAATGAAATTCAGTTCAGAAAGTTTACCAAGCCCTTCTCGAACAGACAACTTTGGCCTGATAATATCCTTTGGATTGATGAGAAAGATGTCTCCGATGTAGAGGTGGTTGGTGGGTACATAAACACAGCAAAGCTCCTCTTCACTTGCATTCCTCTGAATGATTACATTAGATGTGATGAAGCCGAATGCATATTCACCGATGCGTGGATGCCTTATTATGGCCACTTCCTTGAAGGCTTGAGAAGTCTCATCTGCAGAATCACCATTTGATGTACTGGAGTTGATAACAGGAGCTCATGCTTTGATAATTCATTTCAGAGAGAAATCGAATATAGTCACCTGGTGATATTGCGGTGCTTATTTGCTTAAAGGCAGCATAGATATGACATATTAGTGGCATTTTCTTAATAAACAATTCTCCGAGACCAAGAACAGAAGCTCCCAACCACGACGACATGAACACACCCACCAAGAAGATGAAGGTAATTGAAGTGAGGAATCCTAGACCTGCAAGTGGACCCCAAATCAGTTAACGGGCACTATTGGACTTGAATGATCACAAAGATTTTTTAATCACACTGATTAACATTCGAATACTCGTATTCGACTCAGAACTTGTTTGAATTTCCGAGAGGTCAACTTGGATGAGTAGAAGAAATATATGCGGAGTTTCTTTCTTTCTTTTCATACTCTGCTTGGTTTGTGGACATAACAAGACCACTTGGCCAAGTCCCAAGTTGGTCAGTGGGTTTTGAACACTGACTGATTATTGTTACACCAAATCAACAACTTAGATCTAGTACTAGTCCAATCACTTGACATGCACAATCACCAGTATCATGTCTACTTTTTGGTAGTTAATAGAATAAAATGATTAACAATAAAAAGAATCTCTACCTTGTAATTTGTTGAGACTCCCTCAATACCCAAAGGTCATGTCTCTAATCAAAAAACCAAAAAAATTTAACTTAAAGGTGTGGTGGATTCTTCCATTGTGCAGTCAGTACTACCACCTTCCAATTCATTCACAAATCAAATACCAAACTTTTAATTGTACCTCTAAATTTCACCATCATTGCTATCACACCATAAAAGATTCTGCTCTTCCTTTATTTCCATACCCCTCACACATTAGAAGCTCTCCATGATATCACATGAATCCAAACTATTGGTATGTAATCAAAGCAACTGGGATATTCATCTAGATTTCTAATCAAGTTATTGGTACTATGCAGGGAAATCTATGCTAGTAACAAAAAAAAAAAATGTATGGGTTTTGTTGAAAATGCCTACTTTTCCAAATTGTACAAAAATAACCTTGATTTCATGATTCTTTGGTTAATGTGCAATGGGAAACGTTGATTGCATGCTCATCATCATCATCTAAGCTTATCCTACTAATTGGTGTCAGCTACACAGATCTTGTTCCGCCATTCCCCTATCAAGGATCCTATCCCCAATTAAACCACAGGTCAATGAGTCTTTTCTTACTCCATTCACATCCTTTTGGGCCTCCCCCCTGCCCTTTTAGAGTCTTCAACTTGAACCTCCCTACTCCTAACTAGTGCAGTTCTTGGTCTCTATTGCACATGGTCAAACCATCTAAGCACACTACCCCTCATCTAATTACCTATTAGTGCTACTTCAAAGTTCCCTCGAATGCATTCATCTTCTAATTCTATCCTTGTCTTTCCACTCATCCATCTCAACATCCTCATTTCAGCTGTGCTCATCATATGAACATGTTGTTCCTTGACTACCCAGCATTCTGTACCATAAAGAATGGCTGGTCTCTTACCTATCCTATAAAATTTTCCCTTCAATTTCATTTGGATGTGGCTATCGCATAAAAGTCTAGAGCACATATCCACTTCATCCACCTATCTCTAATTCTATGAGCAAACTTCTTCTCAATCTCTCCGGCAGTGTTACCCGGACACTTCTACTTTCTAGGATTTTTCCGTGCTGACACTGAGACACTCATGGACATGGCAGACAAAGTGTCCGGGTGATGTCATCGAAGAGTGGCGCATGTTGGACACTTCAATTGAGTTGTCCAAATATTTTTCTGCACAAAGATTTCATTTCACCTTCCTCGATTATTTTTTTTTGTTATAAAAATTTCTTTTGTCAAGCCAAAGATCTCTCACTGTTAGAACTTGAGCTTGCCTCCTTTCTCTCGTTCTTGAAGATTACTTGTAATGACTTCCTTTCTAAATAGATTCCAGTTCATTTTCCATTATAGGTACCGTGACCAATAAATAGGTGCTTTTTTGTTCATTTTGTTCCTTTGTTCTTTTGTTTCAGTACCAATATTTTAACAGAACAAGTGATGTTCATGAGAACTACCATATTCTAAGATGATTATCCTTGATTTTTAAAACATTTTTTAATTAATTATTTGATTTTTTTTTTCAAAAGTAATGATTTATTAAAGGACTAATTAATTATTTGTTAGTTGATCTTTCGAAAAAAAAATATTTGTTAGTTTGAACTATTGGTAATTTGTTTATACTGGAACTATGTGAACACTTTCAAATTTCCTTCTTTAATGTTTTTATTGCTTTATTTAATTTTACTTAAATTATTATTTACTTGTATACCGAAGTGTCCCTGTGCGTAGATTTTTCGAAGTTTGCTTAGCCTGATACTCGAGGACACTGTCACTTGGCATCTGTGTCACATATCTAGGTAACATTGCTCTCCGTTCTCCTAAATTATTGACCCACGATATTGAAAGTGGTCATTTTGGGGAATTTCTTGGTCAACAGTCTTAACTAATTCCTCATTTCGACTCTTACTGTTAATAAAACCACATTCCATCTGTTTTAGTCCGACTAATTTTAAAACCTTTAGATCCAAAGCATCCATCCATAGCTCTAGTTTTGTGTTTATCCCTTCCATCTCATCAAAACTATGTCATCTGCAAACAACATGAGATGGGACCTCTTCCTATAAATGCCTCGTTAACTCATCCGTAACCAATGCAAAAAGACACAGGCTCAGTGTTGATCCTAGTTTAATCATACATAATTGGAAACTCACTTGTCTCTCCACTAGTGGTTCTCACCTTTGTTACCACTCCCTCACATGTATCCTTAATGATGTCAATATCTCCTCTCATGACTCCTTTCTTTTCCCAACACCCACAAGATAACTCTGTAGGGAACCTATTATATGTTTTCTCTACGTCAATCCTTCCTCCTTTCCCTATATTTCTCCATCAGCTGTCTAAGGAGGAAAATAGCCTCAACGGTCAACCTTTCTAGCGTGAATCCAAACTGATTTTCTGATACATTTGTCTGATGCCTTAATCTTTGCCTGATCACTTTGCTCTGCATGTCTCCTTCATTCTTAGAAATAGGTACCATAGTACTTTTCCTCCATTCGTCTGGCATTTTCTTTGCTCTTACAATCTTGTTGAACAACTCTATCAACCAAAATCCATGATAAAAGTTCTGACCAAAGTTTCACGTCAGCTTCTTCTTATAATTATCACATTACATTCGAAGAGTTTAGATTTATGGTAACTGTGTTCCCACCTCCTCTTTCCCCACCTGCGCTGCACATTGACTATTAGATGTGAAACATGCTTATTTAGAAACAATAGTTGTCATTGGATAAAATGAAAATGTGAAACGATGTTTCTAAATATTTTTATTTAGAAACAATAGTTGTCATTGCATCACAACAGATGTTTAAATTAACCATCCACTTGGATGTTTGAAGAACTGTCTTGAATCATGTGCGTAGAAAGATTTTCCTAAAATCAAAGTGCAGAGAGTAACATAAAGGAACTCCATTGGTTGGACAAGGTCAAAAAATAGAAAATATTTACAGGCCCAACCTGACACCATTCCTTAAAATACCAAATCAAGAAAAGTGGGCAGAAGAAGAAGACACATACCAAATACATTGATACCAAGATGAGCATAGATTGGGGAAAAGAAGCCGTCCACAAAACAAATGAACCACCAGGTGATGTAAAATGTTACGGCTAGAGGAAACAGAATGACACTGCAAAAATGACAAACATATCATAAAACTTCCGGTCTTTTTACTTGCTAATCCAAGAAGGATGTTTTATTTTAGGGCTTTTTTTTCTTTGATGTGTCCTACAGCCCTTTTACGTGGCTATTTGTCCTCCATGGATTCAGTGAATTTATTTTACCAGAAAAATTGAAAGAGAAAAAATCCATTCTCTGTGATTTTGAATGGCATGTGGATAATTTGCATTTAGATGATGGCATCTACATAGTTGGTATAACACTAAGATGATAATGATGATGTGCATACTTTGGGTTTCAAGGTATACTATTGTATATTTCGTAATCAGGATAGGTATAATCTGGTGGGAATCGATTTTATTCTTGATATAACCACAGAGCCCATTGCTCAATCAGTCAGGATGGGATGGTCCATTGTATGGGTTCACACTTTTCCTTGCCTATTTTTCTCAATGATCGCCTCGATTGACTAGTGCTTAATGATGGGCTGGTTTCATCTGCGCACGTGTGCCACATTGGCATGTTTACTACATGGATTTAAGTCTTTAAAAGGAATCAACTTATAATTATTAGAACTTTAGAAGTGCTCGAGGGTTATTTCTTAGGGAAAAAGCTATTGGCCCTTACTCTGACTGCTAAATACACCCATCTTTTTCACTATGGGCTACACAATTATACAAACTTGTATAAGTGTATGACCAAAAGTGGCAATGATGAGTGGATTTTGTAGTCAGAATGGTTCCAGACAGTGGCTCACTTTTCTATTTTGTTAACTGTGCAGTTTGGTAGGTAGCAATAGGCAAGGTGGTCCCAAGCCAGGGTAAAGGAGGGTTGATAGTGTGAGGTGGGCAACTAGTCATCGAACTTTTGCCAGTCAATCATGAATTCCAGTTTCAAAACTTGCGAATTGTGAGACGGGTTTCTTAAAGCCATCCCAAATAGCTGGGACAAGGCTATGATGATATAGAATACAACACTGTTCATGTAATTTCCTAGGGTGGTAAAAAATATGAAGTCACGGATTTGCATCATGGTCATAAATCATTAGTGCAATTTATGGCTTAAAAGAATGCAGTTACCATCTATTGTCAGCAAAGAACTCACCATCCAGAAACGAACTTTTTTGAGGTCCAGCTCCGAATTACTTTAGAAAATGCCTACACAATAGCATAAGGAAAAACATCTGGCTTAAGATAGTTTTAGAAATTCATAAAGAAAAATTTTGAATTCTATGAACCTGAGATATCTAGAACTCTAGATATTGCAAGATTCTTAAAAATATTAGTTAAATAACTACAAAAAAGCAAGGCATGACTTCGATCAATACATGATCAGAACATAAGCTGGGATACGATGGACCAAAGTGGACCATGCACCACCATCTGGAACAAATTGCTCAACCTTTTGAATCAAGTCCAACTCTCCAGCTCCTTTCAACACAAAAGACTAATAAATGGGAACTTGATATTATGACACTTAAATAGAATTGAAATCCATGCAGTGGATTTTGTGGTCACTCACAAAGTTCTTCCTTTGAGAGTTGTGCTGCATATGCCATCTTGATGTTAGAAGTGGTCCATTCAATGTCTGAAAATCAGCCTCCCCGATCACCGGAGAAAACAAACCGGTCCAGACGACAAGCATGGTTATGGGAATGACAGAATGAAGATAATCAAACCACCACAATAGTGTAACCTCAATGCATGATAACAAAAACCCGTTTTGTCTTCATCTCTCAGGGTGCGTTTGATTCCTGATTGAATTGATGGTTACTAGTCTAATAAAGTAGAAATAACATATTTCAATTTCCTTCCTTAGCATTCATATAAAGAGACTAGGATCCAAATTGCAATGACATTTTGAAGTTTGACTTGAAACAAACGTAACTGCAATTTTGGGGCTATTTCCTTGCTATGAAGACCAGGGAACATCATTTACTTTTATCATCTTCTCTTGATTAAACTCGATGATTGCAATTCAATTCACTAGTGCACCCAAATGTAGGCTTAATCTAGAACATTTTTAAATGGAAATGATGCTAATTAACTTTTATTAGTAGCTTTTCTTTGTTTTTTTTTTCTCTTTTATAGGCAAGATGGGATTGAACCCATGACTTTGACACTCAGATGCAGAGCACCATGTGCTCAACCCTCATAGGTATTTCAAGAAAGCTGAGTTCAGATGGTCTCACTGGAATCCTGACGGAAGCTTGGGATATGTTAAAAGCCTCTTATATATGGGATAATCTTTGAAGTAATTATATATATATAAAAAAGAGCAGACAAGACAACCAGCCCAGTTTGGTGTGGAGAAACCGATGGATTTAAATGTGAAAAGGTTACACGCCCAGATATTATTACCAGAGTGCATTTACTTTTATGGTCATTTAGTGCCACCATACAAATTTTTTAAAACATCCATCCCAAGGTTTTGCTTTTACTTGTACTAATTATTACAAAGGAGAAAACTATTTATAGAGGGGACCAAACTAATGTTACCTAAATTGCTAAAACCCTACCTTTTTTCATTCCAAATAATGTGATTCACTTATGTGTCATTTAAAAACCGGATCACTATTTTTACTGCCCCGAAACTTTTGTTCTATACTTCTTAGAATTGATTAAGTTGTAATGTAAATTTATATTTAGAGCATAGAGATTTACGGTTTGATTTCTGCAATAGCATGCATATTATACTATGCATGTGGGATTGACAATAATAACATTTTTTTATTCCATATATAGAGTACATTTTCAATTCCTATATAAAACAATACTTCATATGCTTGATGTGTGACCTGGAGTGAGAAACATGACCCTACCCCTAGTGTGCCAGGTATTGGAGGAAGTAGTGTAACATGTACCCATTCTTGTACCATGTACCTGAGCAACCGACAATCCAGTTAACCTTAGATACGACACATTTACTGGGTTCAATTTATTTGTATAATGGATAGCAGTTCTTAGATATTTGAATTCGGTGAAGAGAAACAACAGAGACGAGGAGTTTGAAACAACTGTAGTTGTAAAATTCTCACACAGATAGGCACAGGATGGTTGCTTTCAATGGTTTTTCTGTGGATTGTATCTTTTGGTAAGAAAAACATCTACATTTGAATCATGAAAAGACAACGAAAATCATCTCTCTCTCTCTCTCTCTCTCTCTCTCTCTCTCTCTCTCTCTCTCTCTCTCTCTCTCTCTCTCCGTTGAATGATTTCATCAACTACCCAAATCCTCAAAATCCCAAAAGTACAAGTATTTCTAGATTCAAACTATCACAACAAACCTATGACATGTCCTTTTTAGTTGACACAAAACCCAAATTCTGACATTCGAGCATAGATTTTCCAAACCAGTACGTCCAATCCAATATAAAAGACGAAACTTGGTCCAAAACAATGAATAAAAGGAAGAAAGGAATCCCAATAAAATCAATCCCTGCTGAAATTACCATCCGAAACATAAAACACCACCCATTAATCTGCTCCCCATTTCGATCAATTTCAAATGACAGAAGCTAAAACCACGAAAGCTAATGGGCGTTTCTCCATCAGAATCAAACAAGATAAAAACCAATGTGTGTTTCTATGCAGCAAGCAAACACGATGTTGGGGATCTATACATCTATCGGAATTGGTTCGAAAAAAAAAAGAAAAAAGAGTAAGATTCGATTCAAGAAAATGAAACAAATGAATTAGAGAAGGTAATAATACCTCTCTGCCTGCAAGATGGGAAGAAGAAGAAGAAGAGGTTGTAGCCAATGGAGGTTTAGATCCTCCATCTTCTATATTTTCTCCCACGGGAATGAGAAGCTCTCGATCTTTCGCCCACTCTCTCGTACCAGCCATCTCCCTCTCTCTGGAGCGCTCTCTCTCTCTCTCTCTCTCTCTCTCTCTCTCTCTCTCTCTCTCTCTCTCTCTCTCTCTAACTAACTGTAAATCCGGGAGTTCGTTATGCCTGTCACAGACTCACAACTGAGGATCGCTCCATTGGAGTCCACATTCAGAAATGGTCCGGTGATCCGAACCGTCCATCCACATTCAAAAAGATGATTATGGCCATCTGTACCTATTGCTAATGTGGACCATTAAAAAAAAACTTCGTTGGTTCGTATCCAATAGAAATCAATGGTTCAGATCATCCTTTCGGCTTGATAGTTGGATCATGGTTCATTTAGGTAGCTCCGGGACAATGGACGGTTACTATCATCAGAAAATCTCTGCATGTGGGCCACATAGAACGAGACATGCTTATTGAGTAATTGTCATGAGTGAGCTGTGGCCTGTGGGGATGGATATCTGAAAGCCGCTTCTCGGTTGGCAATTAACGTCGGGCATTTCGACTCAGAGGGACTCGAAACTCGGGAGTAGCTCGATTCGAACGGCATGCCATAAAGGATTTTCGTTTGTCTGAGATGATAACTAGGAACGGCCACCGTGATGTATGCGTTTTATCCACATCGTCCATCCATTCTTCCATATCATTTTAGAGTTGGATCCCAAAAATGAGGCAGATCGAAGGCTTAAGTCGACCACACCACAGGAAGCAGCAGTGATAATGACACCAACCGTTGAAACCTTCGTAGGGCCCAAGGTGATGGTTAATTTCCATTCAACCTGTTCATAAGTCACATGGACCTGGATGAAGAGAAAACACAAATATAAGGGAAGCGGATTGGCTGGTGTACCACGCACCAGCTATATAGCTGGTTTCAGCAAGTTCTCTGGGTCCCATCATGAGGTATGTGTTATATCCAAACCGTCCATCCATTTTGAGATCTCTTCATACGGCTTGATACAAAAAATAAGATAGATATAACTGTCAAGTGGACCACACTACAAAAAGCAGTGGGATTGAACGTCTACCATTGAAACCCTTCTCGGGGTCACAGAAGTTTTAGATCAATATGAAATTTGTTTTTCCTCTTCATCCAGGTCTGCCCAAAAAAGTTGGCTGGGACCGTGCCATACCCACCCCGAAATTTGAGAAAATCGTATTTTCTATTCAATTTTCCTAATTTATCTGTTTATCAAGTGAGCCACACATGCACAAAGAAATAAACTTCTGTAATGAATGAAACCAAAAATTCGCGTTTGAGATCGATGGTTGCCTAAGGATTAGAGTGGCATATTTGCAGATATAACACATTTACATAAACAGTGGGACAGGCTAAAATGACTTGAGCCCAAGCCCAACCTAAAAATTGATAAGACCATGCATCTCACGGGCCAAGCAAGTAGGTCCAAACCAAGGTTGGGCAGGCTACCCACCACATTGCCGCACATTGCCACCCTTGCATGCGATATGTCCATTTTCTTTCTGGCTAGGTGTAAAACTCAGGTGACTTGGATCTGCTTGAAGGTCTACCCAAGCCCAACCCAACCTCAAAGAAAAGTCACTTTGAAGCCCAACACAAGCCTGAGTCCCACCCCAACTACCAAACCAGAGCCCAAACCCTAGGTATTGAATACTCAATCCCTGGATCAATTACCACACTAGTGTTCCCCATGTATAATTTATACATGTGATAAATGTTACATTGACAGTCGGGTCAGGTTGTGCCAGTCCACCCAGAGTTTCAGAACAAGCCCAGCAAGACCTCAGCCCGAACAAAACTCAATATAAAGTTCATGTTAGGCTAGTTGGGTTTACACCCTGATCCATGGCTCAAGTGGTAGACTGAGTGAAAGATACCTCGTTTCAACACTGAGATCTTGGTTTCAATCCCCAGTGGGGGTGGCTAATAGTGAGTCGTGAACCGACAGTGGGGTGTACTAACAAACTAATAATAAATTTTTTTTTTTTGTTTTTTAAAAGGCTAGTTGGGTTTGGGTTAAGCCCAACAAAAGTTTCCCCATACGTTTACGAGAGTATCAAATGAGTCAATAGTAACGTACATAATTGCACAATCAACAGGCTATAGCCCAATATTCGCTCACCACAAACCCACATTCATTCCGACCCCAGGGTTGCAAACGGGTAGGCCCAGGCTAAGCATATCCGATTCCAAGAACCTGAGGCCAGCACCAGTCCAGTCCATGAATCACAGAGAGTCAGGTGATGGCACAGCAGGACCAGCTTTATCAGGCATTTAGAATCAAATCAATTTTTTGACCCAAACTCAGGGTGGCCTAAAGGCTGAACCGAGACGCGCATGATTAAATCAGGCTGGATTTTTGACATGGCAGGGCAGGTCTAAATCAATTACTCCTCTCTCTCTCTCTCTCTCTCCACGAAAGTTTCAGTGGTGGGCATTCAATCCCCACTGTTTCCTGTGGCATGGCACACTTTAGTTTTGGATTCGCTTCATTTTTCAGCACCTCCTTGCATAATCTGGCAAAACTGATGAATGGAATGATGTTTCATGGTCATTGCGCTGGGCCTCACAGCTTCCACCCACAGAGCACTGTAGCCAGGGTTTACAGGAAGTTCAGGTCCAAACCATGCCAGCCTGCTTATCAGGTTGAACATTCACCGTCGCAGCAGTTGATGGTGAAAGCAAGCATCTCTGCTAGATAAGATTATTTGGTAAGAACCGACAGAGAGAAAATCCTGCTTTAAAACTCGTGTTTATGTACAGAATCTAAAACCCGCTGCACAAAACACTCATCTAATTCAAGCTAAAAGAACAGATACACCATAACAAAACAGGCAATAAACACCCAGCAAATCTACAAACCTTAGGGAAACAAAGGAAACCATGTTGTCAAACAAAGAAAAAGGAAAATAAATAATTAAAAAAAAAAAAAAAAAAACCACACCCGCACAGGATAATTATTTAAAAAACCCTTCAATGCATCAACCAAAAGAATAAAAGAAATACAAGGAAACAGATTACAATGCCTCGGCTATTTATAAAAGCTCAAACCCAAATCTCTCGATCCTCACATGCAAAACAAGAAGACAAAAGTAGAGACTGCATAACCTCCTTGCTCCTTTACTAACCGCCGGAGTGCGCGAGAGGAGATGTTACAAACTGGCCATCCTTGAATACGTGAACATACTGCTGTGGTAAAGCATGCTCCCCCTGCAATGTTTTCCGATCATAGTTCAGTAACATCACAGAATCCCTAGCAACAAATCGAGCTTCCTTGTTTCAATGTGTGGAAAGAGAATAGATAGTCCAAAGGCTGCTCTCCACATGAAAGGATCAAAGATCAAAAGGCCAAAAGTTGATGTGCTTCATGATGGGCACTAGAACCCAACTACCTCTAGATTTGCAAGAGAAATTAATGGAGCAAACAAGCTAGAAGATAATTGAGTGTGCGCTTTTTGAGGGTTATCTTTTACTGATAGTTAGAAGACGATTTGCAGGATTTTGTTTTTCTTCCTTTCTTTGGAGGTTGATGGAACCACTGAGATTTTATTAATAAAAACAAAAGGAATAGAAAAAATGAGGGGCAATGCTTAATACCCTATTGTCTGATGCTCAATATGCATGGTCTGATGGCATGCTAATATCAAGTGTGATGCTTGATACTTCGTATTTGCTTAAGTGCGATGCTCTAATCAAACTTGGGTTTGCTATCTGTATATGAGAAGCAAGATCTATATCCACAAATTACTCATTCTTTATTTATTAAATTTATCGCCATTATGGTTCTATAAGCTCTGATATTTGAAATTGTGGGCTGATTGAGACCCCATCCGACTGTCAGTGGCAAGATTTGTAACAGATCTGCAAATAGATAAATAACAAGCACACTCACAAAAACATTGCTGCCCTCTAGCTGACACTGCTAATTCTTTTTATTATTATTATTATTTAAAGATAGCATAACTTTATTAAAAAGCCCAAGCTGAAGCACGTATAGGGCACTGCTATTAAAAGGGCAGTTTGCCATTTCAGCCATTGGCAGAGACATTTTGCCAGGTGGTTCCTTCAAAGATTCTTGAACTGACTTTAAAACCTAGGGAATGAGTATGATGCTCTACATATGTCACCATGGCTCACATGCAACCCTTTTTTTTTGGTGATTATAGACATAGTCATTAGCAGGGTGTTAAAGGGCTGGCTCTTGTGGAGATTGCAATGGGGACTATGACCCAACTCAAAACGCAAATATCAAAGGTGATTTTTGGGACCTACATACTTGTGAGGTAATGAACCCTTCAGAGTATTAAAGGGCAATCATGATGATAGAAGCAAACTCTAATCACTAATTCTATCCAAATGGAAGAATGCAAGGCCATGTTAATTCTGTTTGATGAGAAGAGAAGGGATATGTGATCAGTGGGAGAATATAGAGCTATGAAAATTCTGTTCAATGGGAAGCTTATGCTAATTCAGTTCAATGGGAAGAATGTAGGGCTCTACTCCAGAAAGGCTTCCATTAATCAGCAGCTATGATATTAAAAATAAAAAATAAACAGCCTTAGTGAAAAGTGAACCCAAAGTTTCCTAAAATTTTTCCGCCTATCTTATGTGTCCCTCCAATATCTTGTATTTGTCAGGAAAATGGTTTTTTAATAGAAATTCTACCTAGAAAATTCACTTTTGAAGATGCTCCTAATTGACATTAGGTATAAAAAAATTTATGAAAAAGAAATCTTACATATCAAAGGATACTGATTATCACATACGGAATCGCATCAATTCTGCCATTTCACACTATTGAAGGAAACAGGAAAAATCACCTAGAAAGCTCCAAGACAATGACTTCGCAAGTACCATGAAGATCACCTGGAGCACAAATCAGGATGTTCGCTCATGTGAGTGGAGGGTCATGATGGACCACACAACACGTGGAGGGTCAAGATGGACCATGTGTGACATTTTCCATCTCAAATGGAACCTGGTTGGACTGAGGGACCCACTTGTGCAATCAGATGTTGCTAAGGATTCTAAATCTAGCTGCTTATCATTTTTTGGGCTTGTATATTAAACAGTGCAGCAAACCATGACCATACAGTTATAAGCAAGGCCACACAACTGGTGTACAGAGTATTAAATGATATGCGTGTGTGTGCATGTGTGGGTGTGCATCTGCATGTGCATGCGGACAGGCGTGGGTGTGGCTTCACTTGCTTGGAGGGAGGGAGGGAGGGAGATACAATTTTTAATTATGATTCATGAAAGAAGTTAGTTGATCAGGGAGGGAGGGAGATACAATTTTTAATTATAATTCATGAAAGAAGTTAGTTAAACAAGAAGAGAGGGAGATACAATTTTTAATTATAATTCATGAAAGAAGTGAGTTAATCACAAAGTTTTTCTTTTTTAAATATGAGAAGTTATTAGTTTTAAGAATATTGGTTAAAAGAAGAACTATTGTACTTTCAAGGCCTTCTCTAAGAAGAGTAAGAAAAGAAAACCAGAAAAATACCACATCAACTGAAAACTTAGATTAGTAAAAAGGTTTATCCATACCCAATCTCCATCAGGGCCTTCACTAGGTACCAGTACATTAATTTCACTTGATTTAGCCGTCGTTATTGATGTCCCCAGGGAATCTTTGCTTAGATACAGCTGGCAGCCTCCTGTATTGTCCACTGAGATAGTTGGTGCTGAGCCCTGCAAAGTAGCCATGGGAGATAAGCATCATTTCTAGAAAGAGCGCTCAACCTAACTCTTACTGATTCTGACACAAAATGCCTCAAATGAAAGATGAGAGATATATAAATGTGTAATGTTTCATCTTAAATTCTGGTTCATACTCTCTCAAACCATGAAATGCAGCCTTTCCAAGTATTAGGAGTCAGAGAAACAGAAAAAAAGGAGGATACCTGACATTGCACCTCAACACCATTGCAGTTCACAATCTCACAAGCTGCCACAACGTCCTGCTTGCCAAAAGTCAAGACCCAAAAACAAAATCATTTGTTGCACCATTTATATAACAACTTATCAACTTCATATATGAAGAAGATAGCTACGAGGTGAGGGCATGCTTCTGTACTGACCGAAAATACAATTCCCATCTTGGAGCATTTATCAATTGTTATGTTGTTCACTTTCCCTGCAAATTATGAGAAAGGTACAAGCTCCTCAATTATTCTTTAGAAATGCCATCCTCAATTAGGTATCCAGGTCTTACAAAGCACAAAATAATGTAATGGGTTAAACCTAAAAGAGAACACCGTATGTGTGAGAAGAAAGGCTGAAAATTACCTTTGATTTGCAAAACAGAATCTTTGCATCCAAAAACGTAAACTGACTGTTTTGAATCACAGTCATCAATAACCAAGTTCTTCCTTCCAATTTGATTCTCAACCACCCATCTGCACAAAAAGAAAAGGCAAAAGAAAGCAAGAAAGTACCCATAAATCAATATCTAACTTTCAATTACTTTTCAAAAGAAGGATTTTCCATGAAGACCATGGTTCAAAATATTGACTAATAGGTATCAGTCCTTTTATGATTGGTGAAACACCACTTGCAAAGCCAAACCCAATAGCCAGGACAAGGCTATCATCATGATGATGATTTTTAAGAACAAGATACCAGTACATTTTTGTGATGTCACTAAGTAGGTCCAATTCACACTGATGTGTCTGATATGTAGGGTGTATAAGTCAATACATACCAATACCTATCAGTTCTTGGGCTGACTGAATGATATTTTGAACCTTGGTGAAAACAAAATCAAATTTCAGATTTTGCAAAAGCAATGATCTCAGGCTTTCTCACTTGCGACCCATTTGAAGCTCCAACTTTGGAGGACCTGCTTTTGAGAAGGAAGGAGAACTAGTACGGGCTTCTTTCTCACTTCCACTAACAACGCCACTTCTATCAGAGCGGTTCTTTGTCTTCATGTCATTTGTAACCTTTCTCAAACCTGTAAAGAAAGGTTCAAATTACAAACATCCAGTCTACCAACTAAATGAAGAGCTGATATCTATCCTCAATAGAAATCCTTGCAAGGCTTACCGGAAGTCACAGGCTTGCCCGAACTAATTTCCTGAAATACAGCAGCCATCCCTTCCTTTGGGCGTGATGGTGCGACATCAGCACTGAGAAGAGAAGCACGTGGAGGAGGTGGAGGGGCAGGGGCTCCTGAGGAAGGAGTTTTTGATGGTGCAGATGTAGTGGCAGAAATGGTAGTTCTGCCAGTTGGATTCCATACAGGACCCAAAGGATGGAAACTCTTAACATAATCCCTCAAACCAGGCAAATAAAGCTCCTTCAAAGCTTTTGCCCACTCTACATGATCTGGGTCTTTATTTTTGTACTCTACAAGAATCTGCATTTGAAATGTGGAAGGTCATTGCTTACTAAATTCATGCACTCCACGCTTTAATTTATTTAAACTGAATTAATGGACACCATGCATCTTTAGTTTTTTTTTAATGATCGAGAACATAATTCATAAAGCTGACAACAAATAGCTGGGACAAGACTAGATGACAATGAACTTATGTAACAAGGATACTCCGGTTTTAAAATTTTCTCACATCCAATAGTGTTGGTCACGTGTCTATGCAACCGGTCACAGTTAAACAGAAGTATCTTTCTTTTGAACCTTACTGTTGTTTGTATACTGATTAGTTTTTGTCAGTTGTCACTAGTACTTTCAAGGCAACACATGCCATCAAGCAACACATGCTCACATGCTGAGGAAATAAGTTCCTTCTAAAAACAATCTTCATCACATAAAGGTCAAGATAATCAAACATCCAAAGAAGGCATTTTATACGAATGAAAGCAAGAAGAAAACTGTAATGGTAAAGGAAAAGTCGAAAATGCATTTACCTGGCGCCCTTATTTAAAGCACAAAAAAACTAACCAGAGCTATCTTTCATACACATACGGCCATGCAGAGCCCACACATGTGACCATGTTTTTAAAAATCAGTTACAATACACCCATATCATAAGCATGTGAGCCATCTGCATTACACGATACGAGTTGAGCTGGTCCAATTAAGAAAGGGCTGTGTTGATATGATCGATATGAGCTGATATGGCCAAGAAAAGCCCCCTTTCAAAATGTTTCCAAATTTTCTCACTTCTTTCTTCATTTCAATCACAGAGGAAGCTTAGAAACTCATTTTAAACTATATATGGGCATTTTTTTGGATTTTTTTTTTTTTTTTTTTAAAGAAGAGATTTCGGTGGGATTCAAAAAATCAAAGTGGAATTTACCATTTTGGGAAAAATTAGTAGGGGGTAATCCAACAAAATTTTTTTTTCTCACTTTTATCTTCTTTTTGTTCTGTTTCAATGAATGGGTCATAAGGCCCCTACCCACAAAATCATGTTGATTTGTGTTCAATTAGAGCTTATTTGGTTGAACTTCAGCAAGTAAAACAGATAGAAACATTCTTATCAATGAGTGGTCTGATACACCATCGAGCACATGTTTAAAACACACGCACACACATTTGATGGTCTTTATTGACTAAGAGAAAGCATTTGATAGGGTTCCTAGAAAGTTAATCTAGTGGGTGCAGAGAAAGAAAAGAGTTCAAAGTGGATATTTTGACATGATTAAGGATATGTATAAGGGAGAGATAACAAATTTCAGGAACATTGGTGGAGAGTCAAGTGGGTTCCCAATTACCATAGGCTTGTACCAGAGCCCATACCTTTTTGCATTCGGTTAATGAGGCATTTGCAAGAAGACATCCCATGGTGTATGTTGTTTGCAGATTACATAGTTTTAATTGATAAGACAAGGAACAGCATAAACACAAAGCTATATTTATGAAGGGGTGCTTCAGAATCTAAAGGATTTAAAATTAGTCGGACTAAAACAGAGTACACGGAATGCAATTTTAGTAACAATAGAAGTAAATGATGAATTAGTTAAGATTGTTGACCAGGAAGCTTCCCAAAATAATCACTTTTCGATAACTTGGGTCAATAATTCATGAGGGTGGGGAGATTAAGAAGGATGCTGGCCATAGAATTCAACTGGATGGAAGAAATGGAGATGTGCCTCCAGAGTTTTATATGACCCTCATGTACAATTCAAACTGAAGGGAAATTTTATAAGATAGCTATAAGACTAGCCATACTTTATGGGACACACTGTTGGCTAGTTAAGAAACAACCTGTTCATGGGATGAGTGTGGCTTAAATGAGGATGTTGAGATGGATAAGTGGCAAGATGAGGTATGATAGAGATGCCAGTTAGGAGTGAGTAGTTACAAGTCGAAGACTCTAAAAGGGCAAGGGGAAGGCCCACAAGAACATGGATTCATGTAGTAAGAAAAGATTTGATGACCTATGGTCTAACAAAAGTTACGGCCCTCGATAGAGTGGAATGGCGGAACAAGATTCATGTAGCTTACCCCAATTAATTGGCTTAGATGATGATGATATGCAAACCACATAGATGGAATACATTGTACGGTGGTGTAACACAGCCCATACAGTTGGTGTATCATGTATGACTTCTATGGCCAGCATGCCACATGTAAACCACAGGTCATCAAACCACATGTATTTTATTTCAAATTGAGATATTTTAGGATAATTGTATGTCTGAGCCAATAGGATTTTGAAATTGGCTTTGTGATTTGAAGTAGGATTTGTATATGGTTATATAAAATCGTAAGTATGGATTACTAGAGACAGAATGAGAAATTTGAACTAATAGCTTCAGTCTTTTTTGTTTCCCATGATGGGATTCAAAAGGTAAGAACAGTGATTCTTCTATGCCCTTCAGTGTGGATCTTTTGCAGAGTGATACCACATATTAATCTTTATTTGTTGTTAGTTCTTAATTTCTTGCTGATTATCGGATTGATTGGAGCATATAAAGATGGAATTGATCATCAATAGTGGTGAACATTACGATTTATGCTCTCTCAAGTTTAACGTTTTCTTTGGTGATTCATTAACAGAGAATAAAACTGATTTTCTATTCCTGACTTTGCCTATTTGATTTCAAAAAATAAGTGTCCTTGTTAGTGGGATTACTGATTTTTTCCTGAATAATATTCGCGATTCCAATATTTACGATTGAGATTGTGTTG
Organism: Magnolia changhungtana; assembly: GCA_030180095.1. NCBI lineage: Eukaryota > Viridiplantae > Streptophyta > Magnoliopsida > Magnoliales > Magnoliaceae > Magnolia > Magnolia changhungtana. The sequence goes on along the minus strand of JASAUF010000234.1, from coordinate 804,024 downwards.
ATCGTACCTTGTTGTTATAGAATTCAGCCATCTGCCAACTTTCTTCCACATGTGCAATTGGAAGGCTCATCCCTTGAAGAAGAAGACAGAAAAGGAAAGTAAATAGAAAACAAAAAAAGGTGCTGTCAATTGAAAATCAACGTGTCCAGAAAACCAAACCAGAAATTTTGCTTACCGCAATCTTTTCCTGTGTAGGCAATCCAAAATAAAGCTGCAAGGCTGTCTGCAGAAGTCTTCAAGTGGTTGAAGAAATCAGGACGCCTTCCTTCCGTCAATGCATTTGCTTTCATTACCACTTCATTTAGAGGCTTCAGAAATTCTGCCAAACCTGCAAGTTCAGGTTTCTGCAGCATTGATTGCGATAATGTATCAAAATTCGTAAAAAGAGAAATGTAATTACAGATACAGTTGGTAACATACAACAGAGAACTAGATAGCTAAATACAAACTCAAATTCTCTGAAGGAGGAGTTACAATATGTAATTTACTGAAATTTTCAACAGCTAAAACACCCTCTTTTGCATTCCATTCTGATGCAACCAAATGACCACACAAGTTGGTTGATCAAAAAGATCTGACGAATCCAACCGTTTAGATTGTCTGAATTGATTTCTAGACTAGATCAACGGTCATCTAGAACTTTGGGCCTTTGGATCAATCAAGGGCCATTAAATTTATAGAGTTAAATTATTTGTAAGTCATTTCAGGGTTAGATTTAGTCAAGTTAATTAATAATTTTACTTTGTATTTCATCACCTTTCTAATGGGCTACCTTTTGGAACCAAACGATGTCAGAATGACATGAAGTTGGTTCCTTTTAATACCCTATTGGGTTAGCTTCTAAATGAGCCTGAAATTAAGCGATTCCGATACCATTTGAGTAACTTATGGCCCATTTACATAAGGCCCATAAGGTTGAAACTAATTTTAGAGGTATTTTGGTCTTTCCTAATTTAGGGTTTCCTCTTGTTTAAGCCTATACAGTTAGGGGTGTTAATGGGCCAGGATAGGCTGTCCCATGGGCTTTTGGGTTGGGCAGGTTTTTTGGGCCAGATTTGGGTATGCCTTTCAGGCCCATGGGACGGGCTGGGGCCAAGATTAAAAAGCCCAAACAATTTTGGGCTGGCCTTGGGCTACTACCAGCCATGCCCATGCCCATATATATCTCTAATACATTATACATATTATATTATACATGTATGTATTAATGATGGTGCTTAAATGTAAATTCTTTCCAATTGTTTGATGATATGAATATGTGAGATAGAAGCAAAAAGCCCCTTGGAAGAGCTCACCAGAGCCTCTTGAAATGAGGTTTTGGCCTTTTGGGTCATGCACATAAGGTACATGGGTGAGATTAGATCCATGATTTAGTTATTTACTTAGAATGGGAATTGCTTCTTTTTTTCTTTTTTTTTCATTAACTTGGACCGAAATCACTTACAATTTCCAGCTTATTTTTACATTTAGCATGTGCAAGTGGTCATAGGCCAAGCCAAACTAGTCATGGGCACTAGGGGTGCAACTTGGGTCGAGCTCAACCTGAGCCCAACAGGCCCGCCCAACCCAAAAATTTGGTCGGGTTGGGCTTGGGTTGAGGGCTCAGGCAACCTGACCCAACTCGAACCCGACATGGCATACAAGGGCACTATGGCGAGTCTACTCATCAAGTGGGTCAATCTTGTGGGCTGCTACGGCTGCATAGAGCTCAGCACAAAGCAAGTGTGTAGATAATTCTAGTCATAAAGTAGTGGAGGGGTAATTAAATGCAGGGGCAGGTGCCAGAGGGTGAATCTCCTTGCTTTATTTTATTAGGGAGATGATAAGGTGTCGGCCGAAGAAACAGAACATGTAGAACCGTTTCATTGCTGTACATATGGAACACATGGCTGAGATCAAAACCATTTCATTTGATAGGGAGAATAGGGAATGCTCCATATTATCAGAATCACTGTTTGGAAAAATATTTTGACACATATTAGGCAGTTAAAAAATGAAAATTATCCAATGGTCTTACTTCAAGGAACAAGTGCACCCAAATCAAAGGTTAGGATGCTCAGTCCCACTTATTCCTGGACTATCAGTTACAAACATTGGATCCAACAATTTAGCTGGTTAAATTTCAACTTAAGATATGTCACTATGCAATCACTAAGTGCATGTGTATCAAGCGTCATATGAACCCGGAGTACCAAATAACTCCTAGAAGGGAAAATGAGAGGGAAACTGAAAGGAAGAACTCTATATTTAAAAGAAAAGAGAAAAACTCTTGTACTTGTGTCAAATTGTAATGGATCATAAGCAGGCACTCAGCAATTACTTGCAAATCACATACTTGGAAAAAATTATTTATTAAACTGTCTAAGCTACGGGTACTAGTTTAAGGAGTCGTTTGGGTATGTGAATCGGTGTGAATTGGGATGTTTGGAAAGAGTGTAATTGATGTGAATTGGAATCCAATTCATATCAAATACACACACACTTTTTTGAAATCACAACAAAACCATGTGAATTTGTTTCACATGGATTCCAATTACCACTGATTCGCAAGTCATCTCTCTCACTCTTTCTCTTCCAAATACAGGCTGCCAAACACAATTTGGTGATTCCAAATATGATTACTAGATTGCCGGATTCTAGTGGATTCTGAATGCAAGATGCCAAATGCAACTGGTGATTCCAATTCACATGAATTCCGTGGCAATTGTCAATGCATATCAAATTCACGCTCCCAAATGACCCCTAAATGCATCATGGATGAAAAATTAAGATTACTTGATCATATGATTATTATCGGATTGGTGGACATTTTTGTTGGACAGTTAAAATGAAATAATTCAATATTCCTGTTTCAAAAAACAAGTATTCACAAATCATAGTTTAGGATTGTTCAAACAATCTGGTATTGGGATTGTGATTTATAGATGATTGGGTCAGTCATTTAGAAGGTTTACATTCAGTTAACATATGCCATGTGTACAATTTTGGAATGCCTGTGTATCGATTGTCATATGCAACCATAGCTTCAAATAAATCCAGGGGTTTGGGGGAGCGTGCTTGCACTTGAATTCAACCTGAGTTGCTACTTGCCTAAGTGGTTTAATCGCACCTGTAAATTAAGGATCGGAAGGTAGATTGGGTTAACTAATCTACAGAGCTTTGTAGCGGATCCAGCCTCAGGTCTCCTTCACAAGGATCGGAAGGTAGATTGGGTTAGCTAATCACTTCTTCCATTTCTTAGTAGCTTAGGGCCAGTTTGATGTAATCCAAAAATGTAGACAGGACAGCCCATACGCCACACAAAATGGCAATGTTATTGGCTCCTACCCATATCATTTCATCTCATTTTGGAGAACTTCTAAGTCAGGACAGTTCAACTCATCCTGTCACCTGCATTTTGAGGGATGTGTTAAAAGGCTCCACACCCACAGTATGCGGATGGGAGGATAAACGAATGCTGGCATTCAGATTCTAGAGTACATCCAAAAAACCATTCAGATCTACCAAAATACAAAAGATCTGTTTAACTGTTCATATACCATTTGAAATCAACAGTCCTCACCGAAATCAATTAGAAACAGATGCTTCGATATTAAATGCCAGACTCGAACATTCCTGATCTAGATTAACCCAATTCCACCAGATCAAATTATCTCAATAAAAACTACGAATATGCATCCATGAACATTGGCAATACAGAAAATCAAACAGAAAATTCACCATTCCTAGACAAATACAGATTGAGAACAAACACATGAAAGATCAAATTCAAGGAATCAACAGCCTTCATGGTATCAAACAATCGAGTGGAAGTAAAACTGACCTGACATTGCTTGACCTTGACAAGCAGGTCTTTCTGCACGGAAAACGCCTCTTCAAGGATCTTCGTCACCTCCTGGACTTTTCCACCGATCTTCCCGGCAGCTGCAGAAACCCTACCAACGAATTTCTCCACCAGATCATCGAAGGCAACGATCGACGGATCAACAGGCGCGTCCGACGCATCTTCAGGTGAGATCAACGACCTGGATCCAGCGGAGAAGGCTTCGAGCCGAGCAACCGCCGCTTCGAGCCGAGCAACGAGCTTCTCCTCCATTTCTAGGGTAGATGTGTTCTTTTTGTTGCTTCTCACCTGGTTACGCCCAGATAAAGTAGTAGTGAGAAAACGAGAGTCTGTTATTTCTCTGGGACGGGGATTAGATGGATTGCCAAACCTCCGGCCTTGGTGCGTTGATGTGTTGGGCGCTGTGGGGCCCAACTTGATATATTTGTTATATATCCACACCGTCCATCCTCTTTTTCAGCTTGTTTCAGTTCATTCAGGAAATTCTTTTGAGGAATATCCTAATCTCAAGGGGACCACACGACACGAAACAGTGGGGATAATGATATCCACCGTTGAAATATTTTCAGGGCCTGCCGTAATTTTTATTTGTCATCCAACCCGTTGATAAGGTAACTCAGACATGGATGAAGAGAAAACACAAATATCAGCCTGATCCAAAACTTTTGTGGCCCCCAAAAAGTTTTAACGGTGAGCTTTCAATCACCACTGTTTCCTGTGGTTGGTCCACTTGATCATTGGATCAGCTTTATTTTTGGGCCCATGCCCTAAAATGTGGGGGCAAAACGGATGGACGGCGTGGATAGAAAACAAATACATCAGGTTGGGCCCACATCGCCCAACACATCGACACACCATTGCTGGAGGTGTTGTTGGCACATGATCCGCATCCATTCATCGCTTGGGAGAAATGGGACACGGATAGCCTGCGACAGGAAGCAGTGGGGGGATACCGTGATGTTTTTGAGAAATCACATCTGTCCGTCAGTTTTTTCAGAGCCTGTTATAACACGGACCAAAAATTGAGGTACCGTTCAAAAGTCCTTAGGTCCACCGTGATGTTTATATGCATCCATGCCGTTCATAAGGCTACTGTTACTGACACGAACTGAAAAGATAAAAATATTAGCCTGATTAAAACTTCTATGGCCCACGAATGATTCAGGTGGACGTAAATCATCACAGTTTGCAGCCGTGCAGCCCACTTGAGTTTTGTATCTGCCTCATTTTTTGTTCGATGCCATGGAATGATATGAGAAAACAGGTCACGGTGGGCTGCCCTAGCTTCCTGTACCTGGAAGTTCGAGGGATAGGGGTCCTGATCTTGATATTAATGCTTGCCCGCACTTTAGATGCTGGTCCCACCGAATTGCTGGGACACGAATTTCCAATCGTTGTTGTATGGAGCCGGTGAGACAAAAAACTGTTTGGGGACCACTCCGTCCATCTTTGAACCAGCTCATTTTAGAACCTGGGCAAAAAAAATCAGGGCAATCCAAAAGCACATGTGGGAGTGATGTTTACATGCCATCAGATCCATTCATAAGGTTTGTCCAAGTAAAACATCAAATAAAATATTTATACAAAACTTGGGTGGGCCCCAGAAAGGCTTCAATGGTGGGTATCACCATCTCCACTGTTCACTGCGATGTGATCCACTTGTGTTTTGGATCGGCCTAATTTTTCATCTGACATGCTAAAATGAGCTGGTGCATATGATGAATGGAATGGATGTCACACACGCGTCCGAATTGCTGCCGTGTCAAACGAACCCAGACTTCTGTGTACTTGCAAACTGTGGCCCACCTGGCTAGTGCATCAACCTGATTCCTGGGCTATAGCGTCAATAGTCTTCCTGTTCTGCTTGGATGGAGTGGATCGCAAACCTATTATGCTGGCACACGTGTGGCATGCACGCTGGGTGAGCTTGTCAGACCTATTTATAATGGAACATTCACGCCAAAGTGGAATGGATGACACCGTGCACGCGTTTTGAGATCCAGCCATTCATCAGGTTAGGCCCGTCGTGTCGTGAACATCTTCCGGAGAAAAAACCAAGCCCTGCTCGGCATGCGTCCACAATTATGGACGGTTAGAGAGAGTGACCAACGGCCTACGTTCAGCATACAGGTATGGCCTAATACTGAGTGGACCATGACGACTGGACGGCAATCTTCTACAACACTCAAGCACTTCATTGAAACGCCGAAAGGCAAAAGCGGCCTCGCATCTTTCCACCTTTTTGTTTTTTCAAACCCTTTCTGCAAGGTTAGGGTGGCAGCCAATGGCAGATTGATAGAGAGACAACGAGAGTCGCTTGTGTATGAGATCCGAACGGTTCATTAGACCGACTTCAAAGTGACTAAAAGTCATGCGGCACGATCATAAAGTTGACGACTCGTGGGCGAGGTTAGAAAGTAGCGGTGGAATATATTTGAAACGATTTGATTTACAAATCCCCCTTTTCCAGTACATAGCTGGGATAGAACTTGTATTCTCATTCCAACAGCCGTCACATGCCAGTCGCCAAGCTTATATTTTGAGATATGAAAGCGCAACATGCGGGAATAAGAGCAATGCACCTCGATTAATTTATAGACTTGACAAAAGGACGAATTGAAGATTCAAAAGTCTGAGAGTTTGTATAAACGGATCAAGTTGATGAAAGCGCAACAGCCGTCGCATGCCAAGCGCGAAGCTTATATTTTGAGATATGAAAGCGCAACATGCGGGAATAAGAGCAATGCACCTCGATTAATTTATAGACTTGACAAAAGGACGAATTGAAGATTCAAAAGTCTGAGATTATGTATAAACGGATCAAGTTGATGATACTCACCTGATGGACTGGGTGGATGTAACTTTACCAATGGTGGGCAATAAAGCAAGGGTGTGTGACACGAAGCGTCTAACAGGTAGTGCAGACGATTACAGTCCTCCAAGGGTAGGGCCTATGCTATAAACATAGGTGAATGCGGCGCTTTCATTTCTTGGTAAGCACAACGGAGAAAACGATTGGTAGGAAGGTGGTAGGTTGAGCCGCACTTTGGAGGTTGGTCGGCGGGGCTTTCCCATACGGCTGAATGTATACGTCCAAGAAATAAAAAAAGGAAAAGGATCTTGGTGGATTCGAACCACCACCCTCTCAAATGTGTGTATTTGAGCGCTCTTACCGTTTAGAGCTTAAAGATCCTCAAATCATGAACATAGCTCCTTCCTGGAATAGCAATGGTCTTTATACTTAACCCATCCCCTCTCAATACAAGTCGAGCCAACAACAATCGTATAAATGTGATCATCCCCAATCCAACCAAAATGTGCTCAACCTGAACCCAACCAAAATTTACGTCGGGTTAGTCTTTGTCAACCCAAACCAAACGAGAGGACCTTGACAACCTGACCTGAACGCAGGTTGGGTTGATTCGAATCAAGCTGGTACCCTAGGTCCAGATTTTTGAGTCCAAGCTGATTCGAACCATTGACTTTGACTGGCTCAGGCTAGGCCAATGGCCAGGGTCCAGCCCTCTATAACCAAATTCAAGAATTATTCATATTGATTACTTTGGGCAACCTATGGGCCACATCCAAGGGCCGGAGAAGTGATGATTATACCCAGTCAAAGCCAAAGCCTCACCTTCCTCACGTAATATCGTAAAATCAAGCCTATTCATCACATGAGCCTCATGTATGTATTAAAAAGAAGAGACAAAAAAGAAAAAGAAAAAAAGGGACTCCGGTAGTCAGTGGCCAACACTTTCAAGTAGGCTCAGTCACCAAACGGGATTGTATTCAAAGCCCGATAAACATCGAAGCAAGTGCAAGCGCCAATGTCCAACATAAGGAATTGGTCACATCTGCCAGGTGCAGCCCAAATGATAGTATCTTTTGGCTCAGAAACCCTGCAGATTCAACCGCTGTGTAGGCCACAATGTAGAACGCACATCAACTGTCTCGAGATCTGCCATAGAACTAGCATGGCAGCCAAGGAACAATGGTTCCTCGGCCGTAGCTGGCAAAACAACAAATGGCATCAAAATAGGTACGGAACCAAAAATAAGGCAATCATCATAAGTTCCGGTTCAGTACACTATGAACAGAAAAAGAGGAAAATTAAATAAAAAGTGGAAAAATAAATAAATAAATAAAGGCAACATCCATGTGATGGTACGAATAAAAGTGGGAATAATTCACAAGTATTCTTATTTTTTAAAAAAAATCAGCTAATGTTCACAGCTTTTACTAAATTAAACTCTAATTCAATGTCAAAATTACCTCTCAATGAGAAGTTGTCCATGGAAATGTAAAGATGTTTGCCTCCATATATATGGGAGGTTCGTTTCTACATTTCCTTCACTTTCCAGACACTTAAATTAATGGAGTGTCCCAGATTCGATGCATCATCAAACGAATCTGTTTATTCGGTCATTTATCAGATTAGAAGATACTTATTGGATGTATAAAAAAAAAATATGTAACGACCTTATCTTAACAAACAAGTGTCCACGAATTAGAGGTTAGGATTGCACAACAATGTACAATTAGCTGTGGGCCCAGCATTTTGTAAGTCCCCGAGGCCAAACCTCCCCCATACACGCAACTGAGGCAAGACGATAAAGAGTACAATCGAAATTAGACACTTATCATAGCCTCGTGTTATCTTTCATCAAATCCATGCATCATGTTTGACATACAAAAATCAGCCGGATCCAAAATAAAATGGGCCCCATTGCATGAATTTGGATGTTTTAAGCACAACTATAAATTGTTCTCGTTAGTGTGGCACACTCAAAAAAGTCTTTATCAAGATGATTTTTTATATGTAAGGTGAACATAAGAACATGAACTGATGGGCAGTGGATTTTACATATACAACATGGTGCCCGGCTACTTGAGAGCTTGGGTGTTTTGGGCACTGCTAAAACAGATGTTGTACAGTTGCATAGAAAATTCCCCATACCCCACCTGGTGGATGCACTGTGTCCATCCGGTTTATCCATGATTCTTAGACCTGGGGCAAGAAATAAGCAAGATCCACAACTCAGGTGGGCCGCACCACATTGTACATTTCGGATACTGTATACCAATATGATCGTCTGGGGCCACCAAGTTTGGCATCTTCCATCAAACCTGTTAATTAGGTGCAACTACCAAGATGAAGTGAAAATACATCCTTACAGAGACAATAGGGCAGTTTCACATGGTTCCAGTCGGTGTGACCCATCAGAGGTTACTATGAGACTGATATTTTCTTTTGGGAGTTTAAATACTGATTCTCACCTGATGGAACTTGAGTGGATTTGTTTTATGTTGATTCGCACATAAAACGTGGCGGACCACACACAGCTTGGGCGTTTTAAGCAGTTGCATAAAAGTTGTGGTGCCGTCACGATTCAGGTTATAATAGTCTTTAAAATGCCGTAAGGGGGGCATAAAACACGAAGCTGTTTGGACCAACATGATCCGAGGCCCTGTGGCTAAAAATCAGTTAAGCCTCAGAGGGAACAATGGGGATTAAACACCAGAGGGTAGCATCGTACGCCATTTCATGCACGTGGACGATCCAAGCCATCCACCAATTTAGTGCCCTCTCGTAGACTCAGTTGCACAACAATCTGGGCCGCCCGTTCACAAGGAGAGCTACACTAACGTAAATTTATGTATAAACAGCTAAGGCAACTTTCTAACAACGTGACAATTTTACTAGGGTACATGCTGAATTTATTACCTTGGCATCTCTACAAGATTCAAGCCAGGTATGGCTTGGATTCTGCCAAGCGTGCCATGTCACATGGGTGGTGCATAGGTGTGTCTCCTTGTAGAATTCCCTAGAATCATTAGTTGATGCTTGCTATCCAATCAATTACTCAGAATGAACAGCCAATATTAACTTATAATAATATTTTTGATTGAAGAAATGACTGTCAAGTGCATTTTAACAACATATATAAAAGGTTAAAATTGAAAATTAAACTTAAAAAATAATTGAACTTTGGGTGTATACTAATGCATATAGATGGGGGCATTAGATCGTCAGTGTTTTTTTCTTCCCACCTCTCGAGTCCTCATTTTTCAAGTCTAATATAAATTAATCATCTCTACTACAAAATTCACCCTCCACTCGACTCTATGGATGGGTGGGAACTACCAATTTCTTATTTTGAAAAGTTGGTCCACGGCGGCCTGCAGTGTATTCACATATAGTTGGTCCACTTGTATAGCTACCAGAAGCTCTATCCATTGGATATGCGCTCAGAAAAGGCTAGATACCTTCCTTTTATTTGAAAATGCCTGCAGCTGACTGGCTAACTATGACACGTCCATGGTTGTGTAGATGCGTCATAGTATTTTGTAATACAATGTACACAGTAGCATGTCCTGATGCAGGATACACGACATCCTTCCAACAATAAAAATTTGCATTACGATGAAAGTCATTAAGAAAAGCATAATACCTTTCCCACAACACACTCTACTGCCCATGCAATGGTTGAAAGAATCCATGGAAACCCTCCTGCAAAACATCAATCTGAAACCTTTTGTGTTGAAGAATTCTCCACGTCGTCTAATGCAATGCAATTGGAAAGCATGTCGATCCTCAGCTACCATCCAGCTGCTATCCCGCTCGTGAAATCAACCCAGGTTTCCAGCGCTGTTCTTCATCAGTATCAACATATCCAGCAATGCTTCTGTTTATCATTTGCCTCCACTCAACCAACACCCCTTCATTACAAGATAAGTCGTCACCTACAGGGAAGGTACCACTTAACTTGTGGTGCGATACCATCATAGGTGCAACTTGATTATAGACCATCAGCCACCATGACCATAACCTGGCACATGAATCAGGCCTGTCCGGTCATCAGGTAGGTAGGCAGTTGGAATCATTGGATGACCAATGGTATAAACCTAAAGGTTTAGGCCACCTAGTGATTGGATCAGCCCAATTTTACCATAATGGTTGATTTTCATGTTATGGCCCATTCATTTTATGGTAGTGATTTCCGACAAGTGGCATGTTGGTGTGGAAAGATGGTAGGGTACCACAAGTTAGTGGCATTGGTTGCCTGTAGGTGATCAGTTCCCACATCCCAAATCAAACTGGTAAAAGCACCTACTCCCCCACAACCCACACAACTTAAATGGAACAAGAATAATACGTGCTACAAAAGATAAAAACATTTATAATAACATTACATGCCACAAGCAACAAGGTCCTGCAATGTTCTTGAAATCTAAATAGGAAAAAGAAAGGAACACAGTGTAACAAGAAAGAACAAGGATCGACAATGCCAGAACCATAATAAGAAGGGAATTTGACCGTACTGACCTTGAAGATGGTCATCAACCACTATCGATGAACATGTTAACCATGCAATGTTATGAGTTCCTTGCTTTTGTTGCAGGACGAAAATTTTAACATTCTCTGTGTGAAGATGCTTGCATCAATAGTTGTTTGTAAAGATGCAACATGCATTATAAGTTCTTGCCTCAATTGTTTTTCTGCTAGAAATATCACATTCTATCCATTGCATTGGAATCACTTTACTGAGATTTTAAGGAGATAACAAAGATAGCTGCAGCTTACAGTTTATATATTAGAAATGCACATCCTACAATCATATCCCACAAGAAAAAAAGAAAGAAAGAAGAAGACGAACAGATTCTTTTTAAATCATCAACACATTGAAAGCTAGACACAATAGCTGATTTATACTTTCCAGAGAAGTTTGCAGCAAAACATCCCAGAAGTACGACATACTCTATCTACAAAGTCAACCCAATCTACAGTTGGGAACAGATCTGAGTTGAATACCTTCAAACGAAAATGAATTTTTCAGGAATTATTTTCCTGATTGTTGAAGAAAATGGGCGGAATTCGTTTATATTAAAAAATCATACATACTAATGTTGCACAAAAATGCATTCATCTATTAATGTACTCAATGACAACAATTACTGAGACCACCTTATTGAATTTCGCAAAAAAAAAAAAAAAAAAAAAAAGTTCAATTGGCAAGAAAGCAGAGTAACTGATGGAATCTGCAGTTTTCCATTCCCTCATGATTCAATGTTAGTTTTTTGATATCCATGAATTCATTCATCAATCTAATCAACCTAGTTATTAAATAATTATTAAAAAAAAAAAAAGGAGCTTGGTGGAAATACCTCATTTCATAGAAAACAATCCGGATCAACGGCAGTAGAGAGTAATTAATTCGCCTTTGCAGTTCGTCTGCCTATTTGAAGATGTTGGTTGCTAGATGCGTGTACTCGTCATGTCGGAATTGAGAGAATTCAAGATGAAAATAAAAACAAGAAGCAGCGACACCGTAGGGGAGATGCCGGGGCAAAAGAGCCCCATGCCATCTCCCCTAAAAACCAAAAAAGGGATTTTATTAGGGTTTTTTGACCTGCCATACAAGCGCACCTGTCATGGCAAAGGTCACGTAACAAATTCATCACTAGCTACCTTTCCTAAGATCCATCTCTTACAACTCCATCTCGATCACACTACCTTTTGATTTACAGCCATTAACAACAATTCTACGATACCGATCGCAAGGGTCGTGTAAAGATCTGGCAACAAACACAACTTCGATAGATAAAGAGAAGAATCTTTCCATCAGGCTCGCAGATCCAACAACCTGTAAAAAGAATAATAAAAAAAAAAAGAGGAAAAAAAAGAAAAGAAAAAAAGAAGATCGTCTTCGTCCTTTTCAAATCGCTTCGAATCCTGATGATCCGAGAACGAGGAGATTCCTGCAAGAGAAAAGCGTCACAGAAAAAGAGAACAAAAGAAAATCGGCAAAATCAGTAAAATTGTAGATCAGCAAGCCAACTCCCCGAATCAGCAAGAGCAGTCGGGATTTCTCCTAAATTCGGTTGCTCTGCACCAAAAAATCGATCTGACGGATGGAAACCCCTCTGACAGAAAGAACAAGAACTAGAAAAATATATGAATAGGAAAGTAGATAAGAGAAGCAAAGGAAAGGAAGGGAGAGATGAGGACGATGAGAGAGGTAGCATAAATATATTGAAACCCTAGTGTTGGTAGCCGAAGATCAACGGTTATTATATCACCACGTGGAGACGAACTAAGGCGGTTGTTGACAAATCAACGGCCAAAATTTCACCTTGGACTTCTCCGTTAGTATCACGCAAGGTTATCGTACCGGCTCCGCTGGGTCACGTGCAACACGTCGAGCAACAGATTAGGTGCTCGGAATATACGGCACGACGTGGCCTGTGGGCCCACCGTGATGCATGTGTTTTATCCACGGAAACGGATTGGCTACTCCCCTGCCACCAGCCCCGTTCCTGATGGAAACGGATTGGCTACTCCCCCTGACACCAGCCCCGGAGCTGGTGGTCGGTGCTCTGTGGGCCCACCATGATGTAGGTGTTTCATCCATTCCGTCCATCTATTTTTGTAGATCAATTTATGGTAGTAAAAAAAAAATGAGGTATATGCCAGTCTCAACTGGACCACATTACAGGAAACAGTGTTTAATGAACTTCGACCGTTAAAAAATTTTTGGGGGCCATAAAAGTATTGGATCAAGTTGATCTTTGTTTTATCCCTTCATCTGAGTTTTTATGACCTAATCAACGGATTGGATGTCAAATAAACAGTACATACGGCCTTAGGAAGATTTAAATGATTGATATCCAATCAATACTTTTTTCCTGTGGTGTGATCCACTTGAAATTTATATACCTCCCATTTTTTGCATAAGAACATAAAATGATATTTAAAAATGGATGAACGGAATGGATGAAACACATACATCATGGTGGGGCCCACAGAGCACCGACCACCAGCTCCGGGGCTGGTGTCAGGGGGAGTAGCCAATCCGTTTCCGTTCCTGATGTTCAGTAATCTGTGAGCCCCACCATGATGTATGTATTTCATCCATGCTGTTCATCTATTCTTAGAGATCATTTTAAGACTTGATCCAAAATATTAGAAGTATAAAAATCTCAGGTGGACTGCACTAGAGGAAAACAATAGTGATTGGATATCCTCCATTAAAATCCTCCCAAGGCTCGCTATACTGTTTATTCAACATCCAATTTGTTGATTAGGTCATACAGACCCAGATGAAGGGAAAAAACAAAGATCAGATTGATCCAAAACTTTTATGACCCCGAAAAGTTTTTAATGGTCAATGTTTATTCAGCACTGTTTCCTATAATGTGGTCCACTTGAGATTGGGATATATCTCATTTTTGGTCTCCTACTGTAAAATGATCTAGAAAAATATATGGACGGCATGGATGAAACACATACATCATGGTGAGGACCACATAGCACCAACCATCAGCCATTTGCTGGTGGCAGGTAGAGTTGGGCATCAGTCCTGTTCGGATCGGATTAGGTTCAACTCGACCAGATCCGAAATTTCACAGGCTTTACCCGAATCCGATCAGATCCGTGCTCGGATCTGGGCCACATGATTCGGACAAATCCGATGCATGGTTTCTGTGACTCGAACAGTGTCCGACTCGGTTAGTAAAAAGCGAGTCGATCCTATGGATAGAATTCGGATATATAAATTTAATTAAATTGTTTCATGTGGTGTGGTCTATTTTAACCTTAATATACCTACTTTTTGTATTCAATGGCTAAAATAATATGTAAAAATTGATGAACGGCTTAGATAAAACATACACATTAAGGTGGGCCCCACATGGCTATGAGAAAACTTTCAATGATCCGTGTACAGCGTTTAATATTCAATATAATCTTTAACGTACCGTGCACGAAATAAACAACTTGCTTTTTGCGCAAGCAGAGTTCTACATGTGATTTCTTAATTCAAGTGAGCAGATCTAATCATAGGGTATGTGTTATATCAAAACTGTTCATCTATTTTCCAAGCTCGTCTTAAGGCTTGAGACGAAAAATAAGATGGATTTAACTATCGACTGGACCACACGAATGGTTTAACAGTGAAAATCATTCTATGTTGCTATTTGTGGTGTGGGCCACATGATCTTTGGATATTATTTATTTTTTGAATAATACTCTATAATTATCTCTAAAAGTACATGAACGGTGTAGATATGATAAATACATCACTGTGGGGCCATAACTTTGATCTCCTTTGAACCGTCCATACAGCACGGAGCTCGAGGAGCGCCTGCAGCTTGAGAGGGCAGACGAGTACAGCTGTACTCTGGAAAGCAAACGGACTGGCTACTCCCCTTGCCACCGGACATCCGTGCTCAGTGGGCCCCACCATAACGTATGTGTTTCATCTATGCCCTCCATCTATTTTTATAGATCATTTTAAATCTTTAGAAAAAAAATGAAGTATATCGAAATCTCAAGTGGACCACGTTATAGAAAACAGTGTTGAATGAATTTTGACCATTAAAAATGTTGTAGGCCATAAAAGTTTTCGATCAAGCTGATATTTATTTTTTCCCTTCATCCGGGTCCTCATGACTTGATCAACATATTTTATGCAATTTATGTGTTTTATCCACACCATCCATCCATTTTAAAGAAAAATAAGGTAAAAAATAAAAATTATATTTTATACTACCCGCACACCTATAGGTTCAGGTCTGTTCGGTGCAGTTCGGGTCCCATCGGTTCGGGTATTCGGGTCGAGCCTGTCCGGACAGAGGTCTATCCGAACCTGACCCGAAAAAAAATCGGATCTGGAAACCACAACCCGATCAGACCCGATCTTGACTGTCGGTTCTATTCGGAACGGGTCGGATCGGGTCGGATCCGCCGGATTGGGTCACAAATGCACACCTCTAGTGGCAAGGGGAGTAGTCGATCCGATTCCTTTATCAGTGCCCTTCATCTCTTTTGCCGAGTTATTTTAGGGTATACCATGAAAATAGTAGAACTTGAACACGCCCGTCAAAACTTATTAAGATAACAGAAGTTTTGGATCAAGTTTATATTTATGTTCTCTTCATCTATTCCAGGTGACCGAATTAATGAGTTAATTGTCGAATAAAACATCACGACAGGCTTTAGGAAGTTTTCAGGGTCCCATTAAATCTCTCATCTTCTTTGATGAGGTTCACTTGAGCTTTGTATTTGGAAACGGATTGGCCACACCTGCCACCAGCACGGTGCATGGTGGTTGGTGCTTTGTGGGCCCCATGATAATGTATGTGTTTCATCCATTCTGTTTATCTATTTTTAGAGATTATTTTACGCTTGATTCCAAAAATGAGAGAGATATAAGTCTCAAGTAGACCACATCACAGGAAACAATTGTGATTGGATATCCACCATTAAAATCATCCTAAGTCCCACTGTACTGTCTATTTGACATCTAATCTATTGATTAGATCATACAGACCTGGATGAAGGGGAAAAGCAAAGATCAACTTGATCTAGAAGGATTTTGGGCCCCCGCAAAAGTTCTCAATGGTCAATGTTCATTGAACACCGTTTCCTGTAATGTGGTTAACTTGAGAGTTGGAGATACCTCATTTTCGGTCTCTTACCATAAGGGGCCATTTGGCACCGTGGATTGGAGGGGATTGCAGAGGATTGACAATCCCTGGCTGTCTGGGAGCATAGAGTAACCAGGGGTTTCAAATTTAGGGGGTTTCTAATCCCCTCTTTGAGGGGCTTTGCAATCCATGGTAAGAGCTTGGATTACACCTAAAATCATTTCAATAGTTGCAAGTGTAACATGTGTGTCACTGTACACTATCATTCTATTGGGCACATGTCCAAACATTGTCCATTTAATCAACGATTAAAAATTGTTAGTTAGCCACTCAGACTTGATCTAGTGCTTGCAGTCCATCCGAGACTTGGAATTTCATCATTTTCAGGCAAATCATATATTTCAGCGTCTTATTACAACCATAGTGTCAAAAATTATATATCTCACTAATTAAGGATATTAAATTTGATTTGGTAATTAAATTCAAATACCTAAAAATATATCATGCATAGGTATTTTTAAATTAAAGTTGATTCACACTCAAGTTGCCAAACATACGGGAGGATTGCCAATCCAAGGGGTTTACAATCCTAGAGGTTCCAAATCCACACTCCCAGACAAGCCGTAAAGGATCTATAAAATTATATGGACAACATGAATGAAACAAATACATCAAGCCTCAGGTCCAGACGGACACGATGTAAATTTTGTCCTGCCGTTGTTGTAGGCAGCTCAGGAAACCAAAGGCTGTAGGAGGCTCACTGCGAAGAGTCATGCTACAACGTGAATTAAAAAATGTGATCGGTTCAATGGCATCAGGATAGCCCTTCAAAGGTTTCAATGGTAAAGGGAAAACACATGTCAACATGGTTCAAAACTCGTGTGCTAAAATAGTCTCAATGGTGGGCATTCGATCCTTGCTGTTTCCTATGTTGTGGTCCACCGAAGTTTTCAATTAGCCTTATTTTCGAGCTTTGTACGCCAGCATTAGCTGGCTAAATTGGATAGAGAGGATGGCCATCACAATTATCATCTCTGGTTGTATGTGTCACAAAGAGTTCTCAGCCCCAATAGCCAAGGAGTCATTTGGCGGCATGGAATTAAAGGATTTAAGAGGATTTTAAATCCCTTAATATGTTTGGCACCATAAAGAAACCAGGGTTTCAAATCCAACATTCCAGGGGTTTGAAATCTACGGTGGAAGCTTAGGTTATATTTAAAATCTTTCCAAGAGTTTCATATGTAACATTTGTGTCACTAGCCTACTAATCTATTAGGCATATGGCCTAGTGATGATATCCCAAAATAATTAGATTATCAGTTGCATCACTATAATTTTTTTAATAAAAAAATTTGTGCCATACAAATATTATCCATGTAAATCAACAATTAAAAATCATTAGTTAATCACTTAGATTTGATCCTACGCTTGTATCTCATCTAAGACATGAAATTTCATCATTTTTAACAAAATATATATTTTAATAGGCTTATTATAACCATTGTGTCAAACATTTCATACCTACACTAATTAAATATATTAAAGTTGATTTAGTAATTAAATTCAAACCCTTGTAAATATACTACTTTTGGATTATAGGGATTCTGAATCCAGGGTGTCGAACACAATGGAATCATTCCGAATCGAGGCTCCAAATCTACGCTTCCAAACATTCACTAAGTTTCAAAGGCCATAAATAATGCAGGTAGGACTGCAAACTCAATTTAGGTTGATTGGCACAACTTGATTCAAGTTGGGGTGTCAAAGTCCTTGACTTGGTTTCATGTCGAAAAATGCACCCTAATTTAAAATCAGGTTGTATTCATGTTGAGCAAATTTGGGTTAGGTTAGGAATAATCAGATATAGTAAGGTTGAGTGAGGTTAGGTTTGAGCTAACCTGAGTTATGTTGAATATAGAGGAATTTAGGTTCAGCATGTTAGAAAAACAATACACAATGGAGGATAGAAGAAAACGATAACTAAACGATCAGATCTATCGGGTTCAAGGCTTAACTTGAATAATCAATTTCTCAAAACAGATTTGCTGCCCTTTTTCTGGAATTTCCAGCAAGTGCAAACGAAGGAAGTCTGCAAATTGTCTTCAGGATACAATGAACACTCAATCCGATTTTCAACACGAAAATTTGCACATTTAAGTGTTGAACAGATCTCTAGTTTTGACACCGATATGCCTTAAGACGTTCAGAAAAAACTCAGTAAGAGATTAGATCGAGAGTAATTGCACAGAAGATGATATAATCTTAATGATTTTGAGTATATATTCTGGATTATAGAATCCAGGATTTATATCAAATGAAAGGTTATGGATTTCATCCTGAAGAGGTGCAAAAGTGCCTCTTCAAGAAATCTATACCCATTCACAGCAAATAATTGCTTTCCATGAAAGGACATGACTCTTTGTCCAATGGCAATTATTTCTGTACCCATTCAGACAGAAACAGTTATCCAATAGGAAAAAACTGTATCCACCTAAGCGACATATGGCATAAGTGCCACATGTACAATCATGTCACAATTACTCTCAATTAATAAAAAAGGTAATAAATCATCAGGGTACCATGGCCCAAAAAATTTGAACCGAGTGCCAAAAAGACTAAGGCTCTTATTGCTCCTTGCGACGATGCGCACGTGCGAAGTGCGCCTAATAAAGCGCCAAAAAGCGCCCACGCCGCGCGCTCGCGGACGGTGCTTCGCACCGTCCTTGAGGAGATTTGAACCCTGGTTGCATAAGCAAAAACCCCTTTTCTTACCGACTGGCTATACACACTATTTATGGAAAGTTTAAATAATTAATAAATTTATTTACTTTCTAAAAATAACTTTTATTTTTGAAATTTATTTTTTTATTTAAAAAAACACAACAATCCCCGTCAATTTTAAAATAAAATCAGATTCTGGAACGAATGACATATCAGTATAAATAGGTGCATAAGTGAAGGTATCTTTTGGATTTGAACCTTTACTTTAGTGTATATGTATCAAAGTTATACCAGGTACTTAGTGACCCATTAGTCTTGAACTAAGGACCTTATATGACTCACCAGACACATAACACACATCTATTCATATATAACTGGAGATCTTTAAGTTCGCACATTTCTGGCCTTGTGCGTATCCTTATTTCATGAGTATTCTAGAGACGATCCCAATCTCTTCAAAAGCGGCCTCACTTCTCTACTCATATAGGTAGATCTATCAAAGATAATCCTGCTTCATCTCAGCAAAGTCTGCTTATAGATCTATTAAAAGTTAGTACTCAGCCTCTTATGAAATGCAGAAAGTAAACACTAGACTTTTAGGAATGAGACTCAAATTTTCTTTTTCTAGTGTATATTTCAATCACATACTTGACTTGTTTGTCCCTTTGAACCTAGCTTATATTTCAAAACATAGGTAGGGTTGCTAT
This sequence comes from Magnolia changhungtana, assembly GCA_030180095.1. Taxonomy (NCBI): domain Eukaryota; kingdom Viridiplantae; phylum Streptophyta; class Magnoliopsida; order Magnoliales; family Magnoliaceae; genus Magnolia; species Magnolia changhungtana. The sequence continues at coordinate 784,323 of JASAUF010000234.1, read as the reverse complement.
CAAGAGTGAAAGTTACATCTTTATGGATCTTAGTCCCATTCCTTTAGTGGTTCTTCTTATCTGATCTCTTGATAAACCTTTTGTCAAAGGATCTGCTAAGTTCAGGATGGATTTAACATATTCCACTGTGATTACTCCATCTCTGAGCAATCCTTTAACAAAGTTATGCCTTAGACCTATATTTCTAGACTTACCATTATAAGTCTTACTCATAGCACGACAAAGAGTAACCTGACTATCACAAAAGATAGATATGGCGAGGGTAGGTTTCGGCCAATACGGGATTTCCAACAAGTAGGTATCTTAGCCATTCACCTTCTTTACAAGCAGCACCAAGTGCAATAAACTCAATTTCCATTGTAGAGTGAGATATGCACGTTTGTTTCTTAGATGCCCATAATATTGCTCCTCCTCCAAGAGTGAATATCCAGCCACTTGTAGATTTTGATTCTATGCTATCTGCATTCCAGCTTGCATCGCTGAACCCTTCAAGTACAGCGGGATATGATTTATAATGCAGTCCATAGTCTATGGTTCCTCCTAGATACTTTAAAACTCTTGAAATCGCATTCCAGTGTACTTGTCCTGGATTACTGGTATACCTGCTTAGCATTCCTACTATGAATGCTATATCGGGTCTAGTGCAATTCATTGCATACATTAAAGTCCCAATAACACTCGTATATTCTTGTTGTGCTTTACTTCTACCAGTATTTTTAACCAATTTAATACTTGGATCAAATGAGGTTGAAACCGGTTTACTATCATAATGATTAAACTTCTTTAACACTTTCTCTAGGTAATGAGATTGTGTTAAGGCTATTCCATCATTAAGATTATAAATCTTAATACCTAATATTACATCGGCTTTACCCATATCCTTCATATCGAAGTTGGTACTTAGAAACTTTTTAGTTTCTTTCACACAGTCCTCATTTGGTCCAAATATTAACATATCATCTACGTATAGGCAGATAATGATTTGACCTTTAATATATATGCACTTATCTGCTTGGTTTACTCTAAAACCATTAGATTGTACTACTTGATCAAACTTCTCATGCCATTGTTTAGGTGCTTACTTGAGCCCATAGAGAGATTTGACTAGTTTACACACTTTCTTCTCTTGCCCAGGTTGAACAAACCCTTCAGGTTGTTCCATATAGACTTCCTCATCTAGATCACCATTTAAAAATACCGTTTTGACATCCATTTGATGGATTACTAGGTGGTGAATTGCTGCAAGAGCAATTAAAGTCCTAATGGAAGATATTCGTGCAACAGGAGCATATGTATCGAAAAAATCGATACCTTGCCGATTTCGAACAAGCTCCAGTGACAAATTTCATGGATCCATGAGCGTTACTTTCTCTGACGTGGGCAGAATGACTGCATGTGGATGAATAGGGTCCATTTGGTACACTCAATGTTTGTACCGGGCCTTAAAATCAACACAATTCAACGTTCAAGTGGGCTGCACCATGGAAAACAATTGCAATGGCTGCACCACAAGTGATGTGTTATATTCCATCCAATCCACTCATATGATGTTACACACGTGGAGGAATGGATTCCTACAGTAGCTGGCCCATTGGGCTTTTAGGATTAGCCAACTTGTGGTCAGCATTGTGCTGGAGAATCAGGCTCGAGGCTTATAATTGATCAAGCCCGTTTTTCGGTTGGCCCGAGTTTGATCAGCCTAGTCACAGCTTCGCCCAATTGAGCCCCTTTTAACTTTTGGAAGGCAAATTAGCAATATATACATAATGTAAAAATCCTCGTTTACTCATGTTGATGCAAATTTATGGTGTGCCTTTCCCTTATCCTCGTTACCTGCACAAGAGAGAAAATAAAGGGACCCTGGCTTTAGCCCAAGGTACCTCTGATGCTTAAGTCAGCTTCTGGGGCTAAGGAAAAGGCGTTTTTAGAATTCTGAGTTGCGTACCTTTTACCGAAATGGAGGTTCCTTATTTATAGGTGTGAGAGAATCCTGCTGTGTAAGGATTCTCTTCCTGATATCATGGAGATTTGATTTTGGCCCACTTTTAGTCTCCATCCGATCCCGAGACTATCGGGATCGACGATCCTTTTGCAGATATCCGGGACAGTGTTTTCATTTACACCGTCTTTCTTTTATTTTGCTCAACTGATTCCGACTTAAATAACAAATGAGTCTCGGCTGGCTTTACGGAGATGAGCCTTTTGCCTTCTGTTGGGTGGAACAATCTCGATTTGTGACTGTCGTTCTTTCCTATCCCATAACTGATAGTGCAACCGGTTCAATGGTGAGTCGGTTTTCACTGCCGATCGTGTGGCTTATAGCTTTTGGGCCTTAGTCGGCTCATGCTAACGTTGCTAGCTCGTCCATCGAGCTAACTTAATTTGTCCACCTCTTGGTGTTTGCATGACAATGTCTCGGATTCAGCTGTTGCCTCGGAAATCTCAGGCAGTGTCAGTAGAATTGGTCCGTTCCATATTCGAGTCCCTGGACTTAACATATTTTTCCCCAACAGTAAGCCCCCTTACTCCATGTGTCTCTTATGGCACTAAGGAGTAATGAGTTTTTAGGTCGGTTCTTTACTGAGTCCGAGATAATAATTAGGCATTTAATGCCTTTTGGGTCGTTCCCAATAGGAGACGGTTCTTTACCTGAGGTCACATGAGTGGACAACCGTCGAGTCATTTTTTCCACTTATGAGCGTCGGACGCGTGGTGAGAGCGTTACCGTCGTTAGTTGGCGTGTGCCACATGTCGGGCGGGAGAGTCGATGCAGGGGTCGATTCGTTTTCCCCATTAATTTCCTCTGCCACGTGGCAAGGCTATAAAAGGAAGGGAGAGGCACGCGTTTCCCATTTTCGCCGCTGCCTCTCCCGCTCTCCATTCCATCTTCATTTTTCTTCTCTTTTTCTCCCTCTCCTTTCTCGTTGTCAGCGTTACATTCAGCCATTTTCGCCTTCACCTCTGCCATTTTCTTCCTCGTTATCCTCCTTACTTTCTCCGGTGAGTTCTTCCCTCCGTTTTAATTGACAATAATGGCAATGCACAGCTCTCAGAGCACAACGTTTTTGGAACGTTGCGGAATCGCCTTCTTTACTGGTGGAGATTGTCGTTGATGCTAACGCCGCTTTCTTATCGGAGAAAGCCATTGGAGTTCCGACGGTGTGTCCCGCTTCGGTTAGTCCTTCTCATGGAGGGTCGCCTCTGATAACTCGCCCAGGGAGACCTAACCCTCCAATGGATTTGTTGGAGGAAGAGGAAGAAAAAACAGGGGTTGCTGAGGGAACCTCTGGGTCGGCTCCTGTTGGTAAGTCAGCATAGACCTCTTAGTCGGCTACCGAAGGAGAGGATTCAGAGGATGAACTGGGTCTGGTTCCTTCAGTTTTGACTGAGGCGGATTTGGACAGAATCCGAATCGAGTATCATATCCCGGACTCGGTCATAATTCATCTTCCCGTCCGAATGACTTACCCGACCGTCCTCCCACTGGGGCAGTCGCGATTTTCCAAGTCTCGATGCAATGTGGCTTACGCTTGCCTCTTCAGCCCATCGTCCGAGACTTCCTATCTCGTGTCCGAATTGCTCCCGGATAAATAGTTCCGAACGGGTGGAGGAACTTAATCGGGTGTGCAGTGCTATAGGCTGAGCTAGAATAGCCTCCACTGACAGTTGATAAATTCCTCTACTTGTATCAAGTGTGGGTAAACCCGAACTATCCCGGCTTTCACATCTTGAGCGCTTGGCGGGGCAAAGACGGCTCTTTAATAATCAATCCTCCTATTTCCAATAAACATTGGAGAGAACGTTGGTTCTGTGCATGTGGTCGCTGGGAGATGGCCGAATCAGGGCTTTACGAGGCTCGTATACCTCGGGCGTTTCGCAAAGCAGGTGACCCGGCGTATCCTTTTCTATCTTTCACGTCATAATGCTTTGAGTCTGACAGACTTATGTTTAGTAGATATTCTGAAGAAGAGGCAGAAGCTCGGATCTAATGTCTTAGCTCGGGTTAAGGACTTGAAAGCGTTAAGTCCAAAAACTCAATCCTGGAAGGTACTCCTGCAGCCGGAGCACCTTCATCTTACAGGTTTAGACTCGGTCGTTACAAGTAACCCTTACTGCGTCTTCATATTCTCTCTAAACTTCATCTGACTTGTTTTGCTCTTCTTTCAGATCTAGCTGAAGCTTGACCCTTTCTTAAGCCGGTTCCTTCGGATATAGCAGGAACTCGGCCTCCCCTTAAGCCGGCTTCCAAAATAAAGGCTCTCCTGCGATCGCTCCTTCTATCGGAGACTCGGTCTCCCAAGAAGCAGAAGGCGACACCGAAGGAGAAGGAACCCGTAGGTTCCTCTGCCCCTACTGTGGTCGTGCTTTCCGATTCGGAAGAGAGGGCGGAAGTGGGGGACGCGGTAGCCGTTGAGTTTCGGATGGCTCCCGAGCCAGGACCTATTTCAAAGGAGGTCCCGAGGCAGAGAGAGGAGACGAGAGCAGAGTCTTCAAGAGGGGAGATGACTCAGCCAGAGCCGTCGCCCTTCCAAACGGTTGTGTCGGGGATGATGCCTTAAGCCATAGCTCACGGGAGCGAGAAAGACTTTTCCAGCCTCTACAATGCTCCCATGACACAAACCGTTGGCCGTGCAGCGAAGGTACTTTTTGAGGTAAATGTCTTATATCATTTCCTTTCATCTCTTTTGTTGCTTCTTGTCTCGACCACTTATTATAACTTCACATTTATCTTTTGCAGCTTATCCCCTGCTTGGTCAAGGCTTGCTCGAAATTATCTGCGACCTAGAGGCTTTAGAATCGTGTGGCCGAGGCAGAAGGACGACGCGAGATCGCCGAGATTCGGGTCGGTGTCCTGACTGGTGAGGCGGCTCTAGCCAGGGAAGTTATTGAAGATGAAAAAACCGAGGTTGCTTAAGTGTCGTCACTACTGTTTGCAGCTGAGGAAAAGAGTCAGCGAATTCTTGAAATTCATGCCTCTTGCGAAGGCACATTGGCTAGAGCCAAAGCCGAGGCTGCGGGACTGATTCAGTGAGCTCAAGATAAGGTCAGGGAGGCCGAGGAAGCAAATGACCAGGCTGTACAGGCCTTTCTTGAGTCCCAGGAGTTCGAGGATGAGAGAGATCGCTTGTTCCAAAGCAGATATTCAGCCTGTATCAAACAAATGAAGAATGTTTTCCCCGATCTTGATCTCTCGGGATTTGATGAAAGTGTCTCGGGTTCTGAGGATCCAAATGTTGGTCTGGCTGACGTCGCTACTGCCACTACTGCAGGAGGCGAGGCAGGTGTCTCTGGGACTGCTTTGGGAGTAGAGGCTGATGCCTCTGGGACTGCTTCGAGAGTCGCTCCGGCCGAGAAGCAGTAGTCGAGCTTCATTTTTCGCACTCAGAATAGCATAGTGCCGAGCTCTTCATTTTTTGCACTCACACCAGCATAGTGCCGAGCTCCAAGACTTTGCACTTATACTGACGTAATGTCGGGCTTCGCGCTGGCTCGACAGTGTCTTTTGCTGTCCTAATCGACTATCCCTACCTTAGTTTTGTTTTTCTTATTTTTTTGAGACAACGTTGTAATGAATTTTGACAATGTAACCTGATGTAAAAACACATACTGATGAAAGAATGTACTTAGTTTTATTCATATGACTTAGTTTATATTTTTTGCTTTGAATACCGAGCTAAGGTTAGTAGATCTTGAGATGTTCGGTATTCCAAGGATGAGGCAATAACTGTCAATTCAGGTCTTCTAATCGATACGTCCCTGGACGAAGGGTACTCGAGACGACATATGGTCCTTCCCAATTAGGTCCTAATGTGCCCGATCCTACCTTCTTTGTATTTAGGAACGTTTTTCGGAGAACCATATCTCTAACTCGGAGTCGCCTGATTTTAACTCGGGCATTATAGAACCGAGCTACCTGCCTCTGCCAAGCCATCATTCGTAGTCGAGCCATTTATCTTTATTCTTCCATGAGATTGAGCCCCAGAAAAAGAAGTTCTTCATTATCTTTCTCATTAAACGTACTGACTCATGCTGAAGGCAATCCGATCTCGACCGGGGTAATTGCTTCAGATCCATAAGCTAGAGAGAACGGAGTTTCTCCAGTGGTTGTCCGAGAGGTAGTTCGGTAGGCCCATAGAATTTTTGGAAGTTCTTCGGTCCATACTCCTTTAGCTCAGTCGAGCTTAGTGCGGAGATGCTGCTTGATAATTTTATTGACTGCTTCAATCTGTCCATTCGTCTGAGGATGATAAGGCGAGGCATACACATTTTAGATTCTGAGATTAATACACATATCTCAGAACCGTTTGTTGTCGAACTGTCTTCCATTATTGGTAATGATCGCTCGAGGTATCCCGAACCGACACACAATATTCTTCCAAACGAAGTCTGTGATCTTCTATTCAGTTATTGTTGCCAAGGGTTTGGCCTCGGTCCACTTTGTGAAATAATCCACAGCCATGACAGCGAACTTAGTCTGACCTTTCCCCATTGGAAGTGGTCCGATGATGTCGATTTCCCATTGCGCAAAGGGCCAAGGACTAGTCATGGGAGTCAATTCCTCGAGAGGCTGTCTCGGGATAATCGCAAACCGCTGACACTTGTCACATCTTTGAATGAGCTTTTAAGCATCGTGCTGGATAGTGGGCCAGTAGTACCCCTGACGTAAGACTTTGTGTGCGAGTGCTCTCCCTCTTGAGTGGTTTCCACATATTTCTTCGTGTATTTCTCGTAACATGTAGTCGACTTCATGGGGGTCTAGGCATCGTAGTAAGGGAGCGTAAAAGCCTTTCTTGTACAGTACCCCGTTCAAAATGGTGTAGCGAGATGCTTGGATCTTTAGTTATCGGGCCTCGGCGCAATCTTCGGGCAACTTTCCATTGCCGAGATACTAGACGATAGGGTCGAGCTGGGTGGGTTCTGAATCAAAAGCGTGTACAGTCGATTTAATTGGCTCACTGATACTCGGCTTCGCTACATGCTCGATTGGAACTGACCTGGGTATGTCGTCCTCATCCGCAGAGGCGAGCTTTGCTAATAAATCGGCTTTGGTGTTTTCGACCCTAGGGATCCGAGTCACTGCGCATTGCTGAAATCCGCTTATTAAATCTTTCACTTTTTGTGTACGCCTTTAGTTTTTCTTACCGCGTCTGATAAACACCAGTGACCTGGTTGACGACCAACTGTGAATCGCTGAGGACATTAAGATGAGTTATGCCTAAACTTGCCGCGAGTTGAAGGCCGAGTAATAAAGCTTCGTATTCTGCTGTGTTGTTTGAGGCTTGGAATCAAGTCGCAAGGCATACTGCATGTAGGTTTGATTAGGAGTTTTTAAGACTACCCCAGCCTCGCTTGCCTTAGAGTTGGAATAACCGTCAACAAAGAGTTTTCAGGGGATCGGGCGGAGTGATGGGTTAAGAGAAGCGGATGTTGACATTTCGACTGCCGAGACAGGCTCAATTACTAGGTCGGGTTGTGGTATTACTTAGCAATGAAGTCGGCCGCAGCCTGTCCTTTAATGGCGACTCTCGGCTTATACTGTATGTCGAATTTGCTTAACTTAATAACCCATTTCGTAAGTCGGCTCGAAGCTTCTGGTTTCTAAAGGATCTGATGCAGTGGAAGGTTGGTCATGACAATGATGGTATGAGCTTGAAAATATGGTCAAAGTCGTCGCGAAGAAACTACCAATACCAGGGCTACTTTTTCAAAGGGGGCATACCTCGTCTCTGCTAGTAGTAATGTTTTGCTGACATAATAGACCGGCAATTGCTTCTAATCATGCTCACGTATCAATGCCGAATTAACTGCTGCATCTAATACGGCAAGATATAACCGTAAAGCCTCTCCTGACTCGGGTTTTGACAAAAGGGGTGGAGACCCGAGGTAAGACTTCAGCTGTTGGAACACTGTTTCACACTCTTCTGTCAATTCCATCTTCTGCCGTCCATTCAATTGTTTGAAGAAGGGGAGGCATTTGTCGGTGGCTCTTGATAGGAAGCGGTTGAGTGCGGCTATTCGTCCGGTTAACCTTTGTATGTCTTTAACCGTCTTTGGAGACTCCATATCAAGTAATGCTTTGATTTTCTCAGGATTTACCTCGATTCCCCGTTGACTGACTAGGAATCCGAGAAACTTTCCCGAGCTTACACTGAAAGCGCATTTACTCGGGTTTAACTTCATTTTGTATTTTCGTAAGATCAAGAGCATTTCTTCTAAGTCGGCTATATGATCGGCTGCGTGTATGCTTTTTACGAGCATGTCATCAATGTATACTTTCATGGTTCGGCTGATCTGCCGAGCGAACATTTTGTTCACCAACCTTTGATAAGTTGTTCCAGCGTTTTTCAAACCAAATGGCATCACACAATAACAATAAAGACCTTTATCGGTGACAAATGTAGTTTTTGACTTATCCAATTGATGCATTACAATTTGATTGTACCCGGAATAAGCGTCCATAAAACTAAGTAACTCATGCCCTGCTGTACTACCTACCAACTGATCAATCCTTGGAAGAAGGAAGCTGTCCTTGGGGCAGGCTTTGTTTAGGTTCGTATAGTCATATAGACGCGCCACTTCCCATTGACTTTTTTCACTAGTACGACATTAGCTATTCATTCTGGATAGTATATCTCTTTTATGAAATTGGCCTTAAAAAGCTTGCCGACTTCCTCTTTGATGATAACATACCTCTCGGGTCCGAGAGGACGTCTTTTCTGTTGGATTGGTCAGTAGGTCGGATCGATGTTGAGTCGGTGAGTTATGACCGAGGGATCGATTCCAGGCATATCTTCATGGCTCCATGTGAATACATCGGCATACCGTCGGAGCAGCATTATCATGTTGTCTTTTAGGGAAGACTTCAGAGACGAACCAATTTGTACCATCTTCATTTCGTCTGTCTCGTCCAAATGTACCGAGACAAGATCTTCCATCGGTTGTCCTCGCTCATGTGTTCCAACTCGAGGATCCAACGACTCGATGATAGATAGCTCGGTCGAAGCTTTTACTGCTGTGGCATAGTAGTGATGAGCATCTTGCTGATCCCCTTTCACTACTCCTATTCCTGATTCAATCGAAAATTTCATGGAAAGATGGTATGTTGATACCACTGCTTGCAGGAGACTCAGAGAAGGTCGGTCGAGTATAGCGTTGTAAACTGATGATTGCTCAACGACTAGGAAGTCGACCATTATTGTCGTCTGATGCAGAAAATTTTTAACATTTAGCTGCAATGAGGTGATCCCCTCAGGAGTACTTGCCCGCCAGAAACCCGATTAATGGGGTCCGAACCGGACGTAATGCCGATCGTTCAACTCCCATTTTATCAAACGCTTGAGTGAACAATACGTCTGCAGATGAACCTGTGTCTACGAGTATACGGAACACTTTTCGGTTAGCGATGGTAAGGGTGACAACTAGCGCATCATCATGGGGATGATGAATACATCGGGCGTCTTCCTCAGTGAAAGAAATACAATACTTTTCTCGCTTCTTTTCCTTTGAAGGCCGAAACAGTATGAGAACCTCGGACCCAGGCTGACTAATGCTCCTGACATGATGTTTCCTAGCATTATTTGAGTCGCCTCCACCTCGAGGACCACTGACAATAGTCCGGATCTCTTCTGTAAGTTGATTTTCGCTCGGACGTTCTTCCGCAGTTCCGACTTTCACCATATGTTCTTTAAGTCGGCCCTCTCTTATGAGTCGTTCAATTTCCTCCTTTAAGTGATAGCAATCACTCATATTGTGCCCGTAATCACGATGATAATGACAATACTTGTCTTTATTCCGCCGATTGGGATTGCCTCGGAGTTTGTTAGGCCAGTTAACGAAGCCTTTGCTTTTGATTTTCATTAATACCTGCTCCTGAGGCTTATTGAGGGGGGTATATGTGGAAAACCTTCGGTCGGGCCGTTTGTTTGACTTTCGTTCATCGCGTGCTTGATCATCCTCACGCTTCTTTCCTCCAGTTGAGTCGGCTTATTTTTTGGCCGACTCTTTGACAGAGGATTTTGCATTTTAGGCTGTCCCATCATGATTCGCATTTCTTCGGCATTCGCATATTTGTCTGACCGAGCCATAAACTCCGCTAGAGTCTCTGGCGGGTTCTTATCCAGAGATGTCAGGAATGGTTTGTCTTTGACTCTTTTCATAAGTGCGTTGAGTGCTGTTTCTTGTGAATGTTTTCGAACCTGAAGAGACTCGAAGTTGAAACGCTTGATGTAATATTTTAGCAGCTCTCCCTATTTCTGAACTATATTGTTCAGGTGTGCGGGCAGCTTCAGTTTCTTCTTCCCACCAATGAAGTTGGTGAGGAAGGCATCGCTAAGCTCGACGAATGAACTAATAGACCTCGGTTTCAACTGTTTGAACTAAAGTCGAGCTACGTCGGTCAACATAAGAGAAAAGGCTTGACACATCACGACATTCGAGGCGTCGTGCAGTTCCATGTAGGTTCTGAAGCATTCGATATGCTCAATTGGGTCGGTCTTTCCAGTGAAATGAGTGATTTGGGGTAGTCGAAACTTTTCTAGTAACCAAGCCTGCATTACTTCGTCCACAAAAGGGGATGCTTTTGCCTCGGACTTGGTTGGATATACATTTCGACCCTGTTTCATGTCTGCCATCTCTTTCACCATTTCTTCATGTACTTCCTTTTTGAAGTCCCGAATGTCAGCTTTCCAAGGCTCGCCGCTGTCCACAGTACCTTCAACGGGAGGCCGGCTGCACCTCCTTCAATCTATCTCGTGTTGGAATCGGTAGGGGATAAGACGGCTGTAGCTGAGTGAGCCGGTGCTGGCTTGGGAGAACCCTGGGGCTGACTCGGTTGATGGAACGATTGCGGAATAGTAGGCTGAGGATCGACCACTGGTAAAGGGACATGTGTTGCATACCCTTGCTGAAACGACTGCATCTGTTCCAGCATTTGCTTCATCACATTCATATCGGACCGAATCTCCTAAACCTCCCAATCCAACTGCCCATTGTTGCGGTTTTACTGGTTATTGGTTGCAACTGATGTTGCTCGTTGTGCCGCCGAACCCTGACAGTTATTGGGTAGATTTTGAACTATCGGGACCACTCTTATGCCCGCTGGTCCTGTGATCTCATTTAATTCTTCTTCTTGAACCATCATTCTAGTAATCACCATAAGAACAAATTTTCACTTTTAGATTGGAAAGAGAAAAAATGGCTTTTCGTACGGTTCCCACAGACGACGCTAAACTGTTGATGCAAATTTAGGGTGTGCCTTTCCCTTATACTCGTTACCTGCACAAGAGAGAAAATAAAGGGACCCTGGCTTTAGCCCGGGGTACCTCCGATGCTTAAGTCAGCTTATGGGGCTAAGGAGAAGGCGTTTTTAGAATTCTGAGTTGCGTGCCTTTCATCGAAATGGAGGTTCCTTATTTATAGGTATGGGAGAATCCTTCCGTGCAAGGATTCTCTTCTTGATATCATGGAGATTTGATTTTGTCCCACTTTTGGTCTCTATCAGATCCCGAGACTATCGGGATCGAGGATCCTTTTGCGAGATATCAGGGACAGTGTTTTCATTTACACCGTCTTTCTTTTATTCGGCTCGACCGATTCCGACTCAAATAACAAAGGAGTTTCGGCTGGCTTTACGGAGACAAGCTTTTTGTCTTCTGTCGGGTGGAACAGTCTCGGTTTGTGACCGTCATTCTTTCCTACCCCATAACTGACAGTGCAACCGGTTCAATGGTGAGTCGGTTTTCATTGCCGATCGTGTGGCTTATAGCTTTTGGGCCTTAGTCAGCTCATGCTGATGTTGCTAGCTCGTCCATCGAGCTAACTTAATTCGTTCACCTCTTGGTGTTTGCATGACGTTGTCTCGGAGCTATTGCCTCGGAAATCTCAGGCAGTGTTAGTAGAATTGGTCCGTTCCATATCCGAGTCCTTGGACTTAAACATATTTTTCCCCAACAACTCATATTATGTGAATGGTGAGAAGCACTAGCCTCCACTCCCCTTCCTCATCCTACCACACCAACCGTTAGGCTCGAGCTTATCATAAACATTTCGGTCATGGGACAGGTCCAAGCTAAGAATATTGTTAAACAATAGAGACCGTGATTGAAATTCAAATCTTCTGTTTGAGAGCTTGTATTGAAAGAATATTAAAATTCTTTAGTATATTCACATGACTTAAATCTGACTTGAATCTTCTATTGGGGAGCTTTGTATTGAATGAATATTAAAATTCGTTAGTATATTCACATGACTTAAATTTGAATAACTAAATTAAATTTCATATTCCAAATAAGTATATATATGTATGTGATATTTGATAAAATGATTGCAATGAGCATATTAAAATATATACTTTAGCCGAAAAGAGAAAATTTTAAGCCCTATGGGCCACAAATGTAAAGATTACAAACACATGATTTATTAATATTTTTTAACTGTCCATTCAAATGTCGAAACATTTAGATGGTTTATATCATTCTATTGATGTAATTTTATTGGTGTAATTTTATTGGTGATGTGATTGAATTGTTTTACGAGTATCATCAGCATGCCCTATCCAGTGGATTAGTACCTTTATTACATACGCATTTGAGGAAACAAAAAACGTAATTTCTTTGGTTTACACTTAAATCTTAGGATTAAGATTTCAGAATATATACCAAAAAGATAAGTATGAAATACATGAATATACACCAAAAAGATAAGTATGAAATAGCTCGGATTTCATTTAACTCCAAATCCAAGTTGCCAAACGTGTAAAAAAAATAAAATAAAATAAAATAAAATAAAATAAAAAACAGCTATTTGGATTTGAAATACAGCGAATTGCCACCGAATCCAGGGTGCCAAACGGGTGAAAATGGTGTGTGAACATAGCTATAAGAGCCTAACCAGTGATTTAATGGAATTTTAGGTCAATAGGTTGGATTACACTCCTGCAATAGTCCCTCGCCATTTTCAAATTGGGTCACTCACCAATTGTATATATGGCCTAAGTCACATGGTAGCCTAGACCATCCATATCATTGGCACAGTTGTAAGTTGTATATTATCCAAAACTCGCAAAAAGACAATAAAATTAACCATACCAATTTCTATTTTTGAATTTGGAGCACACAATATGTTACCTTAACCATCCACCTTGAAAGTTATCAATTGGATGGTGAAGATAATCAATCCGACTTTAGAGATATGTTTCATCCCACTCATTTAATGGACATTGAAATGGATATTGGCCATCCAAAGAAAATCTAATATTGAAAATATCACAACATTTATATGATGCAACTCATGAAGAGATGCTTTACTATGCATTAACGTAGTTGCTCTATTAAATTAAAAAAATGGAAAAAATGAGTAAACCAGAAGCCTTATGCATTGAAAACCCGTAAGACTTGACAATTGTAACGTTGGGATTGTTAATAGAAAATCACGGAATGCCTCTTTTTTTTTTCTTTTTCTTTTTTTTTTTCTTTTTTTAATAATAATAAAAAAATTAAACCACCTCTCTCACGATTGTCCAAGTCTGGCGTGTCCCGTTTCTGGGTCTTCTGGCCCACGATGGTTATGCATGGCCCGGTTTGAGTCTGGTCCACGGCCAAGCCCAGCCACCCACCCTCTTTTCTATAAAATCCAGGCTATTAAGCGTGCCGATCATCCATGATACAGACAAAAAATGACCTTAAAGCAGGCCAACTTGGGCTCGGGACCCATACTAATTAGCAGGCTTAAATTTTAGGCTAGGGTCCAGCCTCGGGCCTAGTATTTCAGCCCAACCCTGGCCCAGCTCGAAAGCTGAACATGCCAGCAGTGGACCGTCTTAAATCTTTATTTCAGACCAGTGTAACCAAATACCAGGATGTGCTTGCTTACCAAAACATTAAAAAGTCCTCATAGCTCCATTCACACATGCCATACAAGGTGTGCGGGTGTCCGATTTAGTACAGAGACATGGCCAAAGGGATCCATTCATGAATTAGATTCCCAGTAGTAAGAAAAAAGTTTTTTTTTTTTTTTGCCCCTCCATAAGTGGATGAGAACGTTTGTTCCAACGATTTCCTTCGTCCATACATTTGTCAATTCATTCACCTTCCTACTACATACTAATAACCATTTACCAAGTTTCCTACAAGCATCAGGAAACTTTATTTCTAAACTGAGTTGGGACTCTAAAACACTTATATAGAAGCCGAAACTGGTAAGAGATGATATTCTTTAGGACTTGGCCATTTTTTCAGGCTGATGCCTGCCCTTCTCCTTCTCCTTTACTTCACTGCCCTGTGACTTGTCGCATTCTTCAAACAGGAATCGTCGTGAACATGATAGTACAACAACAGTCAGTCCCATGTCCTATGAATAAAGGAGAGCCTAACAAAAAAATAAATAAATACCATATTAGGAAAAGGGGATTAGGTATTGCCTCTGCCTGGACCAAGACCGCTCCGCCCATATGAGTAGGAATTTTTTATGAATCGCATAAGCAAAGCATGTTTGAAAGTAGTTCAATATTCTATCATGCTGTCTAAATGTCAAGGGCAAAGAGAACTCGACCCAAGCTGGGTAAGTATCCATAATCCAATCTGCATATCCCATCTTACCAGGATGATTTTCATGTATGTCCTCTCCTTCCTCTCGCTTCCTAAAGGCCTGATTTTCTCCATAGACACCTCCAAACCCTTCTTCATCCGACCGCGTCGAATAGCCCTCACCGAACGATTGTGACATCACGTCCCTATATTAATAATGATTATTAATAACAATACTAATACCAAAAAATTTATAATTTTAATTTTGAGATGAAACATCCCACGTTATTAGTGAAACCACAAGAACCGCATCACCCCGTTTCGGCTCATCAGTCATGCAAGCGCATGCCTAAGTGAGATCTTGAAGCATCAGAACTACACCACCCATGAAGTGCACCGCCTCATGTTCAAGATTTCAGTCGGTCCAAAAAAGAAAAAGAAAAATGCCACGTCATAACGAGGACGGTTAGTTGTACATGGGCCCACCTTGGTAATTACATGCCATCCAATTTCATTCATATGACTGCTCAGAAAGCGATTAGTCATACAATCTGCGTTCCTATGAATATAGTCTATCTAGGATCATACCATTTTAGATTTCTCTATTTTGGGTAAGGTTTTGACTGTCCACGAAAAAGTAAGAAAAAGAAATTAGGAAGTGTTTGGTAATTACCCGTTATCTCGATGTTCTTTTTTGTTATTCTCCATCTCTTCTTCCCTGTTTCCTTGTTTTGATGATTTTGACCTTACTTTGACACAAGCCGTCTCCCGACAGGCGGACGGCTGAAATGGTAACCGTACACAAGGATGCGATTGAAGACGAGCTAGACGAATTGCAAGTTGCATGGTTGGCGTGGCTGTGAGTGATATTTATACCTATTAACTGGAATAGAACGGAAAGAACGGAGTAGTGTAAAACTAGATCTCGAGTAAGAAAGATTTGTCTTATCCTTTTATAGTTCTCTTGAAGTTACACGTGTGCAAGTGGCAATACGTGGCGATATGTTAGGTAATACGTGTCGCCTTTTGGTGCTGCTACGTGTTTGACGCAAGGAGTTGCTTGCTATGCGCTGTCATTGACTCCTCCCTCTAAAGCAGCTGAGAGAGGATTGTGACCCTTGACTTCAGTAGTAATGACGACCAGTCTTCGTGACGTATGCTTTCTATCTACGCCATTTATACTTTTTACAACTTAATTTTAGGGTATTAGCCTAAAATTAGAACATATTCGAATTTTAATCAGAGCACACTACATGAAACAATGAGGATATATGAGGGTCTATCGGTTATTTGCCATCTACCATATTTATGACCTTACACGGACGTCGGTCGAGTTAAATTACAAATATCAGTTTCATTCATAACTCATGTGGTCCTGAGAAGATTTTAACGGTAAGCGTTTAACTCCCTCTATTTCTTTATATTTCCTTATGCCGTGGTCCACTTCAGATTTAGATATGCTTCAATTTGTACTTGCCATGATGTACGACCAAAGCATATGAAAGCTCAAGGCCACACCAAGGGAGATGTCATGGGAAAATCTGACCCGACCTAAATTGAGGTCAGCTTGACTTGGCCACATCTCTGAATGAGTCAACTGAGCTTCATTTAAGGTCCGGTTAGCAAGACGAGTGGCTGCATCGAGTATTTCAAGAAGCAAGATGGCAAAGCTACACAGCCGATCCGTGGCGTGATATCAGCTTTTTTAGTCGATCGGTTGAGATAGTGCGTAGCTACTAAGTTCTTTTGTAAAGCTTTCACATCAGTCCGGAACCTAGAAAAAGTCATTACACGTCAGCTCTACCGTCGACCCCGACCAGATCCCTGTATGCGAGCAAGGTTCGGCCTATTTGTAGGCTCATATCGTTTTAGGTTGGACTCAGACTATAGGATCAGCTCGGACGAGAGGTAACCTGCAATCGCGTCCAGAAACCGATTCCAATAACGCACGATAGCATTAACGGTCGCACCACGATCATAGAGTAACCGACGACATCAGTGCATACAAAGTTATTGTCTAATGGCAGAGATCATATTGAGAATGACGGACACATTCACTCCAATCAAATGGTATAAAATAGAGATTCTTCTACATAAATAGGTACACCTACACTACTTAGACCCAGATTCTTAACCTAACTTTGGCATCAGAGGGTCCTCTACTCTAGCCCAGGTCTCCTTTGTTTTCCTCTTGTGCAGGCTTACAAAGCTCGACACAAGTGCTCAGAGCTTAGAGAGGGTGGACCGGATTTCTGAATCAATAGGAGACAAACGTCAACTATCCACCATTGAAATCTTTTGAGGCCCACCATGATATTTGGTTGCTCATAAGATCACACCGCCCTGGTGGATAAAACGAAACCAAGCTTGTAGTCCAAATCAACACATGGACCAGTCAAAACCGAGCTTAAAACCCATTTATGGTGAAAAACATCAAAACCGAGCCTGACACAAGAAACATGAATTACAATCAAAATTCTAGTCATGAGCCACAACCTAAACCTAACCATCTATCGAATGGGCCCTCGACAAATGTTAGCCTCTAAGTCACAATCAACTAAACCTGGTTACTCAAAACCCGTTATGGGTCGTCAACAACTGTTAGGTCCGAGTCGCAATCATCTCATCCTGGTTACTTAAAAACCCTTGGTTTTGAGTCCCATTAGTACTATTTCAGAGTTCTTCAGTTCCATGCTTTCCGTTAGTATTTGCTGGTTCAATTTGTGGATGTTATTAATTTGCTAGTTGTTGGAAGAGAGAATTTGTAGTTGAAAGGGAAAGATAAGTTGGATCCAGAAGAATCAGACTTTCCACCATACACATGCAATACGCACACGCATCCTAGCATAGTTGGCATATATTTAAATGATATGGACAATTAAATAATTCTATCCATCATATTTCTTCAATTCACCCACTGAATATTTGGCCAATAACAATTTTCTTTTTCTATCATCGCATTGATAGCAGCCAATAAGGCAAATGTGTTTAGCAGATATGATTTTCGATTGATAAGCCATCCTTTCACGGCGTTATACTGGTGGGCTCTATTGGTAGATCACCCTACTACATGGATTGTTAGTCTAGTCCGGTGCTAAAAAATCAGCAAAAATATAATTTATAGAATTTTATAAATAAGATATTAAAAAAAAATTAAACTCAATAATAATAATATTAATAACGAGTGCACTTGATGACGTGAACCAAAACAAGAGATATGAAAATGAAGAATGATAAAGACAGTGGCAACGCATAAATAGGGAACTTTCCTAACAATTTGCGCCTATATATGGAATCAAGTAAATGGCATATATGCCCTGTTGTGACCGTCTTTTCGATATAACCACTAATCGAAGAAAATTGCTGATTCCACCACAACAACGGTTGATGCTCAATATACCGATAAATATAATTATAAAAAAACTATATATTAAAGAAAGGAAATTGAGGATCAGGAAAATTTTGTTGTATGTAAAATAGAGAATAGAGGGATGCGATGGGTGGGGTAGCATTTCTTTTTCTCTTTTCGATTGATTTTTAGGTTTTTGAAACAATTATATATAGGAATTCCAAAGAACACGTGACAAACATGTGGCGCAGAGGTGGCAGCCAGTCAACACCGTTGCTGTAACATGTAATGTTGAAACCGAGTTATCAGTGCAAGACTCGGTCATAGCAAATTTATTTATTTATTTATTATTATTATTATTATTATTATTTTTTAAAGAAACAAAATTGATCATGTAAACAAGCTGGAGCCCAACATATCATACTCAAAAGCCAATGCAAAAGCTATTCTCATCAAAAAATATATAAAGGAATAAAACTCTTTCGTCAAATTCCAATATATGATTAGTGCAAATTTTCAAAAGAGTATCAAAGACTCTTCTCTCTCTCTCTCTCTCTCTCTCTCTCTCTCTCATTTTTAAAAACAAAACCAAACCAACATGTATTACTGTAGAAAGACCTCCGGCTCTTTTATGTTTTGGTTTTGTGAGCTCTACCATCACTCTATCAATCTTTTTTTTTTTTTTTTTTTGTTAGCTTTTTAGAACACCCCACTATCAGTTGACACTTCAGTGTTAGCCACCCTCAATAAGGATCAATACCAAGACTTCAGTGTTGAAACGAGGTATCTTTCACTCAATCTACTACTTGAGCTATGGATCGGTACCAAGAACTCAAGTAAGAGCGACATCCAAAATGAGACTGCAATTTAAATGTTTGGTTAAGCATGGATGGACACCATGTCTATAATGGTTGAGTCGAGAAAATGTTGCAAATCCTGCCAAAAGCATGTTGTCATTTAGTGGAAACATTTCGGGTCATTTGCTAGTAGTAGAAGTTCAATACCTAGCTATATAGCCCGGCACCGACAACCCGTTTGGGTTGTTTAAAATTTTTCACAACAATCAAGAAAAGTGAGAACAACTTATTATTTTTCACCATCCAAGAGCCCTTGTTGTCCTTCAAAGATGCTTGAGACTAACCTGTCCATATCATGGCACACGCTAGTCAATTTGCTACCGGAGAGTTGTTGCCCATATTAGCATTGTACATGTACTATATATATTCAACCTTCAAGTGCCTTTTACATGCTATATGGCGTACCATGCATTGTTCACCATTTCAGTTAATGTATTGCATGTGATCTTACCGTCAAGTACTTCGGATATTCCATGTGTCATTTTATATTTTTTCAAGTAACACAAATGCGCCACATGTACCAAGTTTGAAATGCGTACATTAGATATATGTCCAATAATCTTTATTTCTATTACTTTTCATGTGCCAAATAAATTTTCCTTGTTGCAGGTGCTTAGCATACAATCTTCCTAATGCTATTTGGGATATCTCTTCCTCATAATTTCTCAAGAATTCTAAATTCATTAGAAGTCATGGATTTTTAAAAGATAAAAAATGCTATATTTCCCTTGTCTCTTTTTCATTCTAAGAAGATTAGTCGAGCGCAATTTACACCCACATGATGTACAAATAACATCCACGTACAACTTACCATGATCATCAGATACAAAAAAGTAAGCTCATCTGATCATTTGGTGCACTACATCATAAAAAATAATATACACTACCCAAAAACTTCAATATCCATTTGTGGCCCAACGGAGGGGGGTTCGTATGATCACTATGTGGAACGAACATGTTTGCCTAGTTGGATGTCATTCATGCACCACATGACCCCATTGTGCTGAACTCCATTTTTCAGAAAGATTAAGTAAGTTTGGTTTATGATTAATTATAAGTATATTTTTTAATTTAAAGTTGCTTATTTCAGTTTAATAAGTTGAAATCAAGATGAGATACTTAAGTCATAAGTAGCTTTATCTTAAGTAACTATGCAAACACCCCCTAGAGAGTCTCTAGGACGGATTGCCTTCCCAGTAAACTCTGTGAAGCCTATCATAATGTAAAGGCCTGTTTGTTAACACTTAATTTTTGCACTTAACGCGGAATTGAGAAAATATTCCGTATTTAGTGGTGTTTGTTAACGCGTTGTTATCACAGAAGAAGGAAAGCGCTAAGTGGTTTTTCACTGAATTCTTTCCGTGATAGGAGTCTGGCTTAATGGTGAACGCTGAATGCGCTCCGTGAATTTGTTATTAAACAAAATTTTTTGTTTCCAAAATTATCCCCTTTTATTCTCTTTAAATTGTTCGTGCACAAAATCAACTTTCAAGTTCTAAAATTCTTAATTCCCCACCATGATTTATGTGACTGATCCACATCGTCCATCAACTTTTTCATATCATTTAAAGTGTGAGCCAAAAAAAGAGGTGGGTCCAAGGATTAACTGGACCACGAGGTGGGGATTGAACGTCCACCATTAAAAACTTCTTAGGAATTGGAGAAGTTTCGAATCAAGCTGATATTTGTGTTTACACTTCATCCACGTCTACATGACCTAATAAATAGGTTGGATGGTAAAAAAAATCACCGTTGCCCCCAAAAAAATTTCAATGGTAAATGTTCAATTTACACTGTTTCTGGTGGTGTGGTCCACTCGAGGTTTGGATATGCTCAATTTTTAGGTTGCAGGCTTAAAGTAATGTGATAAAAGAGATGGATGGAGTGGATGCAATGCATGAATGACCGTGGGGACCACAGAGTTTACTCAGCACGCCTATCATACTGAGTTACTCAGTAGGCAATCCGCTTCCTGGACGGGGACGAGTTTGAGGTGACGTCACCAAGTTATGTGGGCCCCACCATGATGTCTGTATGTTTTGTATCCATGCCGTCCATCCATCTGGAGAGATCATTTTAGGACAATATCTAAAGAATGAGTTACATCCAAAGATCCAGTGGACCCCACCATAGAAAACAGTGGAGAGAGTGACACCACCATTAAAAACTTCTAAAGGCCACAAAAGTTTTCGATCAAGCTGATGTTTGTGTTTTCCCTTCTTTAATGCTTTTTAAACTTTTGAATAAGCTGGATTTTGAAAAAAACATTATGGTGGACCTTAAGAAGGTTTCAACAGTGGACATCAATCTACCCATTATTTTTTGTGGTGGGGTCCACTAAAGCTTTGGATCTGCCTCATTCTCCGGGTCATGCATTAAAATAATATCTCCAAATGAATGGACGCTGTGGATACAACACATACATCATAGTGGGGTCCACAGAACTTGGTGACGCCACTTTAGTATTGGCTTTCGTTAGTGTCTAATCCGCGCCCATCTACACCAGTTGTATAGCTGGATACGGAACCATATTTGCTACTCCCCTGCCACCATCCCAGTTGGTGGTGGTCTGTGCTGCATGACCCCCATGATGCATGTGTTTCATCCATTCCATTCATCTATTTTTACGTATTTTATTTTATGTCTTTATCCCAAAAATAAGAGAGATATAAATCTCAGGTAGACCACACCACAGGAAAACAATAGTGATTGGATATCCACCATTAAAATCCTCTGGGTCCATTTGTCTTGTTGTATTTGACATCCAATATGTTGATTATGTCATACATTCTCAAGATGAAGTTAAAAAAAATAAAAATTAGCTTGATCCAAAACTTTTATGGCCCCCAAAAGGTTTTCAATGGGCAAAGCTCATTCAACACTGTTTCCTGTGATGTGGTCCACTTGAGATTGGGATATACCTCATTTTTTGTCTCATACTATAAAATGATCGGAAAAAATATATGGAGAACATGGATGAAACACATACATCATGGTGGGGCCCATAGAGCACTGACCATCTGCCATTAGCATGGATGAAACACATACATCATGGTGGGGTCCATAGAGCACGGACCATTAGCCATTGGTGGCAGCGGGACTAGCCAATCGGTTTTCCGTGTGGTACACCGGGCGCGGATTGGATGGACGCGGATTTCTGGCAGTCACGGGGAAGTTCTGTGCAAGGATGGTAGGTGATGCTAGGTGGGGCCCACCACCATGTTTTTAGAAAATATAATACGTTTATTTGTTCTAATTTTAGTACAAGCGACAAAAAATGAGGCGGATCCAAGACTCGAGTGGGCCACATAAGAGGAAACAGTAGCTATATAACGCTGACGCTCATTGAGCTTTGAGTTGTACGAACGGTTTAAAGGAGATCACAGGAAATCTGCATTAGGTGTGAAACATTTCCAAACAAGAGATAGGGGCAAATGTGTCAAATTAACATATTTTAGACATTTCAAATGTTTGTTAACAAACAGATTGTTTCAAATTCAGTAATTAATTTTCAGACTTCAGCCATAATTATCAAACAAGTTTTTTTACTTTAGATTTCAGATTCAGGCTTCAGATTTCAGATTTAGGCTTTAGACTTTAGATTTAACAAACGCAGCCTAAGTGTCATATCCACATTTTCCATCCCTTTTTTCAAATCCTTTTAATGCATGAGTCGAAAATTGAAGCATATACAAAGCTTAAGTAGACCACACCACAAGAAATAATGGGAATTGAACTCCTACCAATAAAAACTTCTCACGGGCCATTAAAGTATTGGATCAAGCTGATATTTGTGTTTTTCCTTCATCCATATCTATGTGACCTTATGAATAGGTTGGATGAAAAATAAACATCACTGTGGGCTCCAGGAAAATTTCAAATGTGTATGCCTTTATCCCCCACTTTTTCCCATGGTGTCGTCCATTTGAAATTCGGATGTCTTCAAGTTTGGGCTCAAGGCCTAAAATGAGCTGGCAAAACGGATGGACGGCATGGATAAGAAAAATACATCAGGTGTGACCCCAAGAAAGTTTACTCCCTACTTTACAGGATAACGAGTTACTCAGCATGCAATCCGCTCTCGTCTCTGCCATTGCCATGTTTCGATATTTTATCATTGAACTGTTTTCCTTTGGGTGTGGATCATATCCTTGACCTACTTTTTGTGGGCCATTGATCAAAAGGCTAAGATCTTCCAAATGCAAAATCCATGTCAGCTTAATATATAAGTAGGTCATTGGATTGGATGATCCAATGACCCATAATTGCATGTAGGGAATCAAGCATCCATGTAGCTCATTGGATTGGATGATCTAAGTACCCACAAGCTCATGTAGGGAATCAAGCATCCATGACTTGAGGATTTGCTGATTAGCAGGACCTTCGAAGTACTCTGTATCTTCTACTGCTAACAGCCCTTTTCCGAGACTCACGTGACAGAGGTAAAGAAAGGGCCTGGTGCATCTATATGAATCTGTGAGATACAGACCACTGATCAGGTGGGGCCCGCTTCTGACCTCTACTGGCAGAAAATGGCACTTTCCACTCTCCAGGTTGGCAGAACGCCTAGAACAAATCTAGTGCATTTGATGGCCGAACTTTTTAAGTATTAACCTATAAGGCATGCTGTGGACCCCTGAGTAATTGCCTGGACCCCATTTCTCCACCTCCATCTTATTTGATTGGATCTACTATAAAAGTAGGCCATTCCGGTTATCAAGATGACCCCACCTACACTATTGATCAATGTAGACTTTTGGTTTCAAGTTGTTGGTTACCCATCTTTTGTAGGATCGATGTGAGCTCCAAATGACTTGGGTGGCCTGATTATTGGTTAAGGTCACATTCATCACGGCCAATCCAATGAACGAATCAGATGCAAAGCACTTTGGGGCTTACAAGGCTAGTAAAACACTTAGTTCAGTGAGGCCCGGGTGAGGAGCGCTCGAATTGGTCCAACCAACGTTATGGAATCACTTTTAAATATGCTTTGCGTGTGGTGCAGAAATGAACGTGACGAGGTTGATCACCGTCTTCTTCAAGGATAACTACTCCGAATCTACAAGACTTTTCTGGATTCCTCGTAGAGACTTCTTGAATCCACGAGGAAAAAGCAAGAAAAGTAAAAATAAATTATATAAAATTCCTAATTTGATTGATGAATGAAATAAATGAGTTCACAACCCTTTAAATAGGGATACCAAGCAATGGTATAAATTTCATAATCAAACAACAATTAAAACTCCTAAAATTTGCAACTTACTATTTATAAACCATCGTGATGTCTACTAGTACGCAAGGTTTTTGGCCAAAAATAGTAAGTGTCCTAATTGGCTTCACCAAGCTGTTCTCCTAATTATCATAAGCCCAACGGATAAAGAATTATAATCAAATTGAAACTTACTATTTATAGTAAAAACGGTATTAAAATAGGGAAACGACCGTCGATTTCATGCTATTTCGCAAATCCGGCTTGCGCAACCTGGCATAGCAGGGTTGGGTGGCTAAAGTAGCTCATCATACCCCAAAATCATATGTTTTGCGTCCTATAACTCGTTCTGGATTGCAAGATACCCCAATTTAAGGTCTAACGGTCCAGATCACTTCTATTGTTGACCGGCCTTTTCTGATTCATCTTGGCCATGAAACATTCCACATCAGCGTGGCTCTATCTTCGAGAAGTGCACATTGTCCAATCAAATCTTTCCACTTCATAGCCTCACCAAACAAAAATTTTCCGTGGCCTCCTTAGATCCAGTTTCAATTTGTATCTGTATCACAAGCAAGAGAATATAGTTGAACAGTAGTTAAGTCCTTGAAGAATCCCAACATAGAGTGAAGGATTTATTGATCCACACCGTTGATTAAACAGGACAAATATTCCAAGGCCCACTATTTTGAAAATACTTCCATACGCTCCAAAGACAACAATTCTACTCTCAACATTCAATAAACATTTTCACTGAGAAAAGATGCAATATCAGATTGAAAGGAATATGAGGAAAAGAGTTCACAGTTGTATAATTTTGGAAAATGAATAGGAATTGCCTCTAACTAAGGTTACTGGGCATTTACATAACCCTAACATGGCCTAATAATAACATGCCACATGTGCCTATCAAAAGCTGCGTACTTTTCACCGTGGAGCTTGCGGGCTATAGGTAAACTCTAGTCATTAGCTATTCCTGTGTGGGAGGCAGATTGACTACTGACACTGCCAGCAGCAACATTAGAATGTTCTTAAGCCCACATGATAGTATATATGTTTTATCCACCCCGTCCATCTATTTTGCGTCCTTTAAGACATGAGCTAAAAAATAAGATAAATCTAAATCTCAATATATGCATTTTCTTGCTGACCACATCATAAGAAAATTGTAACGATTTAACAAGGAGTACTAAAAACTTGTTAAAGCCAGCTATAATGTTTATTTGACGTCCAACTTGTTGATTAGGTCACAAAGACCCAAATGAAAGGAAAACACAAATATTTAGGTCACAAAGATTCGAATGAAGGAAAAAAAATACAAATATCAGCTTCATATCTAAAACTTTTGCAGCCTTAAAGAAGTTTTTAATGGAGGTCGTTCAATCACTACCGTTTCATGTGGGGTGGTCAGATTTAGATCTACCTTATTTTTTTGTTCTCATGCTCTAAAATAAGCTGACAAAACGAACGGACATTTTGGATAAAACACATACATCGGGTACCTATCATACCAACACTCTCGACAAAAGAAGCGGATAAAAGTGGCCTGCAGGCCTTACATTTGTTTTAACAATTACCCCAGTAAATGGTGGTAAATTGGGGCAAATGAGTAATGATTATTTCCCAAATGTAATTGCTTGTAATTCCAACAGTGTCCCAAAGGTTGACTTCGAGAGGAATCTTGGTTAATACATTCCTACAGTATTGCAACGTAAAAATGGTGGGGCTTACTGCGATGTATGTATCTTATCCATGCCATCCATTCTTTCTGCCAGCTTATTTTAGGGCATGAGCCAAAAAATGAGGCTGATCTTAAGCTTAAGTGGACCACACCATAAGAAATGGTCGGAATTGAATCACTAATGTTGAAAACCTTTCGAGGCCACAAAAGTTTTGAAACAAGTTGATATTTGTATATACCCTTCATATGTGTCAGTGTGATCCTAAGAACTGGTTGATGATAAATACACATCTGTGTGGGCTTAGAAAGGTTTTCAACATTGAACGGTGGATGCCATTATCCATTCTATTTCATGTGGTGTGGTCTACATGAACTTCCAATGCGCCTAATTATTTGGCTTATGCCTTAAAATGCAATGGTAAAATGAATGGACGGTGTGGATCACACATACATCACCATGGGACTCAAATATTTTACTGGTCTTCATTTCTTAGTTTTGGACGCCGATTTTTTTGAAGTATAATAACTTGCTTACTTTTTTATCTAACAAACATCCTTATAAAATCTAGAATGAGTATTTACCCACATTTACCCCTCATTTACCTCCGTTTCCCTCTCAAACAAACAGCCGAGGACTTTGAGAGGACGTAGCTTAAAAAGAAATGTAAGAGGGCTGCCCGTTCGGAGCGGGCAGTTGAGGGCGCGCATGAAAAGATTGAAATGGGTAGACAAAAGTGGCGTGGCACTGAGATTGCCCATTTTCTGCCCTTTATTAACAGATATTTGAGAAAAGACGCCGATTTATCAGCTGACACTTTCACCTTAGTGGATCTGACGACACTGATATCGACAGCTCACATGCCTCTTTGCCGGACGCGGATTAGCTACTGACAGGTTTAGTAGCGAGACTGCTATTGAAGTTACGTCACAAGTTTGGTGGTCCACCGTGATGTATGTTTTGTATCCACACCGTCAATCCAATTGGAGGGACCATTTTAAGGCATGAGCCGAATGAGTCAGATCCAAATCGGTGGGTCGCACCATGATGTATGCGTTGTATCCACATCGTCCATCCATTTGAAGAGATAATTTTAGGGCGTGTTTGGACGGACGGATTGGAAGGGATTGAAAGGTAAAATCTCAGGATTGGCTTGGACGTATCAAACAGACTCGTTGAACTTCTGCCTGAATATTGCAATCCCATGAGATTGCCAGCAATCCACTGACATCACCATCATTACCTTGAAATCTATCCAATCCCTCCTAATCCCGTCTACTTTTCCAGGATGTGTTTGGTTGGACGGACGGGAAGGAATTGGCTGGGTGTAATCCTGGGATTGGCCAGGCGTGCCAAACAGACTCGGTCGTAAAATACCTTAATATAACAATCTCATGGGATTGCCAGCAATCCACTGACATGGCCATTATTACCTTCAAATGGCTGCCATCCACCCTAATACAATCCAATCCCATGGAATCCGCCATCTAAACAGGCCCTTAGGGTATGAGCCAGCAAGTCAAGTGGATCCTAAGTTTTAGTGGACCCTACCACAGGAAACTTTGGAGAGAGTGACACCCACCATTGAAACCTTCGTAAGGTCCAACATGGTGTTCATTTGAGATCCAACCTTTTCATAAGTCAACACATACATTAAAGAAAGGAAAACACAAATATGCTTGATCTAAAGTTTTTGTGGCCCTTGTAAGTTTTCAACGGCGCGCGTCACTCTCTCCACTTTTTTGTGGTGGGTTTGGGAAAGATTTGAATTTGAATCATTCTTTGACTCATGCCTAGGGGTGTACATCGAGTCGAACCAAGTTGAGCTGGCCTTAGCTCGACTCAACTCAACCACTAGTTGACCTCAGCTTGAACTCGGCTCGGCTTGATCCTCGAGCCTGACTGGTCAGTTCGACTCGGTTCGATCAATAGCTCGGGCCAGTTCAAGCCAAGATTGATCTGAGTTCGCCATTACAGCATTTTCACAAACACTTGAACTACGCCTTCAAAATCTCACTGTATTTGAGACAGTAGCAATGGTTTTACAGGTATTTTATCAAACACCTTCTAAGCAACATAAAAATCAAGAAAAAAAAGGGTGTTGGTTTCATGTACATACCTTCCTTGGCACCGGCCACACTTCTTTGAGTCATTTCATCAAACACTTGGTGAGCAACATCAATATCAAAGTAATTGAGTCACTGAACTGGTTTGATCCGAGTTCAATTTGAGCTAGGTTTGATCCTAGTCAAGTCGAGCTGGGGCAGCTCGATCTCGGCTCGAACTCAGCTTCTAACTGAGTCGAATCAAGCTTCTTCAAGTCGAGACGAGCGAGATAATCAAGCTAGCTCGGTTCTTGTACACCTCTACTTATGCCCTAAAATGGTCTCTCCAAATGGATAGACGGTGTGGCTACAAAACATACATCATGGTGGGACCCACCAAACTTGGTGACGTCACTTTAGTAGCGAGTCTCGCTACTCCACCTGTCAGTAACTAATCTGTGTCCCTCTTTGCCCTATTCCTTTGGCGACTCTTTCCAACACCCTTGAAGTCGAGTTGAAAGTCCAACACTCTCTCCAACTATGGCCAGTTAAGTTGGGTTGAAAGCCAATTGGAATGGACCTGAGCCAAAAGAACCTAATCCACAACCTAACCTAACTCCAAAACCAAGGTGCCTAACCCGCAACCAATCCAAATTCTTCTGTACTCAACTTAAACCTGATCCAACCCAACCCAACCCAAATGCATGTGATCATTTCAAACCTGATCTATCACCGCCTAAATTGGCCCAACTCAAACCCAGGACCTTGACAATTCCACTCAATCAATTCAAACTTGGGTTGTTGAGCTCCAGTGGAACCAGGACTAGCCTCCCTTTCCTACTCTAACTATTTTAAGCCATGTTTGATCTGGCCCAACCCAATCTATATTGACGGTCACAATATTTTCCTTCTAGGAATGAATTCGGTCCAACCCAAGTCCACTTCCTCAGCTAATGCTAAATTTTGATGGTTGCTACGCGTCATGGATAGGGCATGTACCGAGAGAAGATGGAGAAGAGAATTTGATGAGAGGGATGCTTGCGACCGAAGCTTTTTAATGCTTATGATAGGTTGTTGGATTGTTTTTTATGGAAAGTATGAGTTGTCAAATAGATACCAGCTACATTTCATTTGAAAACTAATTAGTTGGGGCAAAAATGTCCAAACATAAGTTTTATTATATATATATATATATATATATATATATATATATATATATATATATATATATATGAAGTTTTATCTTCATCACATGCTGTATATTATTAATGTAAAAAGAAAAATGAAACAAGATTGAGAGGGTTTTTACTATATAATAGCTTAGTTGATTGCTTTTATAGAAAATTCTACCGATTCAATACACACCAGCTATATTATATGGCAAAAATAATTGCGTGGATACAAATGTCCAAACTAAATATGAGATGTTAAAAAGTCACCTTTCACTGTTCCATACTTATCATCATACACTATCAGCTTCATGAGTAAGTGACATTTAAGTTTTAAATTTAATTAAACATTACACTTTTTAAGTATAGGTCTTAGGAGCCGTTCAAACCAAGCCTAATTTCTCCTAACAATTTCAGGTTAGAGATGTTGTCATTATCAAATACCAAAAGCCTAGTTCTTGAAAATCTCTCCCACTAAACAAGTCTTTATTCTGATGTCATTAGATTACAATACTATTTATTTATTATTCTTTTAACACTAGCTTAATGGTATTTGATAGCGAAAATTATTTCTCTACAAGACAACAAGAGGAATCTCATTGTTATAAACTTCTAACAATGAGCGAATTACAAGCCATGCCATTTAACTGCCACGTTATGACCATCTACACAGATGATGTGTTTCGATTGCATTTAATTGGGCCACTAGCTTACAGGGCCCACCAATTATTATATTAATATTATCAGGTTTCATCTTGTTTTATTATCTCTTAATCAATTTGATTATCATATTCTTTTATTTGTCCACATCTCAAGAAATTAAGATGTCTATTCATAGTCTGATCCATGTTAGCCGTAATTTTTGACATGGGTACGTTCCATCAATGGCATAACTTTTGAAAATGGTGATGAACTATCACCTTATAAAGCATCATCCTTACATTTTTTTTATGTGACTGGATAAGGGAGGGGAAATTAATTAAAATAATCCTCAATTATGACATAATGAAGACACTGCTGGCACCATATATTTAATCTATATCATTTTTAGCCCCCGGCACTTTTTGGCTTTTCGAAGGACAATAATGAACCCCCCGTCAACCGTCCTCTCGTGCGGCATTAGCGTATTGCAGAAGTCAACAGAGCTTTTTGGGAATGGGGTGTGGGTCACACTAAATCAATGATTAGAGCCACTCCCCAACCGATTTAAATTTTGAACCCATAGTAAGGTTATTTAAATTTTGTTTTGGAGCTATTTGTGACCCAATCCTGTATGAGGGTTGTGCATTAATTCTGGACTGTTTCCATTGATGTGATCCATCTGTGATGACTTCTTCCATCAAACTTTATTTGATGGCCGGAAATTAAAACACATTTCATGTGGATGGCTTAAATGTGAGGTTCAATAGGTGGGTCTCTTGTATGGGAATGGCCATTTTGCATTTTCTTCACTCTTTATTCATCCTTTTTTAAAGGAGGAGATTACACTAAGCATACTTGATGGTTGGTAGTTGTACGGTCTAACATCTGACTCCCTGGTAGCGATGACAAACTCCGACCAAGCTCCGGCAAAGTTGTGGGTGAAAAGAAGAGGGTTTATATATATATATATATATATATATATATATATATATATATATATATATATATAATATGGGTAAAATCTCATACGTAATTGCGACCAAGTTTCGGTGAAGTTCTAATCTAAAAAAATATATTCAGTTACGATGGTGGCTAAAGGTAGGTTTTTGTGTGTGTTGTTTTTTTTTTTTTATTGACGTCTACCAAGGGTGGGAGTTTGTAAAAGGGAAGAGTGTGTGGTTGTGCCCTTTCTAGTTGTTTTTCATTTTTACTTGTTTCTTTCGTTTTGTTGTGTGGATGGTTAGAGAAGGTGAAAGGGAGGGGGATGTGGTGTTCATAAGAATGATGACGAGTGTGGTGGTCCCACGTTGAAGTGTTTTCCTATGTTAACGTTTTCTTCTTTTATTATTAATATATATATATATATATATTAAAACTTTGATTTTAAGGCCATCCAGGGTTTTCTCCTTGAATATGAAAATGGTTCCGTTAAAGTCAAACGGGAGGTCGCCAAGGTGCCTCTACATTAGGCAATGGATCACCAGTCCATTTACCCCCCATTCGCTTTCATCGAAATCATGCATATGTTGGAATTGTGTATTTCTGGACATCTTTGCCCTGACAGGGCAATTGCTGAAATTTTCATTTACAACCCTTAGAAATCATATTGAGCACTTGGGGGAGACCTTTGCACATTCATATTATAATTTCATAACAGGTTTTCTCGCCTTGGAGAAGGATTATGTGAAAGACAATGTATTTGATTTAAGTCTAATCATGCGAACGCACATTGACAATTCAAACACATTATTTGTATTACATTAAATATTGTGGATCACAAGTATTTACCATGGATCGCTAATATTCACCGTGGTCCGTTGATACATAATGTGAATTGCCGATAGTCACCGTGGTGGGTATCGGTGAACTGCAGTGAGTATTGGCGATCCACATTGTGTATTGGTAAAACCCAATGAATTTTGGTGATCCCTGGTGAGTATTGGTAAACAAAAGTGTGAATCGGCAATCAAAAGTACCTTGGATGACAATTTTAAAAAATCTTTCCAAATGGTACTACTACAGTCTCCACAATTCATACAAACATCACATCCCCACTTTCATAAGCTCCAACCATTTGAACAAAAAAAAAAAAAAAAGAACTAAAAAAGCTATAAAACGAACTACCACACCCCTCCCTTTCACCTAGTGTATCAATGATCCACGGTAAGTATCAACAATCCACATTGAGTATCGGTGATCCACACTACCTTCGATAGCCTTTAAAAGAAAAAAAAGAAAGAAAGCATTTCAACATGGAACTAGTATGCTCACTATCATTCATACGAACACCATATCCTCCCTTTCACATACTCTAACCATCTAGATAACAAAACAAAACAAACAAGTAAAAAAAAGAAGACAAAAACAAAAATAACTAAAAAAGGAACCACCACACACTCCTCCCTTTTATAAACTCTCACCCTTGATAGACACCAATAATAACGAAAACAACATACAGAAAAACTTACCTTTATCCCCCATCGTGGTCGGAGAATCTATATAAAAAAAAAACCCTCTTTTTTCAATTAGAACTTTGTCGGATCTTGGCTATATATATATATATATATATATATATATATATATATATATATATATATATATATATTATATATATATATATATATATATATATATATATATATATATCTTCTTTTCTCCTAGAACTTTACCGAAGCTTGTCCGGAGTTGTTGTCGTCGCAAGGGAGTCGGATGTCGTACCGTACAACTACCAACCATCGAGGATGCTTGGTGTGGTCCCTTCCTTTGAAAAAGGACAGAGAAAGAAAAAGAGAGAAGAAAAGGGTAAATAACCTTTCCCATGCAAAGGACCCACTTATTGAACCCCACATGAGACCCTACATGGGGCCTACTGGATAAATTTGTATCAATTCCAAGGCGTCCACATGAAACAAGTTTTAATTTCAGGCCATCAGATGAAGTTTGAGGGAAAAACTCATTACAGATGGATCACACTAGTAGAAACAGTTTGAAATTAATGCACAATGCTCATGCAATTGTGGGCCACAAACAACTCTAATGTTTTTTTTTTTTTTTTTTTTTTTAAATATTATGGGTTCATGACTGTCAGATTAGAGTGAACGGACTATATCAGTCGATGGGTGGCCTCGATCATTGATTTACTAGGCCCCACACCCCATTCTCAAAAGGCCTTATTAACTTCGTTGACACACTAAAGCTCATACAAGGGGATGGTTGGCAAAGGGGCATTTTCATCCTTTAAAAAACCAAAAGATATCGAGAGCTAAAAAATATATGGATTAAATATCTAGTAATAACACATTTTGTTACTCATAATTGAGGGTTATTTTAATTAATTTCACAAATTGTCTAGGTAAGTTGGGTCGTTTATTGTGGGGCTCAACTTAATATATTTCTCGTCATCCACGTACTCCACACCACAAGATACACTCTGGATTCAATCCCCACTATTAAAAGCTTCACGGGCCCATCAGAATTTTTAATTTGCCATCCAACCTGTTGTTAAATACCTTCTTGATCCAAAACTTGTGTGATCCACATGAGAGTTGGATTTGGTTCATATCTATATATATAAATCATGACCTAAAAGCAACTTTCAATAGGGATGTACAGTGTGGATGCAAGGAAAACGAATCACGATGGGTCCCATAGTCAGGGATCCAACTAGGGGTGTACACCGAGTTGAGTCGAACTAGCTTGGCTCGGTTCGATCAGCAGCTCGGGCCGAGTTCGAGCCAAGATTAAGCCGAGTTCACCATTGAGACATTTTCACAAACACCTAAACTGCAACTTAAAAAATTCACTGTTTTACAAACAGAGGCACTAGTTTTACAGGTATTTTCTCAAATACCTTCTAAGTAACATAAAATAATAATAATAATAATAAATAAATAAATAAATAACAAAGAGAAAAAAAGTATTTGTTTCATGTACAAACCTTCTTTGCCACCGGCCACATTTTGTTGAGTCATGTTATCAAACATTTGGTGAGCAACATCAATGGCAAAGTAACTGAGTCACCGAACTAGTGCAATTTGAGCTGGGGCAAGCTCGAACATATTTTTGAGCTCAAAAAATCAGTTCAACTCGGCTCCAACTTAGCTTTGAACCAAGTGGAACCAAGCTTTTTCGAGTGGAGTCGAGCGAGATAACCGTGCTAGCTCGGTTCGTGTACACCCCTAGATTCAACCCACCTCGGTGGCTCCAGGAAACCACCGAAGCCGCGCCCGGACAGAGCCTCACGTGGGTCCACACGCCCCAAGGCTCCCTATTAGATGTCCGACACGTACCAGAGTGTGTCGAGCAACAGTGGGACCAGGAGACCGTTGAGCAGGGCTGGCGTCATCGACCACTGCCACCGCAGATTTTAAAATACGTGCGTCGGAAGGGACTCATGGGTCGTGCAGGGTCCGTATTTCAGCGAGGAGTCACGTCAAGCGAAACAGACGGTCCGTTGGTGTACTTGCTCGCGTAAGAATTGTACGGACATCACAGGATGGATGACACCGTGGAAAATATGTTCAAGATCCTTATCATTCACCAGGTAGGGAACAATGCGAATAATCAGTCGACCAAACTTTAAACGGTACACATCTCATAGGACAGAGGATAAAAGATCAACGGTACACATCTCATAGGACAGAGGATAAAAGATCAACGGTCCATCTTCTACGTACAAGCGTTACGTTAGTGGGGACTGAATCCCCGAAGACTTTTTTATCGTAATGATCAGGAACCGATGCCAGCGATCCTACCTAAGAAATGGCTGTGATATCTCACACGTGTTAAGCTGAGAAATCTCACACGTGTTATATAGACTAGGATGAAGGACAGGCATAAATATCAACTCGATCAAAAACTTTTGTGGCATTTGGCTGTCTACCCGTGGAATTAAGGCCCCGTTTTGGCCGGGTGAATTGGAAGGGCTTGAATGGTATTAGGGTGGATAGCGTGGATTTCCAGGTAATGATAGCGTTGTCAGTGGATTGTCTTGAGAACCATGGGATTGATATATCCCTGATTGCTATATCCCGTCTGTTTAGCACGCCGGGCCAGTAGGAATTAACCTTTCCATCCCTCCTAATCCTACGAACCAAACACGTCTCAGGCAAATTTGAACGGATTACACTGAATTGGATGGGATTTAAAGGTAATGATGGTGGTGTCAGTGGTTTGTCTTAAGATCCATGGGATTGGGATCAGATTACCAACTCTGTTTGGCACGCCCCGCCAATCCCTGGATTTAACTTTCAATCCCTTCCAATACCATCCAATCCCTTCCAATCTGACCGGCCAAACGGGCCCTAAATGGTATGGAATTGCTATGGGTTGAATCAATATCATTGTAGGACAATGGTTGCATGCGTGGAAGTACTTATAGGGCCTGTTTGGCTAGACCGATCCCATGGTATTAGGAGAGATGGGATCCCCATATCCTGGGATATGGATGAGGAGCCAAATAGATCCCGTGAACTTGTCCCGGGATATAAGCAATCCCATAGATCTTAAAACAATCCACTGACATCACCATCGTTACGTTAAAATTGATCTCATCCCTTGGTTGGACGGATTGGAAGGTAAAATCCTGGGATATGTCGGGCATGCCAAATAGACCCAGTGAACTTGTCCTGGATATAGCAATCCCATGCATCATTACCTTATAATCCATCCCATCCCTCCTAATCCCATGGGATTTGCCCACCAGGTGAATTGGAAGGGATTGAATGGTATTAGGGTGGATGACATTGATTTCAAGGTAATGATGGTGTTGTCAGTGGATTGTCTTAAGGCCTGGTCGACTGGATTAGATGGGCTTAGGTGGGATGGAATTGCATCTGGTCCTGTGTCAATTCCACTCCATGTTTGGGAAGAGTGGAAAAGCTTGGAAGTAGGTTAGATGGAATCGTATTGGGTCTTGTGCCAATTTCACTCAATGTTAGCAAGTTGTGTAGGTCCTGCCATGATGAGTGGGTTATATCCATACCGTCCACCCATTTTTTGAGATCATTTTAGAGCATGGGCCAAAAAATCAGGTAGATCTAAAGCTCAAGTAGACCCCACTATAGAAAGCAACAGGGATTGAATACTTGTTGTTGAAAACTTCTTTGGGGCCACATAAGTTTTGGATCTGC
The DNA here is from genome assembly GCA_030180095.1 of Magnolia changhungtana. NCBI lineage: Eukaryota > Viridiplantae > Streptophyta > Magnoliopsida > Magnoliales > Magnoliaceae > Magnolia > Magnolia changhungtana. The sequence goes on along the minus strand of JASAUF010000234.1, from coordinate 748,720 downwards.
ATCATTTTTAGGCCCATGTCATAAAATGAGGTTACAAAACAAATGAACGGTTTAGATATAATACATGCATGTTATTCTCAATAGTTTCAAATGATGGTGGGTATATCCTTTCAATGTACCACCGTATTACAAACAAAGCAGGGAATTAAGCTCATCCCATGGTAACCGGAACAATCCCTGCCATGGGTAATAATTATGTTTTTTGAATCCCATCCCACCTAATACCGTGGGATCGGTCCTGCCAAACAGGCCCTTAAGATCCATGGGATTGCTATATCCCGGGATTGTTATATCGAGTCTGTTTGGCACACCCGGCCAATCCCGGGATTAAACCTTCCCATCCCTTCCAATCCCTCGAACCAAACATGTCCCAGGCAAATTTGAACGGATTAGGGTGGATTGGATGGGATTTAAAGGTAATGATGGTGTTAGTGGATTGTCTTAAGATCCATGGGATTGCTATATCCCGGGATCAGATCACCCAGTCTGTTTGGCACGCCAGGCCAATCTCGGGATTTAACTTCCAATCCCTTCCAATACCATCCAATCCCTTCCAATCCACCCGACCAAATGGGTCCTCAAAGAGTTGCATGTGTAACATGTGTGTCAATGGATTATTATTCTATTGTGCACATGGCCCACTAATGATATCCCAAAACAATTAGATTATCAATTGCGTCACTACAATTACTTTAATATGATGATCGACACCGTCCAAACATTGTCCATGTAAATCAACGGTAAAAAATCATTAGTTAGTCACTCGGACATGATCTTGTGATTGTGGCCAATCTGATACTTGAATTTCATCATTTTTGAGCAAAGCATGTATTTCACTTGGCTTATTACAACCATTGTGTCAAACATTACATATGTTGTTGATTAGATATATTAAAGTTGATTTAGTAATTAAATTCAAACCCTTGTAAATATACCATGCATGACTACTTTTGGATTAAAGTTGATTTCTAATCTAGAGTGTCAAACACAATAAGAAGATTTTAAATCCAGAGGTTTCAAATCCAGGGTTCTGCATCTAGGGGGTTCTAAATCCACGCTCTCAAACATGCCCTTAGATTTGTTTTATTTTTGGATTGGGAAAAAATGGACACTCGGTGTGGGTAAAACCCATAGACCACAATGGGCCTTACTAGAGGTGGGCAGGATTCGACCCGACTCGATGGAACCGGTCAGATCTGATCCGACCTGAACCGAAAGCCAGGGTCGGGTCGGATCAGGTAGACCCACTCAGATCCGACCGCAAAACGAGTCGAATTTGAGTTAGTAGCCAATTCGATCCGATCCGATTCGATATGATCCGATCTAATCCGATCGGGTAGTATAAAGTATCATTTTAATTATTTTTTAAAAAACTTTTACTCCTTTTGTCTACCCGAATGGCAAACCCTAACATGTCTCTACCCGAGCGGCACCGCACCCATCTCGATCTGAATCTAGGCCACTTAGTAGCCCAACAACCCATCTTCACCATTCATCTTCCTCCATTTATCAGGTAGGTTCCATTTATATTATATTATTTTTATTTCTCTGTGTATTTTGCCCTTGCTCGCTAGTAGTCCAGCCGAGGTTGGGACCTCGCTGGCTCGACTGTAGCGTTCGGCCCTGACTCTCATCCTTTCTCTCCCGATTTCCCTCTTCTCTCTCTCTCTCTCTCTCTCTCTCTCTCTCTCTCTTCCTCATGTTTCCTTCTTAGCACGAGTCTCTAGCTCGACTTGACTCAACTCAATCCAAATCAACGGGACAGACTCAACTCGATCTGACTCGGTTTTTCTGACTGAGTCGGACTTAGTTTCCCTGACTGAGTTGGACTCGGTTCGGATCAAGCCAGCAAGGATTCAGATCAAATCGAGTCAACTCTATTAGACTCAGTCTCGGATCAGAGTGAGTTTGGGTTAAGTTCTTAGAAAAATCAAATTAAGTCAAGTTAAAACCAATCCGGTAGGACTCAACTTGATGCCCGCCTCTAGGCCCAACGGAGGCCCAGCCTGGACCGCTAATGATGCAAATTCCCTCCCATTGGCATATGTATCGTTTTTGATAATGACAATTTAGGTGCGTTGTCGGGTTCCACCGTTGCACGACACACTTCTTAAATCCATGCCATTCGTCAGGTGGGTTCCACCATTGGAAGACACGCTTCTTATATCCAGGCCATTCATCAAGTGGATACTTTTAAAATGACGGTACCAAAAACAATGTCTGCCGATGAACGGTGAATATCCATAACACGTGTGTCATCAGACGTAGAAACAAGGGTCCACATGCCGACAAAACCCTGCGGATATTTCTGTCTTTTTGGAGCCAGGGATAGGTGATGGTTAAGGAGCTGTCACTCGAGGTGATCTCGAGATTTGAATTCACGAGCTCTTGCTGACGTGCTCGAACCACCTTACCTTTTGCTCCAGTTTCCAACAGTCTTGCACACGTGCCGAGGTGATACACATTCCGATAATCCAAGCCGATCATCGGATTTACTTGGTTGATGATCAACATACATCGGTCTGCTTGACAGGTAAGTCAAGGGAGACGTAGGCATACAGAGGCGTGCCTATAGACTCCCTGGGGAAGCCGATTGGCTGCTGTAAAACACACACACCACCGACCTGGCTGTGTGTGTTTACGTCACCACGTTATGTGGGTCCCGTAATTTAAATACGAGTTATATCCAAACGGTACGTCCATTTGGCAAGCTCGTCTTTAATGCTTGAGCCATAAAATAAGGCAGATTCAAATATCCAGTGCACCACACTGCAAAAAGCAGTGGGGGCCGGGTGAAGAATAAATGTTATAGTGGGCCCTACAAATGTTTTAATGATGAGAATTATTATCCAATTGATATTTGTGGTGTGGCCTACTTGAACTTTTGATACGACACATTTTTGGGCTCATGCTCTAGAATGCTCTCTCCAAGTGGATGAATGGTGTAAATGTAATAAATACATAATTGCAGGGCTCATGTAACTTTGATCTCACTTGAACCGTTTGTATAACTGGTGCTCGAAAAGCATAGCGCTAGTCATAGCACAATAGGCACCCATACCAGTCAGGTCAGTAGTGTGCGGTACACCAACCAATATGCTTCCTTCCGTCGGGTAATAATGTCATGTAAATGAGATCCACACCGTCCATAAGGTGACGGATTCATAGCTCGTGTTGGTCTTATTTTCACAATTCAATCAAACACAAAGTCACACGTGTATTTAAGGGCTTGTATTTGATGTACATGTGCGACCAGTAAGTGCAGTCATGCGAGAGTCATACTCGACTAATGTGTGATTAAATGTTGGTGAGCCATATATCAAGACGATAAATTAAGACTGTATTAGAAAATCTATCTGTCAAATCAACATCGGTTGTAATAAAAGATAAGGTAATTTACGAGAAGGTAAGAGTGAGTTCTTCTTGATGGATTCTCTTTATCCGGAATCAAGGACTTTCTTTTCACCACTACTTAAGATTGATGTATTTCTCAAAAGAATAAAAATAGATAGACAAAAAAAAAGGCTAAAGCAATGTCAATTTTAATAATATCTACATGAAGCTCATTACAATCAATAAAGTAAAACAACTAGAGACAATGTTAAAACTAAATATCTAGTATATTCTTATAAACATTTAATCTAAGTGAATGTTAAGAAAAATGTGACCATGATGATTGATCACCCATGTAAAAACTCGGTTGATAACTGGGTATGTGTGTGTAGGGAAATGGTACCATGAGGTCGACCTCATGGGAAGTCGAGCTATGTGGGTCCCACTGTGATATGTGTCGAACATTGTAAGACCCGTATCGTAGACCGTACTATTCCGTTGGTTTTCGCGATCCTTCCGGTTGAATTCCGGCAATTCTCGACTCATATCCGATGTTGCGTGCGATCTTAAGCCAGTCCCGCCACCGGCTTAATCCGAAATTTGTACAAGTCATTCTACGTGACTCGACTACCTAAGTGGGAAGATGCCCGGTGGCCAAGAAATGCACGTTGCAAATCTCGAGGGAATCTCTACGAGATGTCCCATCAATCCATCAATCAATCAATGTCAAGTCACTCCATACCCAAGTACAACAACCCATATCTTTCTCTTACACAAGCAAGCCTTCAACCCTCACATCACTTCACCTCTCTCTCCACCCATCCCTTTTACAACACATCAATCCACCCATCATCCCATCCATATCAATCCATACCCTCACTCTTTCTCTCTCATTTCTCCAAGCAACTCCCAAGCTCCATACGTCCCAACATTACAAACAAATCTCAAAGGCCAAGTGTGGCCCACTTTCTCATCTCTCATCCTCACCATCGAGATCTCATCATCCACCGTTAAACCCGAAGGCAAGGGGCTAAGGAAGCTAGGGGAACAAGAAGAAGGAAGAAAGGTGGGTGATCATCCTTCATTTCAATTTTTAAGGGCCTACTTGTTGTGGGACCCACTTGATGTATGTGTTGTGATTATGAGGGGCCCATAGTGGCGGGGTCCCTCCACTCCACCGATCTCTGTCTCTATCTTACCGTATATCCCTCTCTACCTCTCCCTTTTCTCTCCCTTAAATGTAGTGGGCCCCACCGAATTGTGATAATCGGCTCCGACTATCAAATGGCTGGCCCATCACATTTTAGGAGATGTGATCTAATTGTACATTGTATTTATATATATATATATAAGTATATGTCTATATATATGTATATATATATATATGTATATATACACACATACATATATGTATGTATATACGTATACATGCATTGGGTGGACCACGCCCCTGTGGGACCCACCAGGATGCGTCTGTTCGTCAGTAGACGGGCCCAGCCACCGTTGTTAAAAACGTCTTTTTTTTTTTAAAAAAAATTTCTTTTTGGGTGGGCCGCTCATGCAGGCCCCACCTTGCTGTATGTGCTTAATCCACGCCGTCCATTCTGTTCTCCAGCTCATTTTAGACGTTGAGTCAAAGTCTTAAGGTGATTTGATCATCGGGTGGGCCATACCCTTTAAAACCATGTAAAGACATGCCAGAACATATAAAAGTGCTTGGTGGGACCCACTTGGAGTTTGGATGCAACTGAAATTCGTTCTGGACGGCCAAACAAGTGGGACACACATAATGGGTGGGCTGGATTATAAATCACGTTTCAGTGGGCCCCAAAACAAAAACAAAAAAAAAAAATTTAAAAGTCAAGACTGGCTGGCTGCAGAGACGTGGCGGGCGGAGCCTGGGGCCTCATGGCCCAGCGTGGGCCCCACCATGGTGCGTTTCGACCATCTGCACCGTGCATTTGATGGTTCCCCTTTAAATTGAGGGGTATCCCAAAAATCAGCCGTATACGGAACTCAGGTGGGCCATACCATCTAAAGTCATGTGAAGACATGCTTAAACATATAAAACCACTTGGTGGGGCCTACCTGAGATTTGGACACTGCTGAAACTTGGTCTGAACCCTCAGCCAGCTGGGACACACACATTGGGTGGACTAGATTTGTGAACCACATTTCGGTGGGCCCCACCTACCCAGGTCCACGTAATCACGTGAATAGGTTTGGACGACAAATAAACATTACAGTGGGCTCCCCTGTCCACATGACCTCGTAATAGGTTGGATTTCAAATAAATATCACGGTGGGCCCTACCCTGTCCACGTGACCTTATAAATAGGTTGAATGGCAAGTAAATGTTACAGTCGGCTTTTACCGTGGCCCAAGACACGTGACCTTATAAACAGGTTGGTGGCAAATATACATTACAGTGGGCCCAGTTTTGGTGGGCCGAGGTTTATATGACCTTTTCAATGGGCTGAATGGAAAATAAACATTTTAGTGGGCCCTAGGCCCATGTGACCTTATGAACAGTTAGGATGGAAAATAAACATCATATTAGGCCCCATTTGGATGGAAAATAAACATTATGTTGGGCCCTAGGTTGCGTGGAAAATAAACATTTTAGTAGGTCCCACTTAAGGACCCACTTATGTATGTATTGTGTCCACACCCTTCATTAGTGTGGACCTCTACCATGGAGTATTTGATTTACCTACGCCTTCCATCTCCATGGGACCTACTACGATGCACGAGTTTCATCTCAACCGTCCGACCATTCTGAGATTATTATAAGGCCATGTGTTGGGCCCATTTTGGTGTATTTGTGGGCTGTCCATTGAGGCCCACTTTGATATATACGAGACCCATGTACATGAGGTCATTTGATGTATTGGAGGCCTTTGGGTCGAGGCCCAACGGGATGTACCTAAGGCCATTGCAATATATGATTCTTCCATGGTTTATGTTATGATGTTTTGGCGGCCATACCTTGGGGACAATGTTGGTTTGACGTCTACATTGTGCGAGTAATGTTGGTTAAATGTCCGCATTATAACTCTCCCTAAGGCCACTAATAGGCCCGTATCCGTTTCATGTAGGCCATCTAGGCCCATCTTCATTGAGAGGATAGTTTATTGCTTTATAACATATTTAGCACAGTCCCATGATTCATGATCATACGCATCATTTGTATGCTTGAGATGAGGAGTGTCTGATCATAGCATGTGCCTTCGAACAGACTGATTACGGGTTCCCCGATATGCGGAGTTGCCCTACATGAGCACACGGTATGCACAGGATTGATGTATGCCTGACAGTATGATTCATGCACTTGCATCTGTATAATTGAGATATGCCCTAGTGACATCAGGGCCATAGCTTCCACAGATATATCGTGGGTGGCTGGTTAGATACTGGAAAAATCTTGTTCCAAGCAATTGGGGCGTCATAGATGTCCCTGGGTGAGAGTCCCTGAACCCGATGGTACCAGAGGATGACTCCAACGTCGAGACCGAGTGGATATATGAGCACACGAGGGCCGTATACCATGAGGCCGCGTCTCCCAACGTGTCGTGGTCGGTTGGAAAGGAGTGGTGGCCTTACTGCCCGAGAGTAGGGCATTACTTAGGGTGAGTTTGACCGGCTCGGAAATGGGTTTGCTATCGACGTCTTGCCGGATAGGTATTAATTTGGTGGCTATTGGCTAGGGCGGATAGTGAGGTTTCTTACGCTCACTTGGGTCTTTGCTTGGAGAGAGACAGTGCCATTTGGAGTGTCTTGAACCCATGATTATCCAGGGCCGAGAACCGTCTGATTTGATGCTCTAGTGAGGAGTTGCATTGGTATGAGGATTGGCATGCTTGACTTACATATTGCATCGCATGGCCTTGGTATGGCCGATAGCATTCACATCTTGTCTTGCATAGTCTTGATGCAAAGTGGTTGCATTTACGTACTCATCGACATGATTCCACATTACTCGGCATTGCATTACAGCACGTTCACACACACTTAAACCGCCCTCTAAGCTTTCATAAGCTTATGCACGATTGATGCGTGCAGTGGCGCTATGAGAGCAGTGTTGTAGTCTCGCCGCAGTTGGAGCGTGCCGCCGAGCTTTTGGAGTTTTGATATTACCACTATCTTGTATTTCCCTTTCTACGCATTGTATTCAAAGTTTTTGTTCATAGTGGATTTTGTGATGGTGTTCTTATGGTTATTGTTCGTGGGTTATGCTTGGTTATGCTCATTACGAATCAAATTGATATTAGAAATCCTCCTTGTAGCATCCCAGGATCGGAACCTGGTATATGGGTGCCGAGAACCGAGAATGAGGTACTACGGAGGTTGTCGGCGCCGGATTCGGCGATCGGGAATTTTGTGAGCCCGGACTCCGAGTTCGGGGTGTGACAAATATCCATCCCATCATTCAGATGCACCATAACATGGTGAGCCACGGGCTTAAAAATCAAGTCATTCTACGACTTTTGTGGGCCACACCACATACAGAAATTGAGAGGGGTTACCCTCTCATTAAAACATTCACAATCATTTACTGGACTAACTAAGATGTGGTTCATAAATTCATACCATCCATTGTGTGTCCCATTTGGATTAGGGGTCAGACCAAGCTTAAGCCGCATCCAAAACTCAGGTGTACCCCACAAAGTACTTTTATATATTTTAGGCATGTCTTCCCATGGTTTTGATGGTATGGCCCGCTTGAGTTTCCATATACGGCTGATTTTTGGGATATCCCATTATCTAAAGGGGACCCATCAAATGCACGATATTGATGTTTGACACACATCATGGTGGGGCCCACACAGCTCGACCTTATGGGAAGTTCCCATGAGGTCGACCTCATATATATATATATATATATATATATATATATATATATATATATATATATAAAGCGTCCAACTTGACGGCCAAGTCAATGCAAGTCATGCTAAGTTTCTTAAAGACTTGGCTTAGATGAGTTTTGAGTCAACTCAATGAGTTTTAAAGCTACGGTATACAATGGATACCTCGTGCTATACCAACTATTGGTGCAAAAATCTAGTGCACCCTCTCCTATCCTACCACCTGCACAAGAAGGAGAAAAGAGAAGACCCTGGCTTGAGTTTTGATAAGACAGGTGGAGATCCGAGGTACGACTTTAACTGCTGAAACGCTGCTTCACACTTTACCGTTGTTTGAAGAACGGGAGGCACTTATCGGTAGCTCGGGAGAGGAAGCGGTTGAGTGCGGCTACTCGTCCAGTCAGCCTTTATATATCCTTAATCGTTTTTGGGGATTCCATGTCGAGTAATGCTTTGATTTTCTCTGGGTTTGCCTCAATCCCTTGCTGGCTGACCAAGAATTCAAAAAATTTACCCGATCTGACCCCAAGGCACACTTGCTAGGGTTTAACTTCATTTGGTATTTGCGAAGAATGAGAAACATCTCCTTTAGGTCAGCTATATGATCGGCCGCGTGTATACTTTTAACGAGCATGTCATCAATGTATACTTCTATGGTTCAGCCGATCTATCGAGTGAACATTTTATTTACTAACCGTTGGTACGTCGCTCCTATATTCTTTAGACCAAATGACATCACACGGTAACAGTAAAGTCTTTTGTCGGTGACAAAGGTAGTCTTAGATTTATCTGATTGATGCATTACAATTTGATTGTATCCTAAAAAGCATCCATAAAACTAAGAAGTTCGTGCCTTACCATGCTATCTACCAGCTGATCGATCCTTGGGAGAGGGAAGCTATCCTTTGAATAGGCTTTGTTTAAGTCTGTATAGTCAATACAGGCTCGCCACTTCCCATTGGCTTTTTTTCACAAGGACGACGTTGGCTACCCATTCCGGATAGTAGATCTCCTCGATGAATTTAGCCTTGAGGAGCTTGCTGACCTCTTCTTCAATGATGGCATACCTTTCAGGGCCGAGCGTACCTTTCATGGAAGAGATCGTTGACATGAAACAAGGCCGTGATACACGTCTAACAAGGCTCGAAGTAAAAGCATCTCCTTTCATAAAAGAGATAATGCAGGCTCGGTTACCGGAACGATTCCATCTTTCACAGATTATGCCCTTCACCAGTAAGACCGATCTAACCGAGCACATCAAATCCTTTCGGACATATATGGAGCTGCACGATGCCTCGGATGCCATAATGTGCCGAGCTTTCTCACTCATGTTAGCTGACGTAGCTCGGCTTTGGTTCAAACAGTTGAAACCCAAATCTATTGGCTCATTCACAGAGCTCAGCGATGCCTTCCTTATTAATTTCATTGGTGGAAAGAAAAAGCTAAAGTCGCCTGCACATTTGAACAACATAGTTCAAAAAGAGGGAGAACTGCTGAAAGATTATATCAAACGTTTCAACTTCGAGTCGCTCCAAGTCCAGAAACATTCAGATGAAACAACACTCAACTCGATCATGCAAGGCGTCCAAGACAAGCCGTTTCTGGCCTCCTTGGACAAAACCCACTGACTACTTTAGCAGAGTTCATGACTCGGTCAGATAAATATGCGGATGCTGAGAAAACCCGGATCATGCGCGAAGCCGTCCAAAACGCAAAAGTCCTGGCCAAAGAGTCAGCAAAGAAAGAAGTTGACTCGGCCAGTGGAAAGAAGCATAAAGATGATCAAATGCGTGATGATCGTAAGTCAGGTAAACGGCCAGACCAGAAGTTTTCAACGTATACCCGGCTCAACAAGCCACAAGAGCAAGTTTTGATAGAAATTAAGGGCGATGGATTTGTCAACTGGCCAAATAGGCTCCGAAGCAACCCGAACCGACGAAGCAAAAATAAGTACTGCCATTATCATCGTGATCATGGACATAATACGAGTGATTGTTATCACTTAAAGGAAGAAATTGAGCGACTCATTCGAGAAGGAAGTCTAAGAGAGCACGTCGAGAGAACCGGAGCAACGAAAGAACGCTCGGGTGACAACCAGCCTACAGAAGAAATCCGAACTATTATCGGTGGTCTCCGAAGTGGTGGCGACTCAAACAATGCTCGAAAAAACCATGTTAGGAGCATTAGTCGGCCTCAGACCGAAATCCTAATCCTGGCTCGGCTTTCAAAAGAAAAGAAAAGGGAGAAATAGCTCATTTCATTCACTGATGAGGATGCTCGGGGCATCTATCATCCACATGATGACGCGTTAGTCATCACCCTCACGATAGCAAACCGCAAGGTATTCTGCATTCTCGTAGATACGAGGTCGTTTGTCGACATACTGTTCATGCAAGCGTTCGACAAAATGGGTGTTGAACGATCGACGTTACGGCTAGTTCACACCCCACTAATCGGATTCTATGGCGGACAAACACTCCCCGAAGGAGTCATCTCATTACCACTCACTGCTGGTAACTCTCCGAGCCAGGGGAAGATTTGCTACTGCACCTGACAGTTTCCGACGCAGCGGTAAGCTCAGCTCTGATATGCGAGCATGAAGGAAAACGGTTGCCGGTGTATTACGTCAGCAAAGCGTTACTACCAGTAGAAACAAGATATCCACCTCTGGTTCAGGGGATAGCAGCAACCTGCAGGCTCGAGAGACCTGTGGAATAAAGAGGAAGAGAAGCACGACTCTCTTATACAAGAAGTAGGGAACAGAGCTGCACCCTAGGGCGGACTGACTCAAAGAAAAGAAAGATCGGGGGAAAGATTGAATCTTGGCAGAGTGACCCACTTTATACCCATCTGTCCTAGTTGTCTCGGCGCGATGATTTCGGCCATATTTTCAAGCTCACACTATCGTCATCATGACCAACCTCCCACTGCGTCAGATCTTTCAAAAATCAGAACCTTCCGGCCGACTAACGAAGTGGGCGATCGAGCTCATTGAATTCGACATTCAATACAAGCCGAGAATAACGATAAAAAGACAAGTTATGGCCGACTTCATAGCTGAAGTTACGCCACAAGTCGATCCACTTACTGAGCTTGGAACCGAACAATCAACGACTGCTTCTCCCGAGTCATCGCCCGACCCAATCCCTTGGAAGCTTTACATCGATGGCTCATCCAACTCTAAGGTAAGCGGAGCAGGATTCATCTTAGAAATTTCTGATCAAACTTACATGCAATATACCATAAGACTTAGATTTCAAGCCTCGAACAATACAGCGAAATATGAAGCCTTATTACTCAGTCTCCGACTCGCAGCCAGTCTAGGAGTCACTCATCTCAACGTGTTCAACGACTCGCAGTTGGTCGTTAATCAAGTTACTAACATGTATTAAACGCGCAAAGAGCAACTCAAAGCATATATGAAGAAAGCCAAAGAGATTATCAACGGTTTTCAAGTGCGTTGTGACTCGAATCCCCCGAACAGAAAATGCTAAGGCCGATCTACTGGCAAAACTTACCTCTGCCGATGAAAACGACATACCCAGGTCCGTTCCAATCGAATATGTCGCTAAGCTGAGTATCAATGACCTGGTTGACTCGACCGTACATTCAATAGATTCAGAACCTACTTGGCTCGACCCGATCGTCCAATATCTCGACAGTGGAAAGTTGCTTGAGGATCGTGCCGAGGCCCGAAGATTAAAGATTTGATCCTCTCATTACACCATACTTAATGGGGTGTTGTACAAAAAAGGATTCTTCGCTCCTTTGCTACAATGCTTGAATCCTGATGAAGCCGGTTATGTGCTACGAGAGATCCACAAAGGGATCTGCGGAAATCACTCGGGAGGACGATCACTCACGCATAAGGTCTTACGACAAGGATACTACTGGCCAACTATTCAGCACGACGCTCGTAAGCTCGTCCAGAGCTGCGACAAATGCCAACGATTCACGACTATTCCGAGACAACCCTTGAGGAGCTGACTCATATGGCTGGTCCTTAGCCATTCGCACAGTGGGGAATCGACATCGTCGGACCGCTCCCATTAAGGAAAGGCCAGACCAAGTTCGTCATTGTTGCAGTAAATTACTTTACAAAATGGGCCGAAGCCGAGCCATTAACTAGGATAACCGAATAGAAAATCACATATTTTGTTTAGAAGAACATTATCTACCGATTTGAGATACCTCGGACCCTTATCACCGACACCATGAAGCAGTTCGATAATAAGCAGTACCAGGAGATGTGTGATAATTTCAGAATCAGAAATGTCTACTCATCCCCCCATCATCCTCAGACAAATGGACAGATTGAGGTAGTAAATAAGATTATTAAACAGTATCTCCGAACTAAACTCGACCGAGCTAAAGGAGCATGGGCCGAAGAGCTTCCTAAAATACTATGGGCGTACCGAACCACTGCTCGAACGACCACATGAGAAACTCATTTCTTCCTTATGTATAGATCGGAAGTCGTCACCTCGGTCGAGATCGGGTCACCTTCAGCCCAAGTTAGCTCGTTTCATGAAGAAGACAACGAAGAATTACTAGCTCTCAGACTCAACCTCATGGAATAACAAAGGAAAAAAGCTTAGATACGGATGATGGATCGGCAACGTCAAGTACTTCGGTTCTACAATGCCCAAGTCAAAATTAGGCGCTTCTGAGTGGGAGACACGATCCTCCAAAAAATGCTCCTAAACACTAAGGAAGCTGGTGCAGGCACATTGGGACCCAATTGGGAAGACCCTTATGTCGTCTCAAGCATCATTCGACCCGGAACATATCAATTGGAAGATCTCACCGGGCAATTGCTACCTCATCCTTGGAATACCGAGCACCTAAAGATTTATTATCCTTAGGTTGGCCGATTGATCGTTTGGGAAGACTCAATTCAGCAAAGAATGAAAAATATGTAAACTGAGTCAAATGAATAAGAAAACCAAGTATTTATTCATCAGTATGATTTTTACATCAGATTACATTAATCGTTACTTCAGAATTACATTGATGGAGATACGAAGATAGGGGCAAAAAGGAGTCGGCCACGACACGCAATGTTCTCTCTCTCTCGGTTGCAGATGCTCTTTAGCCCTCCTCGAAGCTTGGTGTGCTTAAAGTGTTTGAAGCTTGGTGTGCTTGAAGTGCTTAACACCCAAAATGAAGCTCCAAGGTTCATCAGAAGCCAACTCAGGAGGTGACTCGGACTCAGCTGCTGCCGCCACTCGGAGCAACTTCTGGCGCTGCCTCAGGAGTAGCCTCAGAATCGACCTCGATACCAGTCACAGCATCAGTAGGCCCAGTTGCCTCAGCTTCTAGACCTTCGGACCTAGAGGCACCTTCATCAAATCCCGAGAGATCAAGGTCGGAAAAGACTTCCTTCATCAGTCCGGCACACTTGGTGTAACCGTCCTAATACAAGCAATCCCGTTCCTCTAGTTACTCTTGGGATTTAAGAAAGGCCTTTTACGGCCTGATTTCTGGCCTATTCTTTGACTTTCTCAATGGCAGTCCAGGTCTCAGCCTTAAGCCGAGCCAACTTGTCCTCTGAGGAGGCATGAGCCTGACGAGTTCACCGACTCTCCTCCTGAGCCTCTTTCAATAGCGAGGCCACGTGAGAACACTCGGACTTGGTATCCTCGGTGGCCTTCCTGACAAGCCCCAAGTCGCCGGTCATTATGCCGATCCGAGCCTCGACAACTTCAAGTTGTGCTTCCGCCTCCACTGCCCGTTTTCGAGCCACTTCGGCCTCCGTCGCCCGATTCTGAGCCTCGGTCTGTCCCATACTAGCCTTGAGCAAACAAGGGACGAGCTGCAAAAGAAAAAGGCAAAGTCAGATTAAAATTAAGGGAATCATCTAGATAAGCGAGAAGTCCAAATCTTACCTCGAGCAGAATCTTTGTGGCATGAGAGAGAGTCCGCCTCTGGAGAGCTTTGAAGAGGGCAGCGAATTCTTTCTCGCTCCCATGAAAAATGGCATAAGGGACCATGTCCGACACAGCCCGTTGGAAGAACGACGCCTCCTGTTAAGTCGTCACCCCTCCTAAGGGCTCCCCCCTCTGCTCCTCCCTTCACTCCAGAACCTGCTTGGCAACAGGTCCTGGCTCAAGGGCTGCCTGGGACTCTAGAGCCACCGCGTCTGCCACTTTCGCCCCTTCCTCTAGGTTGGGGATTATCACAGTCGGGATAGCCGATGTAGCTTGCCCCTTAGCCTTCGAGACCGTCTTCGGCCGACGAGTCTCGGACAGAGTCTCTGACCGCTGAGGGGCTTTAATCTTGGAAGCCGGAGGGAGAATATGCCTTGCCTCAGCCATTTCTACATCAGAAGCGAAACGAGTTAAACAAAATTCATAAAAAAAAAATGTAACCAGATATCCAGAAGTTACCTGTTACGGCCGAGTCTAAACCCGAGAGAAGAAGATACTCTGGCTAGAGAAGTATCTTCCAAGACCGATCCTCTGGATTCAGCGCCTTCAGATCTTTGATCCGAGCTAAAGCACCTGCTCTGAGCTTCGGCCTTCGCTCAGGGATATCTACATAACGCATTCAGTCAGACTCAAAGACACAACAATGTAAGGAGATAAAAGAAAAAATGCATGCCGAGTCACCTGCTTGGGAGAACGCTCGAGAAACGCGAGGTTCAATGAGTCTTGGCTCGGCAGTCTCCTAGCCACCACACGCCCAGAACCATCTATCTCTCCAGTGCTTGTTGGAGGTAGGAGGGTTGGTTATCAAAGGCCCGCCTTTGTTCCGCCAAGCACACGAAAAGTACCAGCCAGGCTGCTGCGGGTTTGGTCGTACTTGATACAAATGGAGTAACTCGTCGATAGTCAGTGGGGGCTGATCTGTCTCAACCCACAACACCAAGCATCTTCCTCCACCTGTTCGGGACTATCTGCCCGGGCGTTATTTGGAGTCGGGAAAGTAAATCCCGAGCAATGCCTTGGAGGGGCAGACACAAGTTGCATTGTAAAACGACCTGAAAGATTGCGACTATCCCAGCAGGAGGATGGTTGGACAACTCACTCGGCAAGGGAAGGCAAAGGATGACCGAGTCTGGGACATGGTACCCGGCCCTGATCTTATCCAGATCCTCCTTGGTTAAAACCGAGGGAACCGGACCTTTCTGCTCATCTCCTGCCACCCCTCCCTCGGCCGCTGACTCAACAACCTTCGCCGATCTTCGGGTAGAGACTGACTCACTGGCCCTTTCAACTTCCTCATCCTCTTCTTCTTCCTCCGTCTCATCTCCAGGAGGATTAGGTCTGCTAGGGGCAATGGCTAATGATGCCCCTTTGCAAGAAGGACCTGCCGAAGCAGGGCGTTCCGCTGAAGACCCAGTCGCTCTTTCAGAGTACTGGAAAGTTGCATTGGCACCTATGGCCATCTCCGCCTGCAATGAAGGCGTTTCCAAGACATTCCAAAAATGTCTCGCTTCACCCTCGTCACCAGAAATTCCCTCCTGGGGACTTGAGGAACCGTGCATTGCCATCAAAACTGAAAAGGAAAGGGTGGGAGAGAGTTTGAAACTCACCGGAGATAGCGATAAATGCCGGAAAAGGGGTGTGGATGCAGGGAGAAATCAGAAACAAGGATGATAATGGCGGAATGCGAAAACGGAGAGAAAAGAGCGGGGAAGAGAAAAACAGGCGCACGAGCGAAAATGGGAAAGGAGGGTCCCGTTCCTCCTTATATAGCCCGGCCACGTGGTAGGGGTATTTAAGGAGGAGTCGTATCGAGGGTCGTTTCGACTCCCCCGCTTGACACGTGGCACGCGCCGACTGACGGAAACATCGCTCTTGCCACGCGTCCAAAGCTCATTAGCCGAAGAAGTGTTCTGACGGCTTCTGGCACGTGCGGGCCTTGACCAACGAATCGACGTATGTTCAAGACGACACACGACTCCTACAAACATTAAATGCTCCATCATAACATCGGTCTCCAGTTCAAGTCGACTCAAGAACTCATTACTCCTCAGCATCTATACAGCTGACACAAGGAGTGAGGGGGCTTACTGTTGGGGAAAAATATGACAAGTCTGGAGACCCAGTTACGGAATGAACCAACTCTACTGATATTGCCCAAGACATCTAAGGCAACAAGCCCGACCGAGGCAAATGAACTAAACGCCTAAAGGAGAGACTGAGCTCAGATGGCAGGGGATGAACCTCGACTGAGACTCATAAAGTCATGAGCCATAGGTGAAGCATATAAGATACATGAAGTTGACTCGGAAGATGAGGCAGCAATATTTAAAAGGCCGGTTAAGGCCCGAAGCTCGGAAGCCACCTGACCGATTATAAAACCGACCCAAATTAGGTCGGTTACATAGTTGGTTACCGGATTAAGAAAGGACATCGATTATGAATCGGCTCCATTTCATCCGACAAATGGAGAGCAATTTGATCCTTAAAGCTGGCCGAGACTAACTTATAATCAGAGTCGGTCAGGACCAGGCCGAGTAAGGAAAAGACGGTGTAAATGAAAATACTGTCCCAAAAATCTTATGAAAGGATTCTCGATCCCGAAAATCTCGGGATCGGAAAGAATCCAGAAACGGATCAAAATCAAATCTCCGACATATCAGGAAGAGAATCCCTGCATGGCGGGACCCTCACATTCCTATAAATACAGGAAAACTCCATGTTGAAAGGTACGTAGAAAAATCTTCTAAAAAACCCTTCTCTCAGTCCTATCATTGACTTTAGCATCGGAGGGTCCCCGGCTCTAGCCAGGATCTTCTCTTGTCTCCTTCTTGTGCAGGTGGTAGGACAGGGGAGGCACACCAGATTTTTGCATCAACACCAACATTGCATGGTTCTTCATTTTCTAGTAAAGAGGGGGAGAGAGAGAGAGAGAGAGAGAGAGAGAGAGATAACTGCGCCTTGACAAGAGAGCTTGGGTACAGCGAGTATCAATCCAAATAAATGGATGCTGTGACACCGGAACGATAGATTTTCAGAGCCATAGCATGTATGCCTTGTGTACGTACACAAGGATTCAAGAATGCTCAGGCTGAGAGACTGCACATGGGTCCCGGTTTAAGTGTGTAAAAGTGGGCCCACAGTTCGAAGACCCCAACAACATTGATATGATGGGACCCAGCCACGATGTCCACACCTGCAAAAGTCACTTTATTTATTGGATCGACAGCCTATTGAACTCTGAGGGGTCAAGGGTTTCAACACTTGGTCAAGGGTTTAAGTACTCATGTGTGCTGAAATCCCACTACAGCGTGAGTATGTGTGTGCGTGTGGTTCAAAATTTAAAAAAAAAAAAAAAAAAAAAAAAAAAAAACCCCGAAGATTTAGCACTTCCCCCACGTGTGCATCTACTACTCACATTGGGGCCATGATCTCAACGGTTTGGATAACTGAACAGTGGGTTACCCTTGTATGAAAATGCTGATGTTGTATATCTGTCCGAATGAAGGACAGTTGGCTAACTTTTTATTTTTCATATAGGTTGATGTAGAGCAGGTCCTGGACACTTCCATGTTAAGATGGACCAGAGAATGCCTGATCAGAGATAGAGGTGATCGAACCGTTAGAACCTTACAACAGGCGTATCTCACAAATTGGAATGAGTTACTCGATGTCTCATATATAATTTTGGAGTAGAAAAAGCAACTTTAGCCAACCAAATTCCATCATATCAATGGTCGAAAATCCATTTTATTTCTGTTTTTTTACTACTCATAAGTTTAATTATAACTCTTCATTCTTTGAACTTTAAGAGTTGTGTCTAGAAAAGTACTTTAAAAAATTAACAGAATAATGTGATTAATCCAGATAGGACACTTAATATAAATAGTAAATTTACTATTTATAGTAAGTTATGGATTTTAGATAGTTTGAGATGGAGTTTGATTCTTATAAACTTTTTAAAAGGTTTGGTATCACTATTTAGACGATTATAAATTCGTTTTTTTTATTATCTACTAATGAAATTTTAATTTTTTTAGAATTTATTTATAGTTTCTTATTTTCACTCGTGGATACGAAGTATCTCTCCGAGGAGTCCAGAGAAGCTCCGTGAATTCAGAGTAGTTATGCCCTCGAGGAAGACAGTGATCGAATTCATCACACCTGTCCCTGCGTCATAGGTGGTCCATCCAACAACTGGACCTACTTGATTTTGATAGTCACAAGATTAATAGAACTGTGCCTGTGCCTACCATGCAAACGGTCTAGATCATGAGCAGCGGCAGGTTTGTACTTGTCCCACATTAGGCTTTGGAGGGCAAATCTAACGTTCAACCATTGCATTTTCTCACTAACTGGTAGCCGGTGCTGATTTTGTGGATTGCATGTCACCGCTAGAAAAAGCTAGATCATTCAGACATCAGTACTGGAACCGGAATATGGCAGAGTCATTTCTCTAGTCTTCTCACATGGCTTGGTATGTATCAATCAAGACCGTCCTTTTAGTTTTCCTAAGCGTGGACAGCCATTGGTATAAAATATGCATACACTGATCTTAGCCATATGGTCAGTAGCTTTAAAAGCAAAGACACTAAATAAAACTAGTAATAAAATCAGAAAACAACTTAGATTTTTCTCAACATTCCACACGCATTGGCATCGTTCTTTAGATAGAAAAGGATACACGGGAATACACGCTGTAAAGATTTACTTGGGATCCTATTATTTAATGGAAGAGGACAAGCCAATCTTTTAAATCTTTGATGCCTTGACAACTGATCTTTTTTTTTTTTTTTTCTTCTTCTAGTTTTACAACCGAAACTAGTTAAGAGTAGACATGGACGGTGTGTAATTACGATCAGTTGCATGAATTCTTATATGATAATGACGTGGTCCAATGAAAAAGTAATAAGTGACGTACATATATATCTCTTCATTTTCGAAAGCATATTATATACTCAATATATTTGAATTGCAAAATAAAAAATAAAAAATAAATCATTAAATACGACCATTTGACTAAAAATAATTACTATCATAGCTTCAAACAAGGCAAAGGTCAAAATCAATACTATCATATCAAACAAGGCAAAGGTCAAAATCAATCCGACCACATATAGTATATCCTAACAGAAAGGTGCCGCCTACCTTTTGAGTAGATAGGCTTCAAAATTCAGTCCAAATCATCTTGGTGATGGTTTCATTGGACAAGTGACACTATTATTTCTTATGGTGCGGTTCACCTGATATTTGGATATGGTTTACTTGAAATTTGGATCTGCCTCATTTTTTACCCATGCTCTAAAATGAACTGAAAAAATAGATAGGGCGGTGTCTTACATGTGCAGGGCATCTAAGCCAAGCTCTTTGGTTCTTCAATCTATACAATTACCCCTTCGAGTGAACTGCGGGTTAAAAACAATGCAAAAAGTAAAGGTGCGGCCTACCTTTTGAGTGGATAGGACTGAATTTCAGTCCAAACCATCTTTGCGATGGTTCCACCTTTGGCACAGTTTGGATGTGCTACACAAGTGACACTTTAGTTAGAACAAAGGTGAAAGAACAATAAAATTATAGTATTGCATAAAGCTATATTTCTCTCATTCATATCCATATGTTTAAAAAATCAAGTAAGATAAGCTAAGTCTTTTGCCTCCCCTTTATTATTAGAGCAGGTAGAGACCTATCCCTACAAGGGAAATGACTAGGCTTCGAGCTTCCATAAGTTCCTTAACGACCCCCTTGAGATGATCCTCTAACATAATAAAAATAGTAATAGCTAATATTAGCATGTTATATATATATATATATATATATATATATATATATATATATATATATATATATATATATATAGGAAAACGCTTTCACTGCAACCAGGTTCGTACGTAGTACGTATATTTTGATGACCCATCATACGTGATGAATCTCGCAAATCTGAACGGTTCACATGAAGCAGAACCTCATGAAACCCCATAGTATGAATTTTTACTTTGATCCGAAACTTTGGTGGACCGTGAAAAATGTAAACAGCTTCTTTTCTTGATTTGAATTTCTCTTTGCTATGGACGGTATGGATAAAAGTTTTAGATAAAAGTAAAACTTGGTCCTGGGGGGTTTCACTAGGTGCTTTTCACTTCACATGAACGGTTCGATTTTGGATCAACATCACGTATGATGGGTCGTCAAAAACTTCGTACGTACTACGTGCGAACTGGTTCGCAGTGAGCGCTTATCTCTCTCTCTCTCTCTCTCTCTCTCTCTCTCTATATATATATATATATATATATATATATATATATATATATATATATATATATATATATATCTGGAAATGCTCACCTCCCCACCGATGCCAACTGGTGCGAACGTTTTTGCTAAACCATCACCTCATGAAACCCCCCGGGCCTAAGTTTTACTTTGATCCAAAACTTTGGTTCACCATGAAAAATGAAAACAGTTTCCTCCCTTGATTTGCATTTCTATTTTCTATGGCCCACCTGTGAAAATTTGTCCTTTAGGGTTTCATGGGATTCCACATCACATGGACCGTTTAGATTAGACACACATGACACGTGTGCAAAGGTGTGCAAGTGACCATATAGGGAAAAGGTACAATGCGCTCGAGTTGATGATAAGCTTATCGTGAGGTCGAGCTGTGTGGGCCCCACTGTAATGCGTGTCGCCCATCAACACCGTGCATTTGATGGGTACCCTTTAAATTATGGGATATCCCAAAAATCAACCGTATACCGAACTCAGGTGGGCCATACCATCTAAAATTATGTGAAGACACCGTTAAAACATATAAAAGCACTTGGTGGGGCCCACCTGAGTTTTTCATGCACCTGAAACTTTGCCTGAACCCTAATTCAAGTGGGACACACATAATGGATGGGCTAGATTTGCAAACCACATCTCGGTGGGCCCTCAAAAATGGTTATGAATGTTTTAATGGTGTACAGCCCCCTCTCCACTTTTGTATGTGGTGTGGCCCACACAAGTCACGGATTGACTTGATTTTTGGGACCTAGGCCCATGATGGAATGGTGCATCAGGGACTTTCTTTTCACCACTACTTAAGATTGATGTATTTCCCAAAAGAATAAAAATAGATAGACAAAAAAAATCTAAAGCAATGTCAATTTTAATAATATCTACATGAAGCTCATTACAATCAATAAAGTAAAACAACTAGAGACAATGGAAAAAATAAATATCTAGTATGTTCTTATAAACATTTAATCTAAGTGAATGTTAAGAAAGATGTGACCATGATGATTGATCACCCAAGTAAAAACTCGGTTGATAACTGGGTGTGTGTGTAGGGAAATGGTACTATGAGGTCGACCTCATGGGAAGTCTAGCTATGTGGGTCCCACTGTGATATGTGTCAAACATCTATCCCATCATTTAGATGCACCATAACATGGTGAGCCACGGGCATAAAAATCAAGTCAATCTATGACTTTTGTGGGCCACACCACATACAGAAATTGAGAGGGGTTACCCTCTCATTAAAACATTCACAATTATTTATTGGACCTACCAAGGTGTGGTTCATAAATCCATACCATCCACTGTGTGTCCCACTTGGATTAGGGGTTAGACCAAGCTTAAGCCGCATCCAAAACTCAGGTGTGCCTCACAAAATACTTTTATATATTTTGGGCATGTCTTCCTGGGGTTTTAGATGGTATGGCCCACCCGAGTTCCCATATACGGCTGATTTTTGGGATATCCCATAATTTAAAGGGGACCTATCAAATGCACGATATTGATGTTTGACACACATCATAGTGGGGCCCACACAACTCGACCTTATGGAAAGTTCCCATGAGGTCGACCTTATATATATATATATATATATATATATATATATATAGGTACTATGCGCTCGAGCGTAAAGCGGTCGTCCGTGAGGTCGAGCTGGGTGGGCCCCACCGTGATGCCTTTCGAACATCAACACCGTCCACCAAATGCACCATTCCATAGTGGGCCTGGACGACCCAAAATCAGGTCAATCCGTGACTCAAGTGGGCTACACCATCTAAAACCATAAGTATACATGCCAAAAACATATAAAAGCACTGGTGGGACCCACCTGAGTTTTCCTTGCACCTGAAACTTGGTTTGAATCCTCATTCAAGTGGGACACACATAATGGATGGGTTGGATTTGCAAAATACATCTCGGTGGGCCCTCAAAAATGGTTTTGAATGTTTTAATGGTGCACGGCCCCTCGGCACTTCTGTATGTGGTGTGGCTCACTAAAGTCACGGATTGACTTGATTTTGGGCCGTCCAGGCCCACCATGGAATGGTACATCTTGTGGACGGTGTTGATGTTCGAAAGGCATCACAGTGGGGCCCACCCAGCTCGACCTCACGGACGACTGCTTTACGCTCGAGCGCATACTACCTTTTCCCATATATATATATATATATATATATATATATATATATATATATATATATATATATATATATATAAAGCGTTCAACTTGGCGGCCAAGTTAATGCAAGTCATGCTGAGTTTCTCAAAGACTTGGCTTAGAAGAGTTTTGAGTCAACTCAGCGAGTTTTAAAGCTATGGTATACAATGGATACCTCGTGCTATACCAACTGTTGATGTAAAAATCTGGTGCGCCCTCCCCTATCTTACCACTTGCACAAAAAGGAGACAAGAGAAGACCCTGGCTTGGGTTTTGATAAGATAGGTAGAGATCCGAGGTACGATTTTAACTGCTGGAACGCTGTTTTACACTCTTCCGTCAACTCTACCGCTGTTTGAAGAACGGAAGGCACTTATCGGTAGTTCAGGAGAGGAAGCGGTCGAGTGCGGCTACTCATCTAGTCAGCCTTTGTATATCCTTAATCGTTTTTGGGGATTCCATGTCGAGTAATGCTTTGATTTTCTCTAAGTTTGCCTCAATCCCTCATTGGCTGACCAAGAATTCAAGAAATTTACCCGAGCAGACCCAAAAGGCACACTTGCTCGGGTTTAACTTCATTTGTTATTGGCGAAGAATGAGAAACATCTCCTCTAGGTCGGCTATATGATCGATAGCGTGTATACTTTTAACAAGCATGTCATCAATGTATACTTCCATGGTTTGACTGATCTATCGAGCAAACATTTTATTTACTAACCGTTAGTATGTCGCTACTGCATTCTTTAGACCAAATGACATCACACGGTAACAGTAAAGTCCTTTGTCGGTGACAAAAGTAGTCTTAGATTTATCTGATTGATACATTACAATTCGATTGTATCATGAATAAACATTTATAAAATTAAGAAGTTCGTGCCCTGCCATGCTATCCACCAGTTGATCGATTCTTGAGAAAGGGAAGCTATCCTTTGAGTAGGCTTTGTTTAAGTCGGTATAGTTAATACAAACTCGCCACTTCCCATTAACTTTTTTAACGAGGTCGACGTTAACTACCCATTCCGGATAGTAGATCTCCTCGATGAATTTAGCCTGGACGAGCTTGCTGACCTCTTCTTCAATGATGGCGTACTTTTCAGGGGCGAGCGGCGTACCTTTCAGGGCCGTGCGTACTTTAGGGAAAAGATCAACGACATGAAATAAGGCCGTGATACACGTCCAACAAGGCTCGAAGCAAAAGCATCTTCGTTCCTAGAAGAGATAATGTAGGCTCGGTTACCGGAATGATTCCGTCTTCCACAGATTATGCCCTTCACCGGTAAGACTAATCCAACTGAGCACATCAAATCATTTTGGACATATATGGAGCTGCACGATGCCTTGGATGCCGTAATGTGCCGAGCTTTCTCCCTCACGTTAGCTGATGTAGCTCGGCTTTGGTTCAAACAGTTGAAACCCAAATCTATTGGCTCGTTCACAGAGCTCAGTGATGCCTTCATTACTAATTTCATTGATGGAAAGAAAAAGCTGAAGCCTCCTGCACATTTGAACAACATAGTTCAAAAAGAGGGAGAACTGCTGAAAGATTATATCAAACATTTCAACTTCGAGTCACTCCAAGTCCAAAAACATTCAGATGAAACAACACTTAACTCAATCGTGCAAGGTGTCCGAGACAAGCCGTTTCTAGCCTCCTTGGACAAAAACGCACTGACTACTTTAACAAAGTTCATGACTCGGTCAGATAAATATGCGGATGCCGACGAAACCCGGATCATGCGCGAAGCCGCCCAAAACACAAAAATCCTGGCCAAAGAGTCAGTAAAAAAAGAAGTTGACTCGGCCAGTGGAAAGAAGCATAAAGATGATCGAATGCATAATGATCGTAAGTCAGGTAAACGGCCAGACCGGAAGTTTTCAACGTATCTCCGTTCAACAAGCCGCGAGAGCAAGTTTTGATGGAAATTAAGGGCGAATGATTCGTCAATTGGCCAGATAGGCTCTGAAGCAACCCGAATCGATGAAGTAAAAACAAGTACTGTCATTACCATCGCAATCATGGGCATAATACAAGTGATTGTTATCACTTGAAGGAAGAAATTGAGCAATTCATCTGAGAAGGCCATCTAATAGAGCATGTCGAGAAAACCGAAGCAACGGAAGAACGCTCGGTTGACAATCAACCTACAGAGGAAATCCGAACTATTGTCGGTGGTCCCCGAGGCGGGGATGACTCAAACAATGCTCAGAAAAACCATGCTAGGAGCATTAGTCGGCCTGAGTCTGAAATCCTAATCCTGGCTCGGCCTTCGTAAGAAAAGAAAAGGGAGAAATACCACATTTCATTCACTGATGAGGACACTTGGGGCATCTATCATCTACATGATGACACGTTAGTCATCACCCTCACGATAGCAAACTGCAAGGTATTCTGCATTCTCGTAGAAACAGGGCCGTCTGCCGACGTACTGTTCACGCAAGCGTTCGACAAAACGGGTGTCGAACGATAGGCGTTCCGATCAGTTCACACCCCACTAATCGGATTCTATGGCGGACAAACACTCCCCGAAGGAGTCATCTCATTACCACTCACTGCTGGTAACTCCCGAGCCAGGGGAAGCTTTGCTACTGTACCTGGTGGTTTTCGATGCAGCAGTAAGCATAGCTCTGATACGCGAGCATAAATGAAAGCAGTTGCCGATGTATTACGTCAGCAAAGCGTTACTACCGGTAGAAATAAGATATCCGCCTCTAGAAAAGGTGGCCGTGTTCCTAGTTATCTCGGCGCGACGACTTCAGCCATATTTTCAAGCTCATACTATCGTCGTATTGACCGACCTCCCACTGCATTAGATCCTTCAGAAACCAGAAGCTTTCGACCGACTAACGAAGTGGGCGATCGAGCTCACTGAATTCGACATTCAATACAAGCCGAGAATAGCGATAAAAAGACAAGTTGTGGCCGACTTCATAGCTGAAGTTACGCCACAAGTCAATCCACTTACCGAGCTTGGAACTGAACAATCAACGACTGCTTCTCCCGAGTCATCGCCCGACCCAATCCCATGGAAGCTTTACGTCGATGGCTCATCCAACTCTAAGGTAACCGGGGCAAGAGTCGTCTTAGAAACTCCCGATCAAACCTACATGCAATATACCGTAAGACTTGGATTTCAAGCCTCGAATTATACAGCAGAATACGAAGCCTTATTACTTGGTTTCCGACTCGCAGCCAGTCTGGGAGTCACTCATCTCAACGTGTTTAGTGACTTGCAGTTGGTCGTTAATCAAGTCACTAACATGTATCAAACACGCGAAGAGCAACTCAAAGCATACATGAAGAAAGCCAAAGAGATGATCAACGGTTTTCAACTATGCGTTGTGACTCGGATCCCCCGAACAGAAAATGCTAAGGCCGATCTACTAGCAAAACTTGCCTCTGCCGACAAAGACGACATACTCAGGTCTGTTCCAATCGAATATGTCGTTAACCCGAGTATCAATGACCCGGTTGACTCGACCGTACATTCAATAGATTCGGAACCTACTTGGCTCGATCTGATCATCCAATATCTCGATAGTGGAAAGTTGCCTGAGGATCTTGCCGAGGCCCGATGATTAAAGATCTGATCCTCTCATTACACCATACTTAACGGGGTGTTGTACAAAAAAGGATTCTTCGCTCCTTTGCTACGATGCTTGAATCCCGATGAAGCCGATTACGTGCTACGAGAGATCCACAAAGGGATCTGCGGAAATCACTTGGGAGGACGATCACTCGCACATAAGGTCTTACGACAAGGATACTATTGGCCAACTATTTAGCACGACACTCGTAAGCTCGTCCAGAGCTGCGATAAATGCCAATAATTCGCGACCGTTTCGAGACAACTCCTAAGGAGCTGACTCCTATGGCCGATCCTTGGCCATTCGCACAGTGAGGAATCGACATCGTCGGACCACTCCCATTAGGGAAAGGCCAGACCAAGTTCGTCATTGTTGCAGTAAATTACTTTACAAAATGGGTCAAAGCTAAGCCATTGGCTAGGATAACTGAACAGAAAATCACAGACTTTGTTTGGAAGAACATTATCTGCCGATTTGGAATACCTCGAACCCTTATCACCGACACCAGGAAGTAGTTCGATAATAAGCAGTACCGGGAGATGTGTGATAATCTCAGAATCAGAAACGTCTACTCATCCCCCCATCATCCTCAGACGAATGGATAGGTTGAGGTAGTCAATAAGATTATTAAACAGTGTCTCCAAACTAAACTCGACCGAGCTAAAGGAGCATGAGCCGAAGAGCTTCCTAAAATACTATGGGCGTATCGAACCACTGCTCGAACGACCACATGAGAAACACCTTTCTCCCTTGCGTATGGATCGGAAGCCGTCACCCCAGTCAAGATCGGGTTGCCTTCAGCTCGAGTCAGCTTGTTTAATAAAGAAGACAATGAAGAATTACTAGCTCTCGGACTAGGACTTGACCTCGTGGAATAATAAAGGAAAAAAGCTCGGTTATGGATGATGGCTCGGCAATGTCAAGTACCTCGGTTTTACAATGCTTGAGTCAAAATTAGGCGCTTTCGAGTAGGAGACACGGTCCTTCGAAAAACGTTCCTAAACACTAAGGAAGCTGATGCAAGCACAGTGGAACCCAATTGGGAAGACCCTTATGTCATCTCAAGCATCATCTGACCCGGAACATATTGGTTGGAAGATCTCATCAGGCAATTGCTATCCCATCCTTGGAATGCTGAGCACCTAAAGATCTATTATCCTTAGGTTGGCCGATTAAGCGTTTGGAAAGACTCAATTCAGCAAAGAATAAAAAACATGTAAACTGAGTCAAATGAATAAGAAAACTGAGTATATTCATTCATCAGTATGAGTTTTACATCGAATTACATTAATCTTTACTTTAGAATTACATTGATGGAGAAACGAAGATAGGGGCAAAAAGGAGTCGGTCACGACGCGTAATGTCCTCTCTCTCTCTCTCTCTCTCTCTCTCTCTCTCGGTTGCAGATGCTCTCTAGCCCGCCTTGAAGCTTGGTGTGCTTAAAGTGTTTGAAGCTTGGTGTGCTTGACGTGTTTAACACCCAAAATGAAGCTCTAAGGTTCATCAGGAGCCAACTCAGGAGGTGAATCGGACTCAGCTGTTGCCGCCACTCGGAGCAACTTCTGTCACCGCCTCAGGAGCAGCCTCAGAATCAACCTCGATACTAGTCACAGTATCAGTAGGCCCAGTTGCCTCAGCTTCTGGACCTTTGGACCCAGAGGCACCTTCATCAAATCTCAAGAGATCAAGGTCGAAAAAGGCTTCCTTCATCAGTCCGACACACTTGGTGTAACCGTCCTGATACAAGCGATCCCATTCCTCTAGATACTCTTAGGATTCAAGAAAGGCCTTTACGGCCTGATCTCTGGCCTATTCCTTGACTTTCTCGATGGCAGCCCAAGTCTCAGCCTTAAGTCGAGCCAACTTGTCCTCTGAGGAGGCATGAGCCTTACGAGTTCGTCGACTCTCCGCCTGGCCTCTTTCAATAGCGAGGCCATGTGAGCACACTTGACCTTGACATCCTCAGTGGCCTTCCTGACAAGCCCAAAGTCACCGGTCATTATGTCGATCCAAGCCTCGATAGCTTTAAGTTGTGCTTCCGCCTTCACTGCCCGTTTCCAAGCCACTTCAGCCTCCGCTGCCCGATTCTGAGCCTTGGTCAGACCCACACTAGCCTTAAGCAAACTAGGGGCGAGTTGCAAAAGAAAAATGCAGAGTCAGATTAAAATCGACGGAATCAGCCAGATAAGCAAGAAGTCCAAATCTTACCTCGAGCAAAATCTTTGCGGCATGAGAGAGAGTCCACCTCTGGGGAGCTTAGAAGAGGGCAGCGAATTCTTTCTCATTCCCGTGAGAAATGACACAAGGGACCATATCCGACACAGCCCGTTGGAAGAACGATGCCTCCTGTTGAGTTGTCACCCCTCCTGAGGGCTCCCCCCTCTGCTCCTCCCTTTGCTCCTCCCTCCGTTCCGGAACCTGCTCGGCAACAGATCCTTGCTCAGGGGCCGCCTGTGACTCAGGAGCCACCGCGTCCGCCACTTCTGCCCCTTCCTCTAGGTCGGGGAATATCACAGTCAAGATTACCGATGTAGCTTGCCCCTTAGCCTTCGAGACCATCTTTGGTTTCTTCAGAGGACGAGTCTCGGACCGAGTCTCTGACCGCGGAGAAGCTTTCATCTTGGAAGCCAGACGGAGAATATGTCTTGCGTCAGCCATTTCTGCATCAGAAACGAAACGAGTTAAACAAAATTCATAAAAAAAATGCAACCAGATATCCAGAAGTTACCTATTACGGCCGAGCCTAAACCCGAGAGAAGAAGACACTTCGGCTGGAGAAGTATCTTCCAAGACTGCTCCTCCAGATTCAACGCTTTCAGATATTTGATCAAGCTAAAGTACCTGCTCTGAGCTTCGGCCATCGCTTGGGGATATTTGCATAACACGTTCAGTCAGACTTAAAGACATATCAATGTAAGGAGATAAAGGAAAAAATGCATGCTGAGTCACCTGCTTGGGAGAACGCTCGAGGAACGCAAGGTTCAATGAGTCCTGGCTCGGCAGTCTCCTAGCGACACATGCCCAGAACCATCTATCTCTCCAGTGCTTGTTGGAGGTAGGAGGGTCAGTTATTAAAGGCCCGCCCTTGTTCCGCCAAGCACACAAAAAGTACCAGCTAAGCTGCTACGGGTTCGGCTGTACTTAATACAAATGGAGAAACTCATCAATAGTCAGTGGGGGCTACTCTGTCACAACCCACAACACCGAGCATCTGAACAAGTTCCTCCACCCGTTCGAGACTATCTGCCTAAGCACTATTTAGAGTCGGAAAACTAAATCCCGAGCAATGCCTTAGAGGGTTAGACACAAGCCGTATTGTAAAGTGACCTGAAAGATTGTGACCATCCCAATAGGAGGATGGTCGGGCAACTCACTCGGCAAGGGAAGGCGAAGGATGACCGAGTCCAGGACATGGTACTCGGCCCTGATCCTATCCAGATCCGCCTCGGTTAAAACCGAGGGAACTGGACCTTTCTGCTCATCTCCTACCTCCCCTCCCTCAGCTGTCGACTCAACAACCTTCGCCGATCTCCGGGTAAAGACCGACTCACTGGCCCTTTCGACTTCCTCATCCTCTTCTTCTTCCTCCATCTCCTCTTCAAGAGGATTAAGTCTGCCGGGGTAGTGGCTAACGATGCCCCTTCGCAAGAAGGACCTGCCGAAGCAGGGCGTTTTGCTGAAGACCCAGTCGCTCTTTCGGAGTACTGGAAAGCTGCATTGGCACCTACGACCATCTCCGCCAGTAGTGAAGGCGATTCCGAGACATTTCAAAAATGTCTCGCTTCACTCTCATCACCAGAAACTCCCTCTCGGGGACTTGAGGAACCGTACATTGCCATCAAAACTGAAAAGGAAAGGGAGGGAGAGAGTTTGAAACTCACCAGAGATAGCGATAAAGGTCAAAAAAGGGGTGTGGATGCAAGGAGAAATCAGAAACAAGGATGATAATGGCAGAATGCGAAAATGGAGAGAAAAGAGCGGGGAAGAGAAAAACAGGCGCGCGAGCGAAAATGGGAAAGGAGTGTCCCGCTCCTCCTTATATAGCCCGGCCACGTAGCAAGGGCATTTAAGGAGGAGTCGTATTAACGGTCGTTCGACTCCCTCGCTCGACACGTGGCACACGCCGACTGACGGAGACATCGCTCTCGCCACGTGTCCAAAGCGCATTAGCCGAAGAAGTGTTCTGACGGCTTCTGGCACGTGCGGGCCTCGACCAATGAATCGATGCATGTTCAGGATGACACATGACTCCTGCAAACATTAAATGCTCCATCATGCAAACATTAAATGCTCCATCATAACATCGGTCTCCAGTTCAAGTCGACGCAAGAACTCATTACTCCTCAGCATCTATACAGCTGACACAAGGAGTAAGGGAGCTTACTGTTGGGAAAAAACATGACAAGTCCGGAGACCCAGTTACGGAATAGACCAACTCTACTGATACTGCCCGAGACATACAAGGCAATAAGCCCGACCGACGCAAATGAACTAAACGCTTAAAGGGGAGACTGAGCTCGGATTGTAGGGGATGAACCTCGACTGAGACTCATAAAGTCATGAGCAATAGGCGAGCATATAAGATGCATAAAGTTGACTCGGAAGACGAGGCAGCAATATCTAAAAGGTCGGTTAAGGCCCGAAGCTCGGAAGCCACCTAACTGACCATAAAACTGACCCAAATTAGGTCGGTTACATAGTCGGCTATCGGATTAAGAAAGGACATCAATTATAGATTGGCTCCATTTCATTCGACAGATGGTGTGTAATTTGATCCTTAAAGCTGGCTGAGACTAACTTATCATCAGAGTCGGTCAGGACCAGGCCGAGCAAGGAAAAGATGGTGTAAATGAAAATACCGTCCCAAAGATCTTATGAAAGGATTCTCAATGCCGAAAATCTCAGGATCGGAAAGAATCCAGAAATTGATCAAAATCAAATCTCCGATATATCAGGAAGAGAATCCCTACACGGCGGGACCATCACATTCCCTATAAATATAAGAAAACTCCACGTTGAAAGGTACGTACAAAACTCTTCTAAAAAACCCTTCTCTCACATTCCTATCACTGACTTTAGCATCGGAGGGTCCTTGGCTCTAGCCAGGGTCTTCTCTTGTCTCCTTCTTGTGTAGGTGGTAGGACAGGGGAGGGCGCACCAGATTTTTGCATCAACACCAACATTGCATGGTTCTTCATTTTCTAGTATAGAGGGAGGGATGGAGGGAAAGAGAGAGAGAGAGAGAGAGAGAGAGAGAGAGAGAGAGAGATAACTGGGTCTTGACAAGAGAGCTTGGGTACAGCGAGTATCAATCCAAATAGATGGATGCTGTAACACCGGAACAATAGATTTCCTGAGCCACAGCATGTATGCCTTGTGTACATACACAAGGATTCAAGAATGCTCAGGCTGAGAGAATGCACATGTGTCTCAGTTTAAGTGTGTAAAAGTGGGCCCACAGTTTAAAGACCCCAACAACATTGATATGATGGGACCCAGCCACGATGTCCACACCTGCAAAAGTCACTTTATTTATTGGATCGGCAGCCTATTGAACTCTGAGGGGTCCTTGCTCCGGTGGTAGACTCTTAGGAGTTTCAACACTTAGTCAAGGGTTTAAGTACTCATGTGTGCTAAAATTCCACTACGGCGTGAGTGTGTGTGCGTGTGGTTCAAAAAAAAACAAAAACACTCCTTAGATTTAGGATTTCCCCCACGTGTGCATCTACTATTCACATTGGGGCCATGATCTCAACGATTTGGATAACTAAACAGTGGGTTACCCTTGTACAAAAATGCTGATGTTGTATATCTGTCCGAATGAACGACAATTGGCTAACTTTTTATTAAAAGTTTATATTTTTCATCTAGGTTGATGTAGAGCAGGTCCCGGACACTTTCATGTTAAGATGGACCAGAGAATGCCTGATCAGAGATAGAGGTGATCTGTGTTGGGTTTTTTTGGCCTGCGAAATCACACAGATCTAGATCTAGGATAGCAATCCAATGACACCAAGCACACAAGAGAACACACAGATTTAACGTGGAAAACCCTTGCAGGAAAAAACCACGGCACATGGCGACAGATCACCACTATGAAAATAGAAATTACAAAGAGAGAGAACTTACCTGATTCGAACAACCTCGAATCTAACCCTTGCTACACCCTTTTGGAAACCCTTAGAATACTTTCCCATACATTCCCATACCGTAGAAAAGCCCTAGGGATACCTATTTATAGTTTAGGAAACTTTCTTTCCGCATCCCAGTTGTGAAAGGACACAGATTTCCGCAATCCGCAAAATCGCGGAACGAATCTGCGTAACCTACGACTAGTCGAAGCTACGACTGGTCGAACAAACCCTTCGACTAGTCGAAGCCGGTCCGGACATAAAAAACATAGCCGCTGGACTTTAAGTCGAACGGGCTACGACCGGTCGACCAGTTCCTACGACCAGTCATGGGTGACCCACGACCAGTCGAACGACACCCAAAAAACAGATTTAAGACTTTTTTCTCAACAATCTCCACTAAGTCTTCAATCTTCAACCGTGTAGCTCCTTGACCTCTTCTCCTATTTCTGCATTACATCATAGCTTCTCTTGCACACTCCATTTTCCTTTTATGCTATCGCCAAGCCCAGAGAAGTTTCACAGACCTTGAACTTCTGTACAGGAACGATCTAAAAGAGCATGTCTGTCGGATCAGAATCCATGTGCCCAACCATCTTTGCTCTTGTCTTCTCAAAAGAAAAAACGTAGTCTTCTTACCATCTCACTGCTACCCAATATTGTTTGCCAGAGTACTTGCTCACAACATTGATAGCCTATGAAATAATCGGTCTAATCCAGACCATGACATACATTGCCAACCGTATTCGAATAAGGCTCATGAGATATCCTGCTTTTCCTCATCTGTTTTAGGACATGTCCTGAGGAAAAACTTGAGGAGAGACGCGTAGGGAACGCTCTCTGGCTTTACCTGGCCCATCACATCCTTGATCAATACCTACACATAAGGTATTCCACCTGTGATTACCAAAGCCTACTCCTCTTTCAGTCTCAATGCCGAGAACCATCTTTGCAGCCCCCCGATCATTCACTTGAATGTCCCACTTAACCAAGTCTTCAGTACATTGATTTCAGACATGTCATAATTGGCGATCTACATGTCATCCTTTCCTGACTCATCATGAAGGAATCAAACCACTGCCTAGGCGACAGGTCGAACCACAACTTCCTGTAAAGTCTTTTCTCAGCCCCTTTAAGTTCGAACCGCTCTGGTCGCTTCGTGTAGATCTGCTCTTCACTTTCCCTTACAGAAGTGCAAACTCCACATCCATCCTTCCAGCTTAAGATCACATTGGCCAACTAGCGCCAATCACGGATCTAATAGACACTTGCTATACCGTCGGTGCGAATATCTCTGAGAAGTCGATCCCTTCTCTCTGAGCATAACCTTTCACTACTAACCTTGCCCTGTATATATGTTGTATCCTCCTAAAGATCCACCTGCATCCAACCACTCACTGGTCCACTAGAAGCTCCACCAGCTTCCATATGTCGGTCCGGTACAACGAATCCATTACATCACCCATAGTCACCTTCCACTTTTCACCACCAGGCTCACCTACAGCCATCTGAATAGAAGATGAATCTCCTGCGATATTGGAGTCGTCCATGTACCTCGCCGACATCCTGCGATCATGCCATGTGATTCTTCTCACAAGTGGTTGCTCCACCTGCTCTGTATCCCTGTCCGTACATCTCAGCCTTCCTGCCCTGTTCGCTCATGTGGCT
Source organism: Magnolia changhungtana (assembly GCA_030180095.1). NCBI lineage: Eukaryota > Viridiplantae > Streptophyta > Magnoliopsida > Magnoliales > Magnoliaceae > Magnolia > Magnolia changhungtana. Next base: position 714,774 of record JASAUF010000234.1, on the reverse strand, counting down.
ATGCTCAACATGCCACACATATGCAGAGGTGGAATCCGCTACATCTACTGCAGCTCCACTTTTTGAAGTACCCCCAATCAACCTGTACAAGTTACCAAGTCGTTGTGCTTTCATGATTACCCGTGCCCCCTTAGATACCTTAAGAGCACCATCAATACCTGTGTGCTTGCATCCTTGTGCCTCAAGTACACCAAAAGAAATCAGATTCTTCTTCAGATCAGGAACGTGCCTGAAATCAATCAGGGTATGCTCCACCCCATTAAACATCTTGATGCACACCGAACCAACAGCCACAACATTATAAGCAATATCATTGCCTATAAATACCTATCTACCATTGTACTCCTTGTAGCTGGTGAACCAACTCCGATGAGGAGTCATGTGAAAAGATGCTCCTGTGTCTAGCATCCACTCGTCCTTACGATCATCGTATGACCGTCTGAGCGAAGACACAGATAAACATCACCATCGCATCCACTCGATCCATCTGACGTGGCAACATTGGCCTCCCTGTACGAAGCCTCAAAATATTCTCTCTTCGATTTAGGATTTCCACAATCCTTCTTCACATGTCCTTCCTTCCCACAATTCCAGCACTTTACCTTTCCTTTGCCCATGCCTTTTGATTTGGATCTAGAACCTGAAGAACCTGTACCTTGTTCAGAATTCCTATCCACTATAAATAGTGCATCAGAAGATGTCCCCATGTCGTTGTTTAGTTGTCTCATAGCCTTCCCTTGAAGGGCTGAGACAACGGTGTCGACTCTTAGAGTTTTATTCATGCTGCACATAGTGCCCTTGAATGACTCATACGATGCCGAAAGAGAATTCAACAACATACATGCGTGTTCTTCATCTTTCATTAATTCCTTCATATCCAGCAATTTGCAAACTAATTTATTAAAGTTGCTGATGTGAGCCTCCAGATCTCCACCCTCTACCATCTTGAAGTTATACCACTGCCGCTTCAGGTGCAGGCGATTTTCAGAAGATTTTTTCGCATAAACATCCTCTAACTTCGTCCATAACTTAGCCATAATGTTCTCCCTCATGACATTGTAGAGAACCTCATCCGTGAGACATAAACGGATCGATGATAAAGCCTTATTATCAAGAGTATTCCAATCACCATCAGTCATAGTAGACTTTCGCTCCTCAAGAGCACCATCTTCACCTTGCTTGATTAAGGAACTCATCATCTTGATCTTCCATAACTCAAAATTATTTTTCCCTGAGTACTTCTCAATCTCATACCTGGTGCTCGCCATTATTACTAATTGCTCAGATTTAGATCGGTGCCCAACGATTGCTTTGATACCACTTGTTGGGTTTTTTTGGCCCACGGAATCACACAGATCTAGATCTAGGATAGCAATCCAATGACACCAAGCACACAAGAGAACACACAGATTTAACGTGGAAAACCCTTGCGGGAAAAAACCACGGCACAAGGCGACAGATCACCACTATGAAAATAGAAATTACAAAAAGAGAGAACTTACCCGATTCGAACAACCTTGAATCTAACCCTTGCTACACCCTTTTGGAAACCCTTAGAATACTTTCTCATACATTCCCATACCCTATAAAAGCCCTAGGGATACCTATTTATAGTTTAGGAAACTTCTCTTTCGCATCTCAGTTGCGAAAGGACACAGATTTCCGCAATCCGCAAAATCGCGGAACGAATCTGCGTAACCTATGACTAGTCGAAGGGGAGCTTCGACTAGTCGAAGCTACGACTGGTCGAACAAACCTTTGACTAGTCGAAGGCGGTCCGGACATAAAAAACATAGCCGCTGGACTTTGAGTCGAACGGGCTACGACCGATCGACCAACTCCTACGACCAGTCGTGGCTGACCCACGACCAATCGAATGACACCTAAAAAACAGATTTAAAACTTTTTTTTCAACAATCTGAACCATCAGAACCTGACAACAGGTGTATATCACAAATTGAAATGAGTTACTCGATGTCTCATATATAATTTTGGAGTAGAAAAAGCTACTTTAGCCAACCAAAATCCACCATATCAATGGTCGAAAATTCATTTTATTTCTATTTTTTTACTACTTATAAGTTTAATTATAACGGTTCATTCTTTGAGCTTTAAGAGTTGTGTCTAGAAAAGTACTTAGAAAAATTAAGAGAATAACGTGATTAATCCAGATAGGACACTTAATATAAATAGTAAATTTACTATTTATAGTAAGTTATGGATTTGAGATAGTTTGAGATGGAGTTTGATTCTTATAAACTTTTTATAAGGTTTGGTATCACTATTTAGAGGATTGTAAATTCGTTTTTTTATTATCTATTAATGAAATTTTAAATTTTTTAGAATTTATTTATATTTTCTTATTTTCACTCGTGGATACGAAGTATCTCCCCGAGGAGTTCAGAGAAACTCCGTGCATTCAGAGTAGTTATGCCCTTGAGGAAGACAGTGATCGAATTCATCACGCCTGTCCCTGTGTCATAGGTGGTCCATCCAACAACTGGACCTACTTGATTTTGAATAGTCACAAGATTAATAGAACTGTGCCTGTGCCTACCATGCAAACGGTCTAGATCATGAGCTGCGGCAGGTTTGTACTTGTCCCACATTAGGCTTTGGAGGGCAAATCTAATGTTCAACCATTGCATTTTCTCACTTACTGGGAGCCGGTGCTTATTTTGTCGATTGCATGTCACCGCTAGAAAAAGCTAGATCATTCAGACATCAGTGGAACCGGAATATGGTAGATAGAGTCATTTCTCTAGTCTTCTCATATGGCTTGGTACGTATCAATCAAGACCGTCCTTTTAGTTTTCCTAAGCGTAGACAGCCATTGGTATAAAATATACATACACTGATCTTAGCCACATGGTCAGTAGCTTTCAAAGCAAAGACACTAAATAAAACTAGTAATAAAATCAGAAAACGACTTGGATTTTTCTCAACATTCCACACGCATTGGCATCGTTCTTTAGATAGAAAAGGTTACACGGGAATACACGCTGTAAAGATTTACTTGGGATCCTATTATTTAATGGAAGAGGACAAGCCAATCTTTTAAATCTTTGATGCCTTAACAGCTGTTCTTTTCTCTTTTTTCTTTTTTCTTTTTTTCCTCGTAGTTTTACAACTGAAACTAGTTAAGAGTAGACATGGACGGTGTGCAATTAAGATCAGTTACATGAATTCTTATATGATAATGACGTGGTCCAATGAAAAAACAATAAGTGACATGCATATATATCTCTTCATTTTCGAAAGCATATTATAGACTCAATATATTTGAATTGCAAAATAAAAAATAAAAAAAAAATCATGAAATACGACCATTTGACTAAAAATAATTACTATCATAGCTTCAAACAAGGCAAAGGTCAAAATCAATACTATCATAGCTTCAAACAAGGCAAAGGTCCAAATCAATCCAACCACATATAGTATATCCTAACATAAAGGTGCCGCGTACCTTTTGAGTAGATAGGCTTCAAAATTCAGTCCAAATCATCTTGGTGATGGTTTCATTGGACAAGTGACACTATTATTTCTTATGGTGCGGTTCACCTGACATTTAGATATGGTTTACTTGAAATTTGGATCTGCCTCATTTTTTACCCATGCTCTAAAATGAACTTAAAAAATAGATAGAGCGGTGTCTTACATGTGCAGGGCATCTAAGCCAAGCTCTTTGGTTCTTCAATCTATACAATTACCCCTTCGAGTGAACCGCGGGTTAAAAACAATGCAAAAAGTAAAGGTGCGGCCTACCTTTTGAGTGGATAGGACTGAGTTTCAGTCCAAACCATCTTTGCGATGGTTCCACCTTTGGCACAGTTTGGATGTGCTACACAAGTGACACTTTAGTTAGAAGAAAGGTGAAAGAACAATAAAATTATAGTATTGCGTAAAGTTATATTTCTCTCATTCATATCCATATGTTGAAATAATCAAGTAAGATAAGCTAAGTCTTTTGCCTCCACCTTATTATTAGAGCAGGTAGAGACCTAACCCTACAAGGGAAATGACCAGGCTTCGAGCTTGCATAAGTTCTTTACCGACCCCCTTGAGGTGATCCTCTAACATAATAAAAATAGTAATAGCTAATATTAGCGTGTTATATATATATATATATATATGGAAATGCTCACCGGTGCCAACTGGTGCGAACGTTTTTTCTAAACCATCAAAATGAAAACAGTTTCCTCCCTTGATTTGCATTTCTATTTTCTATGGCCCACCTGTGAAAATTTGTCCTTTAGGGTTTCAGATTAGACACACATGACACGTGTGCAAAGGTGCGAAGTGACCATATAGGGAAAAGGCACAATGCGCTCGAGCTGACGATAAGCTTATCGTGAGGTCAAGCAGTGCGGGCCCCACCGTAATGCGTGTCGCCCATCAACACCGTGCATTTGATGAGTACCCTTTAAATTATGGGATATCCCAAAAATCAACCGTATACCGAACTCAGGTGGGCCATACCATCTAAAATTATGTGAAGACACCGTTAAAACATATACAAGCACTTGGTGGGGCCCACCTGAGTTTTTCATGCACCTGAAACTTTGCCTGAACCCTAATTCAAGTGGGACACACATAATGGATGGGCTAGATTTGCAAACCACATCTCGGTGGGCCCTCAAAAATGGTTATGAATGTTTTAATGGTGTACAGCCCCCTCTCTACTTTTGTATGTGGTGTGGCCCACACAAGTCACGGATTGACTTGATTTTTGGGACCTAAGCCCATGATGGAATGGTGCATCTGACTGATGGGGTAGATGTTTGAAATGTATCACGATGGGGCCCACACAGCTTGACCTTATGGGACGGAGCGGTGAGCTCGAGCGCATTATATATATATATATATATATATATATATATATATATATATATATATATATATATATATATATATATATATATATATGGAAAAGGTACTATGCGCTCGAGCGTAAAGCGGTCGTCCGTGAGGCCGAGCTGTGTGGGCTCCACCGTGATGCCTTTCGAACATCAACACCGTCCACCAGATGCACCATTCCATAATGGGCCTAGACGGCCTAAAATCAGATCAATCAGTGACTCAGGTGGGCCACACCATCTAAAACCATAAGTATACATGTCAAAAACATATAAAAGCACTGGTGGGACCCACCTGAGTTTTCCATGCACCTGAAACTTGGTCTGAACCTTCATTCAAGTGGGACACACATAATGGATGGGCTGAATTTTCAAAACACATCTCGGTGGGCCCTCAAAAATGGTTATGAATGTTTTAATGGTGCACGGCCCCTCTGCACTTCTGTATGTGGTGTGGCCCACCTAAGTCACAGATTTACCTGATTTTGGACCGTCCAGATCCACTATGGAATGGTGCATCTGGTGGACGGTGTTGATGTTCGAAAGACATCACGGTGGGGCCCACACAGCTCGACCTCACAGACGACGCTCGAGCGCATAGTACCTTTTCCCTATATATATATATATATATATATATATATATATATATATACACACACGTACTCTCTCTCTCCTCGTCTTTTCATTTATCTAATTTATAAAGATTCTCTATTTTATTGTTTTTAAACCGAAAGAGGGACCCACACGCATTTGTAACCGACCATAATCCAATGGATGTTATAGCTATTGTCACACGATATCTGCATGTTTCTATAATGTGGCCCCGTGATCTAATATAAATGGTCAAACCTGATAGACGGAGTGGATTTCACATATATACACAACGCAATGGGCCAACGGAGATGGAATGCTATAACATATAACATGATGCTGTATCATCTCACATCTCATCTGTCACCAGATAATTTAGCCCATGGTTTTAAAAAATCGTAAAAATAAAAATAAAAACCTCTGATTGGAAACGACCAGATATGGGCTGACTCTTGCGTCCTGCCAACTACCTACGGTGACTTTCTTTACATGAACCCATGACTCAATTTCAACCTTCAAAGAAAAAAGAGTCGATTAATTTGTTACTCTGGTAGAGAGTGATGACTGATGAGTGATACACCTGGACACCTGGCCCTACTTTTTCGGCCTAAGATTTAATTGCTCTCTAATAGATCCTGTATGAATAAATTTTTGCCAAGTGTCCAATCGGCTGCCGAATGGCTAATGGTTTCCTAGCCTATAAATTCAGCCTCCAACCTCTGGTCAAAGGAGAGTAATGACGAAGAGAACAGAAGAGGGACTATGAGGAATATTCAGAAATCTTAGCTTAGCTCCGATTCATGACAATGAGGAAACTCTGCCACTTAGGCCTTCCCAAAGCCACCATACATATACTTAAATTCTACTTCATTGGAGCCAGCTAGGGAAAATTAGCTCATCAAGACAAGCTAATCAATTCAGGAGTAGAGTTAGGATTAGGGATGCCGACCAGCTATTCATTTTGACTTAAAAATGGTGTTTCACTTGCCTTTTACTGTATCGATATCACATCTTAATTAAGCTCGGCACGTAGTCAAAATTTTGCACATTCCATTTGTGGCAAATTTTATTTTTATTTTTATTTTTTTCATTTCACTGTTATTTATCTTTATTTTATATTGCTCACCTTCTTGACCCTCTCATGGGACCTCTTTTTCAAATTTCTTTTGCCTACCGGGCCCTCTCATGGGAATTCTTTTTCATATTTCTTTCGCCTACTCGACCTTCTCGTGGGATTATGCGAAGTATGGCCAGATAATTAACATGTTTGTAGGTGTCACATTCCCCTAATAGTTACATGTCTCTTATAGTAGAGACCACATCTAGTGCACATAGGAGAGGGTGCTTAACCCCTTCATCTCTTATAATTGAGGCCCTTACCTAGCTCTCCATGGTTGCAAACCAACCAGGGAGTCATTTAGGTTAGAAAACTTTACGATTCTCTAACTTTCCAAGCAAGTCTACAGCCCTATTCGACTGTGAGCGACGTTAAGCCTAATCGGCTAGTGGTGACTCCAAAATATTCAAACACACTATTCTAGCCACCTTGGAAGGGTGTTGCAAAACTAGGGAAGTAAAGCTGTTGTGAGACATATTCAAATTTGCATATCTCATTTTACCATAGAATCTGAATTTATAACTTTGGCAGCTAGTAGTAAAGAGTCAGAATGATTGTGAAGTCTGTTATGAAACATATCATTATTAGCAAAGCCTTTTCCACCTTTCTATTTATTGTGATAGTGAAGCGACACTATGGAATGAATATAACAAGACTTATAATGAAAAATCTAGAAATATCAATCTAAGGCATGGTTTTGTACGACAACTACTTAGTGATAACATTATAACAATACATTATATATGGTTCATTCATAATCTAATGGACCCGTTCTCCAAGGGACTAGCGGTTGTAAGTTAAATATCAAGAGGAATGAGACTTATGCCAATTTCATATACATCATATGAGGAAAACACAACCTAAGTTAATAGGCTCAATGGGAAAAGTACCTTGTAGGGAGTGGCTGAAGCAACATTGTACGTATTCTATCTATCTCATTCCTGAATGTATGTATAATGCTGGGTACCTGTAGTGATTAAAAGGAGTATGAGCTTTGCTCTTAATGAGTACTTTTGAGAGTACTATTGTTACATGAACATTTATAAGCACTCACCTATATAAGTATTGGAAGTGAGGCCGCTTGTTGATGTTCGAAAGTTCCAACTACTCTCATGAATTCATGACTCTAGGACTGAGCGCAAGGTCACTAATGTACTACAATTTTATAACATATGACAATTGAAAAATATATTTGTATGATATGTCTGGTTGGTTAATATAGAATAGTTAGTTCAAGACCATGGTCACTAAAGATTCTGATGCAACTTTAATTCGTCTACATTAAGTGAAGGTTTAAGTTCACAAGATACATTCTCCTATATACATATTTTTCTTTCATACCTCGATCTCTTTATTTTGAAAATTAGTAGGGGATCGTTGAGTTTTTTTAAAAATAAATTTAAAAAAATATATTGTTGGGATTTTTAGATTTATAAAGGAAAAAATTAAGAGAAGGTGTTGTTCTCAATTCAGCCAGTCAAGGCCACTCATGTGACCGAGGGCTTGGATAAAAAGTACATGTGCGTGTATCGGGCATGCCAGAGTCTACTCAATTTGAGAATATTGACTGAATTGACCGATTCCCCTGTGTCGACACAGACAGATTGGATACTGGATCAAAACCCAAGGTCCTCTCAATCATCGACTAGTTGATTTAATGGGCGTCGTACTCAAGTAATTTGAGTAAAGGAAAGGGTTATCCCTCATGAATGAGTTCTTTTTGTCATGTACCAGTGATTACAAAATTGGTTGGTTTAAAGACTTTTTGTTTTACTAGTGCTTTAATGTGATATTCCTCAATTATAATAGAAGATTTGCAGATAATAAAATAAAGACTAGCATAACACAATCGATCTTTATTAATGTATTTGCCTTGTTACAACTATTATGCTTTGCAATTTAATTGAAGTGAGAAATAAGATAAATACCCAATGCGCCTATCAGAACAGACAATTGAGACAGATGGTTAGAAGGACATGATCGAGATAGGAACAATTAAATCGAAACTCAGATGGACATATGGATCTAGCAACTTATGGTTGCAGTATATAATCTACTCGTAAGATAAACGTACTGCAGCGGAAGCCATTGGGCAATAATGTACCAGGCTAGGCCAGGAAATGTAACACACACACACACACACACACACACACACACACACACACACACACACACACATATATATATATACACACATTTAGATAGATGTGTTTGGCATGAAGCCTCGAGTTATTATTCGATTATTGCTTTTATACACTTTGGAGAGGCGATGGCCTTACGTAGCCTCTAGCATGGTGAAAGATTTGGACGTTCGAATGTCTAAATCTCCTTAATTCTTCTACATCAGGATAGTATATTGTGTATGGCCAAGTGTACAAGAGAGACTTTCGCTTCAAATTGTGCGTTGGCCGGAGTTTTCACGTCTCTAGACTCATATAGTAGAAAGTTGTTGGAGTCTTACATCACTTGGTTGTAGCATTGTTAGAAAATTGTTTTTGACAAAGCTCTAGCATTTAATGCTAGATAAAAATCTTCTTTAATAGGATTTTAGTATTTAATACTTGTAGAGAGAGTGTGTGAGATTTGCTTTAGTGTGACTTTTTCCAAATCATAACAATTCTAGTAATCTCATTTTCCTTCCCCCTTCTTCTTATCCATTTTCATTTTACGAAAGATGTAGAAATTACAGAATTTTAAAGGGGTAAATTATAAGTAGTGAAAAGATTAAGAGGTAAAGTGTAACAACAAAAATATCAGCAGTGTATGCTATAAAATTGTTTTTGGGTGTGTAAATTATTATTTTTTTTTTACAAGCGGAAAGCCCGTATTTCTCCACCAATAATGTAGGAATATCGCTTTAATAATAACAACATCATAACATGCCTTAATCCTATTTTAAGTGAATACTTTCTTTTCTTTGGGCCTCTAATCTTTCAGAAAGTGTTTGGAATACCTGAGGGCCGATAAGGTGGGCCCACCATGATGATGGCCATGTTTGCTAGCGCAAATTCATTCGTTGGATTGGATATATATCCTGTATGAAATGAGCCAGAAAAATGGCAATAATCCTTGTTAGTGGTGCACGTGTTTTCAGATCGACAATGGAATGTGCTGATTTCTACTCATTATCACCTCCACGTACGGTCACATGGCTGCCAACTCTACACGTGCGAAGCGTGTAAAAGTGATTGTTGGTCTAGCGAACCTCGTAATTTCTAATCAAACTACCACAATTCGGGATGAAGAAAACAAGCTCGTTTCTCAAACTTCCCCAATAGAGATTGGAACATTCCAACCCTCGATCACCAAGACCATGCATCACGAGCATGAAATCAACCCCTTGTTTGGCCGTGATTCAATACAAAACACTCAGGTGAGACAACCCATGATGTGTGTGTTTTATCCATGCCATTCATACATTTTTCCAGATCATTTTAGTGTTTGATCCTAAAAATGAGGCAGATTTAAATCTCAGGTGGACCACACTACAGGAAAACAGTAGTTATTGACTGTCCACCATTAAAAACCTCCTAAGGCCCACTGTAATGTGTATTTGATATCCAACCTGTTGATCAGGTCATTTATACCTGAATGAAGGGAAAAAAAAAATAAATATATCAGCTTGATTCAAAACTTTTATAATCCAAAAAGTATTAACGGTGGGCGTTCAATTAGCACTGTGATGTGGTACACTTAAGATTTGGATCTATAGTTTTTTTTTTTTTGGGGCTCATTCCATAAAATGATTTGGAAAAATGGATGGACGGCGTGGATGAAACACATACATCATGGTAGGGCCCACAGACCACCGACCAGTGGCCACTGACTACTGGCAGCGTCAGTACCCAAACCGCGTGTATTATATACATACACCACCGTGGACCCAAAACAAAACCAACGGTGGGCATCCCATGCCAACTTTTTCCTAAAGCGTCGCTTACGTGAGTTATGGATGGTCTTGATTGGATGGTTTAAAAGAAAACATGATGCAGCTGACCTGATGGACGGGGTGGATCTCATGAAGGTCCACCCACGTAGCCTCATCTATAACCTCTATTTCCGTACGAGTAATATGATACTCAGGCTGCATATGACGCTTGATACGCAGCCACTCAGAAATTGTATACGTGGCATATACTAACTCAAATCAAACAGCCTGAATTGTGCTGCCCACTGTCGAAAAATCACAATCCAAAGATGAGAGTTTTTGAATAATCCTAACCTCTGATCCGTGGGCACATGTTTGTCAAAAATGGACCGTTGGATATTTTTCATTTTTGACCGTCCAACAGACGTCCGCCAATCCAATGGTTAGATAATCCAATACGCTGGGTACCATAAATTGGACGGTTTAGTTTGACTACTATATGACGCATTCGCAATTTCTAAGAGCCAGCGTATCATCCTTCACACTGCCAGAGTATCGAAGCTTTTCTCGTGTCCATTTGACTGCAGTCATTATTTACAGCACCTCACCTGGCTAATTTACTAAACTACCCTCCAGTAAATTTCCCACTAGGTTTGAAAAGGCCTCCGAAATTGACGGCAGGAGAAGAAAAAGAAGCCATGATAGGTGGTCGAGGGCATTTTCGTGAACGAGAAAACCAACGGTAGAGTTTCGAGAAGAGGTAAAAATATATCGGTTTTCATTTCCATGGCAGAGTAACAGCGACAGCCATTAACGCTACAGTGAGAGCTGAAGAAGGGGGAAAAAAGCAGTGACGAAAATGAAGTGAGAAAAAGGACATAGGGAAAGAGTAAAAGAAGAAGAAAGTGAAAACAGAGCTGCAGCAGCTGGAGACTGGATTTATGCAGCAATCTCCTTCCCCAAACAGGGGATATTTCAATCCCAGAACAGCTCTCTGACCTTCTACAATCTCTATCTTTCCTGAATTTCTATACCATACCTAGCAAATCTGCTGCAACTCAAACCAATATAAAGAAAGCTAATAACCATCTCTTCTTTAAATCCCAACCACTGATCAGAAGCTATTAAAAAAAGACCCAAATCAGATCAGCAAGGAGTGACAATAATAATGTTAATAAAATAAGAAGATGCTTTGATAAAAATCAAATAGCACAACCATGAAGCTAGAAACAGGAAAAAGAAAAAAAAAAAAAAAAAAAAGGAGAGAAAACGAAGCTCAAAAAACATCTCTGTTTTCTTCTTCTCAAACACTATCTGAACTATATACAGACTCTCAAAAGATTGAAGAGAGAGAGAGACAGAAAAGAAGAAGAAGAAGAAGAAGAAGAAGAAGAAGAAACCTTTTCTTTTTTACAGTTAGTCTAATTCAAACCTGCAATTAAACAAAAAAGAAAAAAGATCTGTAAAAATATAAAGCCATTGCTGTAGCTGCAAACAAACGCATTAATGGCTGAAATTCCTTATTCCATGATGAAGGGGGTCATTGATCTAGGCCAGAGAAAGAAACCCAGATGGAGATTGGACTCGACGAGTTGTAACTGAAGTGTTCCCATAACAAGCAATCCGTCTGCCCCCCAAAAAAGCTCCAAACTAACACATTAATGGGCAGGATTTCCTTAATTCCATGAAGAAACCCAGATTGGGATTGACAATTTGAGCTCCCAAAAGAGTCCCTTAATGGCGGAATCCAATTACCGCCAGGATGAAACGGTGAGAAGGGGATGACAATTCCAAGCCAGCGAGAGAAACCCAGGTTGGGATGAAATCAGAGAATAATTGGAACTGTAGTCGTAGTTCCAGAGAAGAATCCTTGCCTGGCTAACTGCATAATTGCTTAGAGGAATCGACTCGAATCCACAACCTTCCATCAAAACCTTCCACTGCTCTTTTTCCTCTGTTCGCTCCCTCCTCTCTGCCCCTTCAGGCTCCACAATGCCAGCGATCCGCCGCCCAAGCAGCAACCTCTCCACCCGCAACCGCTCACTTGAATCCCTCACCATGTTCGGCTCCAGAGACTCGAAAACAGCGGTGTAGTATTTCAACGCGTTCTGAAACCGATCGAAAAACCCAACTCGATTCAAGCTAGCCTCATACTCACCCAGCGTCACGACCTTTGGGTTCAGCGATTTTGCAAGCCGGAGCATCCGATCGACTGCAGCCGGTGTCTCTCCCAATATATTATAAAGCTGGAGCATGAAATTCACAGCCAGCACCTCATCGGAGTTAACTCGGAAGCTCGACTCATTGAGTTCCTGGATCGGGGTCAGTACCGGTTCGAATTCGAAATCCAGATCAAGAAGCTTGGCGAAGTCTCTTAGTCGATTTCCAGTAGCCAGGAGAGAAGCTGAAGGAGAAGTGCCAAGGGCAGGTGCTGGAATGCCGGAAATTCGGATTTTTGTAGGCTTTCCGGCCGATCGGGTGGCGAGAGCTTGAAGAAGAGCCGCCCACTGAACGCCCTGAACGATCCCAAAATCAACTATATGTATCCGATCCGCTGACTCCATCACTTCCAGAATCGCCTGATTCGCCGTCAGGTGGGCGAATTTGGAGTAAGGGCAGGCATCGTTGAGAGCTTTGTATGAAAGGGTAAAATCCTCCGGCGAGGAATGAAAGGGCAGCGCCGATTTCGCTGTGGTGATCTTTGGTGAGAGCCGCCCATACAGTGCCTCGGCGAAATAGAAGGCCACCCGCTCCGTCGGATCACCATGGTCCGACACCGATTCGCGGAGACGGACGAGGACTTTCGCAGCGCGGTCCGGGTCGGAATCAGCAATCTGGGCGCAGTCGAGAAGGGATTGCAGAAGCGGCGAGGCGAGCGAGTCGGACAACGGCAGAGCATCTGTAGAGGCGACGGCAGCATCATCCTGTCGGAGAGATGGTGGAGAATTCTCTGCCGGGAGAGGCGGCGGCGGCGGAGACAGAGCTGGAGATGGCCACGGTTGAATTTGAATCGGAGGTTTGGGGATCGGGTTCGGGTTTTTCTGCGACTCGACGAAGACGACTCGGTTGAGATCGGAGGAGCTGGCGGAGACTATATCAGTGGAAGCAGATGAGAGGCTGAGTCGACTCGTGCCGGTTACGAATGGATCGGCTAGCATCGATGAGAAGTCATTGTTCGCCCACGAATCGCAGGCGCTCGGCAACTCGGAGCTCTCGGTCGACTCGCCCATGAGGCTATCCATCCACTCGTCCGAGTCAAACCCAGCTCCGGCCGAGCTTAAATCAGAAAGGCGGAACGCAGGCGCGTGCTCGAGCGGCGGGAACAACGGTCCGCCGGGATCTGACGACGCAGTGACTGGGAAGGAGTCTGGGAAGCCGGGAGCGGTGGTGACGCCAAAGCCAAAGCGATCGTTGAAGATGGAGATGTTGGGGTGTGGGTGTGGAACCCATGGGTTTAAGGAGAAGGTGTTGACGCCGCCTAGCTGTTGTTGTTGCTGTTGTTGCTGCTGCTGTTGTTGTTGCTGTTGCTGCTGTTGTTGTTGGATCACTTGCTGTGCTATGGCCATCAGATTTCCACTGTCTGCACACATGTACGCCATCCTTATCTGATCTCGCCGGAAAATACGATAGCCAATCAGGTGGGTCAGATTCCGGCGAACTTGAGCTTGCCGGAGAAAATGGGTGGAGATACTAGATAGAGAGAAAGAGAGAGAGAGAGGGTTTTGAAATGGCTAACGAAGAGGAGAGATTTTGAAAGGGTAAGGAGGGCTTTCCTTTTTAATAATAATAATAGTAAAGGGTAAATGAGAAATGCTTCGGTGCTCTGAGAGCAATATGAGTTATGGTGCTCCTCGTATTATTTAGCTGCATTGGAGCATTTGGACTCTCCAATCCATTTCTCCAGACCGTTCGTTAGGTGCAATGAGCATTTCGTGATCGACCGTGCAAGAATGATAGCAATCTGATAAATATTAACTATTCAATCAAAGGTTTTTAATTTAGATGGTTAAGATCATTTAAATAAAAGTAGGTCCAATGAAAATTTTGATCCGTCTATTTTATAGAGGCAATCTTAGCCCAGCGCCATCTGGCTGGGACCCTAACGGTAATAGGGCTCAACTCATGCATGCATTGTATATCCAAGCTGTCCATTGTTTTGCCAGTTTATTTTAGAGTACGGTACCAAACAATGAATATGATAAAAATAATAAAAAAAAAAATAAAAAAAATAATTAGGTGGACCACACCATAAGAAAACCTTAACCATTAATAAATTCTTAGGTCCACAATGATGTTTATTGAACATCAAACCTATTTATATGGTCAAACAGCCCCATGCAAGGATAAGAGAGAAAAAAAAAAAAAAAACCAACTAAATTCAAAACTATTGTCGCCCACAATAGTTTTTAACAGTCAATGAATTGTGTTCATGTGATGTGATCTAACTGAAATTTGGATCTCCTTTCATTTTAGGACCATACCTTAAAATAAACTAAACTGGCAAAACAAATAGACAACGTGGATATACAATGCATGCATCCAGGTGGGCCATAAGGGTTGGGTCCCACCCACATCACTAG
Organism: Magnolia changhungtana; assembly: GCA_030180095.1. NCBI lineage: Eukaryota > Viridiplantae > Streptophyta > Magnoliopsida > Magnoliales > Magnoliaceae > Magnolia > Magnolia changhungtana. Next base: position 699,762 of record JASAUF010000234.1, on the reverse strand, counting down.
TTCGAGAATTGCAACCAAGCCAAGCTCATCCTAGCAATATCATCCATGGTCTAGAATAAAGGCGGCTATAGAGAATTAAGTCCAAATATAGGATATGGACTGGATCATCCAATTAGTCAAGTTTTTTAAAAAAAAAACTAAGGGAAAGATTAGATCAAACGATTGGAATGTCTAACTTAACTCTCAGAACTAAGAACATTATACTCAAGGGAGACACTAGTGATTTTGTTTTCCTTGTGCTTTGTACGACACCAATTTATGTAAGACCCGATGCCCCAGAAATCTGGTTTGTACACTGGATAGCCGTAGGCTGTAGGTCCATTGGCCCCGAAAATGTCTTGACTTGATCATAATGTTGTTCTATTATCGAGCTGCAAGCCGTATTGCAACCCAATGTCCGAATGTTTATTACTACCATAAGTTTAAATTTCTCAAAATTAACACAATACATCCCATAACCCTCCTTTTTAGTCAAAAGCTACTTTAAACCCATTTACAAACCCATAAATAGAAAAACCTTCTTTCAAACATTTCATTGTCCAGCACTATAGTTGGGGAGAAGAAGAAGAAAAAAAAGAGGTTGAGATCCAATCCTCTGCTCGTTACAGGTGAGTGCATAGATTAGGAGCACTTATATGTGTACGTTGAGGTTTCCTTCAAAACCCTATTGCTGGATTTTTTGTTTTAAGGTTAGCTTTTCGCTGGATTTTCTGTTTTCTTCGGTTTGGCTACCGGATTTTCGCTTAGGGTTAGCGACATCTATGAAATATCTGTTTTAAGGTTACAAAATTGCTGGATTTTCTATTTAAGGGTTAGGGTTTCGCTGGATTTTCAGTTTTAAGGTTAAAGAATTATTGGATTTCAGTTTTACGGTTATAGAATTGCTGGATTTTCTGTTTAAGGGTTAGGGTTTCACGATTTTCGGCTTTTAAGGTTAAAGAATTGTTTGGATTTCGCTTTTGCTTCTGCATTCATCGATTTTCTGCTTAAGGGTTAGGGTTTCACTGGATTTTCAGTTAGGGTTAGAAGATTGTTGAACTTGCTATTTTAAGGTGAAATCAGTGTTGGATTTTCTATTTGAGGGTTCGGTTATTGCTGGAATTGCTGTTTAAGGGTTAGGGATTGCTGAAATTATGTATTGGTGGAATTAGGTATTGCTGGAATTAGGTATTGCTGGAAGTATGTATGATGGAATTAGGTATTGTTGGAATTAGGTATAATGATAGGGTTAAAAGATAAGATCGTTGTTTTGATAAACTGATAGATTTTAATTTACGGTTAGTCAATTTTCTTGAAAGCCAAGAAAGCCCTATAAAAGATAATTTGTGGCTGAATTTTTTCTTTTAAAGCCCTACGAAGCCCTAAGCAAACTAACTTTTCTGATTTCAATTCATTAGGTTATTGTTGGATTTTCTTACGGGTATTACTAGATTTGTTGAGTTAGTTGATTATGTTATGAATGGAAGATTAGATGATAAATATGAGTTAGTTTTCTTGCAAGTTATACGTCTTTCTAATGGTTTCTCTCTTACAATATCTGCCCGCTACCTGTTTAACAAATTGTTTCCAAGAAATATCCTTCATCCTTTTAATGTAGTTACTTCTTGAAAAACAGCATGCTTGTAGCGTGAAGTCTTATACCAGCATAACTCCCGGATTGGAGTTAGATTGGCTAAGTCATGTGCATATCATATGCATGATTCATAGTTGTTGTATCATTGTATGCTTGAGAGTGAATGATTCATCTCATGATATGGTGATCATAGTAGATTGTGGTGCGACACACGATGTGTCTATGATGAGTATGTAAACCGTCTAGTTACATGATGTGTTACATGAAATCCTTATGAGGAACTTAAATGTGGAACGTAAAATTATAAGGAGACCACATGAGGGAGGTCGTCCTATGCTTGTCTTGAAAACCATGAGATATTGTGCTTATATGTGGGCTTATGCATATGAACATACTTTGTTATAACTTGAGTTGGACACCACACCGAAAATGTGTAATTCGACAGGACATGATTAGAGGGTCGGTGGGGAAAGTCCCTAAACCCCGATTGGTACCATTGGGAGCGACCAATGCTTAGACCGGGTGGAAGAACAGAGCGCTGAAATGCTGAAATACCAAAGTAGGCAGCAACTCCCACCGATGTGTGTCGATTGGTTGAGAGGTTTGACCTGACCTGCTTATGGGCAAGCAAAGATAGGTTGTGTGTGACAAGCTCGTAAATTGCACGCTATCGTTTTGCCAGGCAACTTATGACTTCTCACTGTTAGGCAGATAGTGAGGTGCAACACAAATGAGTTAGACTAGTTCGGCCCGTGAACTATGTAGTCCCACCACTATAGTTGACCACAGTGGAAAAGTCTATATAAGTGGGTAGAAGTCCCACCTCTATTTTAGACTTTGGTGATCCAATTGAAAAATATGAAAAGTTGTGGAACTGTTGAAAGAGTGTGTATGTTACAAGTGGGTAGAAGTCCCACCCCTGTATATAAAAATAAAATTTAAAAAAAAATGATTTGGAAGCCTGTGCATTTGTGTGCATTAAATGAGCATGACATGAAACATGCATTTTCAAGGCACACACGCACTCACTAGCCATAGTAGCTCAAGCTTTCCTTTCTATTTTTTTCAGGTAAGAGTAGGAAACTGTAGGAGTAGAGGCTACAGACTCCAGTTGTCCTTTTGTTTTGTACATATTAGTGTGTATATTTTTTTTTTGTAATACCCTGCATACGTATATCAAGTATAGTAAATATGACATGGTTTATGTTTTGGTTTTGCCCTGATGTGCTCAGTTGTACACGGTAAGATATATTGAATATGATGAAATTTGGAGAAATGCAACGTGTTTGTTGGTTTTACTTTCAGAAATCCTCCTTGAGAAGCCTTGCTTATGGGACTTAGTATGTGTTACTTGAAAGTCCTAAGAATCGAAGTTCTACTGAGGTTGTCAACCAAAATTTGGTGTAGAGTAATCATGGATTACCAACACTAGATTTAGGGTCATGACAATCTATGCTTGAATAGGGGATTTCGATCATTTGACAGTCTAATTTTATCAATCAATAGTACTCAACATATATGAGTTTACTTGTTAGATAGTTTTTAATAGCTTCAATCGATCATCTATTTGGGTTTGATCGATCCAAAAAACTTGAAAAAAATCTAATCAACTCTCTGTACACTTTTGAGCATGTTCGATTAATCAAACATGGAGGCTTGATCCATGTCAATCAAGGGTTACTCGATCGATGGTTAGATCAACGACGTGCATGATTTTATGTAATTACACAATTTGTTTTCTATTCTGAGTGTAACACTATATATATATCAGTGTAATGCGGGACATGGGTAATCTAAAGTGAATGAAGACTTGTTCTAAGGGAGTGCTAGGGTTTTTGAGGAGGGATTTTTTTTTTTTTCTTTTCATATGTAAGTCGATTCTATTTCTTGTAATTCATTTTCATAGTAGATTGTTACTTTGTGTCATGGTATTTTCCTATAAGAGTTTTTCCATGTAAAATTGTGTGTTTTCTATGGTTGCTTCTACAATTCTTAACAAGTGGTATCATAGTTATACATTGGTATTCGAGTTTTGAGTTTGAGACATGGCGATGAAGTGATCGAACGTGAAGTATAAGACAAAGAAGTTGATAGGAAAAAATAACTTTGAACTACGACAACAAGCACTCCTTTGTATAAGGAAACGTCCTGCAACTATGAATAATGAAGATTAAGAAGAACTTGATCAGATGGCGATTACCTCAATTCAATTATGCTTGTTCGATGAAGTCCTCTATAATGTCCCTGATGAGACGACCACTGTACAACTTTGGGCGAAGTTATAAAGTTCATACATGATGAAATTTCTCAAAATTCGTCTGAATTTAAAGAAACAATTCTATAATTTGACGATTGCGGAATAGTCAAATTTTAGTGAACACATTAGCACATTCAATTAATTATTTTGCAAGTTGACGAGTGTCAATGCATAGATGAATGAAGAAGATAAAGCCATAATCCTATTGACGTCTCTCCCAAAATTTTACGTGCATCTGATGGATACTCTATACCAATGTAGAGATACTTTAGATGATGAGACCGTTAATCTTAGCCCTTTAATCGAAATAGTTGAGAAAGAAAAGTGATGGCAAAGGATCTTCTACTGACACAATATTGGTTTGGAGCAGACAGTCTAAACCGGAGAAGGGGGAAGCCTTGATCTAGGTCCAAGTCGAAGGGCAAATGAAAAATAAAGTGCTGGAATTGTGGAAAGTTATGTCATATGAAGAAGGATTGTCAAAACTCTAAAACTCAGAAGGAAGTTAAAGTAGATGATTCACCGAGGGAAGCCAATGCAGCAAAATCCTGTGAGAAAGCAAGTGGTTGTGACGTACTGACCACATCCAAATTCGGGTATCTCAGTAACTAGTGAATTTTGGATTCGGGGGCATCATATCACATGTGCCCTCATCAGAGTTGCTTCACCACATACAACAAGTATGATGGTGACCTGATGTCTATGAGAAATGAGTTTGCCTTTAAGGTTGTTGGTATTAGATCAATGCACATCAAGATGTTTGATGGAATGGAATGTATTCTGATAGATGTGAAACACGTTCCTGATCTTAAGAAAAATTTGATATCTTTGGGGCCCTCAAGGAACTTGAATGCAAGTTCATTGACTTTGATCGTGTCTAAACGTTTCCAAATGGGCACCTATTGTTATGAAAGCACAGCAAATTAGTAACCTTCATAAGATAATTAGAAATAATGTATCTGGTGGAGCTGCATCATTTATAGCACAATCCATATTGGCATGTTTATGGCATGCGTAGCTAGGCCACATGAGCAATATGAAGGTAACTTCTTATTGTTGTTTGATTCCTGCATTTTAAAGTATTGATTTTTATATATGCGAGCATTGCATATTTAGTAAAATAATAATCACGATTGTCTTTTAAGTCTGGAAAACATGTAAGTAAAAGATTGCTTGACTATATGCATTTGAATGAATAGAACTGTCGCCTATTGCTTTTGGAAGGAGTTATTATTTTTTATCACATTCATAAATGACTACTCTAAAAAGGTTTTAGTTTATTTCATGAAGCATAAATCTAATATTCTTGCAACTTTTAAGATGTGGAAGGTAATGATGGAAAAAATAAACATGGCAAAAGTTGAAAATACTAAGGACAAATATGGTGGATAATTCACTTGGGGGTCGTTTGGATGCATGTAATTTTTTTAGTTGTAAACGCATGACACATGAAAAGAATTTCAGGTGTAATCAGTTTACATGCTATTCCATTTGGTTTTTAAGTAGTAATCTATTTACAGGTAAACAGATTGTGTGTTTAGCTAGCCTGTAAAGTATTTATAATGAATAAAGTAGGTATTCAGACCAAAGAGCTAGGGAGGTGAACCTTCCAAGATCTACAAAAATCACATAAAGAAACGCTTGATTTTTTTAAGGCCCTAAGAAGGCATCAAAGCATGCAACACTAAATGGATTGGATGTCTTCCACCCATCACAGTGAGCCCCGAATGCAAATCTAGAAGTTTTTAATGGTGGACATTGATCCTTCCCTCGTGTGGTCCATTTGATAATGGATGAGCTTTTTTTTTTTTTGAGCCATAGTAGAGCATCAAGGGAAGTACACGATGGATAGATTGGATGTACCATACACATTAGGGTGGGCCCCACATATCATTAGTGTATATTTACCATTGTATTCTAACATGTATAATGTCTTTTTAGCTGTAAAGACTTTACCTATAATGTGAAACATGATTTTTTACCAGGTTTGATATTACAACTAAAAGTTGTAATCTGTTTGCAGCTTGTAAAGCTTTTACATGCAAATACATGCCTCTAAACAGCCCCTGGAATCAGATTACCTATAATTCCTTTACAACTTAATGATTTTACATGCATGCAAACAACTCCTTATAGAGAATTCAATCAGTTTTACAATGATGAGAGAATAATGAGGCACAATACAATAAGACATACGCTGATGTAGAGCAGGTCGCGGACAGTTTCATGGCCAATATGGATCAGAAGAGGCTCGGTCGACGACAGAAGTGATCCGGACCGTCAGACCTTAGATCGGGTGTATCTCGCAATCTGGAATGAGTTAGCTAACGTAAAATATATGATTTTGGGGTAGAACGAGCTACTTTAGCCAACCAACCTAGCAATGCCGGGTTGCAACGCCCAGAATTGCGAAAAACCCCTGGATCGACGGTCGTTTTCCCATTTTAATTTCGTTTTTACTATAAATAGTAAGTTTTAGTTTGATTATAACTCTTCATCCGTCGGGCTTTAGGAGTTGCGCCCAACGTGAAAAGAGCTTAGAGTAATTAGGAGAACGGTTTGGTGAAGCTAAATAGGACACTTACTATTTTTGGCCGAAGACCTTGCGCACTAGTAGACATCACGACCGTCTATAAATAGTAAGTTTACTATTTATAGTAAGTCGTGGATTCTAGGAGTTTTAGTTGTAGTTTGATTCTAATTTTTTTCCCATTGCTTGGTACCCCTATTTAAAGGGTTGTGAACTTGTTTTTAGTCATCAATTAATCAATTTTGAATTTCTTAGAATTTATTTCTATTTTCTGCTTTCTTTCCTTGTGGATTCGAGAAGTCTCTGTGAGGAGTCCAGAGAAACTCCATGGATTCGGAGTAGTTATCCTCATCACGTTCATCCTTGCGTCATACACCGAGGTAGAACGGTGTGACGGATTATGTTGAGTCAATTCAACTTGCAGTGCGTCCAAACAGGCCTTATCATTTGGGTATGTATGTTGAGTAATGCTGCATTGCATAATGAACTATAGAGTGATGCCTTTAATGCAGCTTGTTACTTAGTGAATCGGTCCCCGTCTACGACCATATATTGTAAGATTTCAGAAGAAGTTTAGAGTGGTCATGATGTAGACTACTCTGTGTTACGAGTATTTGGTTGTGATGCTTACTCTCATGTATCGTTGTTGAAAGAGATAAGCTAGACTAAAGGGCGAAAAGGTGTACCTTTATGGGCTATGGTGATGTTGTAAAGGGATAAAGGTTGTATGATCGGGTCACACGGAAGATCATGGTTAGCCGTGGCGTGAGGTTTGATAAGCATTCCTTGTTTCGCAAATATGGACATAAGGAAATGAAAAGGTCAACGACGATTGATGTTGAAATCAATAAGGGTGAGACATAGGCAGACACCAAGCCGCAAGAATAGGTACAGGAGTAGGTGTAGGTGGAGCAACCATCTATGAGGAGATCTTTACCAAGAGATCGCAGATTACCGATGAGATATAAAGATGACTCGAATGTTACATTCACTCTCATTACGGATGAGTGAGATCTATCTACTTTTTAAGAAGCATTAGAAGACATGGATGTTGAGAAGTGGATGACAGAAATGCATGATGAGATTGATTCTTTGTATGAGACATAGGAGCCGGTGGAGCTTCCTATTCGGCGAAAAGTGATTGCGTGTAAGTTGATCTATCAGAAGAAATACGATAAATACAAGGCTAGACTGGTAATGAAGGGTTATGTGTAAAAGAAGTGTGTCGACTTCAATGAGATTTTTATACCTGTGGTCAAGCAAGTATCCATCTGATTTGTCTTAGTATTAATTACCCATTACAATCTTGAACTAGAACAAATGGATGTGAAGACTTCTTTCCTACAAGGGAACTAGAAGATCATATTTACATAAAGTAACCAGAGGGGTGTAAGGAACAGGGGGTCAGAGAAGAAGGTTTGCAAGTAAAGGGGGTCATTGTACAGCCTGAAATAGTGAGTAGTATAAAAAGTTTAATTCTTTCATTGTGAGTCAGTGGTTTAATAGGAGTGAATTCGACCATTGTATCTACTTTAAATCATTGAGTGATGGAGATTTCATTATACTGGTATTGTATGTTGATGATATGCTTATTTCTAGTCATGGCATGTTTGAGATCAACATATTGAATGGCCAATTATCAAGGACATTCGAGATGAATGATATATAAGCTACAAAGATGATTCTCGGCATTGATATATATATATATATATATATAGAGAGAGAGAGAGAGGAGAGAGAGAAAGAGAGAGGAGCATGCTATGGTTGTTTTAGACAGAGTATCTTGAAAAGGTCCTACTCAAGTTTGGGATTGACAAGGCTAAACTAGTTACTTGTTGAGGGTCAAATATTGCATATCAGACCCCAGTTATTACCTGGATTTATGAGCATGTCACTGTTTAATGGCCCGTTTAATCGCAATTGTGATGCAGGGTGTATTTACGAGCTTGGATGAAAATATGGTGTTAAAAGAGTGGATTTAAGGCTTGGGCATCACCAAGGCATTGGATGGGACTCCATGGGACCAAGATCAAGGATTTACATGCTGAATATCAGAGAAATTCCAGCCACTCACGATGAAGGGGCCTGAAAGTTAGCCAGAATGCGAGATTACAGAGTTCCCACCATCTGATTGGCTCAAAACTTTATACAGAGTCTGAGGACGCTAAATTAACCGACACGTCAAAATTCGCCCAATGGATCCCTCTATAATTGGCCTAACGGACAGATAATCCCTCATATCCTTGATTTGGGGCCCACCTGATGTTTGGATATGCTTCACTTTTAGACTCAACCTCTTAAATTAGATGGGAAGACGAATGGACGGTTGGATTCAGTTGAAGACATCTCTGTGGATCCCACTCGTGACGCCGGTGTACCAACTGCATATGTACTTGCAGTACACCGAGCAGAGCAAAGAGTCCAACTTGCGTTTGACCGTATGAATTCTGCCCGAATTCAAATAGTTGCGAAACAGGGACATGCGGTCGACTTCTGGTGGGCCACCATCATCAAACATGTTGATGATCTGTACCGTTCAATGTAATCAGAAGGTCGAACCGACCGTATCTTGATCCGTTTTCTTCCTTTCACAGAAGCTGCATGAAGATGACGGTGTAGACGCAGGTTGGATGGTGCTAAGAAAAACGCCATGATTCTCGACGAAAGCTCACCCAAAACCGATCATGTCCAACCGGTTTTTATCCAGGAATGCAATGAATGGATTGGATTTCCAAAATTAGTGAGGGAATGGGCCCCACCAGCGTTACAGCGGAGGAGATTCGCGGTCCCTATTTCTCCGTCTGATCGCTGCCCGGATTCTGCGGTCATTATACGATCACAATGATCATTGTAGGGACGATCTGGACCATCCATCGTGTAGGCCAGCCAAAATCCTTGTAAGGGACGTTGATCTTTGGGAGAGAAAGAAAGGGAAGTGGGAGTTGGAACGCTGACATTACAGCTGCGTAAAAGCCTTCGCAGCAACTTCTAAAAACGGCACTTCCGCCGTTTTTGGGCTGCGTAAAAACCTTCACAAGCAGTCTCCAAATAGAATTCCAACCACTGATCTCCACGGCCTTTTGGCAGCTATAAAGAAAAAGAGAAGAAAGGGAAGAGGGGATCCGGATCCACGGCTTGAACGGGAGAGCAGGAGAGAGAGTAGTTTGTAGTTTTTGTTAATATTTACATTTATTTTTCTGTTTTATTCTTCTTTCCTTTTAAGGTGTAGCCTGATCATGGTCGGCTAAACCTCTTAGCTAGGGCTAAGAGGTGAAGCTCGTAGCGTGATGGGAGACTCTATTTTATGCCTTTTGTTTATACTGAATTGATGATGATTTTAGTTTAATTAAGAAATTATTTTTAGTTCTTAATGGTCTGTTGTGACTAAAATTATAATGGATTTGCGATAGCTTTGAGCGATGTCCTTTCCTTTCATATTACGACGTCAGGAAGCCCTATTGTTCACCATCGTCTTCTGGACATGGTCGGATGACAGTACCCTTCCTAACCTTCGTGCATTATTGATTGGTTGGTAATTAGTTTAATTCTATTGTTTATCTTGTCTCCTGGGCATGGTTTAGTGATGGAATCCATTCTAATTCATATACCTTTCATCTCTTGAAAACTATATCAACAGCAGTTCAGTTAACTTCCATGATTTTTGATACAGGCATAAGATCTCTCTGATCTCTACAAGTGGATCCTCTGAATCCCTAGTTTCCTACCTTTAAATTTCACCAGTTTTAGATTAATATTTTCACCATTATTCTCATATTTACCCCTGATTTAGATTTCAACTTACCCTAGTTCTAGTTCTGGTTACTTTCAGATTACGTACAGGTTTCAGTCCCTGTGGATTCAACCTCGGTCTCACTGAGTTTATTACTACATCACAACCCTGCACTTAGGGAGTGAACATTAATATAACCCATGCTACTCACTTTGGACTTTCTTCAAAGCAATGTCATACTACATATGAAGAAAAGCAGTTTATATCTTGTGTGCCTACTCAAACACATTTAGTAGTTTGATGTATGTCACAGTCTCTATGAGACCATATATTTCACAAACAATTGGTCTTATGAGTATGCTAAACCCCGACAAGTAACATTGTGATGTAGTGAAATGGCTACTCCGGTATCTACCAGGTACGAAGGACTGTTTTGACATTCAAAAAATCAAATGATAAATTTATAGGATATGTGGATTCTGATTATATAGAAAATGTGAACAATCGAATATCGACTTCCAATTACTCGTTTATATTAGTGGATGGAGTGATCAATTGGATGTCGAAGCTTCAATCTCTAGTTACTCTTTCCACAATTGAAGCTGAGTATATGACATTGACGGAGGCATTCAAAAACAGAGTATGGTTGAGATGAATGATGAATGAGTTGGGTCTTTAGCAGGATGTCGTGCCTGTGAATTATGACAGCGAAAGCGCTATCAATTTGACAAAGAACTCGGTTTACTATTTTAGAACTAAACATATTGATGTCAGTCATCATTTTATTTAACATGTGCTTGAGGAAGGCGGTATTACTCCTGAGAAGATCCACACAAGTGTGAATCATGTATATGCTTATGAAGATGGTTCCTTTAGAGAAGTTTAGATTCTGTTCTACTTGTCTGAGATTGTCAAAGGTGTTATGAAGACGGAGTGTGCACGAAAAGTGGCGATGATGTTGATAGTATGATAGAAACGATTAGAGATGGTGATAACAACTTAAAATAATGGAGCATGAATATTGAAGTTAAGGTGGAACATGGAATTTCGATCAATCGACAGTTTAGTTCAATCAATCGAAAATACCCCGAATATATGAGTTTGCTCGCTGTACAGTTTTTAGTAGCTTCGACCGATCCACCATCTAAGTTTAATCGATCAAGACAATTCGAAAATATCCAGTCAACTCTCTGGACACTTTAATTTGAGTATATTCGATTGATTGAGCATGGAGGTTGTTAATCGTTTGATGGTTAGATCGATGGCACATGGGGTTTTGTGCAGTTGCATGATTTATTTTCTATTTTGGGTGTAATATTATATATATAGGTGTAATGTGAGATTATGGTAATCTTTAGTGAATGATGACTTATTCTAAGGTAATGTTAGAGTTTTGAGAAAGATTTTCATATTTATAAGTCAATTCTATCTCTTGTAATTCATTTTCATATTTTCTTGACTTTTTCCTAAAATAATTTTTTCACATAAAATTATATATTCTCTGTAGTTATTTTGTTTATGTTTATCTTTCGTTTGTGTGATTCTACTTATGGTTTGCTTCTGTGGCTCCCAACTCATATCGAATTCCTTCACTAATGAGGGAGGAACTACTTAACGAGCATTAAATCAACTCCATCTATCATGTATATGATCACATTTTGGTTAATGATTTTATTAATAAGGGTTATTTGAATTACCAATAACACAATAATGTAAAAGGAAGAGTATTATCATTGCATTTTTTCCACATGAGCCATCCCATTCGATGATTTAGAATACTCAACTATATTTGGCATCCTGTACTCAAAATCCATTTTAATTTAAAAGGAGTTGTGCATTGAAATAGTGTAGTATGCTCATAGGAGTTTGAATTTGATTATTAAATCAGCTTTAATATCCATAATTAATGTACATATATAATGTTTGGCATAATTGACCAAAAAATGATGAAATTTCAAGCCTTAGATGGGCCACAAGCATAGGTTCACAACTGAGTGACTAGCTATAGTTTTTTAACTGTCGATTTACAAGACTAATGTTTGGCTTGCTCAAATCATTCTATTGATGTCATTCTAGTGATGTAGTTAATGATCTAAGGGCCCGTTTAGCCGGGCGGATTGGAAGGGATTGGATGGTATTGGAAGGGATTAGAAGTTAAATCCCGGGATTGGCCTGGCGTGCCAAATAGACTGGGTGATCTGATCCCCGGATATATCAATCCCATGGATCTTAAGACAATCCACTGACAACACCATCATTACCTTTAAACCCCATCCAATCCACCCTAATTTGTTCAAATTTGCCTGGGATGTGTTTGGTTCGAGGGATTGGAAGGGGTGGGAAGGTTTAATCCTGAGATTGGCTAGGCGTGCCAACAGACTTAATATAACAATCCCGGGATATAGCAATCCCATGGATCTTAAGACAATCTACTGACAACACCATCATTGCCTTGAAATCCATGCCATCTGCCCTAATACCATTCAATCCCTTCCAATCCACCCGTCCAAACGGCCCCTAATTGTTTTGGGACATCATCAATAGATTATGTGTGCATAAAATTAGTAGCGCAATGATACCTATGTTACACATGCTACACATGCAATTCCTTGCCTACTTTTTCTTTTATCTTTACTAATGTCTCGGTAGTAAACTCTCAAGAGTTTTAACACAAGGTCATTGGTTCGTGTACACATTGTGGTGTGAATGCCCGAGTCATTAAAAAAAACTCTCCTACCTTTTAAAATGAGTAAAAAAATTAATTAAATAAATAAATAATAGATACTTAATAATCCAAGTAAAGTGAGGTGATTGAAAACTCAAATAAGTGAAGATTGGTAATCCGTTGAATTTGGAATACCATTCCGTCCATGTTAGCAAATGAACCTTGGATTGCTAATCTAATGCCCCCCACCGCCCCCCCCCCCCCCCCGGAAAAAAAAAAAAAAAAACAAAATATCCATTGTGAATATAAATATTTTTAAGAGGTAAATTAATTCATATCATTGCACTTTTTATGTTTTTATCAAGAAAATCTCATATATAAATTGCGATAAAAGTGTATGAATATAATGATTTGACATCAGAGTAATATAAAAATATCATTATTTAAGAATTTATTATGAATAAACCAAAAATGAGAAACCATAATTATCAAATACAAATGTTGTCAACAAACGAGTTACGAAAGGTCTGATCATCATAACTTTTTCAAAGAAATTTATAATTATTACACTTTTTCTTCAACATTATTGCAGTAACTGTTAGTTGGAAGAGGCCTTAAATGTGATTAAACACTCAGTTCTGCCACTCCAAATACATTGTAACTAAAATTTATAAATTTATGTGCTCCGACTTGCTTGAATTTTGGAGTAGTGTTATTACTGGGTAATTATTTCATCCATGGGTGTCAATGGGCCCTGCTCGGACCTAAAATAATTAGAATTTTGAATAGGGCGGGCCTGATGGCCCACCTGAAACAGTTCAAAATCCAGGCCGAGACATACCCCAGATCTGACCCGTTGACGGCCCTAATTTCATCCCTTATTAGATGAATGGATTGGATGACATATAAAAACTACAGAAAACTAATAAAAAGCGCTTCATTTCAAGTGTTTCCTTTGATGTGACCTATATAAGCTTTGGTGATCTCCTATTCAGGTCCAAGTGGTTACCACCTTTCAGTGTAGTAATGGATGGTTCAGATTGCAAGAAAGTTCCACTCACGTAGCTGTCAGTGCAGTGGGACCCATCTATTCATCAGATGTGGGTCACACTATTAAAAAACAATGTACAGCAACTGATAAAATAGCATTTCCAATTCCTGCATGTGGCTATAAGTTTTGAACAAGTTAATCTTCATGGATTAAAAAAAAAAAAACAAAACAAAAAAAAGCACTCTTCTGAATAATATGAACTCCGATCATGAAGGTGGGCCCCACGGCTACTTAACGGAATGGATGTTGCAAGTGCATGAAAGATTTGGAAGTTATCTGACGCGTGTACTGTAACTTTGTAGTGTAAGGTTGGACTCAAGACCTTCTCATGAATAAATGTAGTCTTCCGAAGCAAACGCGAAGAGAGTCATGTGTGCAGAGAAGGAGAGATTTGGGACCGTCCGAAAAGAAATCCCCACAAAAAATAAAAACTAAAATGGGCCCCACACAACCGGATGAGAAAGAAACGGAAAGAGGCAATCGAAAAGCGAAAGCGAGTGAACCCTACCTTTGCTTCTTCTTCCATGCAGGAGTTGCTATCATCTAACACTGCCCTCTCTCTCTCTCTCTCTGGAAGTTGCTATCATCTAACACTGCCTTCTCTCTCTCTCTCTCTCTCTCTCTCTCTCTCTCTCTCTCTGTACCGTGTGTTGTGCGCCATCCATGACGTGGCTGTCCACTCCGGTGGTGGGCCCCATCCTCGTTGTGGAAATGACACCACCGGGGCTTGAGCTTGACACGTGTGTCCGTTCCATCCTAGACGCGAATTGAATTGCTCCCCTCGTCAACAGGAAGAAGTTTCTGTTGGCAGAAGGCGTGGGACCCACCGGGGTTTGGACGGTTTTGGACGTCACACGCGGAGATGGGCGTGGACCCCACATAGCTTCTGCATGGGAACTTAGGTAGGCAAGGGCACAGGCCATTCGCGTACCACGAGAAGAGGTGGGGCCCGTGCCACATGTCGCCGTCTTACTGACGTAACGTAGTCTTCTTGTGGAAGCGTGAGGAGAATCTTGCCCGTCCGCTATCGAGATCGAGCGGTGGAGGTTGTGAGGTGCGGGGCCACGTGTTAGCTTTTTAAAAATGGTCAAAAAGGCTTCGGAGTAAAGACGGAAGTTTGATTGCAATTTAAAAGGTTTTAAAGAAAGAAAAGTCAAAAAAAAAAAATCTCTCCCTCCCAAAACACACTGAAGAGATAAAGAGAGAGAGAAAGAAGGTCTTGAAAAGAGTGGTCTATTCAGCAAGTGGGGCGTTGCCATCCTTCAATTTGGTCCCTCCGTTCTTTTTGGCCGGCAGGTGGGCCTACTTCATTACGTTGGCCCCACGTGGAGGGGACTGCTGAGGAAAAGTACCGGTGGGACTGCAGGCCCACCTTAGCTGCACCCGCCCAACCCGAATGCATTGGTAAGATGCCGAGCGTTTGCGTTGAATTACATCGCTCAAATGAAAATTTTAATTTTTTTTTTTTTAAAAAAAACAGAGTGCTCTCAGAGCACTATCAGTTATAATGCTACTAGTTACATTGCGACACTTAAACGGCCCGTTCCAATGATCCAAACCGTTCATTAGTTCCAATCCTTATTTTATGGATTATCCTGTAAACATCAAACCAATTTGATAAATAATAACCATTTTGATCAGTGGCCTTTAATATGGATGATCTTGATTGTTTACCAAAAAAAAAAAAAAAGGTTCGAATCAACCATTTGATCCATCCATTTGTTAGGGCTCATCGTGGAGTTTTTCTGATTCTTGAATCACTTTTTTGATGTATTCATGAACATTCCATCCATGGCTTGCCAAAAGGGTTGGTTCTAGAAAATAAGGCCAGATCAAGGATGGATTGGATCATTCCATCCGTATGTTTTTTTGAACGGTCGACCTTGAAAAGTATTCTAGGCTTGATAGACGGTACGGATCAATCAATTAAATTGTTCAGGTAAACTAAATGTAACTTGAAAACTGGAGCATTATAAAAACAAAAGGCTCTTTAAAATCCCAGAAATAAAGGAAAAGGCTCGTAGTGCCGGCGTAAGTACCTGCCGGGGTTACTTTGTCTAA
Source organism: Magnolia changhungtana (assembly GCA_030180095.1). NCBI lineage: Eukaryota > Viridiplantae > Streptophyta > Magnoliopsida > Magnoliales > Magnoliaceae > Magnolia > Magnolia changhungtana. The sequence continues at coordinate 683,895 of JASAUF010000234.1, read as the reverse complement.
CGTAGGGTAAATAACTCAACCTGCTTTAAATCCACGCCGTCCATTAGCTGCATTACCCTTTGTCTACCATATGTCTCAAAATCAGACAGATTTAACATTCAGGTGGACCAACTCATAAAATTACACCTAAAATCCACTAAATTCGTATGGTATGACCCATCTATTTTTGGAAGATTATTATTTTTGGGTATTTCTTTTATCTTGGTGAGGAATATTAGATGAATATAATCGATGGCATATAGATACTTATCTGAGCGAAGCCTACATAAGTACTGGATGGTCATGATTTCTGGATTCCAAGGTGAACAAAAGACAGCGTACCTGATGAACGGTATGGATCTCACGAAAGTCCTACCCACGTAGCTCTTGGCGCGCGAGTTACCTAGAGCAAGGCACGCTAGCGCGGCTCATAAATAAATTTCGGCGGCGAGCCGCTACTCTTTAATGATAGAAGACGTCGCGCTGATGTACCTTGCACGTGATAAGCACGTGTGGTAATTTGGAAGGCTGATCATACCGGAAGCGGATTGGCTGGTGTACCGCATACTACCAATCTGGCTGGTGTGTTGACGTCACCTAGTTGCGTGGGTCCTATCATGAGTTACGCGTTATATCCCACCGTCCTTTCATTTGGTAGCTCATCTCGAGGCTTATGACGAAAAATAAGATAGATACAAAGATTAAATCAACGTACTCGAAAAATCATCGAGGGATTCAACGTCCGCCATTGAAACCCTGTCAACGTTAATGAAGTTTTGGATCAATATTATATTTGTTTTTACTCTTTCACGCGTGTGATCTTTTGAACATGTTAAATAGAAAATAGACGTTATGATGAGCCTTATGAATGTTTTAATGGTGAGAATCATCATCCTACTATTATTTGTTCCGTTGTCCATTTCCGTTTGGGATATGATTCATTTTTGGGATCGGGCTTAAAAATGATCTCATCAATCTCACATGTCCATATCTAGCTGGGTCCTGGTGCGGTAGTACTCAATTGGCGCCCACACACGTGTGTGTATATATATATATATATGGAAAAGGTACTATGCGGCTCGAGCGTAAAGCGTTCGTCCATGAGGTTGAGCTGTGTGGGCCCCACCGTGATGCCTTTCGAAGATCCACACCGTCCACCATATGCACGAGCCTAGGGTGGGCCCACACGGCCAAAAATCATCCGTCCACGTAACTCAGGTGGGCCATACCATCGAAAAATATAAGTATACACGCAAAAATATGTAAAAGCACTTGGTGGGCGTCACCTGAGTTGTGAATACCACCTGAAACTTGGTCTAAAATTACAACCATGTGGGACACACATGATAGACGGTGTTGATCATCAAAAAACGTCTCGAAAGGTTCCCACAAATGGTTTTGAATGTTTCAATGGTGAACGACTCCTCTCAACTTCTGTACGTGGTGTGGCCCATAAAGTCACGGATTGACTTTATTTTCAGCCGTGTGGGCCCCCTTTGGAATGGTGCATCTTACTGAGGGGGTAGATTTTCGAACGGCATCACGGTGGGGCCCACACCAGCTCGACCTCACGAACGACCGCTTTACGCTCGAGCGCATAGTACCTTTTCCTATATATATATATGTGTGTGTGTGTGCGCGTGCGCGCTCAAGTGTGTGCCCGTTCTCACAAGCTCTGGTAAGAACTTTTTTAGAACATGTTTTAGCATGGGTCTAAAATCTGACCCCATGAAACTTTCAGGGCCAACTTTTATCTTGATCTAAAATTCAAGCGGGCCAGGACAAAAGGAAATTGTTTCCTTCCTTAATTTTCCTCTATCCTTCATCATGACCCACCAAAGTTTTGGGTAAGGATAAAAGTTGGGCCCTAGGCATTTTATGGGATAGTGCATCAAGCGGTCAATTCAAATTTTAAGATCATATCACTGGAAATAAGTTCTCAAACAGTTCGTTGTCCACCTTATGCAGCACCTCAAGAAAACTTAGGGCCCAACTTTTATCCTAACTCAAAACTCTAGTGGGACATGGCAAAAGAAATTGTTTCATCCTTTGATTTGCCTCTCTTTCATCTTGGCTTAACCAAGGTTTTGGATCAGAGTAAAAGTTGAGTCTCAAGGGTTTTGCGGGGTGCTGAGCATTAAGTGGATGGTTGTTGAGCTCATATCACTCGAAATGAGTACTTCCGAATATAATCTGAACAAGTCTAGGTGATGCGGCACCCCCTGAAACCACACTAGCCTAACTTTCAGCCTGATCCAATACTCGAGTGTGCTATGGCAAAAGGAAACAGTTTTCTCCATTGATTTGTATTTCTCTTTGCTATGGCCCATTAGAGTTTTGGATCGTAAAATTAGGGTTGTGTTTGAGGTTCTCTCTCTCTCTCTCTCTCTCTCTCTCTCTCTCTCTCTCTCTCTCTCTCTCTCTCTCTCTCTCTATATATATATATATATATATATATATATATATATATATCGCCGAATGCTCAGCTGTGCACTAGCTTGCACAGAACTTGTGCAAACTTTTTAGAGGACTCATCATACGCGATGTGACTCCAAAATTTGAATGGTGCATGTGACGTAGCACCTCATGAAACCTCCCGGGACCAATTTTTACTTTGATCCAAAACTTTGGTGGGCCATGAAAAATGAAAATAGTTTCCTCCCTTGATTTGTATTTTTCTTTGCTATGGCCCACTAGAATTTTAGATTGAGGTGAAAATTTACCCCTCAGGGTTTCATAGGATTCCGCATCACATGGACCATTAGGATTAGATGCTCATGACATGTGTGCAATGGTGCGCACGTGGGGGGGGGGGGGGGGGAATGTGCTATGCGCTCGAGCTGATAGGAACGTCCCATGAGGTCAAGCTGTGTGGGCCCCACCATGATGCGTTTCGAACATCTACCCCATCAGTCAGATGCATCATTCCATTGTGGGCCTAGGTCTCAAAAATCAAGTTAATACGTTACTTGTGTGGGCCACACCATATACAGAAGTTGAGAGGGGTCGTGCACCATTAAAACATTCATAATCATTTTTTGGGTCCACTGAGATGTGGCTTGCAAATCCAGCCCATCCATTATGTGTGTCCCACTTGGATGAGGGTTCAGGCCAAGTTTCAGACGCATGAAAATTTCAGGTGGGCCCCACCAAGTGCTTTTATATGTTTTTGGCATGTCTTCACATGATTTTAGATGGTATGGCCCACTTGAGTTCCATATACGGTTGATTTTTGGGATATCCCATAATTTAAAGGGGACCCATCAAATGCACAATGTTGATGGTTAACATGCATTACGGTGGGGCCCACACAACTCGACCTCATGGGAGCTTACCGTGAGCTCGAGCGCATAGTACTTTTTCTTATATATATATATATATATATATATATATATATATATATATATATATATATATATATAAGGGAAAAGGTACAATGCGCTCGAGCTGACAATAAGCTCCCGTGAGGCCGAGCTGTGTGGGCCCCACCGTGAAGTGTTTCGACCATCAACACCGTGCATTTGATGGGTACCCTTTAAATTATGGGATATGCCAAAAATCAGCCGTATACGGAACTCGGTTGGGCCATACCATCTAAAATTATGTGAAGACACCATTAAAACATATAAAAGCACTTGGTGGGGCCTACCTGAGTTTTGCATGTGCCTGAAACTTGGTCTAAACTCTCATTCAAGTGGGACACACATAATGGATGGGCTAGATTTGCAAACTACATCTCAGTGGGCCCTCAAAAATGGTTATGAATGTTTTAATGGTGCACGGCCCCTCCCCACTTTTATATGTGGTGTGGCCCACACAAGTCACAGATTGACTTGATTTTTGAGACCTAGACCCACGATGGAATGGTGCATCTGACTGATGGAGTAGATGTTCGAAACGCATCACGGTTGGGCCC